>OW028717.1:4800000-6000000 GCA_932294345.1 Pandemis cinnamomeana
TGACCTAGAAAACTGAAATTAGGACCGAATGCTCCTTTTGCAGCATAAAGATTTTTGAAAATTCGAAAGGTAGGTATATGGCGTACGCCAACGGGCGCAAAGCCGTAAGCTCTAGCTAGTGAAATGGTATATAAATGTTGGTACTAGAGACTACTAAAAGCTAAAAGCTTTATTAAATCCGATTGATTACAATAATCTTTTGTAATCTTATCTAGATAGTACCCTGGGCCTAGGCTCTCTTGACTGTAGCATAGGTACAACAGCCATATCTTTCTCGTTCAAGGCTGGCGGTCAAGTTCACTCGGCCGAGCACTTATTTCAAAACCGCAAGCAATCGGGGTCAATAATATGTGTTATGGTTTCATGTGTCATTGCATATGTGTTAGCCTGTTAGCACCGGGTTTCTGACTGTGTGGGCCTCAGATTCTTCCTATTCTTTTGCATTTTTTACTATGCTACATTCGACAAACAAACATGCGATTCCTGAAGTCTGATCACCATTTCTGAAGTCTTAAGACTACTTGGAACTGCTTGGTACGTTGTCAGATTTGCAACAAGTGGCACTTTGGCTTTTGTAGGTAGGTACTTCTTTTGTTATAAACTTTGTTGGACAGGTAATCTAAACACTAGGCTTTTCCGATCGTCGAATAGAGGTTAATCTTTTTAAAAATCGCGTCTAGTTTATTTTTAACACTTTCAAACAAACTCCGATCCTTCTGCTTTACGTACACAACATTTTTTGCATGGAACCATTTCAGTTGTGTTTATCGGTTGTAAAAGTAGGGCATTTATCGACGTGACTTTTTAAATCTGGCTACTCCTTAATCAGTGTTATACCTAACTGATAAAAAAATTGTGTGATTAGTGTCTGCTTGTTGCTGTAAGTATAGATTTGCGTGTCATTCAATTGTTCTTTAAAATCTGTTGAGTTAGTGTGGTCCTTCAATATTTAATATTATGGACTTGTAGAGTTGCGATCAGCATTGAGTTAGGTACGTAAAATAAAACTAGTGAGAATTAAGTGTAACATAACTTGGGACGTATCAGTTTGAATTAAGTGCATTTTGTCTTAAATAAATATTTAAGTTGTCAAATATTTATCGTCAATTAAGCTTAAATCGGCCGTCTTGCAGCAAAATTAAATCAAGTTTTAGTTTTGAACTCAGTTTAAACAGTACCTAGGTATATTTACTTTTTTACTGAAACTCTTCATAATGTAAAATTTGGTCAAATTCCTTTCTAATCACTGTGAGGTTACACCAGGGGCGTAGCTACGGCGGTATCTGCCGTATCATTTATACGGGCCACGAGGGCCCCCGACATGCGTAGGCAAAAATTCTTTACCCTTCATAAGGACCCACCAAATATTTTTTATACGGGGCCCCACCAAGGCACGCCACTGGGTTACACCTTGTAATACCTTGTTACTGTGAACAAACTTTAATATAAATTGGATATGGAACATGGCGACGTCGCGACGGTAGAGCCCTAAGAGCTCTGGGAAGTCATTTGGCAAAAGTAACTCTTAACTTGACCCGTACTTGGCAGGCACTTATAAGGGAACAGGAGTCTCATGTTGTTGGTCTGGCGTTGGTACTGTGGTTGAACAGACACATCACTCCGTACCTATATAGTACCTCTGATTGGCTGTTAGGCTCGGCAGCCTAACGCATACCTCTCATTTTCATCGTAATTTTTATTATTGCCACAACAGAGCCCAACGTAGAGTGATCCATTTTTCACTGAGTCTCAAAGTAGGTAGTTTTGTATAAGTTACATACGAAAATCAATTTCCTAAGCAAGCTTGGCAAAATGTCACGTGAAGGTTCATAATAAAATAATAATAATAAATAAATAAATATCTTGGGACAAATTACACCAATTGACCCAACCCCAAACTAAGCAAAGCTTGTACTATGGGTACCAGGCAACGGATAAACATACTTAATACATATAATGTAGATAAATACATACTTAAATACATACAACATCCATGACTCGGGCACAAACATTCGTATTCATCATACAACTGTCTGCCCCTACCGGGATTCGGACCCAGGACCTCTAGCTTCATAGTCAGGGTCACTAACCACTAGGCTATCCGGTCGTCAAATTAATAAATAATCTATCGTTTCGCTAGTTTTGATATACCTACTTAGGTATTTACTGACTAGTTTCGCAATAGCCGTCTGTACAATATAACTATGTCATAATGTGATAGCTTTCACAAGAGATTAGATAAACATGTAAATTTTAGATAGGATTAAGAAATGAAGATAGGACAAATTGCCGAGAATTTTTCTGGATGATCTCGTAGCGCTTGTAGACAGAAAAATAGGTACATTGAAGATATATCGGTTGTATGGTTTTGGAGAAGTGTGTACATAGATTATTATTTTATTAATATATCCAATATTATGATCATAATAACGGTCGCATACTTAAAACGCCCAAAAACAAGTTATTGTCGTAAGGTTATTTTTTCAAAGATGAGGCTGATTGCCACATAAGTAGATATACCTTTGCTAACCCGTTTAATCGAAGTATCTATTAAAAATATATGCAGACATTCGAAAAACAATCCAAAATGTGAGTCATCTGTTGACTCCTCCCACCAATACCTATCTCAACAAATGTGTTAAATGTTTTCGACTAGCGAAACAAATAGTCCATAGAGATACAATATTTACCCATCAAATATTAGCGAGACTTATTTGTGCCTGTATTAAAATTCTTAAAACACAGATTGTCGGCGCCTTTAGTTGTGCAGCCTTGAGACATAATGGTTTTCCCATCTTTATTCTCAATTCGGAGATCCATACATACACAAGTCATCCATATACATGTGGATTACTTAGCGGTTTTGTACTTATTTCTACATAAACCTTTCGGTTAACTGGAAGTGATCCTTTTGAGAATATGTTCACTTTTACATCTTTTTTCTTGTACGTACCTATCCTGTTAATTTATAGTTAAATGTTTTACATGATAGATCATGAAAAGCGTGATGATGATTGATTTATTGCGGCTACGAAGCAATAATTACCTATTAAAGTATAGGTAATTTCTCAATTTGATGCTAATAAATAAATAAATCAATCAATCAATCTGTTTCCATCTACCAGTAATAAGTAGGGGCGAAACCCCGAATGTCCGCAACGAACGCTAGCAAACTACCGATGACTGTAGATACCTACCCAATAAAGATAAAACGCTAAAACTATTTTCATGTTTCCTATTTGGGTCGCGGTCAATGATTCTGCTTAAATCCAAAACAAATGAAGCTCTCACGTGCTGCCACAATGAGCAGAGCAGTTTTTTAAATAATGTACGGAACATTCGATCAATTCCTACTCACACGTCAACGTCAACAAAATTGCATAAGATATTTAGGTATTTTACCATAGACTCACTGAATTTGGCACACACAAAATAGAATAAAATTGCAAGCAATCTCGTTTTTACATCCCTATATTTAAATGAGATGAATCAACACGGTGTGCATTGCTCTGTGAGATTTGTCACAGGACAGTATCTTATCTAGGAGATAACGAAACAATATTAACCGAGATTCAGACGAAAATATTGAATCTTCGCTCAGTGTGTTGTGAGGATTGTACAAAATGAAGGGCTTCTTCGTTTTTCAGATTTTGTTCCTCGCGCTCGTAGCCATGGCCGCGTCACAGGGTGAGTCCTAAAATCGACCTCATGTAGTCTACCGTCATTTCATAACATATTCTTAATCATTTCTTTTTCTGTGCTATGTGGTGGTTTAACTGTTGATGTCTCTTTCAGTGAACGTTGTGGACAACAACAATCCAGGAGGAGGTACCTATCTTTACTTAGTACCTGCTAACTGTGTACGCTATGTACACAGCAGCACATTTTTTCTGTTTCTATGCTTTTTACTTTGGTGTTAAAGAAACATTTTACTATCTCTTTCAGTAAACGTAGTGGACAACAGTGATCCTAACAAAGGTACCGAACAAAAAATAACATAAAAAGAATAGATTCCTTTTAATTCATATTTTTAATGCTTGCTTTGTTTCTTGCAGTCCATGTTGTCGAACAACCTGACACAGGTATAGAAACTCTGTTGTTTGTTCATAGTAACGTGATATCTGTGCTTTCATTCATTTATATTTATTTGTGAATGTTTTATTCTAGTTCACGTGGTCGACAATTCTGGCCCAGGTATGTCTACACTAGCATCTTAGGGCTCATATATGACCCTCTAGAGAGATCCAAAGTCTCAAGCACGATTGATAGAGTAGCGAATCCATCGAGTAAACTCGGGTATGGCCACTTTCAGAAAAAAAAACTTTATAAACGCGTAAGATATGTAATTTATCGACACTTTGTGAGTATTTGTATTGTCCGAGTTTATTCGATGAATTATTCACTACATCATACCATAGGTACCTGTTTCGATTCAGTTATTTTTAACTTTCAACGTATCGTTGGTTGATGATTGCATTGTATTCATCTCCTCTACCTAAAATTAAGTTCGTCTTCGTAATCGGATATAATCATTTTTTAAGTACAAAAAGGAATAAGTAATTTAAATTACTGCCTGTTGTACGTCAACCGTCCGAGTTGCAAAATAATTATCTACTTAATAATTAAAGTACCTACTTGTAAAGAAAATCAATTAATATAACACTGTTTTATTGTTGCAGGCATCGACTCTGGTTTCTACAGACGTAAGTATTTGCGTTTTTTGATTTATTCGTTTAACTTGGAACTTTATAAAGTAAAATGATTTACGATCATGTGACAATTGCATATTACATAATCATGTTTCTCTTAATACGAAAAAAATATTTAGTAAATGATTGGTTTTTCAGCATCCGGAGGCAGCAACTCTGGTATCGGTAAGAAACTAAATAATAGTTTTTTCTCTTTACATAGATTAAAAGATAACCGACATCCGGATTGAAAAAAATGTCTTGCTCGCTGTGATTGTGTAACAAAACGTTCGTACATATTTCCGGTACTCGAAATGATAAAATTTGACATTTAATATCAGTCATCTTTTGTTAAAATGTATATTTTTTGATAGTTGCATATTTTGCGCAATCGGTTAAAGACAGGAAAGTCATGCAAATATAATGAAAGTCTAAAATCGATCAAAGATAATATCAAAGGAGTTAAAGGTAGGTATAATATACATAATATGCCTTGCCTATCAACATTCGGGGCTACTCCACAATAAAATTCTGAATTCGAAGTTCGTATCATACCTCCCTCTCACTCTACTACTAATGACTATCAGTGTGAGCGGAACGGCACGAAACTAATTTCGAAATTTAAGGCCTGCTATTGCTTATATCAATATGTCAACTCCCGCTTGATCCCCTGGACTGTGTTACTTGACAGATAGAGCACCCTGTATCATACTTAATTAGCATACTAAGTATGCTATTGTCAGTAATGTAACTCCGCTTATTATCATCATTATAAAACTAACATTACGTATACAATACATATGTACCTATATTTCTATTTGCACAGTTGATGACGCGGCTTTTGGCAGACCATCAGTTAACAGTAAGTTTGCACGATCATCCTTTGGAAAAAATAAAAAAAAATATAGAATGTAGTAAAAAACCTACCTGATCTGGCAAAAATCCATATTTTATTGTCGACTTAAAAAAATTACGCTCGCTAGGTAGGACCTTAGAATTTTACTTATTTAAATATTTAAATGTTCTAACAGATCCGCAACGGCCTTCCATAGATCCTGCGTGTGAGTAATAGTTAAACACTAAGCAATTTCTAAAACTACGTGTTGTGTTGTCTTCGTGTCGTATTTCAAATTAAAATTGTATGTAATTTTCTGGTGATGGGTCAAAAAACATTAAATCACTTTTTATTTTCCACCATTTAATAAACTGTTATTTCACAGTCGTAGATCCGGGGTTCTACCAACCGGGTTACCGTAAGTAAAAATGAAATAAAATAAAACAAAAATAAACTCGTAATTGAAAAATAAAGACTTATGCAGCAATTATTAAAATTTTCAGCACCGCAAGGGCCCGTAGACAGTAAGTTAAGCATAATTTACTTAAAATAAAATATACAAAATAATATTGATTCATAAATAAAAATGTCTATATCGTAGCCTAATTTCTTTCCACAGTCGTGGACCCGGCCTTCTATAGACCATCTGATCGTAAGTTAAAATAAAGTAAACTCTACACGGTTTTTTTGGATTCAAATTTCTAAAACATTATTAATCATTTGAATACGTTTTACAGCACCACAAGGTCCAATCGTAGATAGAAAGTAACTTTGAATTCAATATCCTATTTAACGTGATTAAATTACCTAAAAGTCGCAAAATAATTTTTAATTTTTCTTTAGTCGTGGATCCGGCCTTCTACCGGCCCTCAGACCGTAAGTACAAATAAATTGAATGTACGTACCTAAATGAACAATATAATCGCAATAAAAAAAATCCAGGTTCACTAAATGTTTAAAAACTTTTTACAGCGCCGCAAGGTCCTATCGTGGATAGTAAGTAACCAAAAAACAAAAATAACATTTATTTTAAAAATGAATTACGGAAGTTTTAAAACATTATTTTATTTTCTCTTCAGTCGTGGACCCGGCTTTCTACCGACCCTCAGATCGTAAGTGAAATAAAACATAGATTAATGGAAATTTAAAAAGCAAATTTAATTTAAAATCTCTCTTTGTTCCTTTTTAGAAAATGAAATATAATATCACAATTTAAACATTTCTCAATTTTTAATTTTTTATAAATTTTTACAGCACCACAAGGTCCTATGGTAGATAGTAAGTAAATTGTACCTACTTTTGCTTTATAGAAGTTTCAAATATACATACACACATTGATTAGTTGATTACCTACTTAAGTCTTAAACTTATTTTAACTTTTTTTTAGTCGTGGATCCGGCCTTTTACCGGCCTTCTGACCGTAAGTACAAATAAATTAAATGTACGTACCTAAATGAACTACAAATCGCAAAAAAATCCAGGTTCACTAAACGTTTAAAAACTTTTTACAGCGCCGCAAGGTCCTATCGTGGATAGTAAGTAACCAAAAAACAAAAATAACATTTCTTTTTAAAATTAATTAGGTACGGAAGTTTTAAAACATTATTTTATTTTCTCTTCAGTCGTGGACCCGGCTTTCTACCGACCCTCAGATCGTAAGTGAAATAAAACATTGATTAATGGAAAATTAAAAAGTAATTTTAATTTAAAAACTCTCTTTATTCCTTTTTTAGCTAACGCCGCGAATTATCCACCAGTCAGTAAGTAAATTGCTATGAAAATCACAATATTTTTTTTCGGACGTTGTAACAAAAACATAAAATTCACATTTGCTTACAGTTACAAATCCCGACGAAGGCTTCTACTTACCGTCCGGTCGTAAGTCGACATCAAAATATAAAAAAATGCTTATGTTTAATGAATAAAATATTTCTAATATAAAAATAATTTTAAAACCAATAAAATATGAAAGTCCCCAGATTCAGGTAGATTTAAAGTAGTCAAGTTATTTATTTTGTGATCAATTATTTTTGCTTTTATTTATTTTTCGTTTCATTATTGCCTTACATAACACTAATGCATTTCATTTCTTCGCAGCACAAGCTCCTAACATAGGCCCTGCGTGTGAGTAACATTTTGTTTATAACATATAACTTTACTATCTTCGATCATTCTAAACTCTATAGGTACAGTCGCTACTGTTCGCCATTTAGCCGTGTACTTAGGTACAATACAATAACCGACGTCACGACGGCTAGCTGACACTATTCGATTTACATTACACGACCAAGTTACAAACATGGTTAAGTGGCTCAAAAATCCGGTTCGCGACTGTACTTTATTAAAAAAAAAAATTTTTTTTGAGACATCGTTTATTATTCGTTGTCAACGGATAGCCACACGACGCGCAGAAATCAGATTTTGAGAGAACTTTTGCCTACATGCTTTCGAGGGGCTGGTACTATAATTGTGCACTAAGAATAATCGAAGATCTTACTAATAACTAACATTTGCCTCAGCGCATAATGGAAGTACGTGTCCTACTTTGTTACCTCCAAAAACCTTATTGATACACGCGCGAGAGCTTGCAATCGCATTCTCTCTCTCTCTCTTGACTAGTAGAGACTTTATACATCTCTCTCTACTATAGACTAATATAATTTAAGGCTCGGGGACCTTATACATCCCTTTTATAAATGTATTTAATTTAATTAGAATTTAAGTATTGTAGTGCTTAATGTATTTTTTTTTTTCAAAATGACTTTCCACCAAGTTTCTTGCGGCGCATATTTCTTGGCAATGGTGGTCTTTCCGAATGCGCTGGTAGTTTAAAAAAAGTCATGTAAAGGAGCCCTTGGCGGCCAATTTGCAAAAATGAATTTTGAATTTGAATTTGAATTTTGAATATTTTCTGTCCCAAGCCTTTACCTCCCGTTTGACATAAAGGAATAGCGAATTTAATTGCCATGCCGACTGCGTTAGACAATAAGTCCTCTAGGGCAGGGGTCGGCAAGTAGTTTTAGGTGGGGTCCGGATACTGTGGGAAAATTTTAACGAGGTCCAGAAAAAAAAAATATTTTAATTAATAAAGGTATATGTATACCTTATCTATGTATTAATTGATACTTGGTATAAAATACATTACAATATTTCGCGGTCCGAGATTCGACCTTTCGCGGTCCGCAAACGGACCGCGGTCCGCCTGTTGCTGACCATTGCTCTAGGGTATTATTCTCTAAATCTCGTTCTCAAATACAGCGTACGCTCGACTTTATGCAGCACAGAGGATAAAAAAAACCCCGTCCGGGAAGTGATCGCTGCGCTCGGGATACAAACAAACATAACTTGCCCCGCTTACTCGCAGGCATTACAAGGAGTCAGGGGTCTTGCCATTTGGCGTCTACACGACCGACAGCAAATCATGGAAGACACCTGACTCAGTGTAATGTCCCCGAGCGAACAGGTCAAGTTATTATGTTGTTCCAAGCGCAACGAAACTACCGTATCGTCTCTCTCACTTTAAAATTGATCACTATTACTGTGAGTGAGGAGGCACTATTCGAATTTCTGACATGAGAAATGAAGACCCATGAACCTACATCTGAGTATGGCCAGCCTATGACAATTCAGATTTTTTGGACATTTAACTGTTTAAAAATAACCTTGTAATTTCGTTTCAGTCGTGGACAGCGGCTTCTATCGCCCTGGTAAGTTAATTTACACTTCCTAAGATGACCGCTTTGCTCGGTATTTTTTTTGGCACGTTTTGTAAAAATTAAACCTAGCTAGATCGATTTATCGCCACAAAACCCCTGCAACTAGGTAAATTTCATGTAAATCGCTGGAGCCATTTCCGACATTTAGGTTATAATATATACATACATATATACAAGAAATGCTCGTTTAAAGGTTTTAGATTAGATAGACAGAAGTACCTATTCGTTAGACACAATACTACAGTCCCTGCTCTGAGTGTGTCCCGACTCGCACTTGGCCTGTTTTTTAGTTCCGTTAAATGTTACAGGCAGACCTTCGGGGCCCTATCAGGAGGTTCCTTACCGTCGATGTGAGTATTGTGATTTTCAAAACGTGCTTTTTTTTGCAGGCCAATCGCAGAATTACCCTCCGAAACAATGTGAGTGTTTTGACAATGTTTCGTAAAATAATATCAAAAAATAATAAGAAGCAAGTCCGCAACGCAGTTTTTATATGAAACTGCTCAAAAGTTGAAAAAAAATAGTTTTGTACTCAATAGATGGTGCTGTTGTCAATGAGGCGCAGACAATACAAGCACAGTTAGTTAAATGAAAAAATTAATGTACCTACTGAATTCATCCAATCCTTATTATTACATGCGTGTATACATATATATAAATCACGTCTTTATCCCTTACAGGGTAGACAAAGCCTAAGGTAACCAGACCTAAATGCCTGTTTGGCATGATTGTGGGCGTAAATGGAAGGGGAATCAAAAATCCCTTATTATTGTTGGTATTTAATTAGTTTTTATTGTTTCAGACCCCAACCCCCAGGCACGCGGCGGCAAATAAGTACAACGAAACTAATCATGACTACAATTAACAAATAGACTTTAAATTCAAATGGCCATTTTGTTTCTTTGTAAAGATTGACTAGATTGCGTTTTGTTAAAGATTTTTATTCTGTTCTCTTGATGACTTATACTTTGTATCAATAAACTTGTAATTAATCAATTGAGACTGTTTTTTATTGGAATACGTTATTTTACCATTTTTATCGTTTTAGTACAGAACTACCAAACCCAATGGGGCAGGCCCCCTTAAAGGAACTAGGGGGTACGTATTACTTTTGCACTTTTCAAATAAAAAAAAATTCAACACATAGGTTAAAACAATAAATACCTAACACCCAGTTACAATTTTAAAGCTCCTGAAAAACTGTGATTTGTTTCGTTATGGTTTTATATTTTCTAGTTAGGTACCGATTTTTAAAGTTTTTCTCGATAAAAAGACATGTCAAAATTGTTAACCTTTTTTCTAAGGCTAAAAAAACGAAGTGTAGTGATTTACAAAGTAAAATTATAATGGTATACATAAGACTTAAACAAAGTACAAAATTTAGCGGAGCTCCGTGCCAGGCAATTAAACTCAATTACGGCAAAACAACCGATTGAATTGTTCCATTGTTATTTTTTTCTTAATTCCATTTCCGAAGTTTGACTAGCTTGTGACACTGGGATTCTCTTATTATCCTAAGTCTTTTTTTTTTAATTGTAAAAGTAAAAAATGCGTAGGTAAGTACTTGCCGACATAAAACCAGCGTTTGGCGGACTAACAGGGGGGCCCCAAATTTTTAACTTTGCTGAACGCATCCAATACGGGGAATCCCATCTCTGTGTACGGACAAAACTACATATTTTTTTAAGCTGGGGGCTTCATTTAGTTTTGTCGCCCCGGGCCTCTGACGGGCTTAGTCCGCCACTTTAGCGAATACCCTGTAAACTTAATTACGAATTAAATGCAGTGTGTTAGACCTAAACTTAAAAAAAAAAAATAGAACTTACGAAAAAAAAATTAAGATACTTAAGCTTTAGATTTAAGCATTTAAGATAGTTAAGATAGCTTTTGACGTCGCTAGTTTATTTATGAGACCACGAGAAAGCATTGACACACAGACAAACAGTGCGAATGGCTAATGTAGTAAACAGCCAGCAACTTGAACTAGTTCAGTCACATTTAATTTTATAATTCGACAATTATAGGATGCGCTTGCGCAGAAAGCCGTTATAAATGCGACTCGTCTCAGAATCACGCATAAGGATCTCTACAGGACGACCTGAAACATGTCGCGAGTTGTGGTAAGTACATTTCGATTAGCAGTTACTTTTTTAATACGCTTGATGATAGATTGATATTACAATACTTACAATGTGTAATAGGTAAATGAAAATTCTGTTAAAAAATTCAAATACGCTGTATTTAAAATTTTACTTACGCATTATTAAGTAAACAGTATACAGGCCATGTACGTATACATAATTACAGATCCAGACAGAAAAGTACTCAGTAGGTACCCTATATAATAAAGATGTCAAATTAAAACTAAATTCATGAAATTCCTGGATATTAAGCAAGGCTAGTTTAGTATTTAGTAAAGTTACTTGGCACAATCTATTTATTTTTACTATTTTTTGAATAGAGCATTATTCGAAACATACTTTGTCGTAGTATTGGGATGTTTTTTAACCGACCTGGAATACTGCCATCCTAAGGAAAAACGCAGTATGTAGGTACATATATGAGCTGCATAATGACTTACTGCATTTTTACTTTGGACGGCAGAATAGGTCAACTGTCAAACTCCATAAAATGGCGGCCGACCTGCTCCATGTCGTTTCGATAAAGGATTCGTATTATTGCCTATTATTCAACTTTAAAGTACTAATAATAATGGATATATCGCTATTTCAGAGTATAATTCAATCCTAGTTATTTACATAGTTCCGTTTATGCTGGAAACGATGTAAGCTTTAGATAAGCCAAGTTAACGAGAAATCTTTATTTTTTTAACAAGTGCCGAATACGCGAATTCATTCGTGAATACCTTTCCACTTGTCAAAAATTTGCAAGAAATGGCGTAACATTTCCTTTAACCTTTGCTAGGCGAGGCTAACATCGCAAAGTGATACGCCAATATTTATACTCACGCTGTGTGGCAATGCTTATCCTCTGTGCTAAAAAAAATCTACAGGGTGTTGTGCATCGTCCGTGAGGGGTCGCTAGGGTAAATAGCGGGTAGGTGACGTACCACAATTTGTAGTACGCGCTATGCCTACCCTGGCGACCCCACTGCACGCCCTAGGTCTGGTGGATGTTGAGGACACTTGACTCATCTTCATAGCCCGGACAGGGCATTGCAACACGGTAATAGAACAATAACTATGACAGAAATGCAACTAAAAAAGGTCAAATGTTAATTGCGAAAATATATACATCTCTACTATAGACTGAAATAATTTAAGGTACCTACTTAACTTGGGGACCTTATACATCGCTTTATAAAAGTATTATAAGTTTAGTAGAATTTAAGTATTGTAGTAGCTAAAGGTATTTTATTTTGAAAAAAATACTTTCTGCCAAGTTTCTTGCAGCGCATTCTTCTTGGCAATGATGGTCTTTCCGAAATCGCTGGTAGTTTCAAAAAAAGACACGTAAAAAAGCCCTTGGCGCCTTATTTGCATAATAAAGTTACATTGTTACGAGTCTATTGAATCTTGTTTTATGTCTATACCTATCTGTTTTTGCTACGATTTGTCCGAGCTGCTTTCATTTTAACCCTGTTTCCCAGCTGTTGGTGTGTCTCTTGATGCTGGTCTCCGCGGCCGTGACCCTGGACCTGCCTGGGGTCCCCAAGACCCCCGATCTGCCCAAGGTCCCCGGCGACATCCCCAAGCTGCCTGACACCAACCTGCCTGACGCCAAAACCTTAACGGACCTCAACGACAACAAATAATGACAAAAGGCAACTGAATTATATAAATTAGTTATTTATTATGTATGATTTTATATGTATCTACAGAGCATATTAAAAGCTGCAGCTGCAAGTCATTGTTTTTTTTAATATAGTATTCTCAAAATTTAATAAATAAGAAGGTACCTTACCTACTTATGAGAAGACACAGAAGAACCCGACGTGGCAAAATTGGGGCGGAACTATGTATATAACATTATAAAATTCTTCCATGACATTTCGTTGAATGCTACCCGGTTTTCAACTTAAATCACATGTTATTAGTCTTGTACACAATGCAGTTGTCAGATTAAATTGTCTCAAATACAAGCCTTATTCATGGAAACTCATTTTGCACTACATCTGTAACCAGTTTAATTCATAGACCACCACAGAACTTTGTCATAATAACATCAACGTCATTCGTAGACAAACAGGTATTTTATTTTTTAATATGATAAGGTTTTGTACATGGAGGGAGGCCTTGGAATTAAATTGACTGGCTGTGTGTAAGTGAAAGAGAATCATGACACATAGACTACAGGCCCATGACCAAAAAATGTGGGTCATATAGGACGATATAAGAGCATAAAATAATAAGATTCAGCACTATGCCGTCACTTGTAAGCTATCCAACTGAGTGCTGGTGAGAATTCAAAAGTGCACCCCTCGATTTTTTCCCCTCGTCGCATGATTTTTGTACGGCGTTGCGGAATAATGGATTAGAAGCTGTATTCAAACAGTATGAAACTGATTTAAAAAATTAAACACTCGACTGTTAGGCGGTACGAAGTTCGCCGGGTCAGCTATTCATAATAATAATAATCTTGATTGAATTAAGACTTTGTATGACGCCAATTAAAACGACACTGATGTCATGTTTGGATTAATACGAATAAGACAATACTATAATGGTTATGCGATTGCTATTCAGCGTCACACTTTGCTATTATTTTTTGAAATCGTTTAATTAGTCAGTCATGGATATTGGTTGGGAGCGGACAATTCTCTGTACATTTTAAGTTTTTATTTATTGATTGAAGTAATCATGCGACGAGAGATTTTAATGTCTCTAATAGCGGTAACCAATAGAAAAAAATGTGTTATTAGTTTTTTGTGTATTAGAGTAATCTAACAACGGTGTGCTCACGTGCATTCATTGTGCGCGAGGTTTCACCGCCAGGTTTCGCCTACAAGCCATCATCGGGCGCATGAGCGTCATACTAACTAGGAGTCGAAGTGATTGCCATGGCCGAAATTGGTTGGAAGGATCAATCTAACAAAATGATAAATCCTTTGCCGAATAACCAGTTAGTTATTGTTAGTTTACCTTCGTTACATTATTCGGTTAGGATGTGAATGTAAATATAATCCTTCCTATATTTTTTATTAAAATAAGAGGAATTACAAATTTCAATATTAATGTGACAGTGTTATTTTGTTCTATAGAGTTATATGTAACTAAAAATTAAATAGCTCAAATCACGATCATAGGTCGGAAACGTTATTAAAATGATGTCCCATGAGAGCTTAAATATTATTATTGCATACGTTCGTACAATCATACTTACATATTTCCAACTAGTTGTAGCTAAAAAAGACGTAGAGTATATTTTAGTCTAATAAAATAGGAAGAGGAATGCCCTAAAATTACATTTCTTAGTTGTAGTAGGCTTTTATGCCTTTGTGATTAATTATGCTTGTTTATTTTGGTGACTTCTGTGCAAAATTAATTCAAATTCAAAAATTAATTTTATTTGGAAGAAAAAGTTTTGATATTAAATTGAATTATACAGGTTTTAGCATGTATGATGCAAAAGTGTTTCGTGTTGTTTTAAAAGGTTTGTATTTTTTCGACTATTTTCTTAACAAAGTATCATGTTATTTTAATTTTCATAGCATGTCTGACTAATGATTTAGGTACTGACTGGATATAATTAATCAAACTTAATATTTTCTACATTGTTACAGCTAACAGTCCTGGAAACTCTTATCCCCTGCGTTGAGGCAGGTATCAGAGATAAGCTCAAAGATTTCAGAAAATGGCTGGATGATCTGAAAACCAACATCATTGATAACTTGAAGGAAGTTTGCGTTTGGCTCAGAAAGGTAATTTTAAATAAACACCCAAAACGAAGCAACAGCACCAACAGTACCAACACCACCACCACCACCCTCGCACCAGGGGAACCCGGGGAAGAAGACGGACCCGGGGAAGAAGACGGACCCGGGGGACCAGGCGGACCCGGACCCGGGGGGCCAGGCGGACCCGGACCCGGGGGACCAGGCGGAGCCGGACCCGGGGGACCAGGCGGACCAGGACCCAAGGGACCCGACGGACCGGGGGGGCCAGGCGGACCCGGACCCGGGGGACCAGGCGGACCCGGGGGGCCAGGTGGACCCGGACCCGGGGGACCAGGCGGACCCGGGGGGCCAGGCGGACCCGGACCCGGGGGACCAGGTGGACACGGACCCGGGGGACCAGGTGGACACGGACCCGGGGGACCAGGCGGACCCGGGGGACCAGGCGGAGCCGGACCCGGGGGACCAGGTGGACACGGACCCGGGGGACCAGGTGGACACGGACCCGGGGGACCAGGTGGACACGGACCCGGGGGACCAGGCGGAGCCGGACCCGGGGGACCAGGTGGACACGGACCCGGGGGACCAGGTGGACACGGACCCGGGGGACCAGGCGGAGCCGGACCCGGGGGACCAGGTGGACACGGACCCGGGGGACCAGGTGGACACGGACCCGGGGGACCAGGCGGAGCCGGACCCGGGGGACCAGGTGGACACGGACCCGGGGGACCAGGTGGACACGGACCCGGGGGACCAGGCGGACCCGGGGGACCAGGCGGAGCCGGACCCGGGGGACCAGGTGAACCCGGGGAACCCGGGGGACCAGGCGGAGCCGGACCCGGGGGACCAGGTGGACCCGGGGAACCCGGGGGACCAGGCGGAGCCGGACCCGGGGGACCAGGTGGACCCGGGGGACCAGGCGGACCCGAGGGACCAGATGAAGATGAACAGGGACGGTTGAGGGACGGGAGAGAAAATAAGGGACCAATGCCGGATTACGGCACTTACTATTAACTAGAATCACAAGACAACATTGCAGTACTTTTGTGTATAGATTTCAGTAAAGTATTGTTTTAATGCTAGCCGAAGTTTAAGAGAGTGATGAAAATCACTTGCACTCGACCAACCGGGGGCTAGGAATCAAAACAAAAGTCACAAGTGAATAATATAAACAACATACAAGAATAGGAACAAGAATAATGTCAGTAAAGTATCTATTCTTATTTTTTAATAATTGATCACACTTATGCCCATTGTGTAATTATTACTAGGTGTATTATTAAGGTGTATTAGATTACGAAAATCAATAGCAATTTTATATTGTTTTCTGTTTTTATACTTTTTTTACTATTTTTTAATGTTTAATTTTTAAATTCTTGCTTGTCAAGTATTTTCTTTGTTTTTGGTCAGTCTGAATATATAGCCCACAACGAAGAAAGTCGTTTTCTTTCAAATGTCGCTTTAGACTCAGTCGAGTCTCTTAAACACCTAGGAGCTCCTAAACTGTTACATAATAATTGCTAAAGGAAAGGGTTTTATAATAGGTACATATTGGTCTCTAAACTAATTTTCATATAGGTACAAAATGTAATAATTATACCCTCAATTGTTTTTTTGTCATCCTTATAGAACTTTTCCATCTACATAATTCTCACTTTGACATTAGTAACCCACACAAGGCGACACGGAGTTATCTAAACATCGTAGAGAGGGGTGCGAGTCGGGCTACCTCCACGTGTGGTCAAGAGCTGCGGTTTGTTTTTGGATCCGTCCGGGGGAAGAGCAGTGCTTGGTCCGGTGAACCCTGGCCATCGGCTGATGATTTCCTGGCAGTTTCTGAGGGATATCTTTGACCGTTGACTAAGAGCCCGACAGGGGGGAGGGGGTCTTTGACTATTACCGAACAACGTTGCCGACATTTTCTCACAAGATTTTTAAATTCTGTTTTTGTTACTTTGACATTGGCGAAGTTGTCGTCGCTATAGTGACTTGATACGCCACAAATAAGAAGAAGAAGAACATTGTTGAAAAAAGCTTTGGTCAGAGATTAATTGACACGATATTATATATACTGCACATAATTATTTGCATAATACATAATGCATAATAATACAAGGTGGTTGGCAGTCGGGTGTAGGTGCTTTGAGAGAGACAGGGCACCTAATTCTGAACATTATTGAACATATTTAGCTATTACGCTAAATTTCAAGGTTTTCGTGAAATTGTCAATTTTGTTTTCAAATATCACTCTGTTTACTAGTTTTTTAACATACCTATGCTTAAATAATAAAAAATGTATAAAAAATTAAAAATGATAAAAAAAAATTAACGAAATTTTTTATTAAATCTTAAATCGATGCCATGGTTCCTGAGAACAGATCTCCTATAGTTTTTCACTTCTCCCTACTGACCCAGTTGGATTGATCACCCTGTATAATTTAACGCAATAGGTACCTAAATAATTTGTTTGTAGTTCAGATGATGACAGTTATCGTTAAATTATAAGAGTATTTGTCATGTTAGATAACATTCAATTAAATTGACAAACTTATATTGAGAGTAGGTACAATCGGTTTAAAAAGCAGTTGTTTTTAAAATTTACTTGTAATTACACTGTTCGTCGAGACAGGCGGGTCCCTGGGGCTCGGAGGCTAAGGAGCTTTTCAGGGAGCTGGGCCGCAGACTAAAAGACAGGGGCTGCGATCCCCGCTCTGGTTCGTGGCTGGTTCAAAGGGTTGCCATTGCAGTACAA
The DNA here is from genome assembly GCA_932294345.1 of Pandemis cinnamomeana. Taxonomy (NCBI): domain Eukaryota; kingdom Metazoa; phylum Arthropoda; class Insecta; order Lepidoptera; family Tortricidae; genus Pandemis; species Pandemis cinnamomeana. The sequence goes on from OW028717.1 coordinate 4,817,846, forward strand.
AGGGGCAACGCGGCCAGCATAATGGGAACCTTTGAACCAGGCACGAAACAGGGGGACATTTTTTAGGCTAATTTTTAATAATTTTTAACATAATTTACTTTTAATCAACTTTCGTAGTTTTAGTGATCCTTATTATTGTTTAGTTTTTAATGGTTTGTATATTAATAAATAAATTACTTCCTTTGTTACACTGTTATAAGCGCCTATATTTAAATTAAAACATGCATGTGCTTAATAACTTCGTTTCCATTGCTATTCCATATTTATTTGCACTGTATTGGACCAAAAGCATTATCACTATCACTATCATCACTGCATAGTATAAAATAAAGTCGCTTTCTCTGTCCCTATGTCCCTATGTCCCTATGTATGCTTATATCTTCAAAACTACACAACGGATTTTGATGCGGTTTTTTTTAATAGATAGAGTGATTCAAGAGGAAAGTTTTTATGTATAATTCTACGCAAACAAAGTCGCGGGCAGAATAAATAATAAAACACTTTATTTTCCTATCAGCTTATTTTAATTCTCAGAAATACATTTGCCGTGGACAGGCGTTAGTGCAGTCAGCACTTAATAAATAGCGACCAAAGCTACCAAATAGTTACGAACTCTCTTAAATCCTTGACACCGCCTTCCAGTACTTTCATTTGGCTACTTTCGCCGATATCTAACGCTGACTACCTACACTAGCACGAGAGCGCGCGCGAGCTATGTTGAGCGCGAGATACATTGCTTGTCTTTTTCTTGTTCGTTCCAGAGAGAGACGGGTAGCCTATCTCGCGCGCCCTCGTGCTAGCCGTGACTACATAAGTCTTCGTATTTTTATCTGTCCGAGTTGTCGTCAGTGGGATTAGCGGTGTCCAATGCAACGGCATCAGCTTCAGCTGGTACTGTGTCGTTAGTGCTGGTGGCCGGAGTGGTGGACGTATCGGCGGTGGTGGTGGTGTCCTCCGTCGTTGCCATGGCAACCAGAAGCATCACAGTTACGAGGATCTGAGTAAAATAGAGCATATCTGTTCGGTTGAATCACAGAATGAGTCGCGTAAATTCTTACCGTTTAGTAAAATAATTTAAATAAAATAGGGACTCGCGCACTGAGGGTTCGATACATTTGCAAACCAGCAAGAAATACAATAGTAAGTACCTACTTATTTCATACATATTTAACTAAGTATAACCCGTATGCGTAAAACAAGAAAAATATTCAGATTGAAATCCAAAAATGCATTGCATTGGTACAAAAATGATAAAAATTATCAAGATTATGTCAGGCTTATTTAAACGTACATAATTTCAAAGGTTAATATTTTGACGGGGCGTTAAAAAGTTAAATACTTTGTTTCCTACTATTAAATTATTTAGGGTTTCGGTCATTCGCATATTTGTGATCAAAGTAAATATGCGTAACTTTTAATAATAGATTTACGTCTGCGTCGCGGTAGTTTTAAATGCAAGAGGTTAAATAACATTACTTACGATAATTTTCCCCATTATTAGCTCTGGTACTGTACTTGGAAACGAGCCTGTTAAAGCCTCACGGGTGACTTGACATAGTCCTACAGAGTCGCATCTTATATCTTAGGAAACGAGCAATTTAATGACAAATAAGCGTGCTGAAAATGAGATAATGATTGAAATCATTCTAAGGAAGATGATTATCTCGACAACATAATGTCGTGTTACTACAGTTGAGTGGGAATTGTGATCCGGTGTCTCCCACGACTGGTTCGCAGAATTTTAATGCGTACTAATGTTTTAAATTATAAAATTACTTAAACATATAAAATTACTTCGTCTGCTTGAATTCGTTTACCGCTATCCCGCAGGAATTACGCAATTTTCCGGGATAAAAAATAGTCTATGTTGTATTCCAGGCTATAGTCTATCTTTGTACCTCTTCGTCACAAAGAAAGGGCCAGTGTCTAATACCCAACTTAGTACTTATACTTACAAAATGTGAAAAACAATACACCTAAAACTCTAGAAACCAATGGCAATAATTACGCAATCCCGACAATTATTGAATGGTCCCATTGATCAATCCGGCAATTGTTGCATGGGAACTGATGCTAATTGCATTCATAATGAAGTTATAATTGCCCGGATAACAACTCGATCGATGGCCAATAGCATAGTGCAATAATTTGTTAAAGTTGGCTCAGCGTTAACCAGGCACGTAATTAACAAAGTGCCAAATGTTAAGTTAAAATCAGGTAACATAAGCTTAACGAGAAGTGTTTTCTAAGTATCTAACTGAGGAATGTAGATATTTATTACTTTTGGGTCAGATGAGACTCGAAAATAAGGATACCTATGAGTGAGTCTACCTACAGAAGCAGTCTCCATTGAGATAATTTGTCCATAAATTGAAGCGATATCTCATAGTCAAGTTCATTCATAAAGTGCCTACGAAAGAACGCTACTCGTGTCTTAGTGGTTTTGGCCAACATCTGATTTTAACTTGTTAAATTCCACGCAAAAATGGCCGTGCCTTAAAATTTGTCTACTTTTAACTTTGTAATTCATTCATCAAAATTGGTAAGTTTTGTAACAAGATAAATGATTGGCTATTGTGAGTGAATGGTAAAATAAATTTAAATTTTTCGCACTTATTTTGATTTCTTATCTAAACATAAACAACCATGTTAAATTTTATTTATGGGCCGTTCCCGGTCGGTCGCAGTTTATTAAGTGAAAAGAAGCAATTAAACACCGATTTCAGTTCTTTAAAGGACTTTATATTTCTTAAACAAAACAATAACGTCTTACAACAAGCACTTCATTAACTAATCGTTATTTCAATAAGCTCTCACTCCTTGGTTTAGTAACCCTTGTGTCCACCCTGGTACCCGCCTTTTACACCTGAGTTTGGCCCACTAGCACTGAACGATATGGAGCCATCGCTACCACTGTCACCACTGCCAGTGGCTATTCCTCCTGCGGAAGCACCGCCCTCACTCTCAGCAACCTCTTTGGCATTAGAAAACAATGCTCCAAGAACGCTGTCAATGTCTTGGCTTGCAGCAACAGCTCCTTCACCACCAGCTACTTTCGTTTCACTGGGTCCCTGGTTTCCTTGTCCTGATAGACCAAATCCGTAGCCTCCGTAGCTTTTATGGTCTCCGCCAAGACCTCCTTGTCCATGCCCATTGGCGAAACCAACATCATCAGCGATAACATTACCATCGGAACTGCTATCAATATCGCCATGTCCTCCCAAACCTAATCCTAAGACGCTATTGCTGCCGTGGCTTGCTCCTTGACTGCCCTCACTACCAGCAACGTCTTTGCCACTGGAACTGAAACTAATAGCATCAAGAACGCTGTTGCTTCCGTGGCTTGCATCAGCACCTGCTTCGCCACCGGTTACTTTATTTTCACTGGATTCTAGGCTATTACCATGTCCTGATAGACCTAATCCGTAGCCTCCGTAGCCTTTATGGTCTCCCCCAAGACCTCCTTGTCCATGCCCATTAGCGAAACCAACATCATCTGCGATAACTTTACCATCGGAACTGCTCCCTTTGCTGTCAAGATCGCCTTGTCCTCCCAAACCTAATCCTAACACGCTATTGCTACCATGACTAGCATCGTCGCCGCCTTCTCCTCCAGCTACGTTCTTATCACTAGAACCGTGCGCCACAAGGTTATCAAAAAGTCCTCCCAGGCCACTTGTGTGACCATCTGTCTGGCCACCGAGATTGACTTTACTAGAATCGGAGATTTGCCCTTCGTGGCTTCCGCTAAGAGCTGCCTGTCCCTGCTCGTTTACGTTGTTAGCGTTGTCCTTGACGCTGTTACCGCCTTGGCTAGTCCCAAGATCCTTGTCACCTGAACCTTGACCAGCCAGACCACTGTTTCCCCCTAAACCTAGTCCTCCAAACACGCTGTTGCTGCCGTGACTAGTACCAAGGCCTCCTTCGCCACCAGTTACTTCCTTGCCACTGGAACCTTCACCGCCTCCGTGTCCAGGTAAACCTAATCCGAGGCCTCCTTCACTGCCGCCAGTGGATCCTGCACCGCCAGTAACGCCTTGGCCGCTGGGAAATCCGTTGCCACCATAACCCGAAGACCCTGGTAACCTTACACCACTATAGCCACCATAACCGGCACCTTGATTTCCGGGGCCGCTACCAAAGGCATTTCCACCCGCAAACGATCCTTGGTTACTGCCGACACTTCCAAAGTCATCGGGATTTCCGGAGCCACCTCCATAAACTCCATGGCCAAAGCCGCCGCTATGACTGCCGCCATAATTTTCAGGGCCAACGTCATTAGATCCAAAACCACCTTGGCCGTTTGATCCAAAGCCATTTTGTCCATTCGATCCAAAACCACCTTGACCATTCGATCCGAAGCCACCATATCCATTCGATCCGAAACCACTTGGCCTATTTGATCCAAATCCACTTTGGCCATTCGATCCAAAACCACCTTGACCATTTGATCCAAAGCCATTAGGTTCATTCGATCCGAATCCACCTTGTCCATTCGATCCAAAGCTGTTTAAGCCATTCGAACCAAAGCAACCTCGGCTATTCGACCCAAAACCACCTTGGCCACCACCGTAACCTCCCGGGCCGCCTCCAAAGACTCCGTGACCACTCCCAAAGCCTCCTGGGCTGCCACCATAACCACCTTGGTTGCCTCCGTAACCTCCATGGTTATGGATATGGCCACCGTAGTTTCCCAGGCCACTGCCGCTAGACCCAAAACCCCCTTGGCCGCCGTTATGTCCAAAACCTCCGTGTCCCAAGCCATTGCTGAAGCCGGCGTCGCTAGTGAACCCCGGGGTACCGGAATTGTGACTGAACGCGCTATCCGATCCCCCCTTGCCATCGACTTGGCGACTGAACTCTGCGCTGAATCCGGGTTCGCCAAAACTTATACCACCCTTTACTCCACCGTGGGCTTGCGGCAATCCTGCAAAGAGAAAAGTACAAAGTAAGTAGCTAACTAAATTTTTTATTGTACAAAAATAACAAACAAACACAATGTACATAGGTGAAATTATCCTATAGAGAGGAACATTTCTGGTAAATTAGGGCCCGACAAAGAGTGAGTTTAAAATTACATGATTTAATTATAAAATTGCCCGTGTTAGCAAATAAGTTAACTATTGGTCTGAATTACAGTGGACTGACGGAAATTATGGCGTGTACTTAAAACTGTTACTATAATGTTCAGTGAAAAAAAAACGATTACTGCTTCATCATTACAACATATTATATAAAATATTCAGTCAGAAGCATGAGGGCGAGAGCACTATGTATACTTCTGGCTGAATAATTTTTGTCTTAGGGGATGTTTGGTCACTCTGATTTGTCTGACTGATTGAATATAAGTTTTAAATAAATATTTCAATAACATATTCAAAAATCAGACATGTACACACGGCAAAATAATCAGGTAAGCACCTACGCACGCTCGCGCCGTATCTATCCTGCTTACCGAATAGCTTTGCCTTGTGTACCTGCCCTGGTGTCACTCGGCAAGTTTTCACAAGCGCGTAGGTATTCAAGGCACACGAGACGCTACTGAAAACTTAAGGTTTCATTCGTCAGAAAATAAGTTATGTCTGATTGCTCTGGGATCTTTCATCTTGGACTATTATGTAAGTATGTAAATAACAATTAATAAAAAAAACTCACCATGAAATACAGCCACGGCGAGAATCAAGCTCGCAATCTGCGGGAATAACGAATTTATATATGATCATAATTATAATATTCAAGTCAATTTAAATATAGTTTCGTAACACTTGAGGAAAGCTAGGTTTGTCAAATTCTATTTTATTTACTGCTCTATAATAAGACACTTTGCAAATATTTTAATATAGGTATAATTTTTATCATTTTTATCGAAACACTCTCGCTCTTTTTAATCTAAACACAACTTAATACAGCTTTATTTAAAGAAATTGAATTGAAAAATTTAGTTCAAAACACTTATTTGTCCTTTAATTTTAATTTCAAGTTTTTAAATGATGAAAAAGTTGCACGCTTACTTTGAACGCCATAATAACGTTCCCTATCTCCGGAGTTCTAGACGTTATGCAACGAATTTCATCAGAAAGCTTTTTTTATACGTCAAATTATCAGTTAATTTTGATTTAGCTTGACCTATGGAAAAACCCAACTTTTAGCCTCACTGATTAGGTAGGTCAGGAATTCTCAAACTTTCAGCAGCGTGTGCTACCCCATTACAATTTCAAGGCATTGGCAAGCACCTTTAACTTTTAACACCTACAATAAATAAGGCATTTTTATGGCATGTTATATATTTTTTAACTATGGCCCCATCGATCGACGCGGTGATTTCACCAATGTCAAAGTCAATATTCAAAAATCTTGTGCCATAATGTCGGCAACGTTGTACGGTATAACACGGTCAAAAGACTCCCTCCCCCCCTGTCGGGCTCTCAGCCAACGGATAATGATATCCCTCAGAATCTGCCGGGAAATCATTAACCGATGCCCAGGCTGCACCGGGTCAAGCACTGCTCTTCCCCCCGGACGGATCCAAAACGACCTTGGCTCTTGACCACACGCGGAGGAAACTGACACGCACCCCGGCATATTATTTATAGTTTCGCTAGTTAAGTGACAGGACAGGTAAGCTTCTTTTTTGTCCTAATGGCGTCGAGTCTCACAGCAATTTAGCTCAATTTTAATCTTACTTCAGATTCGGCTTTCATGCTCCAACCTACGCTGAGAAGTTTTTTTTTGCGAACGTACTGTTGCTCTTCGCCTCTGATGGCTTTTATAGTTTAGCTGTCGCGTATGATTATCTGATTACGTACATACATACATAAATCAAGTCTTTATCCCTTACAGGGTAGACAAAGTCTAAGGCAACAATACCTAAAGGCCACGTTTAGCGTGATTGTGGGCGTATATTTCGAAAGGGGAATCAAAATAGCGATGATGATTCCTCAGATTTTCGCCTATTCCCTCGATGGGCTTTTACCATCTGCGCGGGTTTATCTGATCAACTTTTAATTGACTGACGTACCCCAAGGGGGTTAACATACTCCACTTTGAGAAACACTGAGTTAGGCCACAGAGTGTACCTATTCCGGTAACGAGTAAAAGATAAGCTACCTACTGAAATGATAAAGCATCAAGTTCTTGTTTTGGATGGAATCTGGAAACAAATGAGTGCACGCGGTATAGAAACGGGAGCTGAGACGTCTGAACTCCACCGGGTCCCCACGGGGGGCAAAGCCCTCCACTTACAAAATATGTGTAAGTATACAAAATATTACGAATTCTTAAAACGAAAAAGAAACTTATATTCTCTACTAAGCCAAGTGTGAGACGTACTATCGAAAAAAGTGTTCCCACTACCCACCGTAGAACGTTCTCACAGTAAACGTCACAACAATTTTCCTTAGCAATTCAATGTAACGTCTCTATGACATATACGGCGAAGGGATTCCACAAAAGGTCAGGAATCAATTTGTTCGATAGCACCTACATAACCTAGGTATGTTATACATATATTGTACTGTAGGTACCGTATTAAAATTCAAAATTCAAAATTTATTTTCAAATAGGCCGCCAAGGGCTCCATTACATTGTCTTTTTTTTATACTACCAGCGCATTCGGAATGACCATCATTGCCAAGAAGAATAAAATAAATTTACTATTTATTAATACACTATAGGCCAAGCTCTCTAGTTCTGAGAGGAGGCCTGTGCCCAACAGGGGGACGTATATAGCTGGAGATGATGATGATATTATTAATACAGTCCGTGAGCTCTTAAAATGCCGTACGGGTTTTGGGTACCATAGGCCGTTTCAAGTATCAAACCCATAAGAGTGAGTGAGACAGCAAAACAAACAACAGCTCACGAACTGTAGGTACATGACTTGTCAAATTGCTATTGTTTTTGGGCAGGAGGGCCACTTAAAGTGTCATAGAAACATTTTGTATTAGGTATGCCTCTATGTAGTAGGTAAGTTGGCAGGCCTCCAAATGTGGATGCTAAAATTGATGTAACAGTCAGGATCTATATGGCTCTAAAATTCTACAGAACAATTATTTAACTCGCAAACACCTAGGTACACACAATTGCGAAATTCCGCGTTGCTTAATTTTCTATACAGGCGCCAAGATGACGTCACTTTGAGATAAAACCGTGCACCCATCTACTTAATAAGTTGCCTGGAGACAACCATAAGATGATCTAAATCTATGACAGCGTATCCTAGTCCAGGGGGGTTACCATAACGTCTTGATGCGAATTCCGATTCAGTTTAGGTTCGCTCGCTGTCGGCCCATAGGCGCCGGGAAAGTAGACCGCTGTCTTTTTCAAGACAGACTTACTATAATAATGGATAAGAGATTGCGTTTCTGAACGTGACATTATGGTTTTTTTAATCGCATGAAAAATTTAGGGGTTGGATAACAAGTTCTAAATTTTGAGGTTCGTATTATTCCGTCCCTCTCACACACCTAATTAAGTAGGTACTATTCGTGTAGGCGGGACGGCAACACATTCAAATTTTTAATTTCTGGGTATTAGTTTAAGGGATATTGGTAGATGTAACATCATTCTGTCAAATCCGACGTCTAAACTAGCTTTAAAACTATTTTGCATGATATTAAAACTAGTTAACTGTAGACAATAAGTTCGTAAATGTAACGGGGCTGACATCGTCGCTCAGCGACTAAAGCCTCCTTTCTTTCTTTCTTTTTCTTTCAATAAAAGATTAAAAAAAAAAAAAAAAAAAAAACTGAGTATATTGGTTGTCATCGTCAAGTCCCAGGGGGGAAAAGCAGTTTTCCATGTAGATTTTGAATGAGAAAGACGGCCTTTTCGAGCAAGTGGGTTGAAAAAAGGTTTTTTTTCCTCAAGATTCAGATTCTTTTACTTTAATTTAAAACTTTTATGAAAGACGAAGGACGTGAAGACTTGTTGAATGTAAGGCAGCTACTTTCATCAAGATTCTTTTACTTTAATTTAAAACTTTTATGAAAGACGAAGGACGTGAAGACTTGTTGAATGTAAGGCAGCGCTCTACTTAGGGGTGAGCTTCTTTTGCAGATGGGCCACAATCCATTTTGTTGCCATAGAATTAGTAATAGTAGTCGACCAAAACTAATATTATTTTATATTATTCATAAAATTACTAAAGCAGTGGAACCTACTTTCTTACTTTTAGAGACAGAAAAGTAGAGCAATCCCAAAAAAAAACCCGACGACCAGTGGCAGAATCTAGCGGACTTAGGTACTTTTGCCGCAGAAATAAAGTAGGTACAGTCAAGTGTAATAATATGTATCTAGTCAAAGTTTCAAAAATAAGTATCATACGCTCTTACGCCGGCGTAATAAGGTCGTGGGACATATTTTTGAGAAGTTCATGTCGATACTTATTTTTGCACTTGACCGTACTCGTACCTATACCTGTGTCGGTCCTGTATCCTCTTCTTCTGTATTTAATATAGTTTGAAGCATACAATTCGGCCAAGTAGTTCGTTACACCATAGATACAGTATGGCGTGTCGAACTCTTTGCTCATCTTGATGTTTCATACTAGGTACCTATTATAACGCCGAATGTACCAAACTGGGCTCACTTTGAGTTCGTATAGCGACGCCTTAAATTCACTTTTAATTTGGTCTGAGACTGTATCTTTCTAATTGTGTTGTGCTGTATCGTTCAGTGAAAGTCGGGGGTCCATGAGAACCGCTAGTATGTCTGGATCTTTAATCTACGTTCCGATAGCTTTAATTGGGTCAAATCATAACAAACATGCTTGATATGGTTACGGAATCAAAACAAAGTCAAGTTCATTGTATTTTTTTTATTATCTTAATAATAACAGTATTCGAGTAAGTTATTTCATATCATGGTGCGATCTCAAGCAAGTTTGATAGTTCGTACATCTTTGGTTCTTGGCAGCATCATACGTATGGGTTGGTATTCGATGAGCTAGTATCTTAACATTCTTAAATCTAGTATCCGTGTTGCTGGTATCCACCGCCCTGCTGGCCGTGGCTGCCACCGAATCCACCTTGGCCTCCGAAACCACCCTGACCTCCGTGTCCACTCTGTCCATGACCGCCCTGACCGCCAAATCCTCCCTGCCCTTGATGTCCACCGAGACCACCGTGGTCATTGCCGCCACCGAAGCCAGCATCACCACCGAAACCGTGCTGGCCTTGTCCTCCCTGACCGAAACCCTGCTGGCCGTGTCCCCCCTGACCGAAACCGCCCTGCTGGCCGTGTCCTCCCTGACCGAAACCCCCCTGCTGGCCTCCCTGCCCGTGTCCTCCACCGAAACCCGCGTCTCCACCAAAACCGCCCTGGCCTCCGTGGCTGCCTCCATGGCCGCCTCCGTAACCTCCCGAAGAATGGCCGCCGTAGCCTTGAGGGTGAGCTGCATAGAAATTATATCAATGTTATAATGATGCAATTTTTCTTGTCATCTCGCGTCTCAATTGAAAACAGTTAGATATAGTAAACCTGTACATGGCCAGATACCTACAATGTCTACATCTAATAAGTGACATGAAACATGGAAGTTAGACATTTTATTCAAGTATTTTCAGCTTAATTTCCAAATCAGTTAAAAATAAAATCAACGTATGGTTGACTTTAACAGCGTATGTACTCAATAGTCGAGGATAAATGTAAATCAAAAAAATGAAATCAAAATGGGATCGTCTTGATGATAAATCAAAGCCACAATTTGTCAAGCACACGATCGCTGAAATTTTCAACTTACCGTAGGCCGCTACGGCCAGCGCGAGCACCAAACAAGCGATCTGAAAAGAAAAATAAATTAATGTCGTGTGGTTAATTATACAAAACCTCGTAACAGTGTACTTAATAGGTACTCTTATTATATAAGTAAGGGTCGGGGGGGCCGTCGCTACTCTAGAATCGTCTAGTGTAGTTTTAAACAGATTTAAGTTTAGTATTTTTAGCACACATTAAACAAAGGTTAATTATTGACTGGACTGATTGGTTGGACATTGAGGGATTATCATATATTATAATACGGCGAAGATCTGCTTCCGACGGATCCTCATTTTAACACAATTAAGTAAAGAAAAAATCGTTAAATATGTACTTAGGCGGCAACCGAGAAAATGGAATGGAAAGCCTTCAATTTCATAAGAAGCGTCAATGTGCCCTCAGCTGGGAAGTCGAAAATTAAAGACGATAAAAATTATAAAAACTTACTTTGAATGCCATGTTAATTTCCTGAATAAACTTGAAGTTATGCTGCAAATTTCGTAAGACCAGCTTTATATACGGCGTGTTATCAGTAATTTGAGACTGTGTGACCCCACCTTGTGGATGTTTACATACGCAAGTTCACTTCTGCTTAAGAGATACCGTATCAATAGATCCATCTGATGTACCTACTTAGTCAGTCTTATGCGAGATGCCGGTGGATCAAAGACCTGGAGACAGGGGCTTGTTGTGTCTGAATGGGACACATACATAGCTAGTTTATAATCTATATTTCAGATCACTTCTGAAGTCTGTAGGTACGACTTTTGATTGATTTTGAGTAAGTAGGAAACTAGGTTGAAGCAACCGCTTGTAAAAACTACATGCTGCTGATCCTAATAAAAAAGATTGAATAAAATCAACAACAAGAATATGTTCAGAACTTTCCACTGGATGGCTCTATCTAGGTAGATATAGGTACAATACAAAATCTCTGCATATTTTGGGCACGTGCGAGGCTGTGATTGGTTACAGAAAAACTACGTCACGTAGGTAACGTTTCGTTTCTACGTTAAAATGTGAAGTTATACAATACTAAAGAATTAATCAAAATATTGAAATAAAAACAGTTGCGTTCGCAACATTGGTGAAATAATTTACAGCTGCGGCCGCCTATTGTCTATTTTGTTCTTTGTTCCTGTATTTAATTGTTTTGTACTGATTTGTGGTGTTCAATAAAGAGTATTTGTATTTGTAAAGTTTTATAAACAAAACTTTTCGACGCCGACGCTCACTAGTTAAAGGTTACAAAAATGCGCAATTTAAGTATACTTAGTTAAATAAATTACCTACTTTTGATATAATATTACTTTTGTAAAATCCGAAAACAAACCGGAAGTGATATCTGCATATCAGCCATCTATTATCTACTAGAGAGTCTACAGACAAGAGCACATAAGTATTTTGACCACTTCAGAGGGCCTCGGCGTGGGAAAACCCAGCAGTCATAAATATTTATCATGTTAAGATATATCTTCGATAAATGATACAAGTAAAAAAAACAGCGCCTGACGTTTCATTTGCAAAAATGTGCTTATCTACCTGCTTAATTTATTATTGACTAAAGAACCCCCAAATAATTCAATTAATTTAATTTAATAATAATTATCTAATTACGCAAAATTAACGAAAAATAATCCAAAAAGTTGGTTCCTCATTTATTTTTTCGTAATGAAACGCCATCTTTGAAATTAGTTCTAAGTTAGACAGAACGTTGCCGATGTTTGCCAGTAAGTAGAGGTTACTTAATCGCAAAAAACCCTTTTTCGAATTTCGATTCGACTTTTTTATCCGATCCGATTTTAAGTGCATGTCCCTCAAAAGTGTGCTAAAAAAATTATCTAATAATCTTAAACGTAATGTAAATGATTAATATAACTCCATTGTCATTACTGCTTAGACGAGTAACTAATTATAGTCTGATGGCTCTAAAACGTAAACAAAATTATTATAAGCCAGTAAAGTTTTATTCGATAAGTGTCATTGTGTATAATCACCAGGTTTTTTAAACAAACCTTGAACTTACATTTATCACATTTAACGTTTAACTTACTTTGTTTAGCTACTTACGTGATTTCTTAATCAACGATTGGATTTCAACCATTGTATTTTGGGAATCTTACAACACAAAAATTACAAAAAAAACATTTTTAAGAGTAAAAAACCAGGTTAAGTTTAAAGTATTTTATTATATTTATTTTAAAGTCACATAATTTTTTCGAATACCTGAATCAATATTTACATGAACAGGTGGTGTAATGAGATCTGCCGCCAGCCATTTCTATGGAGAAAAATCGAAATGGATGTAGAATCTAATTGAGTGATACCGGAGCGTTAATCCAAAGAATCGTAAAGGTTTCTAGTTCGTTTAGTGCCATTTGCCACCGTGGCCGGCGCCGGCGCCGTAGCCCCAGCCGCTGCCGGCGCCGTAGCCCCAGCCGCTGCTGTAGCCGCCCCAGCCGCTGCCGAGGGCGACTCCGCCGAGGGAGGCGCCGCCGAGGCCAACTCCTCCGATGGCGACGGGGCCAGCTACCGCAACTGGCCCGCCAACCGCTACCAAACCGCCGCCGATAGAGCCACCAGCCCCGAGCAGCAGAGCTCCCTGCTGAGCCTGTCTGGCGGCCGCATCAGCCACAGCCTGGGCCTGAGCGGCGCTCGCGGCGACGGCAGACGCCTGGGCACGGGCAGCATTAGCGATACGCGCAGCCTCAACGGCGCGGGCGTTGGCAACGAAGATGGCCTGGCCGCGGGCGGCGTTGGCGAGGCGTTCAGCTTCCGCGGCGCGGGCTACCTCCAGCGCGCTGCCGGCGGCGGCGCTGCGAGCGGCCTCCACGGCCCTAGCGTTCTCGTAAGCGGCGGCCTGAGCTCTCTGCAGGTTAGCAATGCGAGCATTGTTCAAGGCGTTGGCATTGGCGATGGCGTTGACCTGGCCAGCACGGGCGGCGCCCTCGGTGACGCGGGCTCCGTGGATCTCGGCGGCGGCAGCGTTGCCGATGTTCGCGGCTTGCACGGCCTGGGCGTTCTGAATGGCACTGAGCTGGGCCGCGCCTACTGCTGCGGCGTTGTTGAGCGCCACGCCATTGCCTACGATCCCGCCGTTGATGAGGCCACCACTGACGAGGCCTCCGTTGATGAGGCCACCACTGACGAGGCCTCCGTTGATGAGGCCGGCACCGCTGACCAGGCCGCCGCCGAGGCCGTGCCCGGTGGCCACCGAGTACACGCCGGACTGCGCGGCATGGGAATCAGTAGCGCTGTTGTCTTTTGTCACACCTTAAATAAATAAAAGGTATAACATAAGTCACTGTGTAAAACAAAGATGCCAAAGGATTATCCATATAAATGATTATCTTTTGTTTTTGTAACTTACCTCCAAATGCTTCGCACGCCAATGCGACGACTAAGAGAATCTGAAAATATAAATATTTGTTTACATTTCGACTTTTTCTTAAGGTTTCACTATTTCCTATCTAGGTGTCTCCAGACAGATGTGACTGTAACAATCACCGAACAACGATCTTACCGTGAAACGGGACATCGCTGTGCTGTTATTGGTTTATGCGCTACAATACAACTCCGGGTCAAGCCGTAGAATGTAATAATGCCTTCCACTAAATGCGTACACTTTTATACTGAACCGAAAATTATTAACATCAATTTACAATGCTGATGCCGCCCCATTTGAATATTGTAGCTGAAAAAGTGTGGGTGGTAGGACTGGTAGGAGCAGCCCGCGGCAGCGCTGGTGCGCGAGCGAGATGCGGCGCGCGTGCGCAGCGTGTCACAACACTCCAAATTATTCCTGAGGAAGTCCAATTTGTAATCGCATCCTTCGAAAAAATGGTTTGTAAGTATTGATTGTGACGGGAAACGCCTGTTTGTAATTTACAAAACTAACTAGGTATCGAAAAACTGCTAGGAGATGGCGCTTGCTAAATCACTCGAGCGCTAGAGCACATTATAGGGTAGAAGAGATGACTTAGCCAGGACTGGATTATCCCTAAGGCGGAATTGGCAACTTATTTTTTTATGTGTTAAGTAACAATTACTTGTATAGACCTATTACAAATGTTTTTGGGAAACTATGTTTTGATTTTTCAGTCCATTATTTGGTCAGCCTCCGCCGCTCAAGAACGTCACATTCACATAGGAACTTATTTTTTCCATTTTTATACATACATACATATATCACGTCTTTATCCCTTACGGGGTAGACGGAGCCTAAGGTAACAAAACCTTAAGGCCACGTTTAGCATGATTAAAGGCGTATAGCTGAAAAGGGAAATCAAAATAGTATGGGCTTTTGGCATTCCATCCCATTTACAGAACTACTTAATTTAGATGTAATATATTTTATTGGCCTTGCAGACGCCATCTGAATCGCTCGAATGTTTTTTTTTACCCTTTCCTTCAGATTATGTCAGCACCAATTATTACTCCTGCTTTTTACCATCACTTCTTTGAAATCGAGCATGTAATCTTAACGCTTGAGTAACTTGAAAAAACCTCGTATATCCCTCACTCGAGGTAATCGCTTACATAGTCATTCAGACCATGTAAGTGGCTCGTTCATAATTGATTTACCCGTCATCCCACACATTAATAGTTCAAAATCCCAGCTGAATTAATTCGCTGTCCATTAATCACTATTACAAAATGCGATGCAAATGCGTTAATGTGCATCAATGTGCATCATTGGTTACAGTGCGGCTACGCAACCGGGTGACCGGGCGGGCCTAACCTCTTGTCAAACTGCGCTTGTTACGTACTTCAATGCGGTAAAAAGTGAACATGCGAATCGCTGGTTCCGTGCGCAAAAATATTTAGTACCTTACACTCTGAGGGTGATGAAGTGAATGTCTCAGATCGCACGAACTTGTCGCTCGAGCCAAAGGCGATTTGACATCTTCCCCTGGCCAGGAAGTGGAAATTTCCTCTCGTGTAGCTGGCGGTACATTGCTACTTGCGGCCCGGGATGACGTAAGTTAGGCATAGCATCAGTTTTGCTTAGCATCAGCAATGGTTGCTTTTTGCGGATCGTTTCACCTGATTAGGTGCCCCCTGCCTTATTAGGTACTCTACCCTAGGATCGGTCCAAAACCTCTAGTGTAAGTTTTACAGGGCTTTGCAGTATTTAAACTACAGTATAGAGTTTGCTACTCCATTACCACACGTGCAAGACACCCAAGTCTGTCCGAAATATATATTTTGACACGCAAATCCACCCTGTTCTGCTTCCACGTAAAACATACATTCCCACAAATCTAACTATTCCCTAACGCTACATAAAACACTGACGTGTTTCGAACCCTCTACTGGTCCAGCATGCAAACCAACGACGTACGTTCAGTGCCCATAGATTTGACTGTCTTGCAGTCTGGTGGTGGAGTAGCAACATAAATATTTTTTGTACATTGTTAAGGACCTCGGCAAAGCAACACGTAATAAATTAACTGTTTAATGTTGACTTTTTTGCCGTTACATTGTAATTAAAAGATTAAGGTAGGTATGTTGCGTACCGATCTCCACGGTGCATCGAGCAAGCGAAGCAACCCGTCGGTTGACGCAGTCGCGTGTCATTACTATTCTAGGATTCATTGATCGCAATTAATAAATTACATTTACTTCGGGTTTAACAAAAATATGAATAATGTATTTAGTTCTTTGCCCTATTGGTTTCAAGACGAATGTTTTAAAACAGAATAGCAAGAGCGTCAGCCAGCAGCTATGAGTAAGTTAGTGTAATTTTTACACAAAAAGCGACCAACACGTAAACGTCTCAATCACCACGAAAAAGTCGGCAGCGCCGCTTGCGGGACGAAACGGCAACAAACTGTTTGTTTGAAAATATTTGACATTTTAACGCAAACGCGTTAAAAACGTATTTTTTGACCGAAAACTGACACTTCACGTACTTCTCACTACCATTACTACGTGAAAACTATTTTATGCCTATTTTGTGTGTCACAGTCTCACAGTGCTAGTCCGACCTTCGTTATTTTTTAACATTAGAAAGAAAAGGTACCTAAGCAAATTTTGATATCAGTAAGTAGAAAACATATAACCCAAAACAAATCACCATATTCCAGGGATTTTAAATGGCATGTAAAGATGTTACGCCTACTTACTTACACCCTCGTCGCCTACATTGAATGTTTTAATGATTTCATACACGTTGCATTAATTTGTTCAGTTCGAATTGATTAATTCGGTACCATTTAAAATTGCAAGCATTGTGAATGCAACGTCGTACCGGTTGATGCAGCCAGGTACCTAAAAGTTTTTTGTTAATTGAAATGGACCGTCAGTTCAGATTTGTTTGCATGATTATTCGTCAAGAATTTCTCCGAAGTTTGGAAGGAACTAAACCATACAGTTCATGTCAATTGAATAATGTTCAAAGACGGACATGACGAAACTACAAGAGTTCCATTTCAGCCCGTTTTTCTACGTAACCTTAAAATAAACAGTGAGTGGTAAAAGGGAAATAATACGTTCAATTGTTTACTTACATATCTAATCTTTAATAAATAATGATCACTGAATTTCTAGAACTATTCTATTTCTATAGGAAGTCGTTGTCTATCAGATGTAAGGCCGTGAGCGGTGCGGGGAAGTCGCGGGGAGGGTACGGGTACCTGAACGGCCTGTAACAAAAGATAAACATCTTTAAAAGTCATCATTAGATGCATAATATCAGACTCATAATCATAGTCAAATTCATGGTATTATCACAGATATGTTATTTAATAAAATTGCTCATTTTTTAAATGTGTCAGAAATTCCTATATTTATCGAGCAAAAATAAGAAACGACACCTAAAAGGCCACTTGTCAGAACTTAAATTGTTGACATTGTCAGTCGTGTATATTTTGGTTCAAAACACTTCCGATAACGTTACACGGAATAACTTTATATTCGACCTGTGAACCGATAACGCGGGTCACCAATGGCCACTTAGCTGGGACAGTAAACACTAGGTACCTACATAGTGATGTGCTGAGTCTTTAATAACCGGATCGTATCCGAAGATAGATAAGTAACACGTTAATCACCACAAAAGATATAAAAACATACATACATACATAAATCGCAGGTCTTTATCCATTACGGGGTAGACAGAGCCTCACTAATGTGACAAGACCTAAAGTTCACGTTCATGATTGTGGGCGTATAGGTGAACACATACAACAGTTATAATATCATAATTCTGAATTACGGGATATGGTTACGGATGCCGATTCGTAGTGACTAAACTCATATAAGGTACACAAGACAGCGCAACTGTCTTACCCAGCGCTAGTACATGTCACTTTTGATAGACACTATGGGAATAAAGTAATTTGATTGCATTTTTAAAGTCCATAAATGTATCAAGTATTTCGTTGCGACCTAGAGTCATAATTTTTGATATTTTTAATGAAATTCTCTACAAAACATCCGCTATAGAAACGGATAAGGACCCCACAGATACCTGTGGATACGGATACGGAACCGGCACATCACCATAGTAAGCATTAATAAATTGCTAATTAAGTTTGCAGTGTATCATCTGCATGAAGCTAATTTCAATTGGAGATATAAGATGAAAGATCTGACAGTTGTCGGTATTGTGTATCACTATCACATCATCACTCTATTACATTAGTGGTCTAATTCACGTTGTAATAATAATTTATAGCTGACGGTTGTTTCAATATTGAATAATTGTATGTACCTACCTACCCACATCATAGTCT
Organism: Pandemis cinnamomeana; assembly: GCA_932294345.1. NCBI lineage: Eukaryota > Metazoa > Arthropoda > Insecta > Lepidoptera > Tortricidae > Pandemis > Pandemis cinnamomeana. Next base: position 4,836,340 of record OW028717.1, read on the forward strand.
GTTAGTTAACACATACACGTACACAAATCACGTCTTTATCCCGTAGGAGGTAGACAGAGCAGTGGCGTAACTATACCATCTGGGGCCCGTGGCAAATTCTGATAGGGCCCCATCAGTAAAAATCGTCACGTTGTACTCAGTTTAACTTTATTATTTTTGAGCTCCCGGGGCCCTCTTGGGTCGGGGGGCCCTGGCATTTTGCCAGTCCTGCCAGCCTATTGTTACGCCACTGAGACAGAACCCAAGGTAACAAGACCTACAAGCCACGCTTAGCAAGATTGTGGGTTGCTGGGCCGCATCGCCTATAACATGGTTCCTATGATATTCGCCCATTCCCTCGATGCGCGGGAAGAGAAGCAACTGTTACATTCTATGTTTTATCTGTGCTCCCAGACTTGCATAGAAGTAGAAGATGGCTGTTGGTTAACGTATTTTTAAAAGGCCTTGATCGAATTGGTCAAACTTAGAAACCGTGACAAATTGTCGAAAGAAGCTTTACCGCAGTGGCGTAGCTACCTAGGGACTAGGCGGGGCAGTGCCCCGGGGCCCTCAAGCTCAGAGGGCCCTCGAATCCTTACCAGAAAATCTCGATCGAACTATTATTATTAAAACGTAACCAGTTTAGATATTAGTGGAGCCCCATTTTTTATTTGCACCAGGGCCCTTGGGTACCTACGCCACTGCTTTACCGTGACACCCAAGTTTATAATTCATCGCGTTTACTGTCGAGATCAACTAAACTGTACTCCTCTAACTACACCCTACAACTCACTCGACTGCAACTGGAGCCGGAACCACCGCGCTGCTCACGGCAAGCTTGCGCTGCGCAGCGCTGTGTGCAGCGGCCAGCAGGGACGTCAGGCTGTTGCTGACCAGCGGCCGGCACGGCGGACTCGTTTCCACGAACACCGCGTTTGCTGGGACCACGCTTGGGACCTGAAACATACAAATTTAGTGATACTGGGTGTACAACCGTATTGTAGGACTAAAATGTTGTATTCACTACGACGATAATATTATATTATATTTGTTATTGTAATTCCTTAACGTATGTATGTAACGTTCAGAAACAAATAGTTGCAAGATCGATATTCATTTAGATATGTAGTTTGCCAAGACGCCGCTAGATGGCGCTGTACGGTGCGGCGTGAATCCTAGATCGCGCTATTAAGATTTTTCTTGGAAACATGACCTTTCTTGTGCACACTGTTACGTTCGCTTGAATTAAAACTAAAAGCCTCCTTAGTGAGACACATCACACAATGAATTCTTAGTTTTTCATAGATACCGTATCACCGTATATGGGTCATTCTCGTGAGTCGTTCAAATCGCCATTCCAGGCGACAAGTCGGTACAAAAAATGATCTTTTTTGCAAACGTTGAATACAGAAAGAACGGTCTCAAAAAGATAGTAAAGGAGTCTTTTGCGTCAAAGGCATTTACCTATTATTAAACTCACGCGGTTAAAAACATAGTGTCAAATCTCATTTCCATCCCGTTCCAAATTACGTACTGATAAATTGTTCGATGTATTTAAGAAATTTTGAAAAGAAAACCTTCCAATTTTTTAAGCGATCTGATTAACTAACTATTAAGGAATAAATCTGTAAATTTGCACAATTTTAAAGCTACTTTGTAGTAGAAAGAATGACGATTATGATTTTGTCCAGCGAAAACCATCATTTCCTTCCGCAAAAACAAAACATTAAATAAATGCCCAAGTTCGTCCTTGTGTGGCGGTGGTAAGTGCACTGCTCCCACCCCGCACTGCTTCGGTATACCGCCGCATATAGTCGAGAGAGGATATGCGTTCCGCTAGCAAAAAAATTAGGATTTACGTGCACAAAAAGTACTTTGTCACAGTTTGGTCTTCATTACTTTCCAGTGTTTTATGCAGTAAGTACTATTTTAATTTTTTGTTTAATATCACTTTGGAATGCTTTGTGATTACTTATTTAATGACATAAATATAAAAGTTTCAAATTACATTTGGTATTGAAATTAATCGCAAAAAACTGCCGAAATCTCATTCCTCTCCATGGCATTACCTTCCTAACCCTCCATTTTTCGGCTGGATGGTAATGAGCAGGTTTGGAGGGTAATGATTGTTGAAGTAACATCTATTTTTATAGCTCTGGTAAAGCCTATTTTAATGAAAACCTATTTTAATTATAAAGATATGTTGTTTGATAGTTATTAAGATTTAGTATTACTTTTTAGATCAGCATAATGGCTAAGAAAAAAAAAGCTGACCAGGGAAGAAATTTTACCAAAAGTCAGATTACGCAAAAAACAAGACAATATAAAGATAAAAAGTGATCCCGAATTACATAGAACTCAAAAAGAAAAGGAAAGAAGAAGGTATATCTTGAAAAAAAAACGAAAAAATAAAATTCAGATTATCGCAGATATGATCAGATTCAGAGCACAAAGAGAACAAAGACGAAGATGGCGTATAAGCGTTTAGGGCCGACAACGCACTGGCATCGCGTAAAGCACTGCGGGTGTCTATGGACAGTGGTGATCATTTACCATCAGGTGACCCACTAGTTCGTTTGTCTGGCCTATCTAACATAAAAAAAAACAGTCGTAGACATTCAAACACAAAATAGAGCAACGGAAAATGCAACGAATTTGGTTGGAAAACTTACCACCAACCACACCACCTGCTACTGAGAAGAAGACAATAATCCGGATGTACCAGCACTAGCACCAGATGTGGATCCTTTAGCACAGAATCCCGCGTGTGGGATAGAAATGCGTGACATACGTAAAGAATCCACTGCATTTAGAAAAGTTCGCTATAAAGCCATGAAAGTAATCAAAAACTTAAAAGAAGAAAAAGTAAGAAAATTACAAAAAGAAAAATATTAAAAAAAAGCGAACCCAAAAACTAGAGTTAGAACAGAAGAACGCAACAAAAACAATAGATAGCGTGGAAAAAAATAACGAATTAATAAAAGACTTGCCAGAAGAAAAAGTTCAAGAAGTTAAAAAACCTATTATTTGATGAAACTGTATAAAAAAAAAATACAATAAAAATATGAAGCTAAACAAAACAGAAAAAATCATATTTGAACGTGACAATTCGAGATTGAAGAGATATAAACTCAAGGGCAAATTACCCTTCGCTATTCGAAAAAAATTGACAGATACAAAAAAAACATGAATTAAAAAAAAAGATAACAGTTTTTTGACAGAGACATTGTTAGCAGTGTAGCTCTGGTTTTTTTTTTTAATAAGTAGTGATATTACAAGTATTAGTATAATATCTATCGTGTTGATTTTGAAGAAACTTAAAGTTTTTATTAAGGACTTATAATTTATATTAAAAACAAGTTTTATTTCAAAAAAACATTACTTTACGTAAAATTGTTAGTTTTTATATGTATAAATGGCTCTATTACAATTAAATCATTAAAAACTATTACGGCAAATCACATTACTTTCCATAAATAGTCACTAGAATCTACGAATATTTCATTAATTTTGTAATAAATCTCATTACTTTCCAAACGCACTCATTGCCATCCTGTCATATTTCATTTCCATCCGAGGCTTCATTACTTTCCTTCTAGAAAATCCTAAATCGTAACCTGTACAATGACGCCTTTACTCATATCTTACTCTACGCGTGTATGTGAACCATTTGAAAGCATAAAATCTTCGAAAATCATCAATATTTTGAAAAATTAAAAAATGACTCGATTTGAACGACTCGCGAGAACGACCCATATTATAGTCGTATTACGCAAACAAGTGCGTACTCTGCTGAACTATTGCTAGAGTTCTTTTCTTTCTGAGGTATTTTATCTTCACTTGAATTGAGAACTCCGTAATAACCCATTTTTAACTTGTGGTAGCATTTTATCTTCTTCCTTACTTACACATGATCTGCATAATCAGTAGATTAATGACGTGATTGTAGTCAAGAACACGCCAAATCTATTTTTGTATACAAAAAAAAGTTTATATGCTCGGTATCCTTACCACAATAGCAGGCTCCTCCACAATGACTGGCTTGACAGGCAGCTTGTGAACGGCGTGGGACGCCAGCGCCAGGGCACCCTTCAATACGGCACCCTTGGCAGCCAGGAGCGCCGCCGTCTTCGCGGCCGCGCCTTCAATGGCACCTGAGTAACATGACATTTCAACAATTAATTCAAAAACACATTGCAGAGATATATGGAGTAGCAATGATACTAAAATCAAGATATTTATTTATTATTTATGTATGTACTTGAGTAAGTATAAGGTAATAGCCAGTTGGGTAACTAATCTTACTTAGGTACTGTCACATCGGAACATTTTAGTACAGAAATTTCTGTGAAATATTTGAATCATAATTTCGGTTTATACTCAGATACAATGCGCCCTCTATTTGGAGTAGGTTCTTACTTCACAGGCATACAAATATTCCTTCTCACACATTAGACGCGCGCGGAAAATAAGGCGTTCAGGTAGTTACAGACTTCTAGAAGCAACCCGATTTACACTTTCACGATTTGCACTCAACTTCAAAAGCGGTGTTTTTTTAAGTTGTAAATCCAGTCCATTATGGTTGCCTGGTAGAGACCGCTGGGGGAAACGTGTTCTTGAGTGGAGACCGCGACTCGGCAAACGTAGTGTAGGACGCCCTCCGGCCAGGTGGGATGACGATCTGCGAAAGGCTCCAGGCAGATGCTGGATGCGTCAAGCTGAAGACAGGGTGCTATGGCGCTCATTAGGGGAGGCCTATGTCCAGCAGTGGACTAATATAGGCTGATGATGATGGTAGAGATCGCTCTGTATCGATAAGGCCGCTTATTGTTACCTTGTAATATTCTGTATACCTTTTTTCTGTTTTGGTTGTTATATGTGGTGTTCAATAAAGAGGTATTGTATTGTATTGTAACTGCTGGTCTTACCTTTAATAGCCGCCCCTTTGATAGCCAGAGCGCCGACTGCCGCCGCTGCCTTGAGTGCGTGCAGGCTGCCTTGCGCAGGCGCCAGGCACGCCAGGCACGCCAACTGGTAGTAAAAAAACTTGTTGAAGTCACGAATGCAGAGTCCTTTGGTTTGTCGAGGTAGTTCAGCTATTCGTTAAGAGATGTCGCCACACATTAAAATTTAAACGTCTATTTTAACACATTAACTGTCACCGATGCATATATGCGTTTTCGAAACTTTCTACCGTACAACGTTGCCGACATTTTTGTCACAAGATTTTTGAATTATATTTTTACCACACTGACAATGGCCCAAGCCTTACGGCCGCCATTAAGGAGAGAAGAAGAACTTTCGCCACTCTGCGTCAGAGGCACCTGAAGTAGTCTCGGCTCTGGCAGCGTTAACAGTATTATTTCATGTTTTCCCAGAGATGAGACCTATTTAATCGTAGCTAGAACAATTTTCACCCCACAAAAACGTATTTCTAGAAAATTGAAATAGAATAAGCAATACTTACCGAAAGTACAAAAATTCTAAATTTCATTTTGTTTCGTCGTTGACAACTTGCACCGGACTATTCGACATATCCCAGGTGACGGCCATTTATTGACTGCCATCCACGCTGTTACGAAACTTACTGATTACCAAAACCCTTAACAATACCATCTAATCCAGTTTTAACTTAGCCACATACTGGTCTAATTGATTCGCGATATTAAATGCATTTAGTTAGTTGCAATCTAATGAGACTTTCACGACATTACACAATTAAGTACTTATAATCATAATTACCTTATAATATACTTACAGTGAATCTAAGTCAAGTTAAGTGACGTCATTAAAATTACCCAAAATGTTTAGTATTTGTTTTATTTAAAATTTTGCACCCAGTGTAACGCAGTCTTCGAAGCGTGTCACTCATACCCTAATTTACAAAAAGTATCGATCTTCCATGCTGGTCTGGGAGCAAAAAAAAACATAGAATGTACCAGTTGCTTCTCTACCCGCGCAGATGGTAAAAGCCCATAGAGGGAATGGGCGATTACAATAGGAATCATGTTATAGGCGATGAGGTTAGCAACCCATCACTATTTTGATTCCATTTTCCACCTATACGCCCACAATCTTGCAAAATGTGGCCTGTAGGTACCTATTACCTTAGGCTCTGTCTACCCCGTAAGGGATGAAGACGTCATTTGTGTGTGTGTGTGTGTGTGTGTGTATCTACCTTCCTGTTATTGTTATGGACAAATCGTTTTTTTTAGGACAAAATAATAATTGATGTTTTGCTGGTGTCTGGCAAAGGCAAAACTCAAAGCTCGAAAGCGTTTCTGAATAAGGATGTTAGATTTGTATGTTCTGATGCAATACAAACCCGTATTAACATAATTTAAATATTTCGTATGAATAAAAAAAATACTATCCAGAACGGGTATTATATTTTCCGAATATTAAAGCGAGTATTATGTTTACTTGAGAAAAGCAGATAGGGTCTACTGTTTGCACTCAAAAGTCACGACTATAGCAAAGTAGAGCGACAGGTAAAGTAAGTGCTAATTGTCCTACATTCTTGTCAGAAAACTGTTGAAACGACGAAAGATTTTTTTTACATTTTAAATATACTTGGAGAGTTAAACACTTGGGAAAGGTACCTACTGCGAGAGAGGTGTCCAATCTTAACCCTCGTAGCGGGTTAGCATATTTTATAACCATATTTTATAATAGCGTAATATCCAACTTTATTTTTGGTCATTATACTTTACTAGCTGTTGCCCCCAACTTCGTCTGCAATTCATTTATCGCTATCCCGCAGGAACTACGCAATTTTCCGGGATCAAAAGTCAAAGATGTTATGAAGTGGGATGTTATAAAGTTTGTAGCTGCCTAGAGCAACAACGTAAATAATTATTGCAGAATATGAAACTAGGTACGAAGGTATCAGTTCTTCAATCTATTTCTACGCGGACGAAGTCGCGGGCAGAAGCAAGTAAAAACGTAAAAAAAACTATTAAAACCTTAAAACCATTTTATACGTTTTTTGGCAAATATTAGCAACCCTCGTAGCATCCGAGCTGAGTCGCAACGTCTTCAATCCCTTTGACATTGTGGATGTATATGGTATACTTGCTTGCCATCAAGCGAGCCACTTGCTCGTTTACATTATAAAAATATGTCAAAAATTTATTTCACGACCTTTCCTTAACAAATTATTTCCTTATTCAATAATGTGTCACTATGTTTACAAAAATACCAGTTTAAAGGTGTAAGAGGAAAAATATCACGATTATGTATTTAAAATGTGTTATAGTTATTATTGTCATATTTATTTAATATTATAACCGCGGCAAATCAATGCTTAGATTTATTTACATTTTTATGTTATTGCGTTTCGTTTATTATTATGATTGACGAGATAAATGTCATTTTTAAGAACTGGAGAATGATACAAACAAAACAGGAAAAAACCAAGCCCCTTGTATGCAAAAGACTCGTCACCTATTTGTTTATATTTTTGAGACTGAATAATAAAGTAGATAAAATAATGTTACGATCGCTTTTAAGAAAACTGATACGCAACCGATAACGTCAACAACACGCCCCGCAGTCGTTAACTTTTTTAGATTATGTAGATCATTTCTTGCAATTTTGCATGTACCTAGTCGTTGCCCATACCTACTCCATATATGCGGGACGATTTGGACGCGTATGTGGAGGAATCGCCTGATATTGCGTCGGACTGGCAGTTGTGGAGGTCGAGAGAAGAGGCCTTTGCCCAGCAGTGGGATACCGCAATAGCCTAATTAAATAGAGTCCTATGTTCTTAGAAATTATAAGCTTAGGTAAGAATGTAAGTCCAGTAAAACTTTCCTGATTTTATATTTTTTTAATTTTGGCGCGACTCTACGAAGTCCCTGTTCTACTGAAGTCGGTCAGTTCAAAAGTTAAATGGCTATAAATGTGAAAGTCAAGTTCATAGATGTTTCACTGTGTCAGGACGCATCTCCGCTGCACTCGCTGTTCTTGTCTTTATTTTCATTGACAACTCAAGTTGAATATAGTGAACTATGGTTTATTTTAAATTGTTTCTGCTAAAGGTAAGAGATTTATTCTTTTATTTTAAAGCGTTTAAAACTCAGTGATGAAGTAAGAATATCCATGTCAGGGTGGTTTGCAATAAATCGCCATATGTACCTGTACGTACATTCCTAATATATATGTTTTCATTATTTTCATGTAGCTTATTTAAATCAACATAATTTGCATGTTAAAATACCATACCATGTTATTGATCAATTCCCTGCAATTAATTACTTTAATATAATGACGTGTCTATTCATAGATACATTTAGGTAGGTACTTAATAACCTAGCTAGTAATTTAAACTTTTTTTCCAGATCCTTCTGTTAACATTTCTCGTCCACATAGCAGCGTCAAAAAAGACAAAAAACAATGACTACAAAACTGTAGCAACAACGAAAAATAAATCAAATCAACCTTACAAGGATGCCAACTACAAGTTCCAGCAGAAATTAAAACTTTCCAAGAAAACCAAGAGAAGTTCCTATGGACGACAGTGGTCCTCTACTCCAGCTGACTACGAGACATACGCGAAACATAACAAATATAACAATCCAGCGCCATATTTAGTATATAATAGGAAGACAGGCTCTTACTATCCCTACTACAAGTATCCAATGGACAATAATGTAAGAAGGAATGGCATGCGGAAGGATTACAGGCATTTTTAAGTATTTAGTAAGTCTATTTTGAGATGCTAATTAGCCGATATTTTACATGATATTCATGATTCTTGCAGAGTTGGAACTGATGGTGCCCGTCTGATGAAAGCGCATCACTTGAAAGTAAAGTCGGCCAAGAAAACGTCTTCCAAAAAACAATAAGGCTGACCGTCATATTGATGTATAGTTTTAAGTGAAAATTGTTTTTGACATTCTCATACATAAATCTTTATCCCTTATGGGGTCGACAGAGCCTAAGGCAACAAGACCTAAAGGCCACGCTTGACATGATTGTGGGCGTATAGGTGAAAAGGGGAGTCAAAATAGTGATAACAGTGACATTCTTAGCTGCAAACAAATAACGTTTGAACCACAAGGTAATAAAGAAATTTCTTGGCCGCCTTTTTACTTATAGTAAAAAGTAGTAGTAGTAGTAGTTTATAGTTTTTGAAAAACAGCGCCTTCTCTCGTCCCTGGTGAGCAGTAGATGTTCCACGGGAGTTTGTAATTGTGTCGTACAGACACATCATTCAAACAGATGACGCTTAGCGACAAAAAATTCGCATAGTAACAAAGGTCACGTGACAGTTAGTAACGGGTAGAAAAATTCGGAGACTACCCACCTGCTATGGGTGGTGTAGGGGTATAGCACGCGTCACGGAATGACGAGGATCCGGGTTCGATTCCCGGCCATAGCTTTACTTTTCGGATTTTTCTATGTGTTCTAATTTTCACAGACATTTAGAAATTTTATAGTAGAAGAATAAACTTAGTAGTTAGTACACAGATTGTTACCACTGTCGAGTGATATAATTTTCACAATCGGGCCTCAGTTCCATCTACGGGTAGGTGGATAAGATATTTAAAATCATTTTTTTTTAATCTCATTTAATGCGTAGGATTATGTTAATTAATTGTGAACATTATTTAATTATGTCGTAACAAAGAATTCATTAAACATTAAGAATCAAGTTGTTCTTGTTTTTTTCTAAATAACCCAAATATTTTTCGTTCCGATTAGATATGTTAAAGCATTCTTGAGCATGATTAGGACGATATTTAGTAGTAGGTAAAAGCAAATGTAATCTATGTATATGTTACTTGATAGTACCTATAGAAGTATCTATAGTTCTTTTCTCCATCAAATCGCGAAGCCAAGACTCATATTTTTCCATCTGAAATCCACGCGAAAAGTTCCCCACCCCTGACTTACAATTAGTACCTAACTATATATCTAGTGAACTACCAGTAGATATTATTTAATATACACTGATTACTATGTTGTTAAACATGCATAAAATGAAGCCATTCGAGATTCTTCTTACTAGTTCACAATTAAACCCAAGCAATGGCATGAATGACATGTAACTAATGGGGTATAACATACACCATAATCTTCCGCAAGACCTTCGCATTGAACGTTTCCACGTATTTATAAAATTAATGACGAACTCGGATTAAAAAGACGAATGTAAACATCGCTAAATATACGTCAATATACATATTTTCATGTATTTAAAGATACATACATACACAAATCACGTGTTTCTCCCTTACGGGGTAGACAGAGCCTAAGGTGACAAGACCCAAAGGCCACGCTTAGCATGATTGTGGGCGTATAGGTGGAAAGGGGAATCAAAATAGTGATGGGTAGCTAGCCGCATCGCCTATATGATTCTTATGCCCATTCCCTCGATGGCCTTTTACCATCTGCGCGGGAGGAGAAGCAACTGGTACATTCTATGTAAAGTAGGCATGTGTGCATTTAAAGGTAGTTATATAAAAAAATGTAACCTGCGACCTCCCTACTATAAAATAATGTCGTGCCGCGTACAAAATTCCCGATATTGTAAATTTTAATGAAATATATAGATTACAAGACTTTTTTTCTTGTAATTTCCAATTTGTGAATATTGGTTTTTATAGTTATTTTTAGCATAGATATGTAGGTTTTTAGGATTAGGGTTTGTATATTTTAATTAATTGTATAAAATCATCGTATAAAACCAAAAATAAGAACAATTCATTGAAGAGCACCTGACCTGAAGTTAGCAAACACGCAACCCACAAATAAATTAATTACTTGCTAATTTAATTAGTAACAACAAGTAAAATTCAACTAAGTAATTTTGCTGTTACACATGTTTTTACGTTAATTAGTGTGTATATAATATTATGACTTAATTGTTAAAATATAGGGGTATGAAATTGCACACACTATGACTATAGTATATATCTGCGATGTTAAGCTTTTGTTACAATAAACAAAGACGTTATCAGCATATATCTGTATAATTGTTACACACACACACACACACACACACACACACACACACACACACACAAATCACGTATTTATCCCGTACGGGGTAGAAAGAGCCTAAGGTAACAAGACCTAAAGGCCATGTTTAGCGTGATGATTTGATTTAGATATGATTTATGATGAATTGTTAGATACTAATATAATAATTTATGATAAAGTATACGTTTTGTATGGTGAGATGCGGGTGCATCCAACCACGAACGTGTTAAAGTTGTATCATAAGGATCATTATATTTTACCGGTAATTAATTATGACAGGAAAGTCACATTAATAACAGGTTATTATTTACTTGTCAAATAGCTATCAACAAATTAAGCGGAAAATATTAATTATTATTGAAACCGGTTTTGAAATTGTTTTATTGACATAGCCTACATACTTCACTATGACAGCGGTCTACGTACGGTCAAGTGCAAAAATAAGTATTGATAGGAACTTCTCAAAAATATGTCCCACAACCTTATTACGCCGGTATAAGAGCGTATGGTACTTATTTTTGAATCTTTGTTTAAATACATATTATTACACTGTACATTCAACAATTAAAGTCCTCGAGAGTAAATTCTACTTAGAGGCAAACCGTTAAACCCTTAAACGTGACTTTTACGAGTACATTTAAAACTAAAACATCAGCGTTTACTTGAATCATTAGCAAATAAAGCAATATTCAATTAACAATATTAGCATAGATAAAGTATTCAAGTTTCTTCTTTTGTGACGCGCCGTATCCAGGACAGGTTCAGACCATCGTTAAATTAACATAACCAGTGACAACCAATAACAAAAATAAAGGACGATACGAGCTGTTTTATAAGGAAAACCAACTGCGCGCCCAAAGCATTTACTACGGGAGCAGGCAACGCGCATTTTATTCTCTACAGAAGAATATCTAAATAGATTAGTTACAAATTCATTATATTTAACAAATACTTATTCCAACTTTAAGAGCAGCGGTGTTCGTGCAACGAGGTTGCATGCTGTAATAAAAAAAATACCTTGTGCAACGATGATATGTTTTGTTTAGTACGACTATCGGCCACTGGATGTCGCTGTATCGGGCAGTCCCAATACTGAATCGCGAAATCGAAATGTTCCCGAGAAAACTATATAACGGCTGTTAAATACTAATATTGTTGATAGGTATCCGTCTAGATATGTGAGTGAGTTATAGACGTACTGAGAAAATTCTGGTGTCATGTGATTTTAATCTGAAAATGTACAACATAATAAATAAAGTGGCACTTACATTTAGTTTCTTCTCTTTTTCGTCTGGTTACACGTTGCCCTCCTTGAGAAATAACAAATGCAAGATAAAAGCAACTCCCTTCCTAACTGCTTCGAGACTGAGAGCAGTGGACAAATTTAATGCGAGCGCGTTGGAGCTTCACGTTTTAGGTACTTTCAAAACTGGAAAAAATTTACCTCATACCGTATCTCGGGAAAACCCTCCTCAGTTTACCTTATGTAGAAAGCTAGCATAGTCACTAGAGCTAGAAACCTAAGCTAGAAACTAGAAAGCTGTAATTTCTAAACGTCTGTGAAAATTAGAACACATAGAAAAATCCGAAAAGTAAAGCTATGGCCGGGAATCGAACCCGGATCCTCGTCATTCCGTGACGCGTGCTATACCCCTACACCACCCATAGCAGGTGGGTAGTCTCCGAATTTTTCTACCTGTTACTAACTGTCACGTGACCTTTGTTACTATGCGAATTATTTGTCGCTAAGCGTCATCTGTTTGAATGATGTGTCTGTACGACACAATTACAAACTCCCGTAGAACATCTACTGCTCACCAGGGACGAGAGAAGGCGCTGTTTTTCAAATGATAGGTACTATCAAATAAAATAAAAAATTCTTGATTCATTTGATAGTAGAAAGCTGTAATTTGGCATGGGTGGGCTGGGCATGTTAACTACGCCGACAAAGTGGTAAAACAAAATCTTGATCATTTTTTAGGGTCGCTCCCCTACACATAAAGTGATTTTTTTCTCGGTTATCCCATAGCGTGGGGTGTCGTTGGAAAGGTCTCGAGGACAACCATGTTTCGATTGGGCCCAATTTTTGAAAGCACGTGTGAAAATACCACTCGAAAGTGGTGAAAAATTGCGCTGAATTTGAAATATGAGTAGCACAGAAGACAATCAAGGATCTTATTAATCTTGTGAACTAGTAAAACTTTGATTAGAGCTGCAGTGCAGTTTTGAAGATATAACAGATTTATACCACTTTCGAGTGGTATTTTCACACATGTGCTTTCAAAAATCGCCCCTAGGGATCTGTTTGCAAAATATTAAGAAATTTAAGTTCTAATTATTGTTAGAGTCAAGTGTGTGTCCCCCTTGTCAACTGAATGGCTGGTTTTGGGTAACGGAAAAAATATGGCAGTAGTACATATACAGGGTGTTAGGTAATGAGTGGATAATCCTTGAACCATGGATAGAGGGCACTTAGGACGTTATAATAAAGCTAAAATAGGGTTAGTAAAAGTGGCACGGTTTCCGAGATATTCGGACTTTTAGGTTTTTTTCGAAAATGAACACCCTTGTTCAATGTTTTGATCATAGCACCATTTTAAGCTAGCTTTTTCATTTTTTTATTTTTGCTTAATATTCTTGAGTACTTGTATTTTCAGATAGGCATTACTATTTTTGTGAGACATGGGATTTTAAAAAAAAAAATCGCAAACTTAATTTTTGCCTTTTCAATCGTACATTGTTCGAATTTTCAGCTCTCACGGTGAAAAAAAAATACACTACCGCCTAGTTGCCAATAAGCTTAAAAACATGTCGGTTTATTAACAATTTAAAAATGGTAATTACCTTTTGAATTTAAATTCAAAATGACAAAATAATAAAAAAAAATACACACACCCACATTTTTCCCGATTTACTTTTTGTATCACGGGCGTAGAACTCGAATTTTTTTGTTGCAAAAATAACATTATTGGCCACTTATTTAAATGCAAATGGCATTTAAATAATTCCAAATTTAAAAAACATGCCAACTGCCTTTTGTTTTTTTTTTCGAATTCGATTTTGAATTTCTCTACTATTATTGCGTAATGAATGGTTAATTTTGCGTTTAGATCGTTGTGTTGAAGTTTTTTACTTTAATACTGCTTCGAACATAATACACACTGATAGAATATGCCCGAATGCATTACATTTATGGTGAGTGCCAAGGCACAATTTCACCTTTTCCCTCCACCACTTTTTCAACGCAACAATAATACGCAATAATAATAGCGAAATTCAAAATCGAATTCGAAAAAAAAACAAAAGGTAGTTGGCATGTTTTTTAAATTTGAAATTATTTAAATGCCATTTGCATTTAAATAAGTTGACAATAATGTTATTTTTGCAACAAAAAATGTTGAGTTCTACGCCCGTGATACAAAAAGTAATTCGGGAAAAATGTGGGTGAGCGTGTATTTTTTTTTATTATTTTGTCATTTTGAATTTAAATTCAAAAGGTAATTACCATTTTAAAATTGTCAATAAACCGACATGTTTTTAAGCTTATTGGCAACTAGGCGGTAGTGTATTTTTTTTTCACCGTGAGAGCTGAAAATTCGAACAATGTACGATTGAAAAGGCAAAAATTAAGTTTGCGATTTTTTTTTTAAAAATCCCATGTCTCACAAAAATAGTAATGCCTATCTGAAAATACAAGTACTCAAGAATATTAAGCAAAAATAAAAAAATGAAAAAGCTAGCTTAAAATGGTGCTATGATCAAAACATTGAACAAGGGTGTTCATTTTCGAAAAAAACCTAAAAGTCCGAATATCTCGGAAACCGTGCTACTTTTACTAAACCTATTTTAGCTTTATTATAACGTCCTAAGTGCCCTCTATCCATGGTTCAAGGATTATCCACTCATTACCTAACACCCTGTATAACGAAGTTTAAAGGAAAACTATCACAGCTAGGTGGGCTTTACAATTTAACGAGTAATAGTCGACCAACTTATCAAATGTACCTACTTGAAGAAGTAAAAGGGAAATTCCATGCAAATTCTACGGAACCCTACTCTGGGCGTGGCCCGATACGCATTTGGACGGTTTTTAAAAGTTTAAGAAAAAATCGTGAGGATGACATTCATTAATAAAAAAAAACAAATCGGAAACTTGCAAAACGTAGCAAACAATACGTAAATACATAGCAACATAATGGATGTCAAAACTTGTTTGCCTAATTTTACTTTAAATTAAACGAAAGCTGTCTAAAATGGGCCAAAATATGCGGCTACTTAGCACATCAAAATCTTTTCTAATACTATGTATACGTAATTTAATAGTGTTGATATAGAGCATCGGGAGATCAACACACACGTCAACATACAAGATTATACTGGAAGTCATTGGAGGTCAATATGAGGCGAGTCGTTTTCAATGGGGTATTTAAGGCAAGAGGGAGCTTTGCTGAGTATAGTGTTTACCAAGCTTCGATACAATCGACACCTGCAAAATGACCAAGTTATTGGTAAGATTGGCTGTTGATATTTCACACACCTAGTACACAAAAAACCATCAAAATAAAAACTGTTACATCATTTTTAAACTCTATTCAATACGCGTATGTTCTAAATCACACTGCTGTATTATTTTGAGCAACTCTTTTGTACTTGAAAGATGTACGGTTTATTTTTACCCCTCACCACCCCAAACAGGCGGGTTTTGCTCATTCCAATTTTCAAAACGCGAAACAAAGTAACTTTTCAATTATTATTTTTTAATTCACAAAATTCGAAAGGTTTGAACTTCCATGTGGATACAAAGAAGCGATAGAAATAAGAAGATTCGATGTTTGATTTCAAATGTTATGCCTAGTTATAGTAAGCCCAAAAAACATTAAAATATTCGGATAAATTCACATTTAGCCGTAAAATTGCCATGGGGCCTATGTATGTATGTATGTATGTAAACTCTTTATTGCACATAAAAATTAAAAAATACAAAAATACACAGAAAATAGTACAAAGGCGAACTTATCCCTAAGAAGGGATTTCTTCCAGTTAACCTATCGTTTCTTTACTCACCAGTTGGCGCCACTGTTGACTAAGGTCCAGAGGTATAGCAGTAAAAGGAGACTTTATAAGATCGGCGCCGAAACAAAGTTTTAAATCTTGAATCTCATTAAGTTTATTAATTACTATCTTTAATTTTAACTATGATGCCGCTTATTTTTGCGCCTCCTTTTCTTAATTCCGTTTTCAAAGCGTTCACATTCATCATTCCATATTTACGATAATTTCACGCAAATCCATTTTTTCCTATTGCACTAACAGTCACCATCTCATCTCATCTCCAGATTACATACGTCCCACTGCTGGGTACAGAATGAACGGGCACTAACAGCAGCAGTGTGACTATATTTTCTTTTACGTCGCCCCGGGCCGTCTGTAGCAATTTACCGCCCGCCACGCGAGTGAAAATAACCACTTCCTGGCCAGAGGAATACGTAAAATTGTGTACCTACACACCTCGGGTGGTGGTAAAAAAAGCCGCGGCTCGCACGCTTATCGCTGCGGTCTGAGACATTCTTTGTTTCACCACCCTTGGCTTGTAGGTAATGTACTATTACAATCTATATCATCTATATTTTAATTCACAGATAATCGCAGCGGTTCTGGTTGTGGCGGCGATGGCTATGCCAGGTAATCTCAGGAAAAACTAATTAGCTATATTAGATTATAACTACAAGTTAACTTCTAACAGCTTCTAATACATAGTTAAAAAGTATAAAATATACGAAACGTTATCCCTAGCACAGATTTGTCGAATTTTTAACCCTTTACCGCGCAAGCGGCCCTTTAAAGGTACCCATTTGTTTAGATTAACAATTAAAAAAAACATTTTTTTGACAATACCTACGCGTGGAACTTACTGGCGTTGATTCTCTGCAGGATACGGAATCGGCAGCCACGACAGCCACGGCGGACACCAAAGCCATGGCGGACATAAGGGCCATGGCGGACACGAAGACCATGAAGAATATGACTCCCATGAGGAGGATGAAGGCTACGATAAACACGATCACGGTGAACACGGTCACGATAAATACGAACACGGTGAACACGGACACGATAAATACGAACACGGTGAACACGGACACGATAAATACGAACACGGTAAACACGGTCACGATAAATACGAACACGATGAACACGGTCACGATAAACACGAACACGATGAACACGGTCACGATAAACACGGCTACGAGGGACACGGTCACGATAAACACTACGGCCACTAAAAATGAAGTCGATGTTATAATTTTAGGATTTATAAATGTAACAACGTGGAAATGTGATTGTGATGCCCACTCTCAAAACATCCCAAAACTGCAATAAATTAAGTTAGTCTTATGAAGTGTTTTGTTTGTTAACCCACCTTATATTATTCAACTAGGAAACTGTGTCTTCGATACGTAACAACTAGTTACGTAAAGGGCAACACATTGGTGATTCGCTATACCCTCTCCATCCATTCCCATCTTCAGGGTATTTACTTCCACACTTTTAAGGCACAGGCTCTAAATGAGTGCCAATTGGGAACTTCACGCAAACCATTGAATTGCTTCGCAGTTGTATGCAAGTTTGGTCACGTCCCTATGCTGTTATTCCTTCACCGAAAAGCTCACGGTAAATAATTAAATGTACTTTAGCACATACATTCCAAAAAACTCGAGGTGTTCGAGCCCGGGATTCGAAGCCAAACCTCTGGTTGAGAGACCATAAATCAAACCACTAGGCTAGCCAGACCAGTTTTTTAAGCAATCGATGTATGTGTTTGGCCATTTTTAACCAGTTTTCCCTACTTGGAACAAAGACATTTTAGTTACTACAATTATAATTCGATGTTTTTTACTAAAATAGAACATGAACGTGACGTTAGGTATATAGAGTTTATTTTATACAACTCTATCACTAAACATTCACAATTGATATCGATCATGATATCTGGCTCGCCCAACTCGACGTGTCATTCTTTGCCTTCACTCCAGAAGTCAGTACGTAATACGCATTTGCACAGTCACCAATAAGTTGGACACACCATACTATGTATTACTTGGATGCTTCCAACTATATGACGCTGACTGTACATACCAGTGAAAAAGTAGGTTTTAAAATAAGAACAAAGCATGAGGTAGTAACAACACTCAATTAATAAAACAATAGTTTATTATTTTAGTAGGTACATATTATCTTCTATCTGCGAATTGTCATTCCATCTGACCTATTACAATTATGAATTTAATGTCATCCGTTAAACTAAACGCAATTTAATTTCAAGCACGACTGTCAACTTACGTCACATGATAATCTACTTTTTATTATAGAAAAATACACGTCCTCAGTGGGTTGACATAGCTATATTTATGTTTACACTGTGCATATTATACGCAGAACATTGGTCTGCAAATCGACACCCAAAAATATAAAAGGTCCCATGACACATTTCCAGGCAGTTTTAATAGAAGTCTTATAGGAGCTGCCACTGAGTTGCCATTCGTTCTACCTTCGTTGTGGTTAGAACCTTTTTATTCTCAGGTCACGAAATATTATACACGTAATCGCGTCCAGATAGCAACGAGCACCTGTTGTGATAAACCTCCCTTAGTCAACGCTTGTTTAAGCTTATAATTAACTTTTCTTCTTTTTCGTCGGGTTCTCATTACGATGCTAACTCAATATTCGTTGGTGTTTATCTGTCACTTGACACTTGCCTTTATCATTAGAAACAGACAAGATACATTTTGCCAGAATAGGTTTTTAGGTAACCTTTTATTAAAGGAGGAAATTGGTAAGTGGAATAAGAAAGGAAGAGTCAAGTCGAACAATAAATATAAAAAGATTGAAATAATATTGCACTATTTATACTTGTCATTATGATGGAGCTCTTTCTAAGTTGCACTAAGCACTAAGACAAGTGACTACACATTAATTAAATTTATTCTAAAATTAAAAATAAACTGTCTCAGTATTCTATTTTTTTTGCACAAGCTTACACAATACAGGCACTAGTTGCTAGCGAGACACGTTCCGTGGTAAATCTATTTGCCTTGAGGCATAAGTTACTTTGTATAAAACGTGATCATAAAATTACATTAGTGTTTAACAATTTAATGCACCCTCGAAATGATTCTATGTTATATTCCCCGTTACTTGCAACAATTTATAAGTTATAAGGTACCGCTATTAGATTTATCATTAATATAAATACTTCGAAACCACCTGCATTCTAAATAAATATATTTTTAAAATCTACTATTTACAATCTCTAACAGTTATATACACAGATCAATAATTTATTAAAAACAAAAATAAAAGCATTATCTAATTTTCAACTAACATTAAAGCATTTTTAGAAGGCGAATAAACGAACACTATTATTATTTATTACCATATATGACAGCTCGTCGTCTCACGAACGATCGCTTGCTCCGTGACCACCTCTAAACGTTCTACCCGACTGCGGGCGCGGCGCGGGGTCCGCTTGGCGTGGCGATGGCGATGGCTTAAACAACCGCGAGCCATCACTGCCAAGTGCGGCTCACGCCCGCACTTCGGTAAAACTCCTAAGCTTCGCAAAATAATAATTTGTTAATTTGTCTTATATCCATTGTATCGTTCACTAATTTATTTTACCAATGTTTACCCTGTATAATGAAACAAAATAAATAATAAAATACTCTTTTTTTTCATTTTAATACACCGTGCAATACCAATATATTCTAGTTCATATAAATGAAGTTTATAGCCTCTGAAATACTCTGAACCGAACCGAATCTATGAGCAAATGTAACATTCGAGTAACGACAATATATTTTAAACACACCAACACCCAACAATGTATAAAGGGGGTTAAATAATCTCTCACGCAAGAAATTCAAAAATTTGTGTCATGTCAACAGAAATCGATAAATAGTATCGTAAATGCTTTACAAGTAGGAAGGTTTAATGGTAATGATATGCTTGTTGAAGCCGTGACAGCAGCGAAACTTTAAATCTTAGAGGCCTCGTCGTATCGCATTGCAGCATGCAGCATTGACGCACTGATTAGTCCCATTCATAGGCTACGCAAAATAAAAAAACATTTACATAGAAAATTACCCCGTGACATTACTCGAGTGTTTACACCGTATCTATGGTGACTGGTTAGACTGGCTAATGCAATACGGCGTGCCTTCATTGTCCTAAAATAAAACCTTAAATATATGACTAAAGGCCGAATTAGCGGGAACAGGAATGAATGCAAGGAAACTACAACAGAAAAAATATAGAAACCGGAACCCGAATACTATTTAAGATGTTATGAGATATAATTTATAATGACTAAAAGTTTAAAAGATTTATCTCACGATTATAGGTCAAGAATCTTCAGACTACATTAATTAGGCTTGTTAGGATGACCTGCGACGATCTGATCGGTCCTCCATCATTCCTATTCCCACAAAATCGACCTAGCCAATCGTCAATGTAAAAAAACCTATACAAATGATTAGAAGTAAGTTGGCAACCATGTTAGTGGAATCTCTGGCAATATTAGTCTGGAAACCGCTCCGCCCTCCCTTCGGCGGACACCTCTTCTCGTACGTATTTTTTTTTTTCAAAAAGTGCGCCTTTCGTTCGTGGTCATAGACTAGACAGTCGACCTAAGGTTGACGATCCGAGCCCATCAATGTCAAAGTGGGCTGTAGGAATTCGGGCCCAGCACGAGTACAGCTACAGGTGGGCTAGTGGGACCCCAGACCCAACGCTTATCTGCAAATCGGCTCCAGATTTTGACCCAGCGCAAATCCAGATGTAGCTCACCTGAGAATCCGAGCCCACCACCATGTCAACTGTGGAAACCCGGGTCCGGAAACACCAACTGTGAAGACCCAACTCCTGTCTACGCCGGGCTCTCAATCCAATCCCCATGTAGCTCAGCCGGAGCCCATCACATGCCAAGCTGGGCTGTGGGGACCCGAGCCCAGCGCAAGTGTAGCAAGTGGGCTAGCGGGGCTAGGGCCTATACACACGTAGGGCGGGCGAGGATGGCTAGATGTAGGTGGGGCAGTGGTGCAGGCTGGTCCCGCAGGCGGCGCAGGCGTCGGCGGCGCGCGCGTTCACCAGCGTGCAGGCGCCGCACTCGCGCCCGCCCGTCG
Organism: Pandemis cinnamomeana; assembly: GCA_932294345.1. Taxonomy (NCBI): domain Eukaryota; kingdom Metazoa; phylum Arthropoda; class Insecta; order Lepidoptera; family Tortricidae; genus Pandemis; species Pandemis cinnamomeana. The sequence continues at coordinate 4,857,489 of OW028717.1, forward strand.
TCAGCGGCTCCAACTCCGGACCCAGCTTGGACTTGCCTAAGGAACAACCGATTCTATATCGACCGGTGAAATAGCACTGGGGGTGTTTTACCTTACGAATCATAGAGGGCGTTCAAGTATTACGTAACCCAATTTGAGGGGGAGGGGGGTATCGAAAAACGTTACGATGCGTTACAGGGGCGGGAGGGTCTTTCATACAACACGTTACGTAACGTTTTCTTTTTTTAAATAAAAAAATAAGGATTTAGAACTGCCAAGTTAACAAACTACGCATGTATTGCGGGTTAAACATCTCTTGTTTTATTTAGTACTAGCGACCCGCCCCGGCTTCGCACGGTATATTATGCATGTATTATACATATCGTCGGTGGAAAGGAAGAACTGCTAAAGCGCCAAAATGGCATTCGTGGGAAATGAATTTCAAAGTTTTTTTTTTCGAAAAAAAAATCATATCTATTTTAATATTAATGTTACGTAGTTCAATGTAAGAAAGATAACGTTGCGTTTTTTTTTTCTTAATTTACAGATCATTTGTAGGTACCTAGGTATTATAGAAAGGGAAATAAGTGTCGCTTTAGCAAAAGTACTCTGATTAGAAAGAGAATGTTAGTAAGGTAAAAATACTAATCTACATCAGATTGAACAATCCAATTCAACAAAATATGCTAATACATGGCCAGGACATGTTTTGTAGTAAACGAATAACGCTAAGTTACTTTAGAATGTGTTAGTATCGTAAACGAAAAACTGCTAACAAATGATCTTTCGCTACTTGCTTCATAGAGTAAAACTGCTAAGGAATCAAAAACGCTGCCTATGCATAGAGGAAAATTTGCTTACACGTGCAAATCGAATTATAAAAACAAGAAATAATACTAACAGTTAAGAATAATGATACTTTCTTACGTTCAAACTACTAACAAAGGGAAAAGAACATAAAGTCCTTGTTCGGAAAGAATGCTTATTTACCCTAATGACATAAATAAAGGTCGACAAATGACACTAACGTGGTATCTGAGACTATAAAATCAAGGCTCTTATACAGCTAGGTACCTCTGTTATTGCGTTAACGTTATCAATGAATAAGTTTAAGTTTAGTGAGTCAGGGGATACTCATCTTAAGTGCCTGTCCGGTATGTAGAGTTTAGTATACGGGTATGCGACCCCGGCCTCCCCTAGCTACTACAGTTGCTTCATCAGTCTTCCATTGCTGTAGTATCCTTTCAAACCCTCTTCATCCCTCTCCACCTTTCTATCCTACCTCTTCCCTTTCCTTGCCCTCTCCGCCAATCTAAGGTCTGCCGTGCCGAGAGATGCGTGACTAGGGGAGTGCCTAGTCTTAAGCGTGCCAATTCGCCTTGGGGACCAGGCGATTCCCTGATAATGGCTTGCCTTATCCTGGTATGCGGGGCTCTGCCAGGACCGACCTTTATCCCTTGCTACTTGTGGGAACGACATGACACCATTTCATTTAGTTCAAAATGATGATCAGGATGGCGGCGACTTCGCGACTTAGATGAAGTATGTGAGATAGAAAAGGTGTGGACGGCATTTAAGGAAGGAGTTGTGAATGTTGCGACTGAGGTGTGTGGGGTGTGCAAAAGGGGAGAAGGGAGAAAGACAAAGAACTTATGGATGGATGCTGAAGTACAACAAGTCGTTGGATTGGTTAGCGAAAAAGGCTAATCGAAGAATGCAAAAGGTGACCGATGAAGAGGTAGGTAAAGCGAAAGATGAGTACAAAAGAGTGAAAGGATGAATAAAAAAGTCTTGTGACAGAAAGAGGAAAGAACGTAAATAAAATTTTGATACGAGGCTTTCTTATGACTTCCGGACAAATATTAAGATGTTCTGGAAGTCAATAAAGACAGCCCGTGGCAAAAACACAGCCTCGGAGCTGAGTAAAATGAGAAGCCTGGATGGAAGTGTTAAAAAAGGAGAAGAGTGTGTGTTGAAAAGATGGAAGGAGTATTTTGAAAGTTTGTTTGAAAGAGCAAAAGAATCAGTGTGCGTACCGGCTTATGCCGGAGGAATGAGTGAAAGTAGTCAGGAAAATGAGATAGGTGTGGATGAAGTTGTGAACGCCATGAAAAAAATGAAGTTAGGAAAGGCTGCGGTATATCTTAGGGTGTCGGTCGAAATGCTGAGAGCCGGTGAAGGCGTGGTTGGTAGCTATTCAGTTGTGCCACCTTTTCAACTTGTGTTGTACGAACAGTCGGGTACCGGAGAATTGGTGCAAGGCCGTGATTGTGCCGTTGTATAAGAAAAAGGGGTCACAACTGGACTGCAAAAACTATCGCGGAATAAGCCTTCTCAGCGTCGTCGGCAAACTGTATGCAAAGGTACTGATTGAAAGAGTTATGAAAGAGACCGATGAGAAAATATGGGATGTACAAGCGGGTTTTAGACAGGGAATGGGATGCACCAAGTATGGCCAAGGGCCAGAAAATATAAACTACTTATTCGTTGACTTATGACAGAGTGATGAGGAATGAATTGTGGTCAGCATTATCCATGCATGGGGTGCACGGTAATCTGATACGAGCACTTAAATCTCTCTATGAGGGTTCTAGTGCTTGTGTGAGGATAAACGGGGCGTACACTGAATGGTTTAGCATTGAAAAAGGTGTTAGACAAGGATGTGTTGCGTCACCGTGGCTATTCAACCTATTCATGGATACATGCCTGAGTGATTTGAACGGGAATGACTGTGGACTAAGAATGAGTGGGTTAACCATCAAATGCCTCTTATACGCCGACGACCAAGTGTCGTTGGCATCGTCGGAGGAGGAGTTGCAGACGATGGCTAACATTTTATGTGGTGCATTGGAAACGAAAGGGATGAATGTGAATGTAAGCAAGACAAAAGTTATGGTGTTTGAAAAAGACGATAGTATGACAGAATGTGAGATTGTGATTGCAGGTAAGAAAGTAGAACAAGTTAAAGAGTTTGTATACCTAGGGTCCGCGTTTACGAAAGATGGGAAGTGTGAAAGTGATATTGAAAGAGTGAATGCAGGAAACATGGTGTATAGAGCGCTGCGCACCTTTGTGAGCAGTGAGAAGGTGTCGAAAAAGGCGCATCTGGCTGTCCACAGAGGGTGCTTGTTCCAACATTAATGTACGGCAGCGAAACTTGGGTATGGCAAAAGAAGCATGAAAGTAGAATAAATGCAGTAGAAATGAGAGCATTAAGAACTATGTGAGGTGTATCACTGAAAGATAGAATAATGAATAGTGTTATAAGGGAACGTGCTGGTGTGAAAGAGGATATAGTGACTAGGATAGAAAAAAGTATGCTTAGTTGGTTTGGGCATGTAGAGCGGATGGATGAAAGTAGACTAACTAAACAGATCTATAGGGGGAGTGTGAATGGTTACGTTGGGAGGTGAAGGCCTAGACGGACGTTCCGAGACCAAATAGGAGACGTTTTGGAAAAAGGTCAGGTTAGGAGTATCCGAAACCGACGAGCATGTAAGTATGAAGAGATTGATGAGTGTGGATGAAGCGAAAGAAGTATGTCACGATAGTAGCAAGTGGAACAAAGTAGTCCCTGCCTACCCCTGTGAGAAAAAGGCGTGACGGTATGTATGTATGTATGTTTGTAAGTTTAGTTAGTTTAACAATTATCAGCCTTATGGATCAATTAAAACAATCTACAAAATAAAAAAAATACTTCCACATTAAACGAATTGTGAATTGTAAGTGAAAACAGTTTATCTTTAACAGTTTAGTACAGTTTAGCTTTAATCTAAACTAAAATAACTGTTTAAACCCCTAAACGTTAACCAATTTTGACCAATTTTTGATAGCTATTTATGTTGTCAGCTAAACCCAAATTATGTTTTGTTGTGTTGACTAACAAAATATTAAAAATTACGAGTACTTAGTTAAAATTAGTTAATGTTTCGAGGGTGGCAAAAGTTATTGTAACTTTTATGAATAGGTCTCATTTTAGTTTGTATCTTAAGTAGGTATACACGTATCTTTGGTATCAGTATTACAAAAGATACTATAAAGATGCCCATTAATAAACTAATTTAAGTTAGCTTGACACCTAAAACTAAAATCCTACATCTACATCATTAGCACTTTTTAAATTATTAGAACCTTTTATTAAATGTTTTAATATCACTTTAAGAGAAACCTGCTTTAAATAATTATCTTTTATCACAACAATTTGTATGAGATCCTTATAATAATATTTACTATATTTGCTGCGGCTAAACGAAGAAACTCGACTTCTCTCTACTGGATCTGAGTGCTCCGGAGTGTGCTTAAATCGCGCGAATGTTAAATGCATGTTCGTATTTAATACTTAAACAACCATAGTCTTTCAATATGCCATGGTATAAAATTGCTAAAGTTGATTAATTGATTAGTTGATTAGTTGAAATAATTTCTAAAACAGATTATAACATAAAACTCCAAGATGTTATTTTAACTAAACTCTTAGAGTAATAAAACATTTAGTAAACGAGAAATTGCTTAAGTGCATTCATAATAATATTTTGAATGACGTCGTTTTGCTAAAGCGCCAACCAGTTTCAAATAACAGTAGTCAAAAATTACTAACTGACCAGTGGAACATAAAAATCGATAAGCATAAACTACTAAAGTAGCAATTCGACTTAAATCGAAACCAAGGAAAATTGCTTAAGTAATGTTAATGTAAATAATGTGTTACTAAACCGACTTGTGCTCAAAAAAGGCCGAAAACATGTTGCTTTAGTAGACGTAAAAGCCGGATTTTTGTCAAAATCCTCACATTTTCAGAATGCTTAAGCGCCAAAAAAGTGCTCTGATTGCTACGAAACCTACATAGATCGACGCAGAAAAAAAAATCCAATCGAACTGTATATAAAACTCATTTTGACCAAAATGGCGCTTTAGCATTTCTTCCTTTCCACCGACGATATAAACCTTCCTCTTGAATCACTCTATCTATTAAAAAAACCGCATCAAAATCCGTTGTGTAGTTTTGAAGATATAAGCATACATAGGGACATGAGGACAGAAAAAGCGACTTTATTTTATACTATGTAGTGATAGTGATAGTGATAGTGATTATTACCGTAAAGGCGTTTAAAACTATAACAAGGATATTAGAACGACTTTCTTGTACTTTGCGCAACAAAAATTTTTACTTTTGGGTAAAAATGGTCACTTGAGTGTTACGTAACGGGGGTTACAGAAAAACGTTACGGCGCGTTACAAGGGGGGGAGGTAGGGTCAAAAATACGTAATACTTGAACGCTCCCAACTCTCACTACGTGACTTTTATATTTTTAATTTTTAGGTACTGACCGCACATCTCGCAGGCCTGCAGGGCGGGCTTGTTGAGGTAGGTGCAGGTGGCGCACTGCCAGCGGCCGCCGTCGGGCTCGGCGCGCGCCGGCCCGTCCGCCTCGTCCAGAGACACCACCAGTTGTGCTTTTAGATCGTAACTCGGCTGCGTTGTGCTTGGGACTGGAACAAAAGATGACGAATATATTCTTGCGTTTAGTATTAATCACTAATTTACCTATTAAAGTAATCGGACTAAATATTTGCGACTAAAAATAATTACCATTGATGAATATTTTGTTTTTTTAAGGTGAGATGGCATGATGACCTAGTCATGGAACTGACCGATGGGCCGGATACAGCTCTGAATAGGGAGATGTGGAAGTCGAGAAGGGAGGCCTTTTCCCAGCAATGTGACATAACAGTAGGCTTATTATGTAACTCGCTCGCAATCGCCATGGTATTCATTTTGACAGTTCATGTATGGGCTGACAATTGGCGTCGGAATCAGCTAGCTGTCACATTAGACATTAAAAATAAAAAAATCAGTAAACAGTCAAATTCGCACGCGTCATGTTATCAAATGCAGCATAGGATACTATAATGAGTCGAGTATTTTAAATTAGATGTAGTTCAACCCCAAAAACTATTTATAACTAACCTGAAATAGATTTAGACGTGTGCGCTGTAGAGTGCCCATTCTCGTACGGTTTGGTCCGCGGCTTCTCTGCCTCGACCGGCTTCGAGGGTTTCTTCACCTTTTTAACGTCCGCCGCGCTAGCCACAGAACCATTAACCGAGTTCTGCTGCTTTATTACTTCTTTCCTATCCTTAACGTCCTTCTTGGTCAATAACCTCACTTTGTCAGGAGCTACTTTTGGAGTGATAAGGGCGTCAGCTTTGGGATGGCCAACAGGTTCTATGGACCTCCTAATCTTTTTTTCTTCAGACTGCTTTTTGGCGAGCTGCTTGGCTCTCTTTAACTCCTGCTCTTGTTTTAGTTTCATCAAATTCTCGTTTACTTTCGCCGTTCGATACATTTCCTCATCGTACGACCGATCAAGGTTCAAAGCTTGCAATCCGTCTTCTAGGTCTAATGTAGTCGGCTGGTATTTAGCTCTCCTCTCTTCCCTGTCAAGTCGGTCAAGAGTCCTAGAATCCCTGTCAAGAGATGGAGAAAACCGACTCCTCGAGTCGGCCTCATCCTGATTTTTACTTGATAGGTTCCTAAAAACATAGTCCCAGCTCTCATAAGTTCCCATACCGTCTTCTCTAGCTTTACTTAGGGCCGGTTGCGTATCTGACCTCGGTAAACTCGGTAGCGTGACGTCACTGAAGCCTGATTTGGAAGTACTGTTCCTTCGCGAACTTTCTACGCGCTTCTTATGATTCCGATCATTTTCATGATTCCTCTCGTATTTGCCGTTCTCATAGATCGAAGGCGAGTCTAACTCGATAAGTTGGCCGGTCGGTACAGCTGGATACCTGTACTGGGGCGGGTACCCATTGACTGGTACGTTGTTGGCATGTTTTATGGGAGCGTACATAGGGGTAGGGATCATGTAAGGGGCCTGTACGGGGTAGAAGTAAGGGACTGGGCCGTATGGGGTCATCATAGGGACGGGATTGCATTGTGGGAGGGTCATATCGGGATGTATGGGGTACATCATCTGTGGGGGCACCATCTGCGGGGGGTACATGTAGGGGAGCGTGGTGGGGGGTTCAGTGTGGGGGGACTCGTCTGGCGGCGCGGGGGGTGCCGTGTTATGGTAGACTGTTTCCGGTCGAGCGCGCGGCTGGATCGGCTCCATGGGAGTTGTTGTTGAGATGTTGGAGTATATTTCTGAAAAGGAAGTAACATACACATTTGAGTTTACAAGAAAAAATGTAATAGGTTAATAATAAGTTATAATTATTTTTAAAGTGAAAGCTATTTTTCATCGCCTCAAATTTTTTCGTCCCTCTATTGGGTGTCGCATTACGGCCGGCCGCGGAGTGGGGATAAAGTGCCAGGCGCTCGGCAGAGCAGCCAATATGGCGGCGCCTATAGCTCGCTATTTATCATTCCCATTAGCAATAATTTACCGAATCTTTTCAGTTAAATGCCTAAAAAGTTTCACTAGCTTTGATATTTCATAAAAGCAGTGTTTTTTTTAAAGCAGAAGCATTTTGCCGACTTTAACTTAACCTCTCTTTTTATCTCTCACTCACAAGTCTCAAATTAAGGAGAGGAAGAAGTCTAATCTAGTAGTCCCGCGCAACCCGCAACGCTGCAGTATCTACGAGTATAGTCCCCGTGTACCTGGCTGCTGCTGCGGCTGCGCGTGGTGCAGCAGGCTGGCGGCGGCGGCTTGTGGCGGCGCGGCGCGCGCGGCCCGCCCCCCCCCCCCCCCCCCCCCCGCAGTGCCTACAGTCCCCGTGTACCTGGCTGCTGCTGCGGCTGCGCGTGGTGCAGCAGGCTGGCGGCGGCGGCTTGTGGCGGCGCGGCGCGCGCGGCCCGCCCCCCCCCCCCCCCCGCAGTGCCTACAGTCCCCGTGTACCTGGCTGCTGCTGCGGCTGCGCGTGGTGCAGCAGGCTGGCGGCGGCGGCTTGTGGCGGCGCGGCGCGCGCGGCCCGCCCCCCCCCCCCCCCCCCCCGCAGTGCCTACAGTCCCCGTGTACCTGGCTGCTGCTGCGGCTGCGCGTGGTGCAGCAGGCTGGCGGCGGCGGCTTGTGGCGGCGCGGCGCGCGCGGCCCGCCCCCCCCCCCCCCCCCCCCCCGCAGTGCCTACAGTCCCCGTGTACCTGGCTGCTGCTGCGGCTGCGCGTGGTGCAGCAGGCTGGCGGCGGCGGCTTGTGGCGGCGCGGCGCGCGCGGCCCGCCCCCCCCCCCCCCCCGCAGTGCCTACAGTCCCCGTGTACCTGGCTGCTGCTGCGGCTGCGCGTGGTGCAGCAGGCTGGCGGCGGCGGCTTGTGGCGGCGCGGCGCGCGCGGCCCGCTCCCGCGCCACGCCCGCCCACGTCACGCGCCCGCCCGCCCCCCAAACCCGCTCCCATACCGCTGACATTATCTGACACAAATACAATATACTTTTGACACAAAATTGGTTATGGGTGTCGTTTTGGGGTCATTTGGTGACTCTTGAACCAGGATTTGGCATATTTTTAAATCCAAGATGACAGATAGCATTTTGACACTTTTGACACAAAAATGGTGATAGGTACGTTTTCACATAATTTGGTGGCACTGAGCACGAATTCGTCATAATTTTTGGATTCAAAATGGCTGACGATAATTTGACACTTTTGACACAAAATGGTGATGAATGTCATTTTCGAGTGATTTAGTGGCTTTATGCCCAAATTAGGCATAATTTTGGATCCATAATAGCGGATGACATTTTGACACTCATGACACAAAAATGGGGACAGGTATCGTTTTCGGGTAATTCGGTGGCTCTGAGTTCGAAAGTTATTCAAACAAAGCGACTTTTTTGTCCGCGCAAATTTTTTATATACTCAAAAAGCCACACGTTACACATTTCCCAAATACCTAACATAATACCTATCCTCCGCATTTTTACTATAGTCAAAACGTGATTATGATCGTTCGGCAACTACTCAAACTAATATGTGCACGAGCACAACTTGCGCGCGAATCTAGAAAGAAACAGTCTATCTCGCGCGCGACACCAGTATAGTACCGTATCAAGGTATACCCGTAACGTTGCATGTTTACCTGGCACTCGCACTGCGCGATGATGGCGTCCCGCGAGATGGCGGCCGCCATGTCGGGGCACACGGGCCCGTCGAGCGCGAGGCGGCCCGCGCCCGCCGGCTTGTAGCCCATGGCGTGCAGCAGAGTCTCCGCACCCACCATATTCGCTTCCACCTCGTGCTTGTAGAAGCCACAGTATAACTAAAAGGGAATTGAAAATAATTAGAAATAAACTTCCATGTTTAATGTTTAGATTTTAGTCGCGACACGTATCTGAATTTAATATAAAAGATGACACGATATAATTTACATCAGCAGTTGGTACAAAACTGCGATTTTGAAAGTTTTAATTTAAAAATTACTGGATGTAAAAATATGTGTCACACTACGGGGCAGTGTCTCACAAATGTGAAAGAGGAGGGGCAAAACATCACGAAATACTTTATGGGCAGCCCCCTTTTTTGATGAAGAAAAAATCTTTCTCTATATGAACCTAAGCAAGGGGATGCGTAAGGGTATGTGGGCCTCCCCCCTGAAGAGGTATAACCAAACAAAAACTTCTCCAGCTTTGCCCTCAAACTGGTGTAATCACGTAGCAGTGTGATGCCGCAAGGGTTTCACCACACACGCCACCCCGGTAACCCCAGCTTCCGTCAGGACCGCGCCAAGAATGGGAGGGCCAGTACGCTGGGGCCGTCTTCCCTCAGAAGATGAGACCGTGCAATTCAGGTAAGTAGCTGTATGTATACACACCCGTAGGACGCGGTACTCGACGCGCCACGGCTGGGCCAGCAGGTTGGCGGCGTAGCGCGCCAGCGCCGCCCAGCCCAGGCCGGCGCGGTACGCACTGAACTGGGACAGCTCCGTCACCGTCCGTTGGAACACCTTGCCCGTCTCGGCGAGCCCGAACTTGCACTCGTGAGGCACAATCGACAGATACTCCATTATGTAGCCTGTAACAATTATTCAGTGTCTCTTGTAGACATAGATGACCAACATGGAATATAGTTCTAATATTTACTGTATTTTACAATAGGGAATGTTGATACTTTTTTTCTAAGAAATGGAACAAGTAGTTACGATTTTTTGAACACTTCGCTCGCTCTCGCTAGTAGCCAGTGTCGTTAGGAGGTTTGAACATCCATTGGAATCCCGTACTTGATTTGTGTCTTATATTTCTTTTCAAACCTCCATTTCACGGAAAAAAAAGTGTTCAAGTATTAAAACGAAGCACACTGCTGTTACTGAAAAACATACCAACCACTGCCATCACTCATCACACACTCGGAATCATGATTGCATTCAATTTCTCCCTCTCAAGCAGTAGAAGGTAGAAAAGGATGGTGAACGTAGATCACTGGTTGGTAGTGGTACCTTCGAGCTTCTCCCGCTGCTGCAGCTTCTCCGGGCTGTCGTCGGTCTCGAGGTAGCTGTAGTGCGCGTCCTCGATGCGGCGCCACAGCGCGGGCAGCCGCTCGCGCGCGTCGCCCATGCCGCCCGCCGCCATCACCATCACACTCGCGCTGCACTACACACCTGGCAAACATATCAACTGGACATTACAATGATTCAATACTGTATGTGTATAGCTAGTGCCGAATGTTCCAAGGAGAAACTATCGAAAGACAGGTGTACGGTCTATGCAAACCGCACATTCCACATGTCAGCATTTTACGTTAAGTTGTATTATTTCACAATGTTATTAGTATTAAGCAGTGCACGCTCAACTCCCGCAGAGCTTAGTTATCAAATAAATCATCAGTACAGTAAAATCTGCAGTGTATCACTTCTATCAGTATCAATTATCATCTAAAGTGTGTATGAGAACACTGTCCCGTACAAACAGGCTTTGGGCTAATTGAAGCGTCACGTAGCATTGTGGTTTTAGAGATCAAATTTAGGCAAATGTAGCACCAAAAATAACTAACAACAAATTTAATTACAAATTTGCATCACAGCTTTATGCAATCACTGGCTGCAGCAAGTTGAGGGAATGTAATCATGTGAACTGGCCGGCTCACAGCACTAAATGGTACATGCAATAGCAAACCTTAAATAGTCTGTGGAACCCTTATTTTAGTTTCATCCCGTAAAATCGAATGGTCACATCTTTAAGCAAATTCCTGAGTATCTGAATTTTATGGCAAGTAATTACTTGTTACAAAATGCACCGATGAAACAGTCTCTTTATGATCTTATAAAAACAAATGTGTTACTCATCTTACAATCATCAATTAATATAAACACTGCCAGTAAACCAAATAATGGCTGGTGTAATGTAACAATCACAATACACTCATACAGAATCCATACATTGTGTAAACAACAATGCAAAAGTTATCAGCCACTGAAGCGAAACACTCACAAAACCAAATGATTCATGGATTGAAGAGGTCATTAAACTGATTTAAACACAATTTGTTTTATCAGTCAGATGTTTACTACTAGATATTGGAATATCATTGCCATGCTTAGAATAATGGAAGTTAAGAACCAGAAGGGGGCTACTCCAAGATTCTATTTTCGAAGTTTGTATAATAACCATGCCTCAATTGCCTCACTCTCAAATTATAGACAACTAATGAAAATGGATTGGCACAATATGAACTTTGAATTTTTTTTCTTTCTTACAGTGTTTTATGTCTGCTACAAATATTTTTGTTGGACTAAAATGTTGACTCACTTGATAATAAAAACATGTTATCTATTTCATATGTAACAAAGATTTTGAATGAGAATCAGCCAACAGCAAATAGATAAGAGATATGACTTTTGATAATTACAAGTGTCTCAAATAGCAATTTAATATTTGCTATAATCAGAGAGAATGATTCATGCTATTACTTTTACAAAAAATTCAACAAAAATTTCCTAACTGGATAAATAATATTTATTTTGTACATTATTTGTCAACAGAAAACAGGGAGAGGGGGAGGGGGTGGTGGTGATTTATCAATGCATTGCAGGATTTGCCTGGTCTAACCAAGTCAATGGCTTTAAAATGATCTGGACAGGATACTGGAGATACAGCATTTATACATTCACATTACACCTAACTTAAAAAAGTAACTTATTATTAGAAAAACTGAATGTGGTGTATTGGTAAATAAAAAGTTTACCTTCACAAACCAAAAAAAATTGCATAGCACTGAAGTTTGTTTGCAGCACTACATCGTTTTGTAATTGTTATAAAACAGTCGATTTGTAACAACTATACCTTGCCGCATTATGTACGAGCGAGGATACTTACCGCAGAACTATGCACCAACGAATTGACGTTTAGTACACGTAAAAAATATGTTAATGATCTCCATGCGACAGAGGAATACGACGTAAATTAACAATCTCTACATAAAAATCTACTAGCTGTCCGCTTAAAGCACTCATTATAGCTTGAGCGGTAATGTACTCACCAGGAAGAACATTCTTTTCCTGGATGTCAAAATTATTCCAATGCACTGAATGTAGAGCGGACAAAAATAGTTCACCCAAAATAACAAAGGCTGCTGGTAATCCACTTTATGGCATTAGCCTACAATTTATCAAGCACTGTCTTTTAGACATGGTTGTAGTTCAACGCAGACAAAAGTTTTAAACCAGGAACGTGTAATTGTTAAATATAATATTCCAACAAGATTCCGGATTTTGTTTTGACGTTTCTAGGTGTCATTTTGTACGGTGCCATTTTTGTTGAAGGATATATTCGTGTCTATGCTTTAAAAAAATATTGTTTATGGGACTTCATGAGACACCAGATTAGGCTGTATGGGCTGAGTTACCTTTGCTTTCCCCCGAAAATGAAACCTTTCATTGGGGGAGAACGAACCTAAAAAAAAATTATTATGGTATCGAAAAGACACTTCGGCTTGAAAAAAAAGATGACAGTTTTATTTTGAAGTTATATTTGGTTTCATGCTCATTTCATTGGGTTTTTTTTATATAGTTTGTGATCAATATGGTAAAATATATTCTTTTCCTGGATGTATTACGACAAGAGGAAATTAATAAATTTTACGATGTAAGTTAATTCTGACAGATTAGCCATTCGCACAAGTTTTGATTCAAACAATTTCATTAACGTTTGTTCAACGATTTACATGCTTAATTATTTTATAGGCATGTCAAATGCATAGAGATTATTACAGAGGATATCCTAAAGCCCATCATCCATTAAGCTATTTCCGGGAGCCAGACTATGCATACCAGTGTCCTTCTGAAATGTCCATGTAAGTTTTTAAACTTTAAACTAAACTCTTAGGTTCATGCTTTGTAAGTAAACTTGCTTTGTAAATATTATTGTTTATTAATGTACAATTCATAGCAAACTCTTAATTATTTTTATTTCAGCGTATACTTGAGCTATCCTTCATACCACGTTAAGTATAAAAACCCTCCGGTTCTTGCTGGAATCACTGGTCGCACATCAAACATTCCGCCGTTACCAGATCGCTGTTTGGCAGCACGTTACAATAAACCGGCGTGCCAAATTTACAAACGTTAATGGCTTTAGTAGGTACTTACTTATCTGTTTATTTGAATATTTATGATGAATTGATGATTTTATTGATATTTAATTATATTAAAATGGTTATTTTTTAATGTTACGCAGTTATTTCAGTTTTCTGCTTTTTTGAGAGACAGTATAAACGGTTGTTTTTGAAGTTACTTTCTGTCGTTCACGCATAATCTTTATAATAATACATACCTTTTTATCGGTGGGGGGAGCGGCTATAGATTTTCAAAACTGTAAAAAAACAGTTTCATGGACATACTCGAGCGCATCAGTTATTGATAGCATCCATGTACAACGTAGGTATTTTTAAAAATGTACTATGTAATGGCGGGCCACTCCGTAATTAGAGCTAGTTCGCACGAGCGTTTAAAAAGCGTCGCGTTAAAACCCGACGTTGGAAGTTCCGTATGTTCAATTCGATTTAACGTCCAACGCCCAACGTCGAAAATCGAACAGTGCTCGATAAAAAAGCGCCGCGCTTTAAAACCGCCTTCGTGTGAATAAATACATGGTTTCCAATTTGTTTTATTTAAACGTTTTTTTTAACGCCCGTTGAAAAAACGCTCGTGCGAACCAGCTCTTAAAGATTAGAACCGTATCAACCCGTCCCTTTCGCTCTGATGTTAATGATCATATGTATGAGTGAAATGGCACGAAACGAAATTCCAATTTCAAAGTATAAGTTTAATGTAGTATGCTTGCGTTGTTTGCGAAGCCAGTAATCTTCACGAACGTACCTGTGGAGTCTACTAAAACCACTCTTTATTAATTTACCTTATCTGTGGGATACAGATTGTCAGTCGCGCCAAAACCCAAATTTTCTAAATGTAATTCGTAAATTCCTGTTTAAATTATATACCAGTTTGATGACTTAGCCAAACAATGGATTGTTTATTCGTTGATAATGGGCGCCAAGATGAAATTGAAATGTTTTATGATGTAAGTAATGTCGCTCGAGTTTAGATTATTAGTTATTTATAAACTTGTAAATTATTACTATTTTCGCTCTTCGAAGGCGTGCCAGCGTCATAGGGACTATTACAGAGGCTACCCGAAGGCCTTCCATCCGTTGACCTACTTCAAGGATGCAGAGTTTATGTGGCAATGCCCTCCGGACATGACTCCGTAAGTATTAATGAATCGGAACTAACCTACCGGTAACACCGCTGTAGACTGTAGGTACACAGGTAACGTCGTATGATATCAGACGTCAATTTATAATTTGTTTTTTTTTCAATGGCATCGTTTAATTGAATTAATGTATTAGATGCAGTTTAAGAACTGCTAAGTAGGTGCGTAGCCGTTAATCATTTACTGGCGAGCTGTGGACTTTCAAATGCTTTTGATCCCTGTACATGTAGCACTACACAGAACGTGTGTGGTCAACATATTACAAGAGTCAAAAGTGATTGAATAAAACTTCGAACACCATGATGCTTTATTTTTTGATTAACTACCTACATATTTTTTAATTCAAGTATTTCCTCGCACTTCAACCTTGAACGTATCCACAGGACATATCTCGGCTTCCCGGAATATCATGCTAAGTACAAGCAGCCTATAGTCCTCCCTGGCACGACGGGGCGCACCAGTCGTATCCCTGCCCTGCCTGAACGTACTCTCGGCGGTCGCTTCAACAAAGCCGCTTGCAAGCTCTTCGTCAGATAAATGAACTTACTGGCCACTCGCAAATTCGAAATTCGAAGTTCGAATAGAGTCATCTCGCTCACAGCTGCCGTCTAATTTTAGAGTGAGAGGAACAATAATGTGATACGAACTTCGGATTTTGGATTTCGGATGGCAAGACTAGAGCGGTCATTGTTTTCTATGACGCTTGCACAACAATAATGTATGTAGTTAGCCAGTGGCACGGGCTTTAATGAGATAGAAATATTTTTGTGCAAGATATTTAAAGAACGTGCTATCGTGACGGCTGTGAAAGTAGTTGCGAAGGGGCAAAAAAACAACAATAACTATGTTAGAAATATACTTGAAGTATGTACTTGCCCTCGTGCACCTCCCCTAAATCCGCTCCGATGTTTCTGATTACAACAATATGAATAAAATGAAACTTACGAATAAGCACATGTTTTATTTTAACAATCTTGGTGTATGCTGGACGTGATTTACAAATATATTTAAAAAAAACTGGCTGTAAATACCCTAATGAAAAGATATTTTTTGTCAACCGCATTACTTTTTTTTTACAATTAGGTACCTATATTCTAAAATAGAATGAGGTATGAAACTCGGGGATTCTTGATATGACTATTTTAAATTCACTCAATCCCATGCTTCCTGTGTGGTCTAATTGCATCTCTTTTAATATCTGAAAAATATAGAAAAATGCTTAACGCGGACATATACAATGCATTCCATTTGCTCCCGCTGGTTAGCAATAGTAAATTGATAAACAAGGGTTGAAATTGACCCATTTCATCGAAGATATTTTGTGGGTGAAATGGGTAATTTTACCAGAGTTGAACACTCTACTTTTCATTTCAATTTCGAAAAGAAAAGTTAAATGGGTAATGCAAAAAACTTACCACATCGGCGATTTTTTTCTTGGAACTGAGCTCGATATTGTGAGTCTTATGTTCGGTGTTAGCAGTCAGACGATCGATTATCTCGCTGATGTCCCTTGCGGAAATCTGACCGTCGTCATCCAAGTCTAGTCAAAACACCAGAGGTGTGAGCCACACAGTTTCACTATTAGGTACTAACATCAATATTATAGTTAAGTCTTTTGAATTGGAAGGGTTATAGACCGACCGCTTAAATGAGTCCTCACGGGGAGCGGGGTAGGATGACCGAGGGGAGTTCTCTCGGTGCGGGCGGGTAGTGCGCCTGCTGCCCGCACCTCTCGGCCCCCGCGGTCGTCCCACCCCGCGCACCTGCACCGCGCGGGCGAGGACTTCATTTAAGTGGTAGGGCAATAAAAAGTTTTGAAGTGAAAATCAAGATGGGGTTATACCGCGAACAGCTAAAGTGAGGTCTGTTTTAACTACGCTTAGCCGTGTGCGTAGAGTTGCACGCACACAGGTGCCAAGAAACTTTGTTTCGCAAACTGTGAGCCTATATCCCAGGGGCGCCGACTCCGTGGGTGCTCGGGGGCTCAAGCACCCAGGAGAAATAAACAGTGGGTGCCGAGCACCCCTGAGAATAGACATCACGAAACAGATCAGTAATCGCCTTTTAGGGATAGGTGTTTTTTCATTACCTGACGACCCGTTTTCGAGTCATCAAATAAGCATGAGCACCCACGAGGTTTTCTAAAAGTCGACGCCCCTGCTATATCCGATCGCTTAAATGAGTCCTTGCCCGCGCCCCTCACTTAGCAGTCCGCAATATTCAGTCTTGGCTTTAATTGGGTCTGAGACTTGAAGACACTTACCGTATATCCTAAACGCCCATTCAGCTTTAACTTCCGTGGGACATTCAGAGCTCATTGCTGAGAACAAATCCAACAAGTCTTCGAACGAGAAGCTCTCGTCGTTTTGTGACGAAAATACCCTGAAGAGACGGTCTTGGAAGGGATTAGACTAGAAAATAAAAATGTTAATAGAGAATATTCTTTCTAACCTAATGGTACCAGTACAGTCTAGTGTCATATAGTTTAAAGCATCCAAGTCGGCCAAATAGTTCGATACACCATACTGTATCTATGGTCGGGTGACTTTGGATACTTCAACATGTAGGTATGAGCAGACTAGTATGGAACCTTTCCTCAATAAAGATTTAACGGAATCTTTATTGGCACCACCTGTAATTACACAATTTGATTTGATCGAATCAATTACACAGATGATCTAAAATATTCCAGTTTCTTATTTGAGTCAACAATATACTTACTTTCAATACATTAAATGCTTTGAGTATGTCATCTTTACCAAATCTGTGATGATAATTCGCAGTCACTTTGTCAGGATCGATAGAATAGAACTTTTTCATTAAACTGAAACAATATTTGTTTACATAATTTTCTATACGGGGTCTAAGAATCCCATACAAAAGAAGATTACGTCTAATTTAATTAAAATTAATAATTAAAAACTATTAATATTTAGTTTTAATTCTATCACAAAAGCCGAGCGTCTGACAAAATTGCAAATACGTAGGTGCTTTGCTCTTGCGATTACATATGTCGTAAGACTTTTCTCACAAGAAAATAAATAAAACAGATAATTTTATTTGAAACTAGGTTAAGGGCGGGAGGGGGGGGGGGGGGGCTTTATACAAAATTATGTTTTATACAAAACTCCTGTTTCGTGCACACAGCGACGCAAAATGAGTTAGACTTCAGTATGCAGCAAAAATTAAACGACACAGCTAAAAAATTAAGCTTGTCTGTGTGCATACCCAACTTTTAAACGTATAACACGTTATTTAACTTACTATAGTATTTCTCCTTTTTTTAAATACGTTAATACCGTATAATCTTCCAATAAATCTTGAGTAAGACCTGGATACGATTGCGAACCACCCATTATACCAGTTTTCCAGACAAAAGCCTCTAGTCACTTGAAGTCACTTGAATCAACAAAGAACTGACTGACACACAGTTTTGATGGCCGATTATCTTATCGTTAACATTGTATTGTAAATTGACTTTATAGATAACGAAATAAACACGTAACGTAGTAATAACTGTTGAATAATAAAAAACGCATATTATTTAAAGGAAAATAATTTATTGCCTAAAAATAATCTGAGATCAGACTCAGCAATTGTAACAAAACGCATGAGAATGGTCTTAATTAACCTTGCCAGAGGAAATGCAGAGACAAAAATACTGGCATACAAACTTGAGAACACTTGTATGTTGTACAAAATAAAAGGACTAAAAAAGAACACGCGAATCTATAAAAGGAAGCACATAAAGACCAGACATCTTATGTTACATCTTACTGTCTAACATACAGTCACGCTAGTATGCTGCGTCTATTGACCAATTACACCGCTCACACGTTAGCTTTTGCACTGTACATAAATATGTAGCCTTCACTACACCTTGACTATCTTATTACACAAAATGACAATCGTAAAATAACACTATACTTAGAAACAAAATAATAATCATTATCATATTGGATCTGTAGCACATATTTTGCCGTGGCGCCTGCAGCTAATCGAGTCTATTTAATCAAATACACAACTATTTATCCAGCAACTTTGAAACCTAAACAAAAGCAGTGGTTTAAGTTAAATTGGATATTATTACATCGTAAAATGCTGTTTCCTCAAATGAGTCCAAATTTCAGGCATTATTAAAAAGACGAGAATTTCCACACATTTGAATCATCTTTTAATTTCGACTTTTTTTTACACATACATTATATATTACACGCGGGAAGAGAAGCAACTGGGTTCATTCATGTTTTTCCTTTGCTCCCAGACCAGTGTGGCAGCAACAATTTTTTTATTTTACACTCTTTATAGTTGAAAAACGATAGATCACAGTATTTTAACGCGAATTAAACTTGGAAAAGTCATCAGATACATACATTCATACCTAAATCGTCTTTATTCGTTACAGGGTAGACAGTCTAGGTAACAAGACCAAAGGGCTTCGTTTAGCATCATTGAGGGCGTCAATGTGGAAAGTGGAATAAAAAAAAGTCATCAGATCAATGGATGTATACAATTATACACATTAAAGTATCGCAGCAGGCACCATGCTATGACAATATTAGCTTACAAAGTGCCCACAGAATCCATACTACAAGCAGACATATGTCATCTTGTAACTTCAATATATTAAATTATACCTGGTATCAAATCGTCAATAATTTAAAATGTACTCATTTCTAGTTGCAAGTATATACTAAACTCGGGTTCAATAGATATGGACAATACTAGCGGACATTTGTTTCTGTTTATTAAAGTTAGTTTGTTTGGTATTATATAAAACTAACAGTTCGTTTGTTTTCGTTTATCGTCGCCCGCATGAACTATGTAATTTAGCGGAGTAAAAACAATCCTGTACTAATCTAGTTTATCATCAACCATAATCAGTTCAATAGTACAAACACACAAAAACAAACATCCATCCATCCATGCCCTCACAAGCTTTCGCGTTAGCAATATTAGCAGGATTTACATTTACATAATAATTGACTACAAATAGTGTTAATTTTTAACCGACGAAAAAAAACGGAGGAAGTTCAATTCGACGCGTATATTTTTTTAAAAAGTATAGCCATTTCCATTGAACCCGGTTAAAAAGTTGCACAAAAATTATCAACGACAAAATTCAAAAAGCATCATATTAACCACCAGATCATAAGCATTTACCTATTATCAAAAATGAAAATTAGCTAATCACACGAACTTTAAGGAAATCAGTCATTTATCTTAATTAAATTGTTTTTAAACATATCACCGTTTAGGAAAGTCGACATTGTCAAAACTAATTTGTCTCCGGGCCCTCATTTTGGCAGCTTCCTCGAAGGAAGGCATAGAGTTGGACTTGAATAGAGCCGACTTATCGAGCGCGCTGAAGCTACTGCTGCTGCTAGAGCTGGAATCAACATTTATCAGTTTGTCTTGAAGCACATTCTTGGAGCTGCTTTTCGGTTGGTCTTGTTTTATACCATTGCATGTGTTCTCTTTTATTTGCGACGTAAATGTGCTGGTCGCGGCTTGCCTGGCTTTGAACAGCTGATATGCATTGGCCGATATGTAGCCGGTGAGTTTGGTGCTCGTTTCGTTGGACAGCTTCAGTTGCTCTTCTTGGAAGCAATCTTCAATGCTGCGGCCTTGGATTATCGCGAACACGTACTGGCGTGCCAGTCTGAAATTATTTATAAAATTAGTTTTAAAAACATTAATAATAATAGAATACGAGTCATTGTATTTAATGATCTAAGGCCATCAAATCGTATGGAACTGACAGCTGCCAACCAGATTGAAGTGATTGCTAAAGTGGAGTAGTAGCAGTTCTTAAGAGAGATATTTTTGCTATCAGAAACCGCAGGCATACAAAGGTCATTTTCGCAAATGTGTGCTGCAGGAAACATAACACCAGTAGGCTTATTACCTAACTCGCTCCCAATTGCCATCGTGTTTATTTTGACAGTTCATGTATGGGCTGACAATTGGCATCGGTATCAGCTAGCTGTCACATCCATACAAGAACATGCTAAGGTGTAGTTTAAGTGTGAATTAAGTTACTTTAACAATAACATTAACCTTTTCGCTGCGACGTCAAACACAACAGACGTCACTCGTACGCCAGACTTCTTTATTGTGATGCCTTAAGTTGAATCTGAACCCAATTGAACAAAGGTTGTTTTTGCATTGAAGTTACATACATACATACAAAAATCACGTCTTTATCCCTTACGGGGTAGACCGAGCCAATGTACACGTGAAAGCGACGAATAAATGACTTATGAGCCTAAGCTAACAAGACCTAGAGGCCACGTTTAGCATGATTGTGGGCGTATAGGTGGAAAGGGGAATCAAAATAGTGATGAGTTGCTAGCCGCATGGCCTATAACATGATTCCTAAGATTTTCGCCCATTCCCTCGATGCAACTGGTGCGTTCTTTGTTTTTTTCGTAACTCCCAGACTAGCATGGAAGAATTGAAGTTATGGACGTATACGTCTATAGCGTTGAACCTGCGGTGCTGATAAATGTGTCGTTGGCGTCTAAAAGGTAACTATAACCGATGATTTTGTGTGACAACGGTGATATGAAAGTTATTGGAAAAGTAACTTGGTGCAACTCACACTGAACTGACCTTACTTTGCCGTTCGCGCGCCTTTACTTTTTATTCGGTCCAAGCTTACACCTATCTAGAAACATCTACTTACTTGAGCATGGTCTCAGACGTAGAGAGCTTGGGGGATGCGAACTTAGCCGCGTGCGGGGGCAGAGTGAGCAGCCGGCGGGTGAGGCGTGCCAGAGCCTCGGCCTTTTCGCGGAACCCGGGGGACGACATGCGCCAACCGTGCACGCGTAATGCCTCCGACACCGCCCACAGAAGTTTCTGGAAAGATAACAACAAGTTGAAGCTAGAATATACATTGTCTTATAATGACTCCGGACACTTCTAGGCACTACAACTGCGCCAAATCACCCAATTCATGAATGAAGTGGTAATAGTGATGGAATAGTACGAAGGAGAGGTCAATACACAAAATTCCTTGTGGGTTGGAGTCCGTAAGCTTTAAGATAAAATAAGCTGATTCTTTGGGTTAATATGACTGAACATTCCTCTAAATGTTTGTTTATCAGGATGTTTTATCATTAAAATTGGTTTTTCAAACCGTACGGCGCCAAACAGATAAATTACGACGTAAAACCTTCACAGGAGTGATTTGATGAATTCCGGGACAATTCTAAGACACCAAAGCACCAGACTTGAATGACTGTCCAGCGTCTGCTGTGCGAATTGGGAGCTTCACACACATTCATAGCTTTGGAGATATGCGGAATATTTCACGAGGTATGATTTTTGAATTAGACATGTTTCTATTTTTTTAAGCGTTTATTATAAGCTCATTTATGTAATAAACAATATTTTAAAAAATAACTATAAATAAGCAAGATGGAAGCTATCAAAAATTTGTCTCTATCTCTTTCTAGAAAAACGAATCGTTAATATGTAGTATTTATATGGGCATTGTGACATATCACGTCACATGTCATATCAGATCACTCTTTCTAATCGCTGACTAATTAGTAGTTTAAAACTCTTATATTTTCCGTATTTCTTGACTGATATTACTTTTGCTTTAAGAAATCGCACCCTTCGTGGAAGAAAGACGTAAGTCCTATTGACTTACCATGGGACTTACGTCTTTCTTCCACGAAGGGTGCGAAATGTGATATTTTTTCTAATGCATATTCCCTATTACTTTACTTGCAACTGCGAAATACCGAGAACACATAGTAATGTATTAGATTAGTAGGTTAGTTGGCCTTGAGCTTACCTTTTTATGTGTTTCATTCAATTCTGCTGAATTTCTCCGACTGAATACTTCCGAAGCTCGCCGATTCATGCTATGCGGATTCGTGGTGCCTATGGTATCGCCGCCGAACGAAAGACTCTTCGCAACCTTGCTTCTACTAGTTTCTGGTTGCTCATCCAAAGCATCCAGCTTCCTCTTCAAGAAGTGGTCGCTCTGTGTTCCATCAGCACTCTTGGTTTCTGCTGTTCTGTCGGGTGATGAGAACAATGCTCTCTTGGACCTCATGGCTTGGAGAGGAACAGAGGTGCTGGGTGCTGAAGGTATAGACTTTCTGTTATCTGGACTGACAAACAGAGCTCTTTTCAGCGTTTCGCGAGTTGGCTGCGATCGTGTCATGTTCTCAGTGTCCAAGAGCAGTCTTCTCATAATCTTCTTGCGGCTGGAGCCACCACTCTTCGTTTTTGGTGTCTTAGCTGGAGTCTTTTTGCCCGGAGTCTTACGGATGGGAGTCTTCTTGCCTGGAGTACGTCTGAGGCGCGGACTTCTTCTCTCGGACGAGTTCACCAGTTTTCTGTGCGGGAAGTAACTTAAAAATTGTGTTTGTTAGAATACTGGTATAACAGAAATAAAAAACTCAAGAAATCAGTTGAAGTTATTTTTTTAACCCCTAACACAAGGAGAGGTATTTAAAATTAAATAAATAAAAACTAATTTATAATTAATCATGAATTACATATTTTGTTTTATTTGCCCAAAAAGACCTGATTATACCCAACACAAAATTGGTTTAAATTTTAAAATCAACTTTGGAAGTATACATACAAAATTGGTACACAAACAATACAAACTTAGTCAAATAATTGAGCTTGTTAAATGCTAAGTATCACTAGTAAATACATACTAGTTACGTTTAGGTACTTACTTTTTATCTATGAGCACCATTCTGGCAGAACTTGCATGAGCCTTTTCGTTTATTGTAGCAGCACTGCAGAAGGCCTGCCGCCTTCTTGCCAAATGGGATAGTCTTCTACCAGGGGACTTCGCTTGTGCCATCCTGTAAAATTACAATTGTTATTCTTAAATCTATTTTTAAATAGATAATGCTGAATGAAGCAATTAAATAAAAGATTTGCTATACTAGCACTATGTCAATGTCATGTGGGGTAGGGTTTCGATTTTGATGAGTGTGTCACTTTACAATATCAATTTCTACATGGAACACATTCAATTTTTACCCTATCTACCTCAGAACTCTACCATCTAGAAACAGATTTGTCGCATAATGTTTATATTATACTGTATTTGATCATTTTGATGATCAATTTGAGGATCCAATGCGATACAGTAAGTCATCAATCATCATGTTTATTACGATGCAATAGTACAGTCAGGTAGAACCCTGTCGGAATTAATAGGCCCTCGTCACTCAATCTCTAATGATATGTGATCTTATTGCTAAAAGGTTGAATGGTGGTACATGAATCCATTTCCCATACTACGTATCTTTGTCTGTATGCAAGTTTTCAAGTTTACGCAAAATTTTGTGTCAGCAGATAACTCCGTAGATTCATAATCACTACATAGTATAAAACAAAGTCGCTTTTTCTGTCCCCAAATCCGTATGTATGCTTATATCTCCAAAACTACACAACGGATTTTGATGTGGTTTTTTTTAATAGAGTGATTCAAGAGGAAGGTTTATAATGTATAATACATGCATGATATACCGTGCGAAGCCGGGGCGGGTCGCTAGTCATTAATAAGCTGTCAATAAAGATATGCATGTATTTACGTGATGCGAAGCGCCTTCCTCTTGTGTGCACTGCTCGGGGACTGCAGTCCACCGGAATGCACACTAACACTTGTCTCTGTTTCGGCACCAACATATCTCTCTCCGTAGCGCATGGCCAGCATTTCAATCTTTTCGGAGTAGCTTGTGACGTTGTAACTAAAACAATACACAAATGTTACTATTTCGAAAATTATGAGAACAAAGGATTAAAACTGTTCAGACATCTTATACTAGCTGTTGCCAGGGATCGGATACAGGTATTGTAACTAACCCCTTAGTGTAAGTAGTACTAACAACATATGTGTCACTTAGTTACACGAAATAAATGGATTTTATTTATTATTTATTCATTTCTACATACGAAAATACCGGTATTATTGCTTTCTATTTCGTTCTTTGGTTCATCATTTAATTTTTAATGAGACAATTTAATAATACGAAGTTGTTACTTTAAATACATGATTGAGACCTACATAAAAAGCATAAAATAATTCAATATATTAAGCAATACCGGCGGTTTTAAAAATACCGATTCCGACCCCTGGCTGTTGCCTGGCAATCCGTACGCGCGGCATACGTTTACAGCGCGGGAGAACTATGTAATTTTCTGGGATGATACCTCCTACCTCCATACCAAATTTTAACACGATCGCTTAAGTAGTTTACGCATAAAGGTCACATTCGCATTTATAATATTAGTTAGGAAACACATTCGCTGCTAGCTGTCCATACCCGACAATTTGTCAAGTACACTTTTGTACACTTGAATAGCTCCAAAATTATGACAGCTGTACTAGGCAAAAGTCACAAAAACAAGTATATGCATTCCAAGCAGTGAATTCATTAAATAACAAGTTAATAAGAATTCCCTGGAGAACCAAAAACCTTTTTCCCCTTTTCTTACAGTATTATTAACTTTTGCTGCTACAATACTGGCATTAAATGAAACACCTATGAGAACAAACATGACCTACTGAGATTTAGAAATCCCTGATGAAAATAAAATGTAAAGGAAGTATGAAGGAATAGATTGTGGACATCTAGGAGTAAGCATAGTCATATATTCAAACATGAGTCATTTGTTTCCCATTCTTAACTTGTTTCAAATAGGCAGTACATTAAGATTCAATGAATTAGCTAATAACTTAATAATTAATTCAATTGGGTAATTTGTAATTATTAGTTACTAAACTTTTCCATGCTGGTCTGGGAGCAAAGAAAAAACATAGAATGTACCAGTTGCTTCTCTACCCGCGCAGATGGTAAAAGCCCATTGAGGGAATGGGCGATTATAATAGGAATCATGTTATAGGCGATGAGGCTAGCAACCCATCACTATTTTGATTCGATTTTCCACCTATATGCCCACAATTTTGCTAAATGTGGCCTGTAGGTACCTGTTACCTTAGGCTCTGTCTACCCCGTAAGGGATAAAGACGTGATTTGTGTGTGTGTGTAGTTACTGAACAATGAGTCATAAAATAACATACTTCAGCCATGAGCCATGACCTAACCTAACTCTCAAAAACTCAATAAGAATTTGAGATAAGAACTCTTTTCAAACACAAGTTATTTCCTTCCCACTCTTAACTTATTTCAAATAGGTGGGTCATTAAGACACAATGAATACTGATAGTTAATTACTTCACCAGAATTCAATTGGGTAAATAGTAATTATTAGTTATTAAACAATGACAGTCATAAAATAACATACTTCAGCCATGAGCCATGACCTAACCTAACACAAAAGCTCAAAAGAATTTGAGATAACAACTCTTATCTCCTATTGAGTATATAGGGCATATCATATTTAATATTTGCATTTCAATTCAAGAATAATTCTTATTAATCATACAATTGTGTGATTAGCAGGCAAGTTTTTAATGGTTGAAATACATACTATTACTTCATTCATTTCATTATAATTTGAACAGAGCATTAGTCCACATAATGACCTTCATTATGAAAATGATTTACAAATAAACTGCATTGATTAGCTAATTATAATTAAATTACCTTTCATATTATCTATTAGGCATGTTATATGATGGAAATCAATTTGAAGTAATAATAAATGACATTAAAATGTGTTTTAATCACAAAATTAGGTAATGCTAGTAAGTTACCTGAAATGTTTATTATTTTTCAATTAATGAACTCTAATACCTATCAAATTAACCCAAAATCATTTGGGGGTTAGGTCATAATTAAAACTCATTATCAAAGAGAAATTAGGTTAAATATAATGGCCATAAATTAGTTTTTGTGGAAGAATAAAACATGACCTTGCTTCTTATACTATAAGAATTTCTAACAATCTCTTCTCTGAACACCAATATGATACTCAAGCTTTGTGCCTAATATCTCTTGCTCCACTTAAAAGATAAAGCTAGGGGTCCTCACAGATACACAGATACCTTGTGGATCTTTTGTGTATAACCTCTTTATTTAAGGCTATTTTGACATAGATCTGTCTTACAAGTAAGAGTATTAAATGCAACTATCTTGGAAAAAACCTTTCAACCTTGACACTGGCAAAGTTGTCCCATTGGACAGAAGCCATCTACTTTGAGAAAAAAAAAAAAAACATGGAAAAAATGACAATCAGCCTTCCTTAGCATTAGCCAAGACAAATCATCCAACATTAAAAACTATATAGCTACCTATATGAGGAGTAAATCAAGAAATACTTACTAAACATCATGATGTCTGCATTTCAAGAGGTCAGGCCACGTTGCCTCTTTAACTTCAGCTTCGGTGCACATGTCTAAGACTATGCTCTTATCATTAGCACTTGTGTTCAAACAGTGTTCAGCATTTTCCATCTTACTCTTTGATGTTGTTGCGACATCTTCCGTAGGCACTAGAGGTCCTGTCGGTATTTCAACGAAAGAAACCCTCTTTGTCGGTGTTACTGGATCAGTATCTGGGTCATTAACCTTAACCTCATTGTTGAACGCCGGCAAGAAGCTATAGTATTTCTTAAGCATTTCTGTTACATCTATGCGCATTGTTGTGATTGACGGTGGGGGCAGGATCCCTTTGAGCTTTTCCTGTAAATAATTTAGTGTTATACAAAATATATCGACAGGTATAATTACAACTGGCTGTGGAACAAAAATACGAACCGTATAAAAATAAACAAAAATTAAAAAAGTGATATCATTACCTCCATTTTCTTCACCATTTTCTTATCATATTGGTCATAGTTTTTAAGAAAATTCCAGAATGGCTCTGGTTCTGGTTCAGGGGCTTGAACTTCAGCATCTTCTTCGTCTGAACCAAACATATCCGGAGACCTTAATCCACTATCATAAGAGGCTTCCAAAGATGAATAACTCTGATCATTGCTCCATTTTGCACTTTTCTCTTCAGGCCTGAGAAATGTGCATTCTCTCCTAGAATAATCTTCAAACTGGTAATCCACAGTGTTTTCTGTACCTTTCTCTCTCTCAGTACTCCTCTCATCGGATCCTTCACTTGCTGAAGGGGTAAGGCAACTTTTGTCTTCAAAAGCTCCACTAATATCACTATCACCACCAAAGCACTCTAAGTCTTGGGATTTATCATCCATATTAACTAGCCCTGCATTAGCTGAGAGAGCAGCAATAGGATCAACTATAGGTTTCAGCTTCTGCACATGTTTTATGGTACCATTGAAGGACAGTTCACTGATCGGCAATTTAAAGACACTTTCGGAATGTCTTACGTCACGAAGCATGTCGACTGCATTATTACTGTTTTCCATAGTTGAGGTTAAAAATATCGGCTGTTTAAAACAGCTGGATTTAAATTCGTCGGACGACACAGGGACGTCCGTCGGGTCGGACTTCTCGTGATCGACTGTCAGCGATGAGCTCTCGTATAGCGACGGCGCAAGGGAAGTGCAAGGAGACCCAAGTTTAGTACAAATATCAGTCGAACTCCCCTTATCTGTAGTATTCTCCCCGAGAGCTAAAGCAATACAGTCTATTCGGGCGCTTTCGTAATGTTTACTATGCTCAAGGATATCAGTTTGGACAGCAGCTGATAAGTCAATGTTACCTCCTAAGTTCGGGCTTTCATAATCGCAATTACTTGATAATGACACCGGCTCTGGCTCGATTTGTTCGCGGAAATTATCAACTACATTAAAACTTCTCAAGTAACGCTCGTACAAAGAAAAACTATCACTCATAGAACGACAATTTGAGTCTTCAAAGGATTCCATTACCACCACATTTTATCCACACTGCCATCAGGTTAAAACTTAAGTTTTCACTTAAATGCTTCGAGAAATGAACTGTTATTAGCTGCATGCAATTGATGACTGCATAACGCTGGCACTAAATTAGAACAGCAACTGAAACTTTGGATAATAACTGTAGCAAACCAAACCCGCCATCCTTTCAGCGGCCATAAACAAAACAATTCTTTTTCTCACAACTCCACAAGCTGTGTACCATAAGCAATGTAGAATACACATAAATAAAGGTCTACGCCCACACAGAAGTACTGAATGATTTCTTTGTTTTTATTATTGAATTAAATAAACACACAGTGAACCATTTTGTTAATTGGAAAATGAAAAATATGTTATTTTGTGGAATATTTAATACTAATACCTAACTTAAATGTAGAATCATTTTCGAGTGTATTGAATACCAACTATTACCATCTGACATCTCAGATTCTGACATACGTCAAAATAAGTTACTTGCACGGGTTTTTTTCGGCTTTTCGTGTGATTGTGCCTTGCTTTTCGTTTTCGTGATCCGAGCGTTGGGTGATCAACGTGCGGACTTTGTCGGCGTTTCTGTTTCTATTCTGTTAGTATACGTTATTATTTTAATAAAACGTTTTTATACTGTGAACAGATCGTAATTTATTGATTTGCCAACAGGGTATAGCGTATGCGCATGAAAAACTTGCTGCATAGCAGAGCAGAGCCGATGTGATACCTATTTGTAATTGTGCGACCAATAGCAATTGAACCGGATTCTGCATTTAAATTCTATTGACTTTCAATTGCATCGCTGTAAACTATACACAACACTGGGTAAGACTTGTTATTTTATGCATTCATATTTAAATTTGTCGGGTATATTTTTGTTCAATGGTTGATTACCATTATTATTATTTATCGCCGGGCGCCGTAATCTACGACTACCTATTTAATTATAAATAAAGTAGACGACGTAATAATATTGTTTATCATCAACATAATCTTTCTATTTAATTGACTTTCAGTCATGTTTCTTCTTAAGCATAAACATTATTCATTTAATTTGTGGTACAGTGGAACCCAACTATGAAAACTTGTAACCATTTTCAATATTGAAACGTTTAGTTCCCAACCCTTCAATTTGGATTTTTTTTAACAAGATCTGTAAATTGAATTGTAGGTGTTCTAGCAATTTAGGGTAATTTTGAACCAAAGTAGTAAAGTTGTAGGGTTCATTAAAGCCATTGACCATGTTATAATAGAGTAAATACATATGAATTCTAAATAAATAAAAACAA
This sequence comes from Pandemis cinnamomeana, assembly GCA_932294345.1. Taxonomy (NCBI): domain Eukaryota; kingdom Metazoa; phylum Arthropoda; class Insecta; order Lepidoptera; family Tortricidae; genus Pandemis; species Pandemis cinnamomeana. The sequence continues at coordinate 4,887,195 of OW028717.1, forward strand.
AGTGGTTATTTACAGCATTAATAAGTCAGTAATTGCTGCACCAATTTTTATGATTATTGATTTATTGAATTTGTCTCCACTCTAAATAGCGGAAAACCTAATAGAAATACGGTAAATGTTGTAAAAAGGAAATAAATATTTCATAGGTATGCTCCATCTCTGATGACATGACAAAGTGATTGTACGCCAAAACAAAGTTTGTTGAATCAGCTATTTTCTAATTTAAACACTTAATCACAAACACAACACAAACAAAATGCATTCCAAACAACTCTAGCATTTTATGATAATCCAAACATAGTTTAAAAAAAAAAATCCTTTTGTTCCAAAATCAATTTTCTTAACTAGTTTCAACTTTTAATAATGTACAAGTCTTCAGAAGCATTACAAATAAGGCACCTATCAATTACATTAGCGTGGATTGGATATTTGTCAGTGCCGTGGTCTGTCATATCAGCCTATGATTGCAGTGACCTCTGCACCTATCCGCTGCTTGTATTATCAATAAGGTATAAAGAAGTCAAAATGATATATTTATGTTTGATGCACTCATTAGTGACTTTAAGTTGGTGATAACAGTGCACTATAGTTTTTTCTGACACAGTGGTATTGCAAGTGTGTAATTGAATAAGTGTTAATTTATGAATAATTTTGTTGGACTTTGGCACAGGTATATCAACTTACTCTTGAACTTTAGCTTTAATTATGAAATTGTCTATTATCATGTTGTTCAAGTAATAACATTTGCAGCTGGAAAGTGTCCTAGCAAATTGGTATATAATGTAGCTCTTGGAGCAGTTTTAAGCGCACTTGCGGATAGCCTACTGATGCAAAACAATGTCTCAAAATATCTTTAAAAAAAAACTATTTTTAGGAATGTATGATAGAATATTAGCATAACATTAGCATACAATAGTATTAACATACAAATACTTCTGTACTTATGAAATTTTGAGTTTTTTTACCACTTTTTTCATTTTTTTCCACAAGACTGAACTACAACTTTAACAGTGTATAAATAATTGATTTCTGCAGTCAATACACTATTTTGCAAGTTCCCTGCTTTTGCAGTAAAATTTCCAGATAATATGCTACTACATCCTGTATTTGGTTATTTTTGTCTATTATGAGAAGTACTAACTAAGTTTACTGAGTAGAACATACAGGTTGTCGTTGATCTTAGGGTACCCCCTTCACTTTATAATTTCTGTGAATGTAGGAGATAGTTTTTTGTGTACACTTCAGATATTCAAATGACTTCTTTTTTTTTGTCAACGAAAAGTGTTTGTTTTCTGTGTATAGTATTTTTATAAAAACACTTCTCTGTGTCTTATAAATGTTGAAGAATACGTGATTAAAGACACTACTTCCGTGAGTGAGTCTTGGACCCTGATCCTTGACCTCAGCCTGACCCCTCTATTATGCTGCTTCAAATTATATTTATCTATAATCTTTATTAATATACCTGATTAGCATTTAATTGGAAGACAATTAAAAATACGAGTTAAAATGTTAAGAGCATTGTAAATAGTACAAAAGAGTGTATCAATTATTTAATATCTAGTATTTTCAACCTTAATCCATATGTGTTGTAATCAATAGGCAGACTAGTAGCTACTATATCTACTTGTTTTGATGAAATTCTTATTAGGTAATCATTACATTGAACACTCAAAACTTAATAACAACTTATGGCAGGCATTCGCGCGCACAAGTGGCAACGCTCTTTATATACTATACTTATTATTTCTTTCATTATTTTTATAGTCAATTATAAATGAACATGGCTATACATAAAAATAACATATTAAGAAACTTAGGAATTAGACGCTTTCAAAACATCGTGAATAAAGAAATTGAACGTTAATAAGAACGCAAAGTTTATCCAGTTATTAACTAAATAATATGTAGCTATCGTAAAAAAACTTTAAGCTTTCCAGACACAGAAAAAACCGCTTATTGTTTTATTAGCGTGGCTTCCCAAGTTTTGCCGCCATTTCCGTCTACGACTATAAAGACAGGGAATACAAACTGGAATCCTGTCACTGAGATTCCTATATTTTCTGCCGGACTAAGCAAAAAAGCATCCGAACTTTGTATTATTTATACCCTTAAGCATTGCCAGTGGCTAACTGTAACGTCAAATGGCAAATTCTTCAAAAGGTTCTTTCATTCTTCCATATAAAGAGGTGCACCAGCGACTTTTCAGTGCTCTAGGCCAAGCTAGTTCGAGGCCCAGTAGAGCTAGGAGCCCGTGCCGTTTTACCCGTCCTGCCATTTTATGTTATGCATCTTCTTGATTTAAGACCCCCGATTAATATACTCAAAAAACGTACAATACACGCACGATCTAAGTGCAGCCGAGGTCGCCATCTCATACCCCGAATGCACTCAGATGGCGGGCGTGCTATATAGACCTTTGTTTAAATTGTCTCTCTATCTTCCGCAGTCATGGATATCATAGCGTTAGTAAAAGAAAGCATGCAGTCTGTCGCTGAGCATGCCGTCAGTTACAAGATGGGTCAGACCGTGCTCAGGCATGTCGACAAAGCGCTGTGGGTCGTTGAGAAATGTGCGCGATGGGCTGTGCCGCCATCATGTAAGTAGCTAACGTTTTGATTTTGAAGGATTGTTCAAATTTTTTTTATGAAATAGGGGCAAGCTAACAAACAAGTGAGTCTTGATGCTGAGTGAATACCACCATCCGCAATACCAAAGGATTGCTAATCTAGAGTCTAGAGGTCCTATGATGGAATACCTGATGTGGCAGTCATTTCTTGGTTGGCTTACTCTACATGTCGGAATACAGCAACCACTGCAGCTTGGAGTCAGGGTTAGTGCGTAAGATGTAGGTAGCGCTCCGGGCGGACCTTGGACGAGTTCATATCATCCGCAAAAAAACTTTACATACTAGGAAATAATCTCCAAAATTACAAAACTGGTGACTCATCTACCAATGTTAAAGAAAATGTTTCGGGAAACAGTGAGGATAGTTAGCAACGTTATTGTAATGTGATGAGACTTGTGGAATGTGCAATGAAAGAACTCTTCATTTACATTGCTGCATTGTATCATGAAAGTTATTTTGTAACATATTCTCGCAGTCGGAACGGAACGTAGCGTGAACTCTGCATTTCATCCGCACGCTACGATGTTAAAGACCGACCATACCGCCGCTTATAAGCAGTGTCGTATCGTAGGCGTCACGTTTTCTCACCGTTTCTTCATACACTGTTGCGTGAACGCACCGTCAACGTCTTTTACGCACGGGTGTGGTCGGACCTTAAAATTGCATGTTACGTTACATCCGCACGGTTGCCTTCAGTAGTTTCTGGCGGCGCATTTTTCCAGGCAATGATGGTCTTTCGGAAAGCGCTGGTAGCTTAAAAAAAAGACCCCTGGCCCTGCACTGGGTGGCCTGTTTGATGTTTTTATTGATACATCGGAGCTGTCTACAAAATATCTGAACTGATGTGCACTGATATTTCCTTCTAGTAGTTTAGTCTTCTCCATTCTCACGCAATCACTCATTGCATACAATTAACATCACATCCACTGGAATGTTGAAGGATCATACATGCTTGATATCTTACGACATTTTATAGCAATTATACTATGATTCTTATATTTAAATTTTATGTGAGCATGAGGGCACTTGTTTGCTTAAATTGATTGGAATGGGTTATAGTAGAGTACAGGGCGTTCTTCACCATGTTATTGTTTGTAGTGGACCCAGAAGAGAGACCTCAGCCAGAGTTGGTCCGTCCGCTGCCGTGGGTGTTCTTCCTGATGCTCCTAGTGGCGCTCAGGGTGACTAGGGAGTCGATATCGCTCGTCAACCTGGTGCTGGGGAAGCCGCCGCTGCGTTCTGCTGACGTGGTAAGTTTAATAGGCTAGACTTCTACCAGAACTTATTGAAAAAAATATGTTAGCATTCGAAAGTGGTGAAGAATTGTGCTGCGAAGTACGAGTAGAGTAGAAGAAAACTACATGTCTAACTAATCTTGTCGACTAGTCGTTTACCTGCGGGGAAACCTAAAAGGAGGGTTATGTGTTTGAGAGCACAGCTTTCGACCTAATTTGAATTGGTACTTTTGGGGATCGGCAAGCGCAGCGTAGGACGTCCACTGACGAGGTGGAAGATAACCTGGTTAAAGTCGCGTGTTCACGGTGGATGCAAGCCGCTTCCAACCGAGGCAACTGGGGATCTATAGGGAGACGCCTATGTCCAACAGTGGACGTCCCATAGCTGATATGATGATGTTGATTTATGAGTGATACCTACGCTTACAAAAATCGGACCCTTGTTTCTCGAAAACAAAGCTGTACTCTTCAATCCGCAAACATACCTATCTCTATTGACTATGCCAACTGGATTCCAGGTGACATACATACAAAGCAAACGTCGGTATCTGCGTACCCTCAAGTACCAGGGCAACAGAATGATGCGCGCGAGAACGGCCACAGTACAACAGCCGTGGTACAGCGGGCTGCGGTCACTCTTCGAGTTCACTATGTGCTTTAAGCGGCAGTCGATCCACTACGGTAACAATAATACTACGCGTGTCAGCAATAATGATGAGATCCTGGTATGTTATATTTTCTAATGTTGTACATATACAACTTGATTTGCGAATTGGGGTGCTTTGACCGGTAATAGGTCATTTTGGTACAAATGCCAAAATGCATAGTATGGTAAAGTGTAAAAAAGTACAAAATGTCTGTGCTACCAGGTCGATTTGTCTGAATATATGCTATAGCCAACATGCACAGTCAAAATCTAAGATAGTTTTCGCTATGGTCTAGATGTCCTTGTGCCTGCAAGTTTTCAGGACAGAATACTCTGCGAGTCAAAATGTTCAAAATGCTATTTGACTAATTTTGTCGTTCAGCCTGACAAGCGTGCGACATTAATATAAACATTTTGAGCATTTTGGGATTTTGACCATTAATGTTATGTTCATTTTTCTATGATATGATGTAATTAGGCTCTTAGGTTTTAGTGGCATGTAATTGATTTGTCGTTTACATTTACATACTTTTTGACCGTAGTAGGTATACATTTTAATAGTGAGACATTTGTACCGAAATTACCTGTAACCCTTTGAGCCTTGTCCGGATCTCTAGGTCGCGGGAACTATTGACGTGCTAATTATACGCTGTCTTAATATAAACGCTGAATACTTTTGCAGGTAGTTAGATTGGTTTGAGTAACTTTAAATGGTTTTCGATGTTCGAAGTGTTCGGTGTCAAAGAGGCGGTTTAATTTTGAATCCAATTTTTTTATGACAACCTTTACAAGAGTGTTCAAGCAAAGCAAACCTTGTATAAAAACTAGACAACATACGGATTTGAGTCACGATAAGTCGAATTGAGAACGATTCGTTTGTTTTCTATATTTGCGAAAGATTTCCAAGTGCAATTTCATGACACATTCTTTCCTTGCCGTTTAGCTTGCGAGACGTTAGTGACGATCACTGCTAGTATTTCTTAGTGGTCTATGTCAAGGACACGAGTCTAACAGCTGACGCATCACTGTAAACATGGAACATTCTACATTCATTTATCATGCTCTTATTGTGCTACGCGGTCATATGATTATGTTACGTTTTGGAACTACTACAGGTTGTCATATATTGTCAAATGGTTTTGTAATCCTTGCGAATTGTTGTTAAAGTTCGAAGTTAAATTAAGAGGGTGGATTTCTCTAATTTTTACAAACATTAAATATATGAGCAAGCTACATGTAATGAAAACAGTACAGTTTTTTTGTTTGAGCTGTCATATAATAAGGCGTGTACAGTCAAGTGTAATCTATCTACACATATAAAAAAAAGTCGTGTTAGTTACACTATTTATAACTCAAAAACGGCTGAACCGATTTGGCTGAAAATACTTTTAGCCCGATTTTCCCGCGGGATTAGAACATCACGAAATGTTGTATGTACCAATAAAGCCCATTAAATTTGGCATACCTACATATTATTCCTTGAATAGTATAAAGACGCACTAGAAAGGGATTTTCCGAAGTTCCCACGAGATAGGAAATAAAAACCTTATACTTGGAGAAATGAGTATGTATGTCGTCACTCTGATGTTATCAGCCCCATAATAGGGTGAATACACGATATGCGCGGTGGAATGAAAATTCCTCTAATATTCCTCTAAATTTAAGAGGAAGTGTATGTTTGAATTTTGTTTGTCTGAAAGCGGTAGCGGCAGAGGAATTCCAAAAATCGAGGAACTTCCTCATTATGAGGAAGCGGTAACGGAATCGTCATCAACCCTATTAATAACAATGCTATTTATTGTCTTTAGATAGTCAAGCGCAGTAAACGCGCCCGCCAAAGCGGCAGTCCTGTGGCGACGACGAGTGAGGCCAGCATGGAGCGACTTATTGAGAAGATGATGGTCGATCTGGACGCAGACTCTAACGACGACTCCAGTTACACGGTAATAAAGTATTTTAGAACTTTTAAAATAAAATTTTTATACTTTTCTGTTTTATAGGCGTATGTATCAAAAAGAAACTCCTTCCTCAATATAAAGAAGTGCACCAGCGTCCCTTCTGTGCTCTAAACCAAGCCAGTTCGGGGCCCCGTAGTGCTAAAGGCCCCTGGCATTTTGCCACCCCTGCCACCGTATAGTTACGCCACTGAAGTCGTTTTGATAAAGTAGCCTAAACCGCATGTAGATGAATGTGGATGAAGCGAAAGAGGTATGTCAGAATCGTAGCAATTGGATTGAAGTAGTCTCTGCCGACCTCTATCGGAAAGTGGCGTGACAGTATGTGTGTATGTAATTTATATATGTAAAACATACATAATACATAATGTAATTACATATGTAATTATGCTGAGTGGGGTCCATTTTACACCATATCGGTACTATTCCTTAGTATATTGTATTTCTCCTTGTTTTATGTCTACTTGTATCGAATGTGTGTAAATAAATGTTTCTCTCTCTCTCTCTCTCTCTCTCATGTATGTAATGTATCAAATTATATTTCTTAAAGAGATCTACGATTTTATAGGATTGCTCTAAATATGTATAAAATAAATCTAACTTAACTCGAACCAATCCATCGATTACACAATTAATATTTATTTTTATCTATTATGCTATTTTCAACTTTATGTATTTTGACACGCATTTATTTTATGCAACTACTAGCGACCCGCCCCGGCTTCGCACGGTATATCATTGCATGTATTATACATTATAAACCTTCCTCTTGAATCACTATCTTCTAAAAAAAACCGCATCAAAATCCGTTGTGTAGTTTTGAAGATATAAGCATACTTACGGACTTGGGGACAGAAAAAGCGACTGTTTTATACTATGTAGTGATGATGTTCAACAAGCAATGTCAGGAACTTTAAAATTATTGTAATTAAAAGTTAAAATATATTTATATCTTATCATAAAATTAAGCAAGCAAGAAACTCAGCGAGTTGATTAGTTACAATTAGATTGTTAAGAAATTAAATACAGGATATCTGCTAGATATGCTATAATCAGATGTCAAAAGCCGGCTGCAACCCGCTTGCAAACTACCCTCATATCTGTACAAGTTTTTTAAACGTAGACTACAATAGCTTTTGTTTCCGTTTACAGCCCACAAATGCGACAAGTGTGAAAAGCGACAGATCCGAAGACACCACCGAGTCCGACCACGAGTCCGCCTCAAACGACGTGTCCGTCAACTCTAACGCACAGGACCCCGCAACGACACCGCCCAAAGCTGATCCCAAACACGAACTCGAACCAGAACCAGAACAAAACACGCCTCCACAGCCAGAAAACCAAACCGCAACCAATGAACACGTAGCATCTACCCCCGAGAAAGAACCTCCAAAAACAAACGATGATATAGCCTTGCGTAGTGCCGACAGAAGGTCCCCAATATTGGATTCGCAAGCTTTCCTACAAAACGAAAAGCAGCCCTCGTACCAGCGCTCGCCAAAACAGAAAATCGGTAAAAGACTGTTAGCTTTATTCCTACCAAAACAAACGCCTGTAAAGAAACTGAAAAAGCTATTCGAGCGCGAAGGCGGACAGATAGTGGCAAAGAGATTTTGACAATGAATTTTTTGTTTTCAGCCAACGGCCGGACGGTTAAAAGTATGTCCGAGAAAAATATAGGTATTTAACAATAATTTTGCATGACTTGTCTAATCTTTAGACATGGACAAGATGCATGTAGTATGCTAAGTGGGCTTGTTGCTTTGTGGACGTTTGCGACTGTGTATTTTTGGCGGCAGGAGGCGCCAGGCGGGACACTGCCGCGGCCGTGGCTCGGACTGCGTCTGCTGATTTTACATCCCGCGCAAGGAAAGGTAACACCATCTTTTATGTATCTTTTATGAAACGGGAAATGAGTGGAGTGAAAAATGTCATACAACTGGTTTGAACCGGTGATTTTTGCACTCTGATTGACCTTACAGCTGATCATGCAGAAATTATGATTGATGTTGATGGAAAATGTTTAGTCGTTACTTTGCGGTCTGACACATATGTTTGCGGAGACGAACGAATAATATATACTTAGCTACTCCGCTATCAACAAACAATGATTTAGATAATGTAGGTTTTCTGGCACAAAATACGTCTCGAACGCGTTTGCAAACGGCTTGTTGCCGTTTCGATCCGCAAGTGGCGCTGTCTATTTTTCCTTAGTAATTGAGACGTTTACGTGAACGCGTTCGAAACGTTTTTATATGCGAAAACTTACACTAGAGGCTCTGTGCCATTGAACTGTTCAAAACATTTAGTTTATCGCATTCACTGCCGGTTGTGATACTCGAGACACTCAAGCGCTGCAATCGCATACAGTCCGTGAGCTCTTAGAATACCTTTCGGATCTGTCTTGCTGTCTCACTCGCTCTTATGGGTTTGTTACTTGAATCGGCCGATGGTACCCGAAACACGAATGCCATTCTAAGAGCGTGCGTTCAAGTTACTGCAAAAATTATAGTTGACATGGCAGTAGTATGGCAGTGAACGCGTTAATCAACGATGTCAACATTTGAATATTGTATTGTATGTTGGTAGCGGAGTAGCGAGGTAGATGTTCTTACGTCGCCCCGGGCCGTCGGTAGCAATTTACTTGAATTTACCGGCAGCTACGAGAACGGAAATTTCTACTTCCTGGCCGGGGAAAGATGTGAAATTGCGTACACGCCTCGGGCGGTGATAAAGAAGGTTTAGTTCTCGTGGGCTCACTGTTTTAAACAGTGGGACCACGAGAACTAACCTACAAAGAAAGCCTCGGGTCGCATATTTATCGCCCTCGCCTTTGGCTCGTGCGACAAGTTCCTTCGTTCTGAGACATTATTTATTTTATCACCATCGGCATGTAATGTTCATTAAAGCCGGGTACTCATCTGCGAACTGTACCGGTACTGTTGCACATAACAGCTCGCAGGTAAATACCCAGCTTAATATGGACAGGGCCGTCTTAAACCAGGCTGGGGCCCTTGGGCACACAAGAATTTGAGGCCCTTTTGGAAAGTAAAAAAAGCGAATTGTAATATTTTTTTTTATTAAGTATGACCTTTTACTATAGAATAAATGTGTGAGAGAAATTGTCGGTCCTTCGGGGCCCCCTGAGAATGGGGGCCCTGCGCACGGGCCCCGTGTGCCCTGGTGAAGACGGTATTGAATATAGACCTTCGCTATGTAACGTCTGATTTACTCAACTGGCATAACTACCATAAAATAGATGATATTTCTCTTCCAGAAAACTTGAGGCAGACGCCGTAAGCTCGTCTCGTCCCGAACTGCTGTGGAACAGTACCGAAGACTGTTTGTTGTTGCTCACGGTTAGTTTCGCCTGGAGTTATGTTAAGCGAAAAGTTTTGTTACATACTATATTAAGATATTTTTATATGAAAAACTGCAGGTCAATTCTATATACAAGTAGTACAAAGTGGAGCCTACGTAATGTCACGGCGTTTTGTACTAAATAACATAATTGTAGCTTAAGTATCGAAATACTATGTGTTGCCACTTACCGTAGAAAGTTGTATGAAAAGTATATGTGTAACTCTTTATTGTACATTATCATCATCATCTCCAGCTTTTTCCAGCAATATTCCAGGATTAAAAGTATCTAAAATATTGACTAGGGATATAAGGTACCACTACGCAAAATTTCATTAAAATCGGTCCAACAGTTTTGGAGATTAGCGAACACAGACAGGTAAATGAACACATCCGTACATAACATACATACAGACAGACAAAAAATATAAAATCTACTTTTATGTTGTATTACTCTTTCCTAATCGTTAGCACTCTAATTTTGATGAATTTATTTAATTTCGTGCTGGCTTTTTACATGGTGCTACTCGTCTAAGTTTCTACACTTATATGGTAACTCCACTTGTATAAATTGTCTATGGCCCATAATGCGATAAAAAGGATATCCAGAAAAGTATAACAATCAAAAAAATATTATTAAACTTTGACTTGTTGTAGACTTGCTTGCAGTTTTTGTTAAGGTTTATTTATAGCTCCGTTCAGAGCAAAACGTAATGAATTAGTGTACACAGTCGCATATTTGTTGTGGAGCCGGGTTCCCAGTGACTATTATAACATGATAATTTATTTTTATGAACAAAATGGGGTGTTTTTGTTAGAACAGTTGAGCGTTTTCCAGAAAAAAGTCCACGTGATCATTTCTTCCAGAATTTAACTGTATAATAAACACATTTGTGCCATTAGCACAGAATAGTTATAAAACCGAGCAGCCACTTTTTTTGGCATCAACTGTACGTACAGTTGAGGGCATAAATATGAATACAGCCATCATGTCAAATATGTTATGTGTCATCTCATCGGGTTTTTGACATCTTGGTCACGTACATTTATTTATGCCCTTAACTGTACATAGATACTATAAAATACACGTGTTCAAACCACGCCTCTTTTGCAAAACTTGTTTAAATTCTTGCTGTGAACTCGGCTAAGTGTTATATTTTACAACAATGACTTGAATCTCGTTGATAGTTTGACTGCTACAGTCAAGGGGGCCAATTTTTGAAATTATATCTGTGAAAATAAATACCGAGCGGAAATTTTGTAGGATTACACAGATGTTTACCATTTGAGTTTGGTGTTTTCGAAGATGTAATTTCGAAAATCGGCTCCCGGTCCAGTCCACATTGAAACAAGTTCACGTAACCCATTTTTCAATAGAATAAGACGCGTAAAGCAAGTAACAATTTTGAGGCTTATCGATATTTGCATCTCTCTTATTAATATAGTTAGAAAGGGACCAATCGAAGCTCTGTTTTTGGTCGAAGTGCCTTCTATGTTCTGGTTTGTACACACTTAGCAACGGACAGAGTTAGAGCTAGTTAGAGTTAAAAGTGAGATAGAAATGCAAACTTCTCACTCTAATTATTAATATCAGATCTGATCAGCCTATGGTGTAGGAAAACCTGATGTGATTGATGTTTGCATTATTTTTGTATTTTGGTTATCGCTGAGTTTAACAAGCAATTGAACATTTTTAAGAAAGTAAAGTTGACAACTCTTGGCCTTTTGTTAGAACGAAATTAGTGCACGGTCTGGAACCTGCTTTTGTTCTAATGGCAAATCCTTTACGAAACTGTTTTGGAAGTCTTTAAAGTGTTATTAACCAAGAGTATCTGTACACGATCTTAGTGCTTTCCAAGTAACATCTGTCTACTGGCTCTAGTAGTATGGTCATACTCCAGATTGGCTACTCTGTCTAATACAAGCGAACAGTTGAATATGAATAACATTTTGCTAAATTTTCATGTGTTATTATAATGTGTGTAAATCTCAATAGATTTGGGTTAAGTAAACAAGATGTTATGATGAATGTTGTACAGTTTTCTTAAATAATTTGATTGCTCTTTAACCTAAATGATTCTTGTAGTTTGGTAGTCATTTTGCATTTTTACGCCACTGACCATTCCTTTTGCAAACGAATTTAATTTTAGTTCCTATAACACTAATATAGTGACTTAGTCAAAGCAATTATTTAGAATTATTAATCATAATAAATATATTCACGTGTGATTAGATTATGTATATTTTTTTATGCGATTTTATTCCTTGATAATTTTTATACCGCAATAAATTAAGCGATGAGCTAATTAGAGATTATTAGATAATGCCAAATGTTGTTTATTTATTGATAATCAAAATTATATTTCCAAAGATTTGGCTGTGCATCAAAGGCAATAATCTGATAAGAGAAGACTGACGTTAAAATTATACACCATCTTTTCATTATGTTTGTTGTTTCGTAAATTATGAATATTATTTAATCTTTATTAACATTTTTGTAAGCGTAACGAAGTGAACGATATTGTTATAAATATATTTCATAATGAATTCTTCGGAGTTTTTTTTTTTAACCTGTGTTTCTAACGCGGTCATCCTCACCAATGGATGTTGCGGAGGTATCTCAAACTGTATAAGGAAACTATCTAGGAGCGGATATGCTTACGATATAGGATCCACGTTTCCGAGGCATACAGTAAATTCGGCAGGAGTAAGTATACATGCCTTGCCTTGCCATACCTTGGTAAGAAGCTTTATGTCATGTGATCGGAAAACCCTGGAACGAAGCTTGCCAAAGGCTGCTGCAGCGGCTCCTATTCTGCAGTTGACTTCGTTGTCAATATGGCAGGTACTTAAATTGCTCTACCTGCTTAACGTACCTACCTACTGTAGGGAAGCTTCTTACCCACCACTACAAATGAAGTGATTCTACGCCACGGGAAAAAAATTACAAACCGATTTGATTTTAAACTCCATTGCCGAAGGATTAATTTAGAGTTGAATGTTAGTCATGTGGGTGACATTGGCGGTCAAGAGTTAAATTAAAGAGAGTTAAATTATACAAATTTAACGCAAATTAAAAAAAAACTTTATAGCCTTATCAAAGTGCTCAAGTCTACGGCTTAAAAGGAATAAAATATACCTACAGTATGAATACAAAATAGTTAACAAAATTACAAAATGTAAAATAATTCTTTAAAAACAAAAAGTCAACGCTGTTTCCGCCCGGGATCGAACCGGGGGCCTTGTGCGTGTGAAGCACACGTGATAACCGCTACACTACGGAAACTATACGATGTGCGTCGAAAATTTCGTATTAGATTTACAGAGTAACAACTATCATCCTAAATTTTAAAATCAGGTGAAAGTGTTTCAGCTGGCGATTTCGTTACCAGCTAATCTTATCTGTGAATTGACCGGTTGCGTGGTTTGACAAAAATAATAAAAAGCCGCTCAATCAGCTCGCTCCACATCCAGTGTCCGTCAGTCACGCGGCTTCCCTGCCCGCGAACAGTCGCGGACGTGCCACCGTGCCGCTATTGTCGGTGTTTAGTTGTGCCATTCATAAAACAGTAGTTACCAAATCTCTTCAACCATGGATCCCGAAGCATTCTTAGACCTGGCCAACCAGGTCATAAAATTGAAAATGTTCCCGTATTTTGATATAGCACATTCTTTATTGTGCGCGCTCTCCGTGAGAGAAGATTTGGGCTCCGGTAAGGGTTATTTCTATATTTAAACAGCGCCCGCCAATTTTGTGGTTCGTTTCCGCATCCTTTGTGCTATTTCGCCCGTAAACCCAGTCTTTATAAGTATTAGAACGTACCGAAAATAAATGTGTAACCCGGTTTAAAAATAGCTTAGTTCCCTGATCACAACTGCTCTATCTAATGCTAACCAGACAAAGCTAATTATACACCGTTTTGAATGAAAACATTTCGAATTCCCAGGCAGTATCTTAATGAAAAATAACGCAAAAGTAGCAAAACTAATTATGAAACTAACATTATTGTAGTAAGTGTTGATTTACGCTTGTGTTACAATGCAAATCTTATCGCAAAATAAGATAAATATTTTTATTTCGATGTAGACAAGCAAAAAATGAAATTTCGAAAAAAAAAATACCTAGATTTGTTGATAAATACAATTTAGGTTATATTTTTGATAAGAACCATCTTTCCTGAAATATAGTCTAGTTCTAGTCCCTTTCTGTCGGAAATCACTCCGTTACTGTCGCAAAAAGAAAAAAATACACTTATAACATTTTTGTTTAAATTAAATAAAAATGAATCAAAGTAAAAAACACGGTATAAATATTGCTAAAAATTATACAAAAATAACAAAAGGAAATCAATTCCGGGCTCGTCCGGGATTTGAACCCGGGACCTCTCGCACCCGAAGCGAGAATCATACCCCTAGACCAACGAGCCATGTCTACAGAGTGCGAAATTACCGATTCAAATCTACAACCAACTACGTCATCACTGCATCTGCCGGAAACGTAGAGTTGGCTGGCTATGAATCTTTTGAAAATTAACTAATAATGGTTATTTATTTTTCATCACTCATGCTCTGAAAGTAGGTTGCATTTAACTTGAAATCCGTGTTGTAAATTCGATTTACATCCTTAGGGATGTAAGTAAATTTAAAAATCGAATGGTGTTCCTTTGTATTCACGAACTGGTAAACAAGGAGATTGTAATGCGTAATACTTACCTCCAAACCTCCACGCTGGCATAATGCTGCTGCCCAGTGCTGGCTGAATGTGCCAAAGCCAAAGAGCGCGAGGCCATTAAAAAAAAAACAAAAGACGGTTTGGCGCGATAAATTTTCTTCCGCTCTATTACAAATTGCGTATTTTTTATTTCCTCGCATTTGTGATGAAAAGTAGAGTGTTCAACTCGAGTGTAAATGATCAATTACACCCGCGAACTATAAGCACCCTCGCTCGCTTTGCTCGCTCGTGCGCCTAAATATCTTGGGTGTAATTGATCACTTACAACCCTTGTTTATCAATCTACTATTACCAACAGTAAACTAATTTCGCTGTTTTATGATTATAAGAAGAGATAATTTTCTTAATAGCTGCCTTATTGTATTCAATTAAATTACTTAAATAAGTAATTAAGCGTAATTAGCAAATTACTTATTATGCACGTGTAATAATTATGGTGGTAAAAGTGAAATGATATTTAGGTCCAATAATCAATTACATAGGTACCTACCTACAGTCAAGACGAAACCCCCTCCCTGTGAAAAGTAGCTAGTCATTTTATTTTTGATACCGCATCTGTTTTTAATATGTAGGTACATACAACACGTAGAGTAGGTAGAATGTTTCACGAAAGAAAGCCAGTTAGAACTAGATATAAGTGGTGATGGGCCTATCCAATATCCTTTCTGTCTATATTTATAAGCTCTTTATAAACACGATCACTTATTATAACAAGGGGAAGGGAAATTCCATGCAATTCAACGAGACAACTCGGCCAACGACCTTAACCGAGACTACAGCAGCAAACTGTTTCGTAATCAGTTATATTCTGCTGATAAGGCAAGTTAAATACAAAACGATATGGTTGAACGATCAAGTAGGTAGGAAAACGACCTTTAGAAAGTTAACTATAAAGGTTATTAATTTAAAAAGGAATAAATATTTTGCAGTCATAAGTAGGTACAATCAAGCGTATAAGTTGTGTACCTACGTTACCGAGACGTCAAAAA
Organism: Pandemis cinnamomeana; assembly: GCA_932294345.1. Taxonomy (NCBI): domain Eukaryota; kingdom Metazoa; phylum Arthropoda; class Insecta; order Lepidoptera; family Tortricidae; genus Pandemis; species Pandemis cinnamomeana. The sequence continues at coordinate 4,902,741 of OW028717.1, forward strand.
CATTTATAGTGCGTTGGGGTAAATTCGAAATTGGGGGAATTTCGAAACTCATGGATATCCACTAAACGGGGAAAATTACATTCTAGTAACGCTTACCTAGAAGCTCCAATGTGTTTAGTTTCTAGATAAGCGTTGCCAGATGAAAGAAAGACGACATTTATTAGCATTTATTCCTCTTTGCAAGACACACAAATATAAGAGAATGTACACAATTTTATAGAAAATAATCAAAAAAAAAAAAACACAGACATGAAAAATAGATCATCAGCGTTGTGTGTGTCTTCGCAAAAGTGAAGCGGTCGCTGGCTCAGCATAACGCTGTTAGAACACCTGCAGCACTGATTTTCAGCCAGAACCGTCTATGACTCACGAAACGATACACAGATAAAATATACTAGATACGTAATCCATACACTTTTACGTAAAAAAGCAACAGATAGAACCCGACTTATGTGTAACTAAAAAACCGGTCAAGTGCGAGTCGGACTCGCGCACCGAGGGTTCCGTATCATTATCTATAAATATCTAAAACCAGTGTAAGCAGAGCCCTGTTCCAAAGCAAAATGTACCTACGCAGTGTGGGGTTACTTTATATTGGTCACTGCTATATACAGACATACATACACATTTACGGTTTTCGCAATTATTCTTTAATCTGTGCTATAAGACCTACCTTCATACCAAATTTCAAGATTCTGCGTTCACGGGAACTACCTTGTAGGTTTTGATTCCCTTGAGAGTTGAAAATTTGCGGAAATTTGCGGCATAAACGGCTGTATCTTTTGATTGCGTTGGCTTAGAAGTTTGATTTTTTCACAGCTTCAAGGGACAGTAGACCTGAGTAATTGATATAAATTTCAGCTTCATACCTCCACGCGTTCCTGAGAAAAAGGGTCTTGACAGACGGACGGACGGACAGACAGACGGACAACAAAGTGATCCTATAAGGGTTCCGTTTTTTCCTTTTGAGGTACGGAACCCTAAAAATACATCAATTAATTAAATACGTTTAGTGGATATCCACGATTTTCTATATTTCCCCAAATTCGAATTTACCCCAATGCACGTACCCATATATCTACACGTTTATGCCATGAACGGTAAGGCCGATGACACATATTTGACATGATGACTGTATCGATATTTATGCTCTCGACTGTACGTACTATCAACTTGAAAGTTCGACGTCAGCGACATATTCACTTGACAGGAAGTTGGATGGAGAGCGATAATCATCAGGGGTGGAATAGGGGCGGGAGGTCATGGGGGCATACTGCAAATTTATTTCTAACAGCGCCCGTTCGCCCCTTGTGTCCCCCCCCCCCCCCTCCAGAAAAAATCCTCTGATGTTAACCCACTATAATGTAATTGTAATTAATTGTAATAGGATAGGCCACTTATTTGGTCGACCGTACCTAACAATTAGTGTCTCGAGTCTTCCGAGGTAGTTTCTTTCGCCAAGATTAAGAGATGCTAAATGCTAGATTGATTTTACGCCCTCCTAAATTCGTATCGTCAGCTATTTTTCTGCTAACACGGTACAATCGAGTTTTCCATTATCTATGCAGCTAACTGTTCAAAAATATCTACGCGCTTCTTATGTAATTAACTGAACATAAAGTCTATGTGTAGATGTTTTTGAACGGTCATCTGTATAGATGTTGGAAAACTCGACTGTACGCCTCATACACGTGCACTAATTTCATCGGTGTTTACTTACCGTGCCATGCTGGTCTGGGATTGAAGATAAATAATACAATATTACCAGTAGCTTCTCTTCCCGCGCTGATGGTAAAAGCCCATAGAGGGAATGGGCGAAAATCTTAGGAATCGTGTTACAGGTGATACGGGTAACAACCCATCACTAGTTGAATTCGCCTTTCCATTCCACCTATACGCTCACAATCATGCTAAACGCGGCCTTTGTCTGCTCTGTCTACACAAGGGCGGATCCAGGGGGGGGGGGGGGGGGGGTCATGGGGGTCATGACCCTCCCTGAGCACTTGTTATCTAGTTCCAGGACTATCGTTATCAAAATTAAATTATAAGTTCTTGACTTGACCACGACTATGTGACCCCCTCCTAGCGCCAAAGCTGGATCCGCCCTTGTGTCTACACCGTAAGGGATAAAGACGTGATTTAATCTACTTATTTGTTACAGGCGCCCAGGCGTTCTCCCGCAAGCACCCGCTGGCGTGCTGGCTGTCCACCATGCTGGTCATCTTCGCGGGCGGCATGGTGGTCAACGGGCTGCTGGGCGAGCCCATCCTGGCACCGCTCAAGAACACTCCGCAGCTGCTCATCGGAACCGTCACCTGGTAAGGCTGCGGCTCCACTGAGGCGGAGACGAGCGGAGCGGAGAGGAGACGTGTGGGGATCGACCAATCATATTACATGAAATCCACATCTCGTCTCCGCTCTGTAATATGATTGGTCGATCTCCACACGTCTCCTCTCCGCTCCGCTCGTCTCCGCCTCAGTGGAGCCGCAGCCTAAGACTTCAACCCTGAGGGCTACCGTGTTTGTGCTCATCAGTTGGAGCCGCTGTCGAGTAACGCCCACTTTTGCTGTTTTTAAAGTTTCACGTTATTCAGAGGTCAGTTGACATTCCTGTCACGTTCGGGATAGGGTTATAACTTAATCAGCCCATGATCACGGAGCCGGGATCGATCCCTAGTCAGGCCAGATATTTTGTATACCGGTGGTTCCCAACCATTGGTCCGCAGAAGCCCAAATATGGTCCGCAAATGATTTGCTATTGAGTTTTCAATTAAAGTTTCAGTTTGATTATTTATTACATCACTATGTCCTCGCTAACAAGAATAATATAAAAGTGGTCCCCGACCAAAAAAAAGGTTTGGAACCCCTGATGTTACATGAATTGTTTTAGACTCTAAAATTTAGAGTCTTGGATGATTAATAATGTTTTAAATTGTGTTAATGTTTATAAGTGTCTGTCCATACTAAATGTTTGCTTAAATTGGTAATAGGTCAATTGGAGTCAGTTAGTTACCCCATGATCATACTTCTTTTATTTAACTCTGGCTGGATAGAGTGATGGGCATTAGGTACATATATTACAAGTTAAGAGAAGAAGCGTCTGTTGATTAATTTCGATTAGGTTTTGTTGGAGGTTGCATTGCTGTAGAGTAACCTGGCTGATTCCATCATTTTATTATGTCACTTTATTGACTGACAAGTTTATGTCTTACTCTTGTTTTAGCCCCTTGTGCTGATTATATCTGCTATACATGAAAATGTGTTTAAATTAATATTGTTATGGGCCCAGCACGCTTCCACTGCGCTAGTAGGTAGCTCAAGGAAAATTGACCTCATCATCTCTAACGTAAATACGTCGTACAGAATGAGAGGGCTTGGGTTTCAGTTCCCACGCAGGCCCAGTGCTGATTGAGAACTTCGCATAGGTACATCATTAAGCGGCCATAGGTTTAACCGAAGTGCTTTTTTTAACAGCCTCAATCTTTTTTAATTCCAGGTACATAGTATTCTACACGCCATTCGACGTCGGCTACAAAGTGGCAAAGTTCCTCCCAGTGAAGGTGGTAGCATCAGCCATGAAAGAGATCTACCGCGCCAAGAAAGTCTACGACGGAGTCAGCCACGCCGGCAAGCTGTATCCCAATGCATACCTCATCATGATCATCATCGGTAAGTCCAACACCTTAGGTACTTCATTTTCGCACAGTAGTGCAGTGGGGGGTCGCCAGGGAAGGCAGCGCATATAAATTCGGTTGCACTACCCTCCCGCTGCCCATCTTGACGATACCCCAATGCACGCCACTGCCGGTAGCAGCAGCGCGGACGCACGCGTGGTATTCTATTTTATTGCGGTACTTATCTCTAACTCGCTACGCTAACTCTCCATTTTCGATTACTTCAAGTACCTATGTATCTAGTTAGGTGCAGAGATGTTTTCGACGAATCGGACCTACTATACATGTGTCTCGGCAAACTCCGTTTTCATGAGACAGATAAACTAATAGTGGTGCTTAGTAAGCCCAGTGGGGTGCGAGTCGGATTACCTCCGCGTGTGGTCAAGAGTTGCGGTTCGTTTTCGGATCGGTCCGGGGGGTAGAGCTGTCCTTGGTCCGGCGCGCCCTGGGCATCGGCTAATGATTTCCCGGCAGTTTCCGAGGGATATCATTGACCGTTGGCTAAGAGCCCGACAGGGGGGGAGTGGGTCTTTTGACCGTATTTATATTTTTATTTACGTATTTATATTTTGACATTGGCGAAGTTGTCAAATAAAAAGAAGAAGAAGCCCAGTGGTATGCCCCGCACTCTCTTACTCGACTCGGAAACATTATTATAAACAGTGTTATAAACATTTTGCATAATTAATCGAAAAGGATGGTCGGATAGTCTAGGGCACAGATTCTTTTGAATCGTTGAAACCAGTTGATAAAATGTTGTTTATTGAATATTTCAGGTACCCTAAAGGGCAACGGTGCTGGCTTCACCAAACTAGTAGAGCGGCTAATCAGAGGTGCCTGGACCCCAACTGCCATGGAAACCATGCAGCCTAGCTTGTAAGTACTGGCTATGGTCTCATATTGGATACTACTCCTGGGTGTTCATTAATCAAGTGACTCAAAATGTCACGTGAAATAATTCTGTTGTACGTTGAATAAAACCTAATCTTGCAATAAACCTTGCATGATTTAGGCACGAAAAGGAAGTATCACCAGTTTAGAAAATATCACGTGATTAATGATTTATGGACGCTCCTTTAGAACATAAGTAAAATAAGACGTCTTTTTGTGTGTATTGTTTTAGCCAATGTCCAAAGTATAGAGACAGTAAATTGGCTAACTTTGAATGACTCGTCGACATGCAAGGACGTTACAATGACAGGCAACAAGCAAGGTCACAGACCGCTTTAGAATCTTAGTTTATATGAGTATGCATCACTCTAAAGTACCATTCCAAAGTGGTCAAAACTTGCACCGAATTTGAAATTATATCTTACATCTAATAGTAAAGTAGAGATGGAAGCAGGCACTAACTAAACTTGTGAACTAGTTTTTAATTTAAGCTGTTCTGCAGCAAAACACAATTCTAACCATCATAATAATCAGGTGTAACATTGAGAACATAGATTTGACCTAATGTGGTTGGTCAATACGTTTTTATGTATTCTCACGCATAGAAAATCACAAGGACCATTATTTTAAAAGAGTTTTTGTACCTTTCCAGCTACACGAAAGCCTCACTGGTGGCATCTGTGATCTTCGTACTGGACAAGAAGACTGACCTGATCTCCGCGCCACACGCGCTCGTCTACTTCGGCATCGTCATATTCTTCGTCTACTTCAAGGTAAATACAAAAGACCACGGTCTCTAGAGAGGTATACCTTTTCTGGACAGAACCAAGCATTCGATAATTTCTAGAATAGATTGGATCCATTCACTGATGGATGCACGGTCTGGAATGAACGAATTATAAATGTATTTATGACCTGATAGTTCATCATTAATCTCACATCCATCGTCAGAATATAATACCGTTATTTATTTAAGAAAGTTCGAGATACAACTTCTGTCATAAGAATAAGACTCATAAAGCTTTACGTTTTGGTATAAAAAAAAAACATTATAAATATTTATTCAGTGCCATGGACATTACTTTTACCACGTAAGTATGCGCTGTAAAATGAAGTCATCTTTATTTTACGACATACATAGTTATTTAATCGTATTTGAAGCGTAGAGATAACTCAAGAAAGATAGCGAAATTAGTATCTTTGAATGCAGGCTTAAATGATAACAATAAATATTTCGTATGCAACACCTCTGATGGTATGACAGAAACTGATTCTAGTTTGTTGAGTCAGCTAGTTATGCATAAAAAGCTTACTCACTTAAAAAATTCTTAAATTCCAGCTGTCCTCAATCCTGCTGGGCATCCACGACCCCTTCGTGCCGTTCGAGAACCTGTTCTGTGCTCTCTTCATGGGCGGCATCTGGGACTCTCTGGCCAAGCTTCTGGGCAAAGGTCAACCTAAAGAAGAGAGTAAAGACGTGAAGAAGACAAATTAATGCGACTCGTGAGTACCGTATTCATTTTGTCACCATCACGCATATGCTCAGACTGAATAGAAAATATCCGAAGATAGAGTTCCAGTAGAATTACGATTAGCAATGTACCTCTACCTACACAAACAGTTGCACACACACACGTGCATGATGTGAAACGATGCCACACGAACTGGCCTTATTTTTTAAGACACGGGCGCTCGCTATCACATTTACCTCTACCTCTATATTTTACCTCTTTCTACCATCATCCTTTACCCAGCAGCGGCGTTAGGGCCACTGACACCCCGGGCAGTAATATTTAGGCGCCCACTTAAGGACAGTATTGAGGGTACACAGCTGGTGAGCCAGGAGGCCGAGGCCCCAGACCTCAGCGCCCCCCAAATTTGGCGCCCCGGGCCGTCACCCCATCGCCCCCCCCCCCTAACGCCGGCACTGCCTTTACCGTTTGACAGAAAATAATGAGGAATGCGATTGTGGTGCCAAGAGCGTTAGACAATAAGGTGTCTGGTTGGGTTACCAACACGCCCAGGAGTGAAGGCGTAGCCGGTCTCACTTTTTTGTTGGCATAATTGAGTCTTAATTTTTTATTTATTCTGAGATTCTATGTTGGTAGAAATATAAAGAAGAAGGCCCTAGTCGTAAAAGTGTCGAGATATAAGGGGTGAGGTACACACATCAGAGGGTGACATTTAGTTAGTAATATTAAGTATATTCCGACTTAGCATCAGGGTTACTCTGTGGAGATCCATTTAAATTTAACAAAATAATATTTACCTTGCTACTCGGCTACTTAATCCTCTATTTATTTTTCCAGGTGAAAACAATTCTACGCTACACTATCAACTGACACCGACAATGAACAACGTTCGCAAATGAACAACCGACGAAAAAAGAGAAAAACGTAAAAAAATAGAAAAATACCTTTAAATCCTAAAAAAATGGCACAACGACCAAAGTTTTTTAATTTTTTCTATTGTTTGACTAGTCATTAAGTTCATAATTATTTTAGTGTTATTTTAAGTATTCTAGAGTTAATGTAGAGTTAAAGTTTGAATTCCTGCATCCTATGAATTGCCAAAGTTACTTAATTATACATATTAAGCTGTGACCCATAGTTGACCTAATGAAAACAAAACAATATTTTGACTTATGTGAAGTTTTGCCACAGTATGTTTTTATAAGTGTGTAAAATACAAAACATAATCGAGCATTGCAATTGTACAGTTACTATTAATTTAAGTTTTAATCGAACGACACCGACACCTCCGACTTCCTTAGCTATTAAATTATGTTTATTTTTTAATTATAAATGAATTTAATGAACAGTATTGAAAATATAAAAGTATTTGTACGTGAAATGCCTGATCGAGTCGCAGGGTGTTAGCGGTAAGAGACACGCATTTCGCGGGAATTGACATAATAATTTATTTAAAATGAAGTTTGTTGTTATTGCACTTATGCGAAAGGAAGTATTAAATTGTTTTAATAATTTTGTTGTTTCATTTTGACTCATACTATTATGTATTAGTCCAGATAGAATGCTTAATTGGTCTGCAAAAGCGACAGCCATAAAGATATAGCACCACTTCAAAATACTTTACCGTTTTTTTCATTCGACTGCCGAACCAGTGAATCGCTTAATCACGTGATTATTAATCATAAGTACATACGTATTAATCATGTGCTAAAGTCGTGATTTCATATGAATCAGTTTTAAGTTTTCCTTTATGATTAGTTGTCGCTCTCATACTATGATGTCCAGGTACATGTCAAGCGCATTAAAGATAACGATCTCGAAAATCTAATTAGCGCAAATATTAGATGTGAAGTTTTGATTAATGATTAATCTGTTTGGTGATAGACGTTATACTGATAAACTAAGTGTAATTAAGTTTTTAACATAACGAATATAACACTCTTCAACATCTTTTAATTAAGCTACTTACTTAGCAATATGAGTAGGTCGCGTATGAATGAATAAACGTGAATGAATACAGTGAAAGATGAACTTAAATCTTGCATACGAAATTGTTTCACAGTCGAGGGATACTCTGAAATTTAGAAAATATTTTAAATTTATGATATAATTTGAAATAATTTGAAATTCAAAGTTCTCATCATACCGTCCTTCTGACTCTGAATTAATGACCATAGTGTGAGCTGAACGTGAGTTGTTGGTTCCGTAGTCATAGACAGACTGAGATAGTAATATGTTAAAACAGTTACAACGCAAAAACTACCCACATAAGCATAAGAAAAAATTCAAACATCAACAAACGTTCCGATCAACGCAACATACCTACTATCTAAATACTGTAAACCTCTAGATACTTTTCCGTTGAAAGTATTATTGTTTTGTTGCAATGGACAAAACTCGCTATAAAATTAAGACAATACAAAATATTCCACGTATGTAACACCATTCAAGATTAACAAACGTGTTAAGTTACTGTGACATAGTAAAAACGTGATCCGCTACTTTTAAAGCCTATAATATTGTACCCGCACCCAAAGATTCATATGTCACTCTCTATTAAGAGGAGTATCGCGTATTGCTGACGAACCCTGTCGCAATATTTTTTTAAATAAAAAACACACGGCTGAAGGTAAGTTTAAAATGACTGAAAAAACTGATAGGTAATAAAGAGGTTTGCAATAATCTAACAAGGGTGAGTAACTTAACCATAACCGGGGATTTTGACACATTTCAAATCTTACATACATACATATATCACGGCTACCCTTACGGGGTACACAGAGCCTAAGGCAACAAAATCTTAAGGCCACGTTTAGCATGATTAAGTATGGAAAGGGAAATCAAAATAGTGATGGGTTGCTAGCCGCATCGCCTATAACATGATTCCTATGACTTTCGCCCATTCCTCAATGGGCTTTTACCGTCTGCGTGGGAAGAGAAGCAACTGGTAAATTCCATGTTTTTTCTTTACTCCCAAACCAGCACGGAAGCTTCATAGTTTTTCTGTCAAAAATCGTTAGTTAGTTAATACACACACACATACACATACCAATCACGTTCATATCCCTTACGGGGTAGACAGAGCCTGAGGTAACAAAACCTAAGGGCTACATTTAGCATGATTGTAGGCGTATAAGTGGAAAGTGGAATCAAAATAGTGATGGGTTGCTAGCCGCATAACGTGACTCCTAAGACTTGCCCATTCCCTCGATGGGCTTTTACCATCTGTGTATTATTAGTTAGTTAATTTTATCGTTAAAGTAAAACTCTTACCTCATTTTTTATGGACAGCGAAGCAAACGCTATCTGTGTGCAGTGGCGTAGCTTGGTAACCAAGGGCCCTGGTGCAAATAAAAAAATGGGGCCCCACTACTATCTAAACTGGTTACGTTTTAATAATAATAGATCGAACAAGATTTTCTGGTAAGGATTCGAGGGCCCTCTGTGCTTGAGGGCCCCGGGCACTGCCCCGCCTAGTCCCTAGGTCTACGCCACTGTCTGTGTGATCAATGATCACAATGTATAGCCGAAAGTGACCACAAGGACGGTATGGTAACGGTATTGGGACCGCACTGGCCCATCAGACGAGCAGAGCTATGTGGTTACGGTATTCTGTCTATGGCGGGGTCACTGCCGGAGACTGGACTCAGCCGCCTTTACACCGACGCGAATGTATAAGTCAAGTCAGGCAAGACTCGAGGATTAATAACATTAAATTAAAAAAAAACCCATGCATTAATCGAGTAATCTACTTCCTACTAATATTATAAATGTGAAAGTTTGTGAGTATCGATGTTTGGATGTTTGTTACGCTTTCACGCCAGAACGGCTTGACAGATCTAGATGAAATTTGGAACATAGATAGATTAGAGTCTGGATTAACACATATGCTACTTTTTATCCCGGAAAATTGCGTAATTCCTGCGGGATAGCGATAAACGAATTCTATGCAGAAGTTGCGGGCAACAGCTAAGTAAATAAAAAATAAATCAATTTCATGCCAAAAAAAAACATCGATTTGGAAAAGAGCTGGTACTCTTCAAACTGCCGGACCGATTTGTCCTCGACTACGGAACTACTACTTCGAAAGCCAAAGGAGGGTTATTTTACCAAATATGGCGCAAGGAGACTGGCTTTCGAATGAAATAACCGCATCGAAATGCCATCCATTTGAGAACTACGATGCCACGCACAGACATAGACGTCAAGCTTATAACCGCGATTATCTTCGATGAGCTCCAGATATGTCGTCGCAGTCGCTTATATTGAACACGGGACTATGATGCGTGCAACTGCAATAATTATTCGTAAATCACAAAAAAAACTCTAAGGAGTTAATCAAGTTTATCTGCGTGCGTCTGCAGTCAGTTAGTCTAACTGTTAGACAATTGCGTGACATTATAAGATGAGGTTTAGTTAAAAATAGAACGTAAATAAACCTAAACCGTGTGTAGAGTCAATTAATTATAAAGGACCGTGAAATTTGTGGATACAGTTATGACTCCAACATCGAGAGTTAATTAAAACCAAATAAGCTTTTAAAGGTCAATGGCTACGCCACAGCCCGAGAAAGTTATTCACTGACACATTTCTCATGTTCACAATTAAAGTAGAGAAAGCTACTTCAGCAGACATCTTGAAGTTATAATGCCCCCCTATGTAGGTATGTGGTCTTTTGCAAATCAACAAAATGTAGGACAGTAGTAGTTTAAAAAAACCTAAATGGTATTTAGGTACTAGCTGTTGCCCGCAACTTCGTCTGCATAGAATTCGTTTATCGCTATCCCGCAGGAATAACGCAATTTTCCGGGATTAAAAGTAGCCTATGTGTTATTCCAGACTATAATCTATCTATGTTCCAAATTTCATCCAGATCTGTCCAGCCGTTCTGGCGTGAAAGAGTAACAAACATCCAAACATCCATACTCACAAACTTTCACGTCTATAATATTAGTAGGATAGGATTGAGACTAGAGCAAGCTCGTGGCTTCTTGGACTTATAATTTTGAGGATCTAGGTACCTACGTATTCCTTAGTAGATCTAGTAGATACCTAATTGGGGCAAGCACAAGAGAAGGGCTTGAGAAAGATTCTGCCAAATGTTTTGGTCAAGATGATGGAATATATGTACTTTGTGTTATTTAGATTCCTACAATTTGTCACTTATTCCTACAATTTGTACGTCATTTCTTCTGCAAAATGTAAAGTAAGCCCGTAGTTTTCAATATTCGCATCGAAGCACCCGTGTGACAGGTAACCAATTTGCAATGAACAGTGACGCGTGAGCCGGCACGTTAGATGCGCGCGCGCGTGGTTCCGACCCGAACGCGTTTCAAAATCAAAAGTTTTTCTGACCTGTTAATTGTAAGGTGCCAGTGCGTGTAGTTTTTTTTTAAGTTTATGGGCATAAGGAATCGACGTGAGTATTTTTTGTGTGTTGCCTGTGAACGCGACGGAAAGTATTCTAATTGATTTCTAAGTTCGATGCACGCGATTGCTATCCAATACGAGATATACAGTTTTTTTATTCCATCTTTACTGAGGATCGGAGGCGTATAAGATACGATTTTAGACAAAAAATAAAGCTAAGTGTAAAATATCTGCATTAATATTTTATTGACATTGTCAGGAGTTTGGTGGCGCCTTCGATATTCAGACAGTTAAAACGTGTTATGCATGAGCAGAAAAAAATAGATATTATACTTAAAATTAAAGTGGATTTAGAAAAGCGAGATTATCTATTGATAAGTTAGACATAAAACCCAAGGCCAACTAATCAACTACTTAAGTTATCCGCGGTATCATTATAGGTACCTACATCCGTGCATACTAAGAGGGTAAACCGGTCCTTTCTCAGCATTCATGAATCACTCATTCACTTCATCCTTATATGTTTCTCAGAAGCACATCTGCTTAAGCTATAATTAATTTACAGAGCAGACAGACTGACCATTTATACAGATGTCAAACTGAAAACGTAACCCTGTCAGCCCGCTGTAAGACTGACCAATTTTGATTTAGGAATGAATACGAGGAACTTAATGTAATAAAACAAAATGTATAGTGTTTGTTTTTGTTGTTTGAAGTAGATAAATCCAACAAGAAAAGGATTATTGTAGTGCCTAATACTTTTTCCTCATAGGACGTATGAGTTATAATATAAGATCATCTTGATTGATGTCTATCTACGCACTGATAAGAACCTAATTGAATTAAACAATCATACAATTTGATCTACTATACATGTATGAAACTATTTAACATTGTATATGTGTGTTTAGAACTAGCCAAACACAAGTAACACTGGTTAAACTGCTAAAGAATCGAAAAATATTCTTAATTTTTGCAAGTGTTATAGGTAGGTACAGATAAAAACGTAACCAAAAAATAACTAGGCTCCTAATTACTTAAATTTCTAAAATTTTCATCCAGTTGAGGGACACTTATAAAATACAAAGGAGGTTAAGGCTTTCTGGGCATCCGTGTAATGTCAACGGCTCCATTAAAAACATCATATTACAACATACTAGGCGCCTCTTGTAAAAAAGATGACTTTAGTCATAACAACATACAGCGAGGTGGTTGAACCGTCTGAAGGCAGAAAACGTAAAAAAAGTGAATAATTGGCGTTGGCGCCGAGTCCTACTACAGACCGTAAAATTGAAAACATTTCTTATAAAAGGTTAAAGTAATTTTTAATTGTAAAGTTTCATCATACGTTTCCTCTAAGTTTTCCGCGACCCTAATTCAAAGTTACTTCTGGCAAAAAATGTACTTAATTACTTTTCTGGTCCTGCGAGCCGGATTTAGAGTTAACTTTTTGGTCCTTCTAGCCGGATATAGGTAAACCTTGCACCAAATCGGGTAACCCTGATATTTCAGCTTTTCTCGATTTACACCGGCACGAAAACATTACGAAGCGGCAAACAAGAAATGCTTTTGTACTAGCCGGTCTGGTCCTTTGAGCCAGATAGTCGTAAAGTGTGCAGGTAAATTATGACAAGCGACAAAGTACTTAAGAATTTCTAAGCTTCAACAAAATGCAGAAAATAACCTGGGACGATGCGTAAATTTGCGTGTAGAAACGTAAAATGAAAGGTAACATCTCATTGTTTTCGAGAGCCGCGTGTATAGCAAAGAAAGTCGAAGTGAGAAGAATGACTTATGAAAGCTTAAAGTTAAAGATTTCATTGCCCCTTTCAAAGATTTAAGTAATAAAATCTAAGCCTTTGAATTAATACATAATAATTGTCCTGCTTATCCGGACAAAACTTGGTAGTTTTATCCGCAGGAATACAAGGAATTATTAAATGACATGAAACGCTCAAAATGTAAGAAAGATATCGCGGTTCTCCTTATCTGTGCGAATGAAATAGTTCAACAGGTTTTTCGCCGAATATTTCTTCCTGCTGATAAAAAGTACCTAACTAAAATCTAATCTACAATAGTGTCGTGATTTGGAATGATACAGATTATCACAGCAAATACTTCGTTAAATCAGATTTTGTTAAGCCTTTAAATGTTATAATGCTTAGGAATTAAAGTCAGATTAGTAGTTGTGCCGAAGAGTACCTAAGTGTCCAACCAAGGTAGACCACGTTTAAGAATTTGATATTTTTAAGTGAGTTATAAGTTATAACATAAAATCGAACCCGTGTTTCTGCTTCTAAAGTGTGTAAATCAACTTTTCCGTTTAGAACAGTTTAGAATTGAATATCCGAATCTAATTTAATTCGTTCGTTCGTCTTTCTAAATTAGTAAAACCGTTGAGTTATAACTGTGTCACAAACCGTTATTAATTACTCTACTTGTTTAGCATAGTTTGATTTATACGGGTGCATATATAAGTATTGATCTAACGGCATAGCAAGTCATATACTATACAGACATAGACATCTAAGTACGTTGCGTTGTGTTATATTATTACTACTTTCAGTATGAAAATACACATTGCATTTGAATTGTCCTACCAAAGTAAAGTCTGACTTTGAGAACCTACTATAATTGAAAACTTACCCAGACTACATACATACATACATAAATCACGTCTTTCTCCCTTAAAGGGTAGACAGAGCCTAAGGTGACAAGACCCAAAGGCCACGCTTAGCATGATTGTGGACGTATCTATAGGTGGAAAGGGGAATCAAAAAAAACCCTAGCCTTAGACCTACCTAGGCTTAGATTTTATTAGGTACTTAAATCTTTGAAAGGGGCAATTAAATCTTTAACTTAAAAGCTTTCATAAGTCATCGTCTTCTACCCAGACTACATTTGAAATAAAAACTTTTTAAATATCTAAGCTGCATGGCTGCACTAGTTCAAGCCGAGTTCAACGCTTTAAGACAAGAAAACGCCATAAAAAACAATCTCGACAAGTTGTGCAAGCTTCGTTTAGCAAGCCACCGCTAATAGCCGGGTAAGGATAATAGCTCAGCTCGTTTTTACGCCAGCAAAATGTGTTCGTCCCTTTCGCACTTGCGTGATTAGAGAGCGACACTCGCTTTAAATAAGCAAAGACTGTTCAGTGTCCAGTGGCGTAACTGCAACGTCTGGGGCCCTTGGCAGATTCCAAGGTCCATCCTCATATAAAAAAGTGCAACGATGTCCCTTCGGCCCATAGACTTGGCCTGTTCGGGGTCCTAACAAGGGTTCATGGTGTTTTGCGCATCCAGCCACCCTATTGGTACGCTACTTGCAGTGTCTCTGTCCGCTTTATTGACTGTGAACACAGCCAAAACTTAGTGTGCTAAGCCTTTACGAACGGCATTCTCTTGTTATTTAAATGGAAGTGTGAAGCTAGAGGCTAGGTATGACGAGTAAGTTATGGATGTTCGAATAGTAACAATCATCGTGTTTTCTACATTTCTGCGCCTGCAAATGTCCTTGATTCAAATGCGGAAAAGAACACTTGGGTCACGCTTTTATTTATCCATCATCACACGTTAAAGCAATTAAAGGCTCGTAAGCCTTCATGTGATGGGTCGTGGCTTCCTCTTCAATTGTTTGCTACGTGATGGAAGCGCCAGGGCTATTTAGATGTAATGCGATATTGTTCGGGTGCAATAATTAATCGTTAACCAATATGCTGTAGTGTGTATGCATACGTATAACCCACCACGGAACCTTTTTATAGTAAGCATCGTAACTATTTTCATTGTTAAGTAATGCGATGTCACTATGAAGTTTTATGTAAAAAGGTTCCTCGTTGGGTCAGGAATTAAATTCCTTGATTGTACGTATGCGTTCAGACCTATCCGAAGGTACCTGTATGGTACCTATACGACTAGGTGATCTACCTAATTGGAGTGCGCTCAGTTAACGACGAATGTACCATACGTTAGTAGATTTTACATAGGTCAACCAATTGCAGCTCCGTCTAACAGAAACGCAAAGTGCACCAATTATGAGTTCATGGAGTCCTTGGCTTTTGCTGTCAAATTTCTATTTAGGTACCTACTATGCGTGAGCACGTCGTGATATCAAAACATGATCGCTATTAATCTCAGCAAATATAACCGCCAAATTATTACGAGCATTAATTTTATTACGAGCATTAATTGAATGGGTATCTTTGCAGTTTGTGACATAACAACAGTAATAAAAAAGAAGTTATTAGGAATACAGAATATTTTATAGAATGCAACGTAAAGCGCTGCGGGTGTCTATGGACAGTGGTGATCATTTAACATCAGGTGACCCACTAGTTCGATTATCTGGCCTCTCTAACATAAAAAAAAATGTCCAAATCCCTTTTATACTGACTCCGGAAACAATTCAGACTGCTAAAGTCTACTCAAGAAACAGCTTAGAGAAAATTCCTCTCACTGCTAATCTGAATATTCGATTTATTCATTTCAGTACAAACAGGCACAATGCCACGTTTCAAGACCATATTGGTGACCGGCGGAGCTGGGTACATTGGGAGCCACTGCGTGGTGGACTTGGTAAACGCTGGCCACGAGGTGGTGGCTATTGACAACTTCGCGAACGCCGTCGGAGATGACGAGGGATCACCGGCCCTGAGAAGAGTTGAGGAGATCACGGGGAAGAAGGTCACGTTCTACAAAGCTGATTTGCTGGACAAGATGCAGATTAGAGATATTTTTGATAAGGTAGGTCTGTTTAAACGCACCTGGAGCCATTACCATGGCGTCCTCGCCTTGATACGAGACGCCAGGTTTCTAAGTGTCGCCAAGTAAAGTAGGGGAAAGTAGTACGAGTTGATTCCCTGGGGTAAGATGTTCCTTCGCGATTGTGCTGAAACCACTAACGCTATCTAGTTGATTTCACTGGTAATACATAGCTCCGGACACCTCCCCGCCTCAGTCAAATCGTAATGGCGGCGTGAACGATACATCGATTTTGACGAGAAAAAATAAAAATTGTGTACGGCTGATCTAAGATAGGCATGACTTTGAGCTTATGTTACTTTTATTCAAATAATGTTAAATGTAAATACTGTTGATTTGAGGCTTTCTATTATGCTTAATTTTAATATTTTGGCCACGTGAACATAACCGCGTGCTTGTAGATTGTGTTAGCAAACATTGAATGAAAAAGTGGGACTTGGGTCAAGATGATTCCTTTCTATATGTACGAGATGATCCCTAGTTTTTTTTGCTACTTTTGAACGATTTGTTCGCTTAATTAGGTATTCAGAAAGGAATACGATATTTAGATTGATCTCATTATGATTAATGTAACTGGTACAAATTAATAACTAACTAAGAATAAATAAATAAATAATAAATAAATATCTTGGGACAAATAACACCAATTGACCCAGCCCCAAACTAAGCAAAGCTTGTGCTATGGGTACCAGGCAACGGATAAACATACTTATATAATGTAGATAAATACATACTTAAATACATACAACATCCATGACTCGGGCACAAACATTCGTATTCATCATACAACTGTCTGCCCCTACCGGGATTCGAACCCAGGACCTCTAGCTTCATAGTCAGGGTCACTAACCACTAGGCTATCCGGTCGTCAAGAAGACTGTTTTATTTTCGTTTTTATTTTTTGCGACTTTTAAAGTCATCTGACTGTTGATTTTGTTAATTTTATTACCTTACTTAATATGAAAATAGTCATACATATTAATGTATGACTATTTTAAATAAATAATATGTTTCATTATTGCGTTTTTTTTGTTTTTATAACATTTTTCCTCGTAAAAATATTTGTTTACTCGGAATGGGGGTAAGATGATCATACGGATCATCTTAACCCGACCTGGGTGATCATCTTACCCACAGGGGTGTACAAGATGATTACTTTGTAAGGTTTAAAAAAAAAGACATATTTTAATGAAACCTCAATTAATTTCTGGTTTTGAATATTAGGAAAGTTGGATAGATATATATACTAGTAGTAATCGCCTTTATTTTTGGTTTACCTTGAAAAATATGTATTTTACAGCGATTCCCGCTTAAGGTGATCATCTCGTACTACTTTCCCCTACCTACGTGACTTTTTATTTGAGATACTACAACCAGGAGATGTGAAAAGAAGCTATGGAAAATTCTCACACTCTTAAGCCTATAATTATTAGCATGGGACAACACTATGCTGATTCATCATCGTTCTTCTGACTGACTGACTGGTTGTGGTCGTCGTTGACGATCTGAATTTGAACTGAACCCGTATCAATAGTTTGGAGGTTTACCATTGTCTTCCACGCGGCATTTCATATGCAAGAGCAGTCCCAGTTTAGCTGTTACAGCAATTTAAATGATACAGAACTGACTGGACATGCTTCGCACAACGTGTCTTCTACAGAACTTTAGCTAAAACGATCTTATTTGCCCTCACAATTGACATCTACATCTTTGCCTCAATGTTTTCCAGCATCCAGTAGACTGCGTGATCCACTTTGCCGCGTTGAAAGCGGTCGGCGAATCCATGCAGCAACCATTACTGTACTACCAGAACAACTTGCTCGGAATGCTCAATTTACTTGAGGTATGTCTATGACAATTTTTTAGAAGCATTACCTAATGAAACTAAGGGAAAGAGACCTCTAAATGTCTGAAAACTTTTAACCAGTTATGTCAATATGCGTTATATTTAATCTCCTCAAATCTTGAAAAGCCTTGACGGAAATACTAAAGGGGTACCTACCCGATGTTCAATGCTTTTGTTCATCCGTGCACAACTCGAGTAGCTTGCCGTACCGTTTGTATCTAATGTCCACTGAATCTCTCGTTACATTGGATCTATTTCTTACTCAATCGACTGCATTACACAAGTATTTTTACATACTTTGCCGTCGTATTACGTACATCATGCATAGTTCTCCCATAATAGTTAAAAGTCAAACTCAATGATGTAATCACAATCACACTTGACCGTGAAGATACAATTATCGAGTTTTTGCCATGCCCATTGTCAATAGTAAAGTTATACTCATAAGTCCATAACTGCTATTGCTATACCTATCTGATATATTTTCAGATAATGCGTTCCCACAACTGCTTCCAAATGGTATTTTCCTCGTCATGCACCGTGTACGGAGAGCCGAAACATCTGCCGATCACAGAGGACCATCCAACGGGGAACATCACCAATGTATATGGAAGGACCAAGTATTTCATCGAGGAGATGCTCAAGGATCTTAGCATAGCTGACAAGGTTTGTATCACTCGAAGAAGCAATTTAGGTGAGAGATGTGGGCCTATATTCGAGGCCATACTTTCAAACGGACAAAAATTCTAAAGAAACTTATTAGGTACTTACATAGAAATGTTTTCTACGATATATTATGTACACTGCGATTACTTCTGATCAAGACACACGCTGCAACAAAATAATGGGAGCTGATTGTCAAAAATGTTTTTTGAACTGAAAACTACTTTAGCGGCGCTGTGCACGTTTTAGGGTGGGTAAAAAATTTCAACATGCGAAACTACCGTGAGACTTAATCATAATTACACATAAACGGACGTTCGTCACGAACGTGTTCGTTTCGCTGCCGCCGGGGCGAGCGCTCCGAGAGGAAGGACTACGAAATAGTCCGAAACATGTCGAGCATCACTCGACTTTTTAAACGTGAGTTATCCGTTTATGTGTAATTATGGGTAAAAAATGTTAAACTCGCGTCAGGTAACGTGACCGTCAGGACACGAGACCTGATTGAAAATTCCTAAGACAGAGGGAGAGTTGCGGCTGGGTCGTTTAAGCGGCGCTGGGCGCTTGCACGAGTGTGCGTCTGTGTAGTTTTATTTCTGCCGGCACTCTCGGAATGCAACCCGTGTTTTTTAACTTGAACTTTTGATTTGTTTTACAGAGGTGGAACATAATCTCGCTCCGTTACTTTAATCCGGTGGGCGCACATCCTTCGGGTTTAATTGGAGAAGATCCTACGAAGGAGTTCACAAACCTGATGCCTTTTATGGCACAAGTGGCTTTGGGGAAGAAGCCAGTCCTTACCGTCTTTGGGAACGACTATCAGACTCCTGATGGCACAGGTACATCTATACACAGATAAGTTCTTCATGTCGATGAACCCAAGCAGGGAATACTTATGCATTCAAAAATATCAATTTTTAATAACATCGTAAAAGAGATGACAAAAAGTGAAATTGCAAGTAAAATCGGTCAAGAAATACGGAAAACATAAGAGTTTTAAACTACTATAATTAGTCAGCGATTAGAAAGGGATATCGATATGACATGTGATGTCATTTGTCACAACGCCCGTTAAAAACTCCATATTATTATAAAAATTCTGTACTTCTAGAAAGAGATAGCGACAAATCTTTGATGGCTTATAATATCTCGGTTATTTTTATAGTTATTCGAAAAAAAAAATTAAAATTGTTTTTCACATAAATTTGTCAACACAGGTTTGCAAGATGTTCCAAGTATAATTTATTATGTATCACCATGTGTTGTCATCAGGCATACAATTAGTTTCAGGTAATTCGAAAAACATTGCATCATTAATTTTACTTAAACTTAAAACTGACTGATAAAATGATAATATTACCTATGATGGTATTCCCTATACTAATACTTATGGCACTATCCTTGACTCAATGCGGGAGAGACTGTGAATTACTCAAACAAAGCCAGCAATTGGATTAGGTATATGTATTAAAAGCAGATCTCGACATAACTATTAATCGCAATTAACGTTTTCTAGGGCATGTTTTTGATGAATAGGGCATCGATTATTTTCATAGGTCAGCCTCTCAGTCTAGTGGAACGGAATAATAGCTCCTACCCATTAAGCGTGACCCGTACTTAGTCCTAATTTGCCTTAATATGTTTGTTTAAGGGGTACGAGACTATATTCACGTGATGGATCTAGCCAGCGGCCACGTCGCAGCTCTAAATCTGCTCAGTGGAAACCACGTTGGGCTTAAGGTATGAATACTTCATTCCAGTGTTTTAATTTCTGGTAGCAAATGCAAGTCACCTGATGGGATGGTAAACGAGCATCATCAGTGAGCACTCGCAAAATCAGAGACGAGAACGTGTTGCGTCTTGAAATTATTGGGGGGAAAGCCGATTTGCTTGAAAGCAATTACAACCGTCATTGGACATAGTGAGATAGGTGAGGTCTTTCAGAAAAAAAATATTTTAAGAACTTATCTGACATGCCAGTAATTTCATCGGCTGCAGTTTCGTTATAACCTAGAAAATCGAAGTCAGTTAATTACGAAGATATAGCCGCTAGTTATAGAGAACAAGGTAGGTATAGCTCACTGTACGTTTTTAACTCGACCGCAGTAAGAAACACGGTACCTAGTAACGTTATGTATTGATCAGTGGTTTCTTAAGCAAACTCCGCAATGCGGAACCGTATATTTCGGTTAAGAGGGTCCGATTGCACTTCGCCGGTTCATTTTGCATCGGATCGTTTATTTTCAGGTCTACAATCTGGGCACAGGCCGAGGCGTGTCAGTGAAGGAGCTAGTGGAAGTATTCGAGAAAGTGACCAACACTAAGATCCCGCTTCATTACGAGGCCCGAAGACTCGGAGACATCACGGCCATGTGGGCTGACGCGACGCTCGCCAAGAACGAGCTGCACTGGGTCACGAAACACACTATAGAGGAGATGTGTGAGTAATCCGCGTTTATTTTGGTATAGTATAGGATGGTAAACGCGCAATGGGCCACCTGATTGTAAGAGAGCACAACCCATGGATGTATCATCAGAGGAAAGCAAATGCCTAAGGTCCAAGCACGCGCAAAATTATAGGGTTATGTTTTGTTATAACAGCAAATCCTACTTCACTATCACTATCACTACATAGTATAAAATAAAGTCGCTTTCTCTGTCCCTATGTCCCTATGTATACTTATATCTTCAAAACTACGCAACGGATTTTGATGCGGTTTTTTTTAATAGATAGAGTGATTCAAGAGGAAGGTTTAGATGTATAATACGTGCATAATATACCGTGCGAAGCCGGGCGGGTCGCTAGTAATATTATAAACGCAAAAGTTTGTAAGTATGGATGGATGGATGGATGTTTGTTACTCTTTCACGCCAGAACGGCTGGACAGAGCTAGAAAAAATTTGGAACATAGATAGGCTACTTTTTATCCTGGAAAATTGCGTAATGCCTGCGGGATAGCGATAAACGAATTCTACGTAGACGAAGTTGCGGTCAACAGCTAGAAACGCCATAGTCAAAATGAGCAATGATATTAAATATCATAGCCACTGAATTGCTGATCTCAGCAGCAAAAGAGAAGCCACACGCTGATTTATTAAAAATGTTTTTTTTTTTTATTTCCAGGCACTGATTTCTGGCGATGGCAAACCATGAATCCCGACGGATATCCCAAGAAAAACGTGAAAACCAGCGTCATCGTCAACGGGAAGAGTTCGTCGTAACGTTTATACGTTTACTTTATTATCCATAACAATAATTATTAATAAATAAGTATTTTTAATATTTAAGAGTTGTTTTTTTTAGTAGTTTTGCTTGTTTGAGGTTGACGCACACATAGCCGCTCTGCCTTTAAATGCTAGGCGAGGCGTTGCCGTTCCGAAGCCGATAGGTGTGCGTTGCAGTATGGAGTTTCATACAAAGAATACAGGGGGGCAACTCCGAAATTCGATTTTTGAAGTTCGTATCATATCGCCCCTCTCACTCTCAAGTTAATTACTATTAGTGTGAGCAGAATGGTACGAAACCAACTTCGAAAATCGAATTTCGGAGTGTAAGGCCAGAGCGGGTCGGGTTGAGCAGGCGCCGTGGCGGCGCGGAGCGGTTACGTCTGTGTCAACCTTTAGTCGAGTAATACATGCATACATACACAAATCACGTCTATATCCCTTACGGGGTGGACAGAGCCTGAGGTAACAAAACCAAGGCCACGTTTAGCATGATTGTAGATGTATAGGTGGAAAAAGGAATCAAAATAGTGATGGGTTGCTATTCCTAAGAATTTCGCCCATTCCCTCGATGGGCTTTTACTTTTACCATCCGTTAGCATGCGCATACGCATATCAGATACCTCTTTTACCTCACAAGACTGAATTTCGAATATCAAAATTTGAAATTTAACCCCATCCAAAAGAGTACAAATTTGCTTAAACTCGTATTGTTATTTTTACAAGGTTACAGCCAAGGTAACGCGGATTCGTAAATTACAACGACTAACAAGACAAATTTAAACAAAAATGTTACCTTCACTTTTTTATTGAATCAACTAATTTTATCGTACAACGATACATGCTGCCACTTTAACGGCTCATAACCGACACTTGTGGTGTTGGGGAGGAGGTATCTTGCAAACAGTTCCAGTGTTCGAGGATTGGGTACGTTCACATATGGTGAGAGAAGATCTGGAATAGAAATGCAGTATAAAATCGAATATCTTAAAATCTATTCGACAAAATATAAATGTTATTGTGTTTTCATATCTAGAACACAATTTAATCCAATATCATAGATACATACATACATACACAAATCACGTCTATATCCCTTATGGGCTAGAGCTTAAGGTAACAAGACCTAAAGGCCATGTTTAGGATGATTGTGGGTGTACAGGTGGAAAGGGGATTCAAAATAGTAATGGGTTGCTAGCCGCATCGCCTATAACATGATTCCTATTTTCGTCCATTCCCTCGATGGGCTTTTACCATCTGCGCGGGAAGAGAAGCAACTCGTAAATTCTATGTTTTTTCTTCACTCCCAGACCAGCATGGAAGAAAGTTATGGTGTATTATAATTAATTGTTTAACAATAGTTATTCGAAATTCTAAAAATGGAACTACCATGTCATCAGTGCTGGCATCTAGCTATGAGGATAATGGTATGCATGAGCTATGGACTGTATGTATCTACAGCAGTAAAGTTGCAATACTTAAATAAATACATATACATACCTAATAACGGAGGTTTGTGTGAATGCAAGGCACTCGGTACACTCACGACCAACTGATTTCCGGGGACATCCACATCTCCGACTTTACCCAAAATTATTCTCTCGTACGGCTGCTTCTTGCACTCCGCACCAAAGTCACAGAGTACTTCAAAGTCCGTAGTTACTTTTAACCAATACCATGTGGTTACGTATTCAACCCCCCATTGAGGAAATATTAAGTTCTTGACAGCAGCTATGTTGCTCGGTGCATTGGTACACCAAACTGCAATAAGGCAGTTGGGAGCTAGCAGATCCTTTACAGGTATGGAGGCGATGTCTTCATTGTACATCATGGAGTAACTGGATACAAGGTTTTTGATTAGTTACGGCTAATTTTTATGGCTAAAATCAAATGTAAATAGAATTGGATTCTAATTTTATCAACTTTCGATAAATTATATGTACACATGGCAATATAATCAGGTAAGCACCTACGCACGCTCGCGCCGTATCTATCCTGCTTACCGAACAGCTTTGCTGTGTGTACAAAGTGTATCTTCATTTCTTTATTAACTAGGAGAGCTTAAATTCACATTTAAGCAAATAATTTATAACAATACAATACAAATGGATTCTTTTACTAATGTATATGATCAGATATATGATCAGAACATTTATTAGTTCCTTTGAACATCTCAATAATAAAAGCAATCAGCAGGCTTATTACGTAACTCGCTCGCAATCAGCATCGTCTTCATTTTTGACAGCTGATTCCGAGATTGGTTTCAAAATGAAAACAATCGTTCCACGTAACTCGATCGGCTTGGCATCGCTTTCGAAAGTGATTGCGAGCCATTTTTGAAAGCAATTGAACGAATGATTTGCCAAAAAGTCCTGCCTGATAAGCAGTACGTCAAAATAAAAAATAGGCTGCATGAATCTGTGGTACACAATGACATAAGTAGCTAAAAAAAAGCATCGGCTAAGTGGCGCCGTCTGTGAATTGTTGGTGTTACTCAACCATACATGGGGAATTTCAATAAAAATGACTATATATATTTTTTCCCAGATTTTGGAAATTATTGGGCTTATTTCTACTCAGAATCAACAACACTACTGAATGTTGTATGAGAATAGTACATTATGATACAAGTGTGCTATGTTGGTAATTACACACGAGGCGTATTGTACGCGCGATGTAATTAACACCTTGGATTTCTTACTGATATAACTGTCCGAACATTGTCCGAACATATTTTAGTATTTCCAGCGACGGACACTACATTTCTTTATTACTTGAACTCGTAATTTTTAAAGTAATAAAATAACAAAGTCTGAATCAACAATATCAGTGAAAAATGGCGGCAAATATTATTTCTCCGTTCCAATCCGCACGCAGCACTCGCGCATGCGCGCTGTGCACTTAGCACGCGCACGACGAAGGCACTGACAACAGACTGCTAAAGAGCCTAAAATTTAAATTATAATAAAATAATTAATCAATGTCTTAAATTTGCAAATTATGGTCACTCTTTAGATAAAAATGAATAATTTGTCGAACTTAAATGTTTATTTATCATCTTTAACCTAAAATAGTTTAATATTCACGAAAATATTCCTTGTTCCTATATAGATACTGAACCGTTTGCTGAGATTTTAAAAAAGTTTATATTACCGCACTCGTGTACAGCACTTGTGCGTAATAAGCTGAATTATGAGTTTAAATGCCGTGCAATAAGACTCAAATTACGAGCAACTGTGTTGAAAATTAATGTTAATGTTTAATGAAATTCCCCGTGTATGGTTTAGTAACACCAACAATTCACAGACGGCGCCACTTAGCCGTTGCTTTTTTTAGCTACTTATGTCATTGTGTACCACAGATTCAAGCAGCCTTTTTTTTTATTTGTTATGTTATGACCTACTGCTTATCAGCCGTATATAGGGGCCGCCGAATGACTGAGTAAAACGTTTTTATTTTTATAAAATATATCGTTCGATGGAAAAATCTGTAACTTTTTTCTGTAGCTAAGGATGGTTATTCCTATCAATAGAAAAATCATCGAGCACTTTTATAATAATCATCCATTCCCAATTGCTAGGTAAAATTTAATATTTTGTTGTGATGTTTTCCTTTGAATGTCGATCAAAACGATAAAAATGGCAAGAAGTAAAGTAAAATAAGCCCGCCTTTGTACCTATATGTATCTTAATTTCTGTCAATTGTGTTTGTATATTTTAATTCTGTACATTCAATAAAATGTTTACTTAGATGCAAGTAAATAAACAAAAATAATCATCAAGGGGAGTTGTATTCGAAAAGGAATAAAATGAAAATAAACTTCGCATTTGTAATGTTGTATTCTTTTTAATTTAAAAAATAACTAGAAATTTCCTAATAAGTAGCTAATTCTTAACAATACTAATAAGTACGACACTAATCGTCATATCCAGCCAATCATATCGCGAATCGCGATCGTATTCGTCGTCCAAGTTGATTGTGATTTATGATTCCGACTGCGACCGCCTTGAAACATTGGTATTATGTAAAAAAAATATTCCGATTACCCTCGCAATCGCTTTGAAAAGCGAAAGCAATTGAATGGACCAAAAAGTTTTGTTTTTGCAAACATCTTTAGTGACGAATGATTTTTATTAAATTAATTGACCCTAATTCTAGCGTTTTCATTCACTTAGATAACTAAATTAGATACTTGGTCTTGGTTAATTGAAATATTAATATCCAAATAACAAAACATATCATTTATAATCAAAAACTCTAAATACAGTGTGAACGAAAATAAACGCAAACTTAATTAAAAAAAAAACATCTTGTCAGTGTATCTCTCTAATCGGTGGTCAGTTGTCAGTGTCTTCCCAACAATCAACAAACTAAGTAAGTTCGGTTTACATTTTTAACTTTGTTTAATTGCTTTACTGTGTATTTTAATCAAGGTATTATAGCTAAATTGATAGAATACAATAATAAATTAACCCTGGAGTGATTACATCTGGTACGAGAAGTTAAGAAAAGTTTCCAAACTTGTTTGTTGTACTGGGTCAATTGGTGTAATTTGTCCCAAGACATTTATTTATTATTATTTACCATAAAATCATTTTCCCTAACGAACTTTAGTATGTCCCATACTTATTATTATACAACAAAAACAGCGGTAGACAATTCGATAGCAACAGGCTTTCCCCTCAAGCCTACGAACGAACTACGAATATCGAATTTTGGTGTATAAGAATTATTAACATTTTAGGAGCCGTCGTGGACATGGCCAGCAGCTGCATGCATGCATGCAGAGGAAGTTGCAGGCAGAAACTAGTAATAAATAACTAAAAAATGATATACGTTTTTTTGTTAACTACCTTTTTTAAATCCATTATTCCAGCAACTTTCCGTGCTGGTCTGGGAGCAAAGAAAAAACTTAGAATGTACCAGTTGCTTCTTTACCCGCGCAGATGGTAAAAGCCCATCGAGGGAATGGGCGAAAATATTAGGAATCATGTTATAGGCGATGAGGCTAGCAACCCATCACTATTTTGATTCCATTTTCCACCTATACGCTCACAATCTTGCTAAATGTGGCCTGTAGGTACCTTTTAGGCACCTTTGGCTCTGTCTACCCCGTAAGGGATAAAGACGTGATTTGTGTATGTGTATGTGTATGTATTATTCCAGCAATACAGATTTTGTTATAAGTACTTGTTTTTATTATTCATAATAATGTAATAAAGCCCAGAGGCGTCTCTAGCCCTTGTGGCGCCCGTGTGCAACCAGTAGGTACCCTGGCGCCCTCTAGTCTAGTACATACATACATACATACATACCGTCACGCCTCTTTCCCACAGGGGTAGGCAGAGACTACTTTATTCCAATTGCTACGATCCTGACATATTTCTTTCGCTTCATCCACAGTCATCAGTCTCTTCATACATGCTCGTCGGTTTCGGGTACTCCTGACCTGACCTTTTTCCAAAACGTCTCCTATTTGGTCTCGGAACGTCCGTCTAGGCCTTCCCCTCCCAACGAAACCATTCACACTCCCCATATATATCTGTTTAGTTATAGACTACAGGCCCACATACAAAAAATGTGGGTCATATGAACCACCAGGTGATGTATATAGGACGATATAAGAGCATAAAATAATAAGATTCAGCACTATGCCGTCACTTGTAAGCTGTCCAACTGGGTGCTGGTGAGAATTCAAAAGTGCAACCCTCGATTTTTTCCCCTTGTCGCATGATTTTTGTACGGCGTTGCGGAATAATGAATTAGAAGCTGTATTGAAACAGTATGAAACTGATGCCGTACAAAATGGTGCGCCACAAAGTAGGTAATTTTTTTTGATTTTCTGACCATTTCCAGGGTAAATTTGGTCATTTGATTCTGTACGGCATCAGTTTCATATTGTTTCAATACAGCTTCTAATCCATTATTCCGCAACGCCGTACAAAAATCATGCGACAAGGGGAAAAAATCGAGGGTTGCACTTTTGAATTCTCACCAGCACTCAATTGGACAGCTTACAAGTGACGGCATAGTGCTGAATCTTATTATTTTATTCTCTTATATCGTCCTATATACGTCACCTGGTGGTTCATATGACCCACATTTTTTGTACGTGGGCCTGTAGTCTATTAGTCTACTTTCATCCATCCGCTCTACATGCCCAAACCAACTAACTACTACTACCTAGTCTAGTAGGCGCAATTTAATCTTCAATTATCTGTTTTAAGGCTGATTTCACGTTGAAACAAAAGTCATTGTGTAAATTTAAATAGAGTAGCCTTTCTTTGCTACCGCGCCGCCCCCGGCGTCGGCCATCACACGGGCGCAGGGTCTTTGAGAGCGCCGGCGCCGCGAGCGACGCATCTTTGGAGGTGTCGCATTAGAGGGCGCTCGGCGCCCCCTTAGACCCGGCGCCCGTGTGCGCCGCACACTCTGCACCATAGGTTGAGACGCCTCTGATAAAGCCTCAATAAAGTTGATTTATTAGTATTATTTGTGGAATTATTACTACATGGCTACGTATATGTTCGAAGGCGGTCACCCGTTAGTCAGATAACATTTGGCAGTCTGGTGGAGAGCTGTGGATGAGACTGGCACAGGACCGGGCAAAGCGGCGTGTAAATAAAGAAAGAGGTCTTTACCCAGCAGTGGGTGTGCACAGCACATCGCTGCAAGCTATGCCCTGCCGGAGCGCAGCCGGCGACGATATTATTCCGTTTCGAATACAACTCCCCTTGATGATTATTTTAGTTTATGTACTTGTATCTAAGTTAACATTTTATTGAATGTACAAAATTAAAATATAGGTACAAAGACAATTGACTAAAATTAAGATACATATATGTATAGGTCTGTACAAAGGCGGGCTTATCTTACTTTACTTCTTGCCATTTTTATCTTTTTGATCGACATTCAAAGGAAAACATCACAAAAAATACTCAATTTTACCTAGCAATTAGCAAGGTGCCTTTGTAAGTCAATTATTATATTGATAAATTATAAACTATCAAAAAAATCCAACTCAAGTTACTTCCATTATTTCAAGACGGGGACAATTTAGCTCTTGCTTTGGATTGACAACTTGCCTTGGGCTTCAAAACAATTCTAAGCTGTCATTTTAGTTACGTGGAACGAATTTGTGGCAAACCATTCGTTCAATTGGTTTAAAATATGGCTCACAACCGCTTTCGACTGCGATGCGAAGCCGACCGAGTTTTTAGAACGATTGTTTTCATTTTGAAACCAATCTCGCTCGGAATCAACTGTCAAAAATTCCGTAAAACTTGGATGTGCGAGCCTGCGTTCGAACCCATAAACCTCTGCTTGAGAGTTACTAATCTATGTATCAAATCAGTCCACATCCACCAATTAGTTACTATTACTTAGATTGAGAATGTTAAGATTTAATTGACAAGATTTTGGTTATGAAGAAAGGTTTAATCGTTAAAGAGAAAAGAAGGTTAAACAGTTTGTTATTCATTGTGAAAAGAATTGAATCGGAAAAATAGATTTTAATAGGCGTAGCGAGCGAGTTAGTATATTGGGCGATCGGCGCAGGCGTAGTCTCAGCAACAGCGGGCGGTCCGCGGCGTCAGCGCCGGCAGGGCGTAGCTTGTAGTGGTGTGCTGTGCGCGCGCATAATGCAGCGTCACACACCCACTGCTGGGTAAAGGCCTCTTCGTTTACATTACCACATTGGTCGATTACTTTGGTTTTAAGGTATTGTTGGAACTCTGCCTTACATTGCAAGTTTTTGAAGGCGGCCCATCCGAGTGATTCGTCTAGCGATCTCCATGGCTTGGCTGTTCCAGCAAGATAAACAATGCCCCAGAAATAAGAAGTCATGTACTAATTCCACAAATAATACTAATAAATTAACTTTATCGAGGCTTTATTACATGTCACTAGTAGGGCCGACAACGCACTGGCATCGCGTAAAGCGCTGCGGGTGTTTATGGACAGTGGTGATCATTTAACATCAGGTGACCCACTAGTTCGTTTGTCTGGCCTCTCTAACATAAAAAAAATATATTTTTAATTAATAAAAACAAGTACTTATAACAAAATCTGTATTGCTGGAATAATGGATTTAAAAAAGGTAGTTAACAAAAAAACGTATATCATTTTCTAGTTATTTATTACTAGTTTCTGCCTGCAACTTCCTCTGCATAGAATTAGCAATTGACACGTTTATCGCTATATTAATATTATATTATCAGTCGTTTCAGTGTGAAGAAAGAACAAACATACACACTCACTCACTCACTGAGATCCTCACACTGTCACAAACATTCTATAGCCTAGTAAAGGCTGTCAAAAACGCTGTTCAAGGTAATTTAGGCACAGGCAAGTAATTTAGCCGAGCGCGCGGCCAGCGCCTGCCTGTGCCAAGCTGCCAAGCTGGTGAGCCGACTGTAATTCTGCACTCTGAAAATAATACATAAAATTATAACATAAGACACTCACTAAGTTATTGCCATAAAGTATTAAAGTGTTCTACTTCTGAGGCGTAATTTTTGAACATTTTGAAGTAATCACAAAAACATCCGTTTTTTTCTTACACCGGACCGGTGTCCGTCGCGCCGAGGAGAAGCGGTGGTGCATCCGGCGTAAATTGTTCGCCGGACCGATGTCCGGTGCATGTACACACATTCATTATAATTCATACACCACCGTGAATCCGGCAAAAAAACACGGTCCGTTATCCGGTGAAAAAAACGGACGTCTACAAGCGCTCTTACGCGTTATATTATGTAATATTGTGTATGGTCTTGTTACCTTAGTATTTGTCCTTCCTGTAAGTGATAAAGGTGGTTTATGTATGTATGTACGAATTCGATGTTTTCGCATTAATTTTAAATGCGGCATGCAGCTGCTGCACGTCTGCGCTGTGGTCACTCCGTATCTCCGTAGCCGGGGTCCACAGAGCTGCTGGCCATGTCCACGACGGCTCCTAAAATGTTAAAAATTCTTATACACCGAAATTCGATATTCATAGTTCATTCGTAGGCTTGAGGTGAATGGCTGTTGCTATCGAAATGTCGACCGCTGTTTTTGTTGTATTATAATAAGTATGGGACTAATTATAATTCGTGATAGAAAATGATTTTATGGTACAACAAACAAGTTTGGAAACTTTTCGGTACTTCTCATACCGATGCACTGGGTGCTTTAATAAACCACTGGAAGCACTACACATCGTATATCAAATGCACTGGATGTTTATACACTAAAAGAAAGAATCACCAATCGTATATGAGTTTAAAAACAAACGTTTATTTCGAACAAACATTTCCGACACGATGTGTTCTATACTAATCTATTTTCGTGAGTATAATGCTTACGGAACTGTAATCACTCCAGGGTTAATTTATTATTGTACCTATTCTATCAATTTAGCTATAAAACGCACAGTAAAGCAATTAAACTGAGTAAAAAATGTAAACCAAACTTACTTAGTTCTTTGATTGTTGGATTTGTCGGGAAGACACTGTCAAGATGTTTTTTTTTTTAATTAAGTTTGCGTTTAGTTTCGTTCACACTGCATTTTGTATTTTTGGTTATAAATGATATTTTTTGTTATTCGGATCTTAATATTTCAATGAACCAAAACAACGTATTTAATTTAGTTATTTAAGTAAATAACAACGCTAGAATTAGGGTCAATTGATTTAATAAAAATCATTCGTCGCTAAAGTTGTTTGCAAAAACAAAACTTTTTGGTCCATTCAATTGGTTTCGTTTTTGAAAGCGATTCCCTCGCATAATTGGAATCATTTTTTTACGTAATACCAATGTTTCAAGGCGGTCGAATCGTAATCACAATCGTCTTCAACGATGAATACGATCGCGAGCGAGTTACGTAATAAGCCTGCTGGTACTTGGCTTTACTTGACTGCACCTTTACTGTAGTTTTTCTATACATACCTAAGCTTATTGTTAGCATTCTTTAGCCTTCTTATGTACTTGTTCCACCAAGGAGGATCTGCTATTAGTATGTCAAACTTTTCTCCTATAAGCTTCTTGCTCTGTTCACTCACACATCCGCAGTAGAACCTGTGAACTAAATGTATGCATCATTCTCAATAGTAACTTTTTAAATAAGTATGTCAAAAGTTGAATAAAAGAATCATTTAGCAATCCAATCTGTAATCTCACTATAATGATTGATTTTTATATTGTTTACCTCGAATTGGGCGGAATTAGGAAACTTTCATCTTTAATTGTAGATCTTAGGGCAGTGTCTGAGTTGTTACCACCATTTATTCCCTTATGATCAAACACTGTTGCCTCAAACAGGTTCTGTGCCAAATTCCGTACTTCGCTAGTACTGCATGGTAAATCTGTTTTTTTCATTGACCACTCTTTTTTTAAACTATTCGGAAGTTCAGCCAAAAATTGTACATACATAGCTTTAACTTCTGAGCACTGCAAAAAAAAAATTAAAGTAAACACATGTTTTTTTAAATTATTAGCCCAATTTGTTAGGATTTATTGCAAAATTACAGAACTTTAAATAATTTAATAATGAAAAAAATACAAATGGGAATTAAAATGAATGAAACTATGATTATATGCAAAATTAGTATTTTTTGAAGTTAAATTGAAAAAAAAAAAAAAAATTAATTTACTTAATAATGTGACTCCAATTAGCGTTAGTCATTGCAGTACTTACTTCATTCTGCAATTCATCGTATCCGAATTTCCTTTTTCTGTTAAATACTTTTGTATCACGGAAAATATAAAACAGTTTTTTCTTTAATTCACACGTCTCAGTTTCGCCGTCAGTAACAGATATTCTATGGTAAATATTTGATATATACCTCCAGTGATCTATATAAATTTTGTTTTTATCCTTATAAATAATGCTCATTATGAAATAATTGTAAATAATTAACCTAATTCAACAACTATAGCCGCTGCAAAAAGAAAACAAACACAAGAACACAACCAACACCGAACACGTTCATTTCAAACCGTCAATGTCAATGTCAAAATTGTCAATTTAAAAATATGCTCGTATCGGCCACCGATTTATTCGGCTAAAGGAAAAAAAACCGTGGGAAATTCATCGTTAAAATCAATACCTCGAATAGGTTACTCACAATAAAGTTATTTAAGCAACAGTTTTTAACTGCTTGATTGATGTAGTTTCGCTTCTTCATATTTGTTGATATTGTTAATGTTTTAACGTATGTCTTGAATAATCTGAGATAGCTTAAGTGTTGTGCCTTTTTTAGTAAAAGATCGCTATCGATTTTATACAGTTATTTATTTAATAATAATTTATTAAATAAAAGTAACACCTAATTCAACAGTAAAAATTCATTTATTGTTTTTGCCATGCTGGTCTGAAAGCAAAGAAAACGCATAGAATGTATCAGTTGCTTCTCTTCTCGCGTAGATGACAAAAATCCCATCGAGGTTTAAGGACAAAGGGTTAAATACGTGATTTATGTATGTATGTATGCGTTTTTTTTTTACAAATACAAGTCAGTTTGAACATGCTGGATGAGATAAGTGGTTTTCTGAAAGCAAAGACGACAAAGTTTGATTGGTTAATAATACAACGAGTGTGTAGAAGAGAGTAGTAGGGGAGAAGCTGCCGTTGCCGACATTTGCTTTACTTTGCGGGTAGTTTGTCCTTGCAAATATATCTAAAAACGACCAATCTTCATTTTTGTGCACAGCTCCGGGTGAATCGTTTATTTTTGGAGGTGTGTTTGACGGAATGTCTGATACTCCACGTTTTCAGTAAGATTGGCGAGCAATATGGTAGTATTAATACGCTTAGACCTTTTGCTACCCACGTGGTCGCTGAAAAAATCTTTGAAAAACCGGGAAAAACTAAAAAAACCCTAGTCCTTACTATATTGCCCCGTCTTAAGAAAAAGCAGAAGCAATATCTTGTGTAGTTTTAAGACATAAGACAAGTACAAATGATGGCATGAAACATTTTAATGTATGTAGGACGATATTACATAAAAATCTTATGTAAATATGATACAAATTTAGCAATCGCACCCTCTTCACGCTAAAAACTACTATCATCATGATGTATAAGTAACAATTAAGTTATATTCAGTACTTATTTGAATTTTAGCTTTTATTTGCACATTATAATTAAATTTGTCCACAGGTGAAAAACAAAAATCAAATCAAAAATAGTTTAACTGAAAGAATTACACTTTACACAAAAACCACAACAATAAAAACATAAATGTTACCGATTTTTACGATTATACTGTTGCTTAGTAAATTCTGGCGTTTAAAAATGTTCATTCATTCATTTATATCGATGCTTGTCACTTGTCATAAATTGTAATCATGACATCACTAAGCATGTCATTAAAAATTTTCGGTCTGCGTGACATTCGTCTAATTTCGTCCGACTTTAGTAATTTAAAATTCATACTTTCCATTAATTGAGTTATTCCGTGATCTTCGAACGAAAGAAACGTATGCATCATAATATATGCCCGCGTTAATAATTTGTCTTGTGACTAACATACAATGCAAGAAACAAGTTTTCTTAGTTGTAACAAATTAAATTGTTTTTGAGACGATTTTTTGCGCTCGTAATATTATTGAAGGGTTATAAAAGTTGTCGTAATTTAGGACTACACGAAGAATTTAACTAATCTTTTGCTATGGCCCTAAAAGGTAAGACATTTTCAAAATAATACATTTTATTTTTGTATGTGAACTTCGATTCATGTATACAAATATTAATAAATAAAACCAGATTAATTTTTGTGTTTTTAAAAGTTAGAAAATCGGCCAAACCATAGACTGATTTATTAGTTTTATAGGTAAGTAGATGGCAATAATAATAAATTAAATATAGATACAATCAACTTTAATTAGGCTTATTATTTTGGGCTCGTATTACTGTAAAATTGTAAATAGTAAGGAGGCATAAAAAATCTTTAAATTTTATTTCTATTTTAAATACAACATACAGACATACAAAAACAAATATGTTTAAGTCACCAATTATGTATTAAAGGGTAAAACAATGCTTAACTGCAGCTTACAATATATGGGAAATGGGAGCACACACATCATTATGTAAATGTTTAAAATTACATCATTTAATTCTTATATGCTAAATGAACAGGTCCACTAGTATTAAAACTTCCGTCCCTTGCAAACTACTAAACTTTTTATTATAACTCATCAGTGAGGCTACTAGAAATTCGATTTTCGAAGTTAGTATCACACCATCCCTTTCACTCTCAAACTAATGTCAATTTGTATGAGCAGAATGGCATGAAACGAACTTCGTGATTCTATACGGAGTATAAGGCCAGGATATTATCCCTTTATTTCGCAAGTCCGAGCAAGTATACTCAATTCAAGCCTCATTAGATACTTGTCAAATTAACAAAAATATTTTTTAAAAAATACAAAAAGACCATCTTAAAGTATGCTGATTATAAACATCTCTGCGAAATAAAGGATTAAAGATCCCCATGCATTATTGACGCCCAAAATAAAAACATATCAATGCAATACTATCTAGCAAACATTGGTGTGGCATCCATAGAACTCGATTCTCACCCGTTTACCTATTTTCAGGCATTTGGGCATTTTTATTGAGGAGAATTAGAGGAAAAGGCTAGTTAAATGCCCTTTGGCTTGCCTTCTGATTTACTTGACGTCACGCCACTGCTAGCTAAAACCTTAGAGTCTAAGGCTTACACCATTTTGTGACATGAAGGCATGATAAACATTTAAATATGTAAATATATGAAACCTGTCTTTCTTATCTTATCTCTATGACATAAGCCTTTGTCAATGACATTTATCAATGGGCTATACATCGTCCAAAGATAGCGTTATGTAATGAACCATCTTAGATAACAGATCTAATGAGACTATTATCTCAATGTGTCCAAGGCACTAATGAAAAAATACAAATGTAAGTGACAAATGTAAATGTAAGTGTTTTGACTCACAGAAATATGTGATCAAGAGTAAACTATTCATTTAATTTTTTTTTCTATTCAAATGTATTGAAGAGGTAGAGTTTGGACACAATTGGACAAAACATCTTTTTCTTTCGAACTATTGATATTGATTTTAAAGATTCTTTCAATACTAAAAAGTTATGGAAAACTGTAAAGTCCCATAAAAATATAGGATAAAAAATGTGCACATGTATTTTCTATAAATAATGCAATTGTTAATAGGTACATAATAGTAAATAAGGGTTCCACAAATTAAAAAAAAACTACCGAAAAAATCTTATTTTCCCCTTGCAATACTGAAATTCGTATTGCCGACTTAACATTTATAACTTTTACTAGCTTCTGCCCGCGACTTCGTCTGTGTAGAATTATACGTAGAAACCTTCCTCTCGAATCACTATCTATTAAAAAAAACCGCATCAAAATCCGTTGCGCATTTTAAAAATCTAAAAAGCAACTTTGTTTTGTACTATGTAGTGATGATAAATTACTTATCTAATACGCTAAATAACAAAGTTAAGTTCGTGAACGATACCGATTCAAGGTATCGTATATCACCCGCGGACGCATGGCTACAGAGGGAACCATAAAAGTTGCATAGAGTAGGGTTCCGAAGTCCCCATTCGAATATTGATCAAGGGTTGTCCTGCGCTTGTGTGCGCGGCGCCCCTCGCGCCGACACGCCGCTGCGCGGTAGTGTGCGTGCGAGCCTAGCCCATGTGCCGGCGACCGCGGCCGAGGCATATCTCACCATTTACAAACACTAAAAGCTTAATGCACCAGACATAAGTAAAACCGATCAAACCCCGCAATAACTAGCGCCCATGTCGATTCACGAAACAAAACCCCGCACCGACCACATAAAAGGCTACGTTGAAAATCAATAAATCTCCAAGTGAAACTTCAACAATATTTGACCGTGCCCCAGACCGTGTGGAGTGCATTACAACAGTGTCTTGCATTTCAGTGATACCAAAGGTCTAAAGCGATTTACCGATGTTCAATCACAAGTTACCGACTGACTTTCCAATGCAAACTCTCCGCAAGAAAACCAGCCCTTGCAAATGTGAGTGCACTGACGTGTTTATCACGATACGCTTACGCTCGTCAAGTTTTGTTCTATCATTATCATTTTCATTTACGGTGCATTTATGTTATAGGTAGCGCATAAGTGTAAATCCGATCACATAGCATCTACGCTTTGAGTAATATATTTTGCGATATATGTTGTAAAGAGCATGGATCTGCTGAAGTTCACCTTAAGTTCGCTGGCTCGCTCAGGGGTGTGATTCTTAAACGAACATCGAGCGGGAACTATCACTGCGTACACTAGACAATCGTAATATTCATAACTTGACCCGTACGTTAATGATTGATACCGAATCAGGTTTTCGACGTAGGTCGTGCGTTAGGGGTGACAAAAGACATTTGACTCCTCGCAATGCCCACTCGCGATAGAGTCAAGTTGTGATAGGTAGTCTCGCGAGCGCAGCGATCGCTTCTCGGTTCGTTTGGAATCCCACAGTTGAGCCGTCCACCTCTCACTGCTAGTCCCATATCATAATTAGTGAACCCTGCTATTTTGGACAGAGGGTGTGTTGAGACCCCGTGGCGAGGACCGGTGCGGCGGGGGGAGTAACTAACATTTTTCCGTTTTGTAAGGGAAATAATGCAGGTGTGTCATTTCCAGCACCTCTTGCGGCAGTTCGGTAAGTAATGTGTTCACTGTTCACAAATGATAATTTTAAATGCTTCAATGTTTGACTTTGTCCTCGCATGGTGTGGATCGTCTGTGCGCTCTACCGCGTCTAACTGCTTATAGTCACCCTAACAACTGTGATCAGCTGTTGGTATCAGCTGGTCACGATGGAAGGACAGCATCAGCGTCAACAGCATCGGTTTAACAAGATGTTTCTGAGTTAACCGTGCTGTCTGGCTCTAACAAAATCACCATGTGAAATGTCCTGCCACTCATAGGTGTCGGCCATCATTGTTTGCCTCCCACTAACGCTGCCGATACGTTTTACTAACCTAATGACAAAGCTTCGTTTAAAATGCAACAAGGAGCTCACATTCTACACGTAACAAGCGTTTTCAGATGTTTCCTGTGACTTATCTTTCTAAGAAGTGTTATCGTAAAACATTCTGTTATAGATAATGCAAATGGCATACTGTTTACTTTTCTGATACGCAAACATACTACTGTTAGAGCAAACAAACTAATAACTTATTTCAATAGTAACAAATCCGTTGAAACTGTTCACGTTATTAGATGATTGTTGTTAGAAGCATTTTAACGACGTATATTATTAACAAAGCATGCTCTTTCGCAATTAACATTGCTATTTCTAGATATTATTATGCAATTTCTTTGCGTAGTTTGTACTCTAGTTACATTCTTGAGATGTTTCGCACCTTCGTCGAGACTAGTAATCATCAGCTGAAACTAAAATTCGACCAGACGGTACTCGTAGCAGCTATCAGGATTAATAATATGAGGTCACGGAATATCCCAGATAGCAGTCCCTCGTGATCCCAGAATATAAATTTAAAAACAGGAAATTCAATTAAACCGGCAATGATGCACCGTAAGCAGGGACCGAAATAGGACAACCGGGCTCACTTTTATTTTGCACTCCACTCGCGATATCGGCCTTGCTTGTAAGCAAAATAATGTCTCCAAAAAATTCTGGGCTCAAAAGCCTCGTCGGCAAAGGTATCGTCTAAGCTTCGGGGTTATTTATTTCGAGCGTGTTTTGCGTGAATTTACATGTGTCGTTGCCAAATGTTTTGCTTCTACATTGTTATACATCGCATGCTTGCACAATTGTTTGGTCGGTGTTTAACGTAGTTGAGTTTCACGATGCCTACGAGCTTACACGTTTTGCGGCGTTAAAAGTGAATGACCTTTAAATTGGTTCTGGCTGGTGGATATATAAAAAAATGACGATCGCTTTAGATAATTTGAGGAACGGTTACGGGTTTACAAAATGGAAATCGCGTTGTGCAGACAAGAACGAGCCGGGCCGTTTCCTGGGGGAAGGCGTGTCGTTCCGTGCGAAACTGATCGGTGTGTTGGAAGTTCCCGAGGCGCGGGGAGACAGGATGTGCCAGGACGCTCTGGCGGACCTCAAGATGGCCATCAGAGCCGCTGGGGAGCACAAGCAGCGCATACAGGTGCACGTCGCGATCGACGGCCTGAGGCTGCGCGACGACAAAACTGGCGTGAGTACTCCAAATATTGGTGAAGGTGTAATAAAGTGCATCAACATTTTTTCTTGGATTCAAGCTTTGGGTCTATTGAGTGTTTTGGAACAGTTTTTCCATTTAAAAATTAAACTGATTTCAAAATTTGGCCTGGAAAGGTTTTCTTTGTGAATTAAAAGCATTTCATTGTATAATTAATGAATTAAGACCAAAAAGTTATCCATCTTATCGCAATGAATTAAAATTGGTATGAAAGTTTTCCGTCCATAATAATTGTACAGCTAATTTTCGTGTAACAACGAAACTTTTCCAGTTAGGCGTTTTGTATGCTTGATTATCACTAACAGACACTGGTTGTCTGGTAGAGATCGCTATCAAGCGATAAGACCGCCTATTGTCTACTTTGTTCGTTGTTTCTGTATTGTTTTGTACTGATTTGTGGTGTTCAATATAGAGTATTTGTATTGTATTGTATTGTAACAGTGGTGAAACTTTTTACCCGTATATCTAATCACAAAGCAGAAAATTTTGTCGAACAATAATTTAGAACGCCAATTTTCAAGTCCGTTTTAAATAGTACGTACTTACTAGCGTGGTAGACCTCCATAATTTTGGTAGCATTAATTTTGAAGTCTCGGAGGTAGAATCTTCACTTTCAATTTCAATGCATTCTTTTGCCAACTTCGTAGGTGTACCATTACGACTTAAAAAATATTAAATGGATTGCAATAACTTGGTACAAAACTAAATTAAATGCCCATGAGCGCATAAATAAATAATGGCAATGACCCTTCGGTTTTTTGTGCCACTGAAAGTGTGACATTTCAAAGTCAGGGACATCCTAGCCACGGTCATCGGAACTATTAAACTAATTGTAAGTTAAACCACTACAGTATACGAGCCGTATGCGGTCACCACATAAACAGATGAACATTTTACACCTAAAACAAACGTGTGGGTATGTTTATAACGTAAATATTTGCCCAGAGGGGGGGGGGGGGGGGGGGCTAGGACATGTGCTATGTACAATTTTTTTATCCTACTCTAACGCGATAGCCCGCTAGAAGACTTCTATCTAATGTATGGAGTCTGCTAA
The DNA here is from genome assembly GCA_932294345.1 of Pandemis cinnamomeana. NCBI lineage: Eukaryota > Metazoa > Arthropoda > Insecta > Lepidoptera > Tortricidae > Pandemis > Pandemis cinnamomeana. The sequence continues at coordinate 4,942,918 of OW028717.1, forward strand.
TATAAACATCCTTTATTCCTATCATTAATAAACAAATGACTGTGAATATTTTGACCAAGATGCAAGAGGGGTGTTTTAAGTTTGACTGCTATATATTTGTGTGTGTGTTTGTGGCACCATAGCTCTTAAATAGATAAACCGATTTGAATGCGGATTTTTTATTTGAGAGCTGGTGTCCTAGTGGTGCTTCTTAGACATGTTTTATCAAAATCGAAGCACCGTTTCTGTGTTGGGTGTTATGTTTATTTTGTGAATAATTTACGTCATATTATTATCACCAGCATAGTAGCTGCTATGGGTGGTGTAGTGGTAAAAGTACGCATCACGGAATGATGAGGACCCGGTTTCGATTCCCGCCCAAAGCTTTATTTTTCGGATTTTTCTGTGTTCTAGGTTTCAGTATTCCATTTTCCACCTATACTACGCCCACAATCTCTTGGTAAATGTGGCCTGTAGGTACCTATTACCTTAGGCTCTGTCTACCCCGTAAGGGATAAAGACGTGATTTGTGTGTGATTTGTGTGCTAGGTTTCAGTATTGCTGAGAAATATAATTTCAACGGGTAAACCGTGAAAATTAAGTACAAAAATCGAGAAGTAAAATATTTGATTCATTGACAGTTATGTTATAACTTCACAGGACTCCCTGTACCACCACCCAGTGCACAAGATATCCTTCATCGCCCAAGACATGACCGACTCGAGGGCCTTCGGTTACATATTCGGCTCGCCTGACAGCGGCCACCGGTTCTTCGGAATAAAGACTGACAAAGCTGCTAGTCAAGTAAGATTGTGCTTAAAATTTAAATCATGACATTTTCATAGTTATTAATCCATGTCGCTAGCGCCATCTGTGTGAGAATAGCTGCACGTCTAGCACGACAGCGCGCAAGAGTCGCGTCGCGCGCGAGATAGATTGCCCGTCTTTTTCTTACAGTTGGTTCTAGAAAGAGACGGGTAGTCTATCTCGCGCGCGACGCGACTCTTGCGCGCTGTCGTGCAGCCGGGCTGAACGATATACAAACGTACTCCTCCAGTCTAGAGTATAAATATAAGTATAAACTGCAAAATGTATATAACTTATTCTGCACTAGAGTAAAAAATCGTGACCCGTAAACGGAAAAGTTCCATTTAACTTTTATTGCTTGTTTAGCATTGAGTGCTAGAAGTTTGAGCACCTAATAAAAAGTTAGCGTACAGTTGATATTTCTTTTAGATGTTTATGCTGTTAAAATCCTTTTATTCTCAGCTCTCGGTCAGATGCTATATTGTCTAATTATTTTTCTATTCGTCATCTTTTCCGGTTTTTCATGTTTCTTTAAAATTGTTAATAGCTTTTGTTGAAGCTAAGTTAGCGAGGTAAACGCAAGGTCATATATTCAAGGACTCTTAATAGATGGCCTTCCAGATTTGGTGGCTGAAGTCGATTCTGAAACGATCTTATAGCGTTTCTGAACGGTCACGTTAACTCAATATTTTCGAAGCCATAAGGCAAATCTTTGGTTAATTCTGTGGGAGTATGCAAATTATTGGAACTGGTACGCGGTGGTACCAATTGTGTGTTTTGGTTGTTCCTTAGATGGAACGAATAATGTTTAGGTGGATGATTTCTTCGTTTTGGGAAACGCGAAATCATTGGATTACACTTACAGCTTTTATTTTTATGGCGGTGCATGCGTGTTCTCATATGAAAAGAATTTTAAAAAGTATCTAAGTATCGAACCGGTTTGAAAATTCATACATAATTGATCGCTAGATAGTTTTTGTGTAGCTTTGATGGCCCTAAAGCCATAGTGTTGATAGAGATATCAAATCAACGGTGTCATCATCGTTCCGTATGAGGAAGCAGTCAATTGAGATCTCCCCACGTGATCCAAGCAATTAACTAACTGCCGTAATATCTAATAGCTATAAATATACAGGACAAAAAATTACACAGTGTAAACCCAGTGTATAATCTACAAATCCACAGAATTTTCTCTATTTTTTACTCGCATAAGCTCGAGCAAACACCTGTTTTGGCCAGCAGTATGATATCCCCTACAGAAGCACAGCGGAAATACTAGAAAACCGGGGAAGTGAGAATGTGATGAGTGTTTTGTCTTCTCATTGTCGCATTCGAGTCTTCCACGATCAGTGTCGGTTTTTTGCTCGCTTTTCAGAGGTTTCACGGGAGCAAAGAACGCTGGAGTTCATTTCAAAGTCAAAAGTCAAAATGAAAGTTCTTTATTTGCATAAAATGTGGTACATTTTGGTTCTTAATACTTGTCATTAGCAGTCGCACGCATTTTGCTAGCTGCTGGCATGCAGAGAGATGTAAGTGCTACGCTAGGCAAGGCGTGCTTTACAACATTTAATTATTGGCTTACCATTGGGTTCGATTAGTTCAGTCACAATATTTTATTGATAACTAGCTGTTACCCGTGGCTTCGCCCCCGTTTTTTATTTTTCTAAATTTCAGTATTTTTTCACCGTTTAAACCTTCCCTGGGCTTTCACGAATATTTCAAGACTAAAATTAGACAAATCGGTTTAGCCGTTCTCGAGTTTTAGCGAGACTAACGAACAGCAATTCATTTTTATTTATATATATATATATATATATATATATATATATATATATATATATATATATATATAGATAAACATTAAATTTACAATGGCACACTCAATAGTCAAAATATTCGCCAGAAAGACACAAAATTACACAAGTTACAATGTCACAATTTTCAAATGCTACATAAATCTTAAATTAATGTTACATTCGATACTTAAAATAGTCAAAATATTCATCAACGGAATAGAAACATTCTTGAATAAGCCATTTCTTCAATTTTCTTTTAAACAAAAATTTTGTCCTATGCTGTTTGTGCTCGCGTAAACGCAGTAGCGCATTTGGCTTTTGCTAGATGAGACGCGTTGTCTGTAGATTACTTACTGCGTTTATACTGTGGTAACGTCAGTGTCATAACGTTTATCTTATCATTATCATATATCAGTTCTAATATGTTTATCGCGAAGTGAGACCTATCTATAGTGAAGGTAAATACAGCATTAACAAGTCTGTTGATATTGAAATCTTTTTGTTTTGGTCAATAATATACCAAATGTGTTGCGATTAATTATAATCTTAATGAATCCATTATGACAATTTTTTTTTAAGTTACAAAAAGCCAGCCAAGTGCGAGTCGTACACGCGCACGTGGTTACCATACTGACTGATTAAATTTGGTATACATGATCATTTTAGCGACCGCAATGGGTTTTGAATAATGACCACTTTAGGGGGGACGTAACAGAAAATTTTATTAAACGTTTTGCAAACTGTAACGTCTTGGATATCGAATGCAACGGCTTAATGTTGCCATCTCAGATAGGTGATTTAGTTTTTTTTAATAAATTATCTTGAATTAAATCTAAAATTGATTGAAAAAGCGAGGTGTAAGACAAGTGAGATTTGTTATCTTTATCGGTCATGTCTACTTGACCTCGAGCCGGCCAATCAGAGTGCAACAACCGCCGCAGTGGTTTGGTGTTTTTTTTCCATACAAATTGTATAACAATCCCAATTCTTTGTTGTTTTTATACGTCGTTTTCGCCCTAATACTGAATATTTTGAAATACTGATGTAATTTTTAAACTCCTATATATTTTCTGTTAGGTATTAATTCGAGTCATCTCAACAGGTAGTCATAGCGATGCGGGACCTGTTCCAAGTCGTCTTCGAGCTGAAGAAAAAAGAAATAGAGCTGGCGAAGCAGCAACTCGAGGGGAAATCCGTCACCAGCAGTCTAGTGAGGCACACCACCACTACTGCTGACGTTAAATCTAAGGTTAGTTGGTCAAGGATTAAGAATATTAATAAGTACCTGCCGTAGGTCGGGTCGTGATATTGTGGCCCAGGATAACTTTGGCATTTGAGAGAGAGAGAGAACAAGAGAGTGAGAGAGGGAGAGAGAGAGAGAGAGTGAAAGAGAGAGAGAGAGAAAGGGAGAAAGAGAGAGAAAGACACAGAGAGAGAGAGGTAGAGAGAAAGGCAGAGAGACAGAGGTAGAGAGACAGAGGTAGAGAGAAAGGCAGAGAGACAGATGTAGAGAGACAGAGGTAGAGATACAGAGGTAGAGAGAGAGAGAGAGAGAGAGAGGCAGAGAGAGAGAGAGAGAGAGAGAGAAAAGGGAAACATTTATTATTATAGATTAGGAATTAACCGTTTTCAAGGTCCAGTTGAAAACAGCATGGGATTCAACGAAATGTCATGGGAAAGCTTTATTCACTACACTTGCATATGTTTTATTATACAAAAAATTTCGTAGAAACTATCCATAATAGAAGTAACAAGCATTTGATCCTGCCATTCACATTAAACTATACCGGTTTAAAACCAGTTACTCTTAGCTGTACATTCAACTCGCGAATGACTGCGTCCTTTTTGAATGCACATACACAAAATATATAAATATACATACCTCCAATAACGTTCCAGGCGTGCCTTAATGTGGTCACAATAAGGTCGTCTTATTCAGGGTGTGTGGGATTATCCTCGGTTATGATAACGGATGTGTCGGACGTTTCATTATGCGAAATGGAAGGGTAACCAGGTTAAGTGGGTCGCGGACAAAGGCATCAACGACGGTTCGTAATTCGTGATTTTCATACAATTATACCTACAGTAGGTACATGAAGTTGGGTCAAGATGAATTGGTAAACCGCCAAGTGTGTGTATGATTTAATGACTTGTAGTATCATGTATATATTTATTATGAAAAGCTCGTAGCTTCAGCTTCTTCCATGCTGGTCTGGGAGTAAAGAAAAATCATAGAATGTATCAGTTGCTTCTCTTCCCGCGCAGACGGTAAAAGCCCATCGAGGGATTGGGCGAAAATCTTAGGGATCATGTTATATAGGCGATGTGGCTAGCAAACCATCACTGTTGATTCCCCTTTCTATCCATACGCCCACAATGCTAAACGTGGTCTTTAGGTCTTGTTACCTTAGGCTCTGTCTACCCCGTAAGGTATAAATACGTGATTTATGTATGTATGTTTAAAAAGTAAACTAATAAATTAATAACTACGAAAAAGATGTCAAGTCGGTCTGTCAGTCAAAGTGTGGTGTAGCTCCATCATCAAAACCAAACAGCTTCGCTGCTGGCTTCCATTTGTGGCGGGTGCCTCGAATGCGCCTACTTAAACTGTCTCCAACTTATTTCTCTTATTGGTTGTCTGGTAGAGATCGCTATTAAGCCTATTGTCTACTTTGTTCTTTGATTTTGTATTGTTTTGTGGCGTTCAATAAAGAGTATTTGTATTGTATTGTATTGTATTGTAATGCGCATGCTGGTCGCTCGAATTATTGATGTTATTATGCGAACTCTCAGTCGGCTCAAAACGCAAGATAAGGGGTCCTAGCGAGATGCAAGTGCTTCACCGAGGTGTTTGACAAGGTTAGCCAATTGGGGTGTAAAGACTCCATCCACGGAGGTGACGAGGGGTATAAATGCATGACGCTGCTCGCAGGCATTGGTGTATTTTTTTTTGCTTTTCTTATTCAGCAGATAGTGGGATCATGTGATAAAATATCACGTCAAAAAACCTCCATTCGACCACTGGAAGTAAAATAAAAACAAAAGCTTGTAAAAAAAACTTTTGCTAGGAGGCATAGCATAGACTAGGCTAGTATTTTAGTCTAGTAGTGAGTAATTTAGTAGGCAAACTATTCGCTGCTGCCCAAAAATTGTTTTTGTTGCCAAAGACAGGTTTCCTTACTGGATAACTCGCTACTAGACTAAAATACTAGCCTAGTCTGTACGAGCCTTAGCGAATATAAAAATGTATTTAGTGTTGTTTGACGAGCTGGTCAGCTAGTAGGTACGATCATTCCAGAAGTAAATATCAGCTAAACCCAAGTTTACATATACACACACCGAACTTAGGTACCTACATAATAGAGGAAAAGTAATATTTTTTGTGAAATTCTTTTATTTTTATTTTTTGTCCCTCCAGGGATAGGCAAAGGAAACAACGTCCATGCAGCCATAATACTGAAGTTACATTTGAAGGCGTTGCCGAATAACGTTCTCCCGCTAATTACGTTAGGGTCATACGCGTTAACTTTTGTATTTATCTTAATCATTTCAGTAGCTGTTTGCTAAAGATTAGAGGTCGGATCAATAAACATAACATGGCTACCTACTTCAAGAAGACACTAAAAATTTCAGATGTCAGCACACGACCATTTTCTAAAATTAAAAAAAAAACAAAATTCAGAATAATAATAATAATAATAATTTATTAATTTACAAAGAATATGGTATACAATAAACAGTTCTTAAGATATAACACGCTTCTCATATTCTGTCGCTATCGACGTGTAAAATAGTCATACAGCAATAATATTTAGTTTGAAAATTTAAAACATTAAACAATAATGATAAAAATGTAAATGTCCAGTCTCAATTTCAGATAGAAAAAAATTAAAAAAATAATTTATGATTTATAAAAAAAAATGACAATATTAGATAAGTAGGAAAATGGAATGAATGGTTTTACAATGGGTCTTATATATACTATACATATTATATATAATACCTGTATGAATGTGACAGCTAGCTGATTGCGATGCCAATTGTCAGCCCATACATGAACTGTCAAAATGAACACGATGACGATTGCGTTCGAGTTAGATAATAAGCCTACTGGATTGAGTTGAAAAAAAAAACACTTTAGAATCAATAGTGACTTCCTCTGGAATGAACTACGCGCGGTATGTAAGATTAGTTACACAGTTCAGAGATTCCCCGAAACTGGGTACACTTATAAACATTTTAGCAGTCGCTGTTGTTTTTTTGCTGCAATGTTTTTTTGCTCATGTGACCTTGGCCTTAATTCGACGCCGGTCTTTGTTATTTACATTTTGTTGTTATGAAAACTTGAAAATAGAGTAAAACATATAAGTAGTATTACATTGTAACGACAATCTTCGTTTACAAGCCCGCTAAAACTCGTGGTTTTCCTGTGTTTTGGTTTTTGGTGCCAAGTGGCAGTGATTGAAAATTGCGGATTTAAAAGTATTATTCAACATTATCAACCGTGCCTGATTGACAGACAACATTACCACTATAGGTAAACCACTTAAATGAGTCCTCGCCCGCGCGGGGGTACAGGGGCGCAGGGTAGGACAACAAAGGGGACCGAAAGAGGTGCGGGTTGGGCGCCTGCCCGCACAGAGCTCGACCCCTTTTGTCGCCAACCCCGCGCCCCTGTACCGCGCGGGCGAGGACTCATTTAAGCGGTCGGTCTGTACCACCTTAGGCACTTAGCCCTTAGGATTTAGGCACGTGAAATTTAGCAGACATACATTATTAATTTATTAGGTACCTCAACTATCAAAGAGGTGCACGGGACATGGAAGTAAACAAGTTTTTAATTCTGTCACGGGTGTCGAGTCGCGAGCTTAAGCTGGTTACATTACGAGAGAGAGAGAGAGAGAGAGAGAGAGCGAGAGAGAGAGCGAGAGAGAGAGAGAGAGAGCGAGAGAGAGAGAGAGCGAGAGAGAGAGAGAGCGAGAGAGAGCGCGAGAGAGAGAGAGAAACATTTATTTACACATATTCGATACACGTAGATAAATAATAGGAAGAAAAACAATATACTTAGGAATAGCGATATGGTGTAAAATGGGCCCCACTCAACATAATCCACACAAATTGTTTTGATTAATTTGACACAACGTAATCAAAGTTCTGATACTTTTACATACATTTACAGTACACAAGCAAGCTGGCTGAAGCCTTTGAGTATGTGAATGGAAGGAAACATACGTATATTATACAATCCATTATCACCATGCGGACTAAACTTCAATGCTTTAAATCAAATCATAAAGGTAGCTGCCACCATTTGGGCAAATAATCATTTGGCAAGATAACTTTTCGCACTTTTGGTTTGGCGAATTAATGTTTAGCAAATAATTCGAACGAATTGTTACTAGGTTAGGTTAAAAAAAGGTTAGGTTATGATCTTCTGGTTAAGAAGTTATATGTTAATTAGTAATTGGTTTAAGTTTTGTTGAGCGTCAGTAATCCTGAAGTAACAGATAAATAGGTATAAATGGAAGTTAATCAGGCAGAAGCTAACAAGTGTTTATTAATAAATAAAAGGGTTAATCGATAGAGGCCGTAGCACAATAGCATTTACCACCGCGCAAAATAGCACCCATCCCTTTTGCACGGAAAGCATGTTTACGCTTCTGGTTAGTGATCTTAGAAAACTAAAAAAAGTTTATAGCCCTTGTACACAATGATCCACAATGGGGATTAATGGTCCGATAAGGGTAATCGCGATTGTGAATATGAAGCAATGGCACATGATGGCGGACAATTGCCCGTGTACAATGGATAGTGTCGCGCAATGACAATATGGCGATGGGCATGTATGGTCCAATGTGTACCAGGGGCGTAAGAGTTGAGGGAGGATTTTTTAACTGCTAGGCCTACAATCGATATTGGTAAAACGTGAAGTTAGCTACTGCCTCAGTAGCAGTATTTGGAGCAATGCTAGTGCTAAAGGTTGATTTACTGTACACCGGCGTTCATTCATACTGCACCGGGCAATCGGCGGGCAGTTATTGGCCGAGCAAGTTCACAAGCAACACGTGGTATTACCTTTTTATTTTGTTGGCGAGTGACCACCAGGCGTCAGGAGAACATATTCATATTACACTAGGTCGTGACTGGACAGCAGTCCTTACCCGACATTTCGACGCTGTGCCCAGGCCATGCACAGGATTGGCCCGGTCAACTATGAATCACTTCATACAAATGTGTACCGTAAATGCTCTCACCGTGTCCCGCCCTTATCTTATCTTGAAGTAAATTACGTGTGTGTATTAAATCTCGTGGTTACTCTAAGCACGAATTCTGTAAGACAGGAAAGTTTAACGCGCGCTATCTCATGCCAAAAAATGGGATTGGGAATGACCGCGTTGGTCAAGGGAAATGTTTAGTTCTATTTTTTTTTTGGACGGACTGGTAGAATCTATAAGGGTGATGTTTTTGATATTTTGTCTACAAAATCTTATTACGTGTGTTTAGGTTTACGATTACGGTTTACGTGTTCTGTACCGTTACGTGTATCGTTCCTCACGAAGTATTAGAAAAATTGTAACGCAAGGCAAGCTACAAAGTATTTCTAGCCACAATGCCTTGTGACCCTAATACCAGTTTCACACGGAGGCAGAGCATTAGACTGAACAGCAGTTTGGTTGCCTTTGGAGTGTCGCTTCTAGTCTTTATTCTAATATGAACTAAACAATAGGCATCATAATAATAAATAAACCCTTTGTTTGTCTATTGAATCGTGCTCGTTTAGAATGTCCTGTGTTTGATCAAAACATCGCATAATTGGTTGTGTCAATAGTCGGCGGATGAATTGACAGTATTGCAGTATTGATACATTCCGATAGCGGACATTGTTTGGGCCAGTTGTTTGTTCAATGTCGAGAAAACGCCTGCTTTCGTCCGAATGCTACGAGAGCGAGATAAAAGAGGTTTCCTTTGAAATATTTCTTTTGGTGCTGCCGTTGTGTGTATTTGTGCCAAAAAAATAAAGATCGTTGCAGATTAACGCATTCACTGACTAGACTATTCGCTGTCAAGTACCGCATCCTGAATGTACATCTTGTGTGTTCCAATATTTGCTGAATTATGACAACTGCATTGGGCGAAAGCCACGAAAACGCATATATGCGTTAATGTGAAATAAGTGATTCGCAGTTTTATATGCTGTCCTAAATAAAATCAGTGTTAGTTTGTCATTATTAACTGTCAGATCGTGTTTACATTTTAAATAAACACTAGTGTGCTACCAGTGAAGAGCGCAGTGAAAATTAAATTAAAATTGTGATAAAATGTGGTGTTTTAGATCCCGTTTCACAAACAAAGTAATTTCTAAGGAAGTCATTGTGAATTTGTTTGCTTTACAGTGTCACAGTCACAGTACGCGAATCACCTTCCTTAGCTGGCTGTGATTGCTCTTGCTAAGTTTAAAAATTGTTTTAAAATACCCTTTGTCCCGATATCTGTCAGAGGGATCCAAGAAAAATAAGTAACGCGTTTCAAACGTTAAGAAAGTTTTTTTTAATTCTAGAGTATAACAACAATTGGCGAGACCAGTACCACATCATTCAAGAGCCAGGAGGCGGAAGGCGGGGTGGCGGAGCTGGTGGACTTGGAGCAGGAGCTGAGCTCCTTGAGGAGGGGGCTGACCCAGGTGGAGGGGTTAACGCCCTCCAGCGACCCATTTGGCGACTCTTTCATAGTCCCGTCACAGGTTAGTTTTGAGTAGGTACTGTTCATCATGTGAAAATCGTGTAATTCTGTGAAGAAATAACTGTCTCGATATAGGGCTCGGTTTTGGAAAGCACATAACTTAAAAGCGCTATTCGAAAGTGTTAAAAATCTGTATATTGCTACAAAACTATAGCTCGTATATAATTTTGGACTGGTTTTAAGAGCTGTAATTTTCTTTTTTCGAACTCAGCGCTTTTATGCGCTACTTTTGAAGTATTTCCAGAAGAATTCAATAAATTATAATGCTTGTCCGTTCGATTTGGCAAATGCCGTACGTGCTATAATTTGTTTTTACCTACTGACAGCGTATAAAGCAATCAAAACCTAAATTCTAAATTTAAACAACACTCCTGCGTGTTTCAGAAGGGCCTGCTCCCGCCGCCCCCCTCGGGGTCCTCGAGCCGCGGCCGTAACACCCCCGCGGCCGCCCCTAGATCAATTTTCAGCCCGAACAAATCCCAGCCGTTGCCTTTCGACCTGACGTCAAATTCGGATTTCGAACCAGCTACTACACCGGCGCCGTCATTGGTCGACAATATCCAGGAAGCGTCGGTGAGTTTTGGCTTTGTTGAAATTGAATAGGTTTCGACGTTATTGTAACTTTTGGATGAAGCTTAAATAAAGTTGCTAATGAGGGCTTCTTTGTAGAGTATTATCTTTGCTAGAAAAATATAGGGGGGTTGAAAGCTCGGCCTGAAAAGGTTAACTTCAATGATTAATTCTGGATACGTTCAGTTATCAGCAGAGATCGGACAAATTTGCGTCATTGCTCGCAATAATGTGGACATGACTCAAAAATTAATCAAATAATTAATCATTTAATTAATTTCTCGAAATAAAATTTGAACTCTCGGAGATAAAAATTTACACATGCATAAAATTATTAGCAAAATGTTAATTAAAGTGGCAGTTCTCGTTCTCGTAAATCTTTTTATATAATAAAGAAATCACGATCCTGCTAGATGTGATTATTATTTCTGACAAAAATGTTTTCTAGTTCTATAGGTATAAAACCTCCGTGGATATACTTATTCTTAATATATGTATTTTGACATATTTGATTAATTTTGGAGCCATGTCCACATTATTGCGAGCAATGACGCAAATTTGTCCGATCTCTGGTTATCAGATGTGTTACATTTATATTAGACAGTAGTTAAGCTTTGTAAATGTTAGAACAAAACTCAAGGTCTCTTATTCCGAGAGTCGGCCTGTTCTCAGCAGTGGGATGTAAAATATTAAGTTCAGACATTTTCGAAGTCAGCTCCAGCTTTTGCTTTATTTATGTAATTTATTAAAGGGTATCTGTAACCTGTATTTTAAACTGGCAAGGGTAAAAAAAAGTCTAAAAGGATACAACAACGTTGAAATGTCTTCATTAATCATTCAGCTTTTATTGCTATTTGTTATCTGCATTGTGCACGCAACCCTGCTACGTACACAGACAACATCACCTATTTCACATGAATCACCCAAATTGTGTACAATTTCCTACATTCGAACTAATTACTCTTTGCAGCTCGTATTTTCGTGTTGTTTCCTAAACTAAACAATTTTAATTTTAATTTTAATTTTATTTATTTATTTCCACATTGAAGGGTAGTTGTTAACTCTATTTGATTCCTCGAGAGTATCCAGTCCGTATGAAGTGCAAAAAGTAACTGAGAGAAAAACGCGTAACCCAAGACACGAAAATGTACAGAGCTGCAAAAGTTTAACTAGGAGGACTGTAATAAATTGTATCAATCCAGGTGATTATAGTGAAGGCAACCAATACTTTCGCTTATTTGCTTTCGAAATATCTACATTAATGTACTAACGCTTTCCACGTCACTCAAAACGTAGTCATATTGCACAGCTGGTGATAAAACTGATAAACTGATTATTCGTAAACCTTATGAAACGTGACAGTACACTATTGATCAGTTAAACATGTTGGCGGTTTCATTGTAACAAAATAGATTCAATGATGGTGTTTTTTTTTAAATTACCTTTATATTTTGGTCGAGTACTTCCGAAATTTCATAATTATGTAGCTATGAAAATAATAATTATTACTTGTAATTAATGAATCATTGTGCAGTTCTCATTTCATGTCATCTCAGGTCATTGGAGTTTTTTTTACGCAGTAATTTAATTAATTTAATCATTCATCAATTCCAATCGTAATAAATATTGCGTTAATGAACTATTACGCTAATTATTTACAAATAGGTTACACTCGTATAGATTTATTATGGGGACCAGGTGACCCTTAATATACAGCGACAATGGGAAATTGCAGCACATAAACACATTACCACACAACAGCATGTATGTCTGTCTACAAATTGCTGTCATATCAAGTCAACTATTGCCTGGTCTTAATTTGTCAACGTGGTCAACAATGGATCAATACAGCTCTAGACTCTAGGGTTCCCTGGGTTTTCAACATCTGTCCTTCTCTTTCAAGTTAGGTGCCAAGGGGATGGATGCTTAAAAATTGACGAGCCTGTTTCTCATATTTTTACAGAGTACTTGCGTCATCCACTTCAATATAGGTCCGTATCGTCTCAAATGGAACAAGGGGAAATATGAAATCAATTTTTGAAAACAAGCTCTGCAGTTATTTAGCTACCACACTTGCATGTCCCCCACCCGTAACTATTTAGTCAGTGTTGTGACCGTGAATGTTCGCTTCAGCCCGCGTCGACCCACGAATACTCTATAGAAAGAGTAACAAGACAATAGTAGTAGCTGCGTCTCAGTCCCTCCGCACACGCGACTGCTCAGATGTTTCGTTCTCCGTTTTTACCTGCCATGAGATATTGAGGAAAGTTCAACTGGGAAATGTAATTTTAGAATTTAATATTGTGAAATTAATCAAGTGTTATGACAAGCGTCTGCCATGTTTGATTAACTATAATGATAGCTTAAACGTGAAATTGCGTATACAATTGCGTATAGGCATGATAGTTGATAAAACAATAGAAGTCCTCAGTAAGAATACACCAACTTTCCTAGTTGCATGTGTGTCAAAATAACAGTGCAGTGCAATGAGTTCCATTGGATTTACAGTGAAATCAATCGATGTAAATGTTTTCTTCTTTTCATAAATTATAGAATACTCGCCAAAACAGTAATGGTATTTGTCTAAAGAGACTTTTTTTAAATGCCAGTTGACACTTTCGCCGATAAATAGGTACAGGTGTAGTGAATCAAGTTTTCCCATGACATTTCGTTGAATTCTATCCGGTTCTCAATTTTAATGACATGTTATTAATGTTGTGTATACAATGCAATTGTCAGATTAAATTGTTTTATAAATAAGTACCTTATTCAAATGTTAAAGTTGAAAACCGCATGGGATTCAACGAAAATCATAGGAAAGCTTCATTCACTATACCTGTTATGGTAAATCGCAGACGAAACTCTAGAAGCATGGAGTTGCAGGCTACTTATGAATTCGTTATGTTTTAACATATTTAGCTATTCCATTTTATAACCTTGGTGGATATAATATCCCTTTTTTATAAGACGTGCTAGTTTTTAATTGCACTACGCCTTCCTCCTCATCGAATCTGTTCTTGGGAGCGACGATAATTCAGTCTATTTACGGCCACCACCGTCTGTTAAGTTCTTGATATCAGAGGTGCTGTCTCTAATAATACGAAACGGACAGCATCATAAGATATCTAGCACTTTAGGAGTCAGGAGCTTAATAGTGTGGTGGAGCACGGTGTTGGCAGAGGAATTAAGACATAACGAATGAGTAAGCGTCCCGGCTGCAGCGCTCCCGCCGCCCCCGCCCCCGCGCCGCCCGCGCCCCGCGCTGACCCGCTGCCCTGTTGCAGGTCCGGCCCGCCGCCGCCCCGGCCCTCAGTTACGACGTATTCACCGAACTAGACCCCCTCGGCACCGGCCGGAGTAAACCTTACGTTGACAAAAAACTCTTCTTTCAGGAGCTCAAAAATCCGCCAAAGAAAGTGCTCAAAGACCTCGTACCCACACAGCTCCTCGCGGATATACCGGCCGAGAAGTCCGGGGATTATCAGGCGACCATGACGTCCCTGTCGCGGCAGTCCGGAGGGACGGTGTCTGTGGGGCGGCCGCTTTGCGCGGGACACTTTTTCGCGACGGTCGACCCGTTCGAGGAGACCGACCCGTTCGACAGCACGGACCCTTTCTCGGAGTCGTTCAAGGACGATCCGTTTACGAGTATGCAGGAGTTTCCGAAGGCGCCGCGCGATTCTGGGGCCGTTTTGCGGGAGGAGATTAAACGGAAGCTGAATAGGGAGGACAAGGGCGAGGGGGAGGGCCGGAACGTGTTCAACGGCCCGCTGCAGGTGTCGCTGCCGCCGGAGCCCGCGCCTAAGTCGCCTAGGCTGCAGAGACAGGTACTATTTTTTTTTGTAACATTTTTTTTGTTGCCAGTATCAACGTTTAATTTTTTTATCAACCCTTGAACTATCCTCTAATTTTGTTCGCCAAAGAGGCATATCATGTTGTTGGCTAGGTACTGACGGATGCTTGTTTTATCAATACTTATCGGAGATATGTATGTATGTATAACTTTTTATTTTGAATAAAACACATTAATTTCCAGATATTCATGTTCTTTTCTCGTTCTTCTATATCAACGATGTAAGTCTGATTCTAAACATCAGAGATAAGTTTATACTTTACTTTCTTTATTCACATAGAGCCAACAATCGAAAATTAACTGAAAGAGGTCCCTTTAAGGTATAAATTGCCTCTGTACGTTTGCTTGATGTAAAATTATCGTGTTTTTTTTTTACATACCAAAGCTTATTGATAATACAGCTGCACGTCTAAACCCAGCTAGCAACAGCGAAAACGAAGCTCCCCCATGTAAACACCGCCACCGTTGTAGAGCACAGACACGAGCACGGTCCGGCAGCGGCCGCAGCCGAGCGCGAAGCTAGGCGCGGACAACGCGTCGCCGCCGCCGCCGCTGCCGCCCAAGAAGCTCGGCGAGCTGCCCGCGCGCCCGCCGCCGCGCCCGCCGCAGCACGACGACGACGGCCCGCCGCTGCCCCGGCCTGCCAGGAAGAAGGAGCCGCTGGTAAGCCGGGCCAGGTGTTTAGAGGCTGGGCGGACCACGCGTCGCCGCCGCCGCCGCTGCCGCCCAAGAAGCTCGGCGAGCTGCCCGCGCGCCCGCCGCCGCGCCCGCCGCAGCACGACGACGACGGCCCGCCGCTGCCCCGGCCTGCCAGGAAGAAGGAGCCGCTGGTAAGCCGGGCCAGGTGTTTAGAGGCTGGGCGGACCACGCGTCGCCGCCGCCGCCGCTGCCGCCCAAGAAGCTCGGCGAGCTGCCCGCGCGCCCGCCGCCGCGCCCGCCGCAGCACGACGACGACGGCCCGCCGCTGCCCCGGCCTGCCAGGAAGAAGGAGCCGCTGGTAAGCCGGGCCAGGTGTTTAGAGGCTGGGCGGACCACGCGTCGCCGCCGCCGCCGCTGCCGCCCAAGAAGCTCGGCGAGCTGCCCGCGCGCCCGACGCAACTGGTACATTCTATGTTTTTTCTTTACTCCCAGACCAGCATGGAAGCATTATATGTATAATACATGCATAATATACCGTGCAAAGTCGGGGCGGGTCGCTAGTAGCCAATAAACTCGATTCTTAGTGAGTGTGAAAAAATGTAAAATACTAATTTAATATTTTATTACTTTGTTTTGAATTTTTTATTATTACCTAATAGCTTCGTCTGCGTAGAATTATACAAGTAAACCTTCCTCTCAAATCACTCTATCTATTAAAAAAAACCGCATCAAAATCCGTTGCGTAGTTTTAAAGATATAAGCATGCATAAGCACAGACAGCGGAAAGCGACTTTGTTTTATACTATGTAGTGATTATAAAGAGACATCTACAATACTTTTGTTAACGCTAACAGTCACGTTCTATCTGCAGTGGCGTAGCTACCTAGGGACTAGGCGGGGCAGTGCCCCGGGGCCCTCAAACTCAGAGGGCCCTCGAATCCTTACCAGAAAATCTCGATCGAACTATTATTATTAAAACATAACCAGTTTAGAAATAGTAGTGGGGCCCCATTTTTTATTTGCTCCAGGGCCCTTGGTTACCTAGCTACGCCACTGTCTATCTGTCAGCTGTGCCTTCACTGAAACAGACATTAGTGCTAGCTAGTGGTCGTTCCCGGCAGGCGGACCGCAGCATGAAGCCGCGGCTGTCGTCGGCGGCGACGACGAGCAGCGAGGACGAGTACCTGTCGCCGGCGCCGCCGCCGCTGCCGGCCGCGCGCCGCTTCGACATCACGCTCAGCCAGCTGCTCACCTGCAGCATGGACGAGCTGGCTCACAGGTGCCGACCTTTCTTAAACTTGTTTAAACTTGTTTAAGGGCCTGTTTACCACTAAGTTCCAGTTATGTTAAGTAACGTTATCTATGATGACGTCGCTGTCTGATTCGTAGTAGTAAATAGAGACGGAAAGACGTACTAAATATTGTATAGTTCCTAAACCAAAGTCAAGCCAGCACGAAAATAAATTTATATTATTTCATTAGTAAATTTGCTATTCCTATGAGTAAAGCGACAATTTCTTAAATCAATAAAGATATACTATGTACATGACATTACAACACAATACAATACGATACAATACAATAATTCTTTATTGAACACCACATATAACAACAAAAGAGAAAAAAGGTATACAGAATATTACAAGGTAGCAATAGGCGGCCTTATCGCTACGGAGCGATCAGATTACAGTGTAAATAAGTAAATAAATAAGTTCACGTGACAAGAATAGGGTTAACCGAGTGCAAGTTAAAGAAATGTAGGCCCTCATTGAACTAGTTTAACGTCCAAGTTCTGTAATTTAAAATATGGTAATGGTTAGTTCTATTTGAAACCTTGACATGTTCTTTAACGATTAGCTCTACGCCGCTACAGAGATTTCTCCAGGCCAATAATTATAAAACAATTGTTCCAGGCTACGAGTTCCTGCTGCAACCTTGTCCTCCATGACTCTACCTCAACTCACAGACTACCTCCGGTCGTACTTAGCAGCCGATAACGACAGAGCGGTAACTAACCTACTTACAACCTTTATTCTAACACTAACCGTCAATATCTCCATCATTAACACAATCTCTCTTACAGCACATCCATATAGAACCGTCAATGAAACCAGAGAAAGACAGACCTTCTTTCACTATACCTATATCGACTGTAGTAACTGATAAACCCCCGCCAACCGCTCCTTCGATACCTAAAGAGTTCAAACCGCAATTCGAAGACAACTTCGCACCGCCCGAAATCAACGATACTTTCGTAGCGAATTTCGACGATTTCGACAAAAAGGCTAACCCTTCTTACGACAGATACGCGGTGTTCAGAGAAATACAGGAGCAGGAACTAAAAGCGAAGTCGATATTGGACCCTATAGATGACAAGAGCGCGGAATCCGAATCCGAACCGAAGCAGGACTCTGATGAAAAAGAAGAATTAGCGGCGATCAACGATATAATGCGAGCCAATCAGGAACGGGAAGACATTAAAGAGAACAACCGAAGCCCACTAAAAACCTTAGACGAATTAACGCTAGACTCCTTCAACATGTTCCGAAAGTCTGTGAGCCCAAAGCCTACACAGATCGACCTAAAAATCGAAGATATAAAATCAGTTATGAAGAACTTGCAGCTAGAACAGTTTAGAAGATCAGTTTCTCCTAGAGAGAATACTAACGAAGTTAAGACTGAGAATACTAATGATAGGTACGCGGCGTTACGAGAAATAACTATAACAGAACCGCAGGACGAGTTCGAATCGATACCGCCCGAAGCGCCGAAGGAGCGAAAGCGTTCCGACGAGAAATCAGACGGTTTCGACAACTCTGATTTCTTCGATTGCATCGACAATAGTAGTCTGTCTTTCTCGCACGTTGACGATGCGTTCAGGAAGAGTCCGGTGGTGAAGGAGAAGGAAGAGGTGAAGGTCGAAGAGAAGAAGGAGGCGCCGGCCGAGCTGGCGCCGGTGCGGGATTTGCAGCCGCCGGCGAGGCTGTCTGCCGGTTCCATCAGTGACGTGGCCAGCGGATCGTCACCCGATACAAAAGGTAATTTAAGAATCTTTGAAATAGGATAGGTACGCATCAGTCCTTTGCGTAGGTATTTGTATTATATTATTATGTCTGACGTTCTTCGAACCAAACGGTGGTCCTTTTAAAGAGCATTCGAATGCGGTAGCCTTGGTTTTGCGTTTTTGGAGCTCGGCTACTTCGCTCGTCGATTTGCTTAGAGTGCTTACATATTCCAACTAGAAGAAAGGAACTCCTCTTTAGGCTCGGTTCAAGTTCGTACTGAGTCGCGCAACGCGACGCGGCACATTCAATTGAGAATAAATAAGTGAAATCAGTGGCCTGGCGGGGTCGCCAGGGTAGGCAGTGCACCATAATATTGGGGGGTGATTGATATTGGCTGAGGGCTGTGTTCTCTTGTTGTAGAGAAGTGCGTGTCGCCACGCGGGACGACGCGCGCCGGGCGCTGGGCGGTCCTAGGCGCGGGAGCCTCGCCCTGGTCGTCGGACTCGCGCGACAGCGAGCCGCGCCACGCCTGGCGGGAGGGCCGCCGCCGCCGGCACCACAGCCCCGCCGCGCCGCGCGCCAATACCGGTAACTATACTCAGCAGCAGCATCGTCGTCGTTGTCGTCATCACCACGTCCATCACCATCATCACCATCATCATCATCATCATTATGTTCATCATCCTCGTCATCATCACATCGGCGCGTGATTCCCGCAAATGCATGGGTCAAGTTATGATAGTCTCACGTACGCAGATAGTGATCTGTCCGGGAAGGGACGAGGTTTTAGAGAATCACACGACTGTCGTTTAACTGCAACTCTGTTTGCAGTGCAAACATCGTCGTCATCGCGCGACGTGTCTCCCTGGGAAGAGGAGCCGCCTCCGAGTCGGCTGCAGCGCCCGCCCTCTCATCACCGGGACAGAGAATCCAGGTAGTCCTACTAATGTTGAAAGTTTGTGAGCAAGGATGGATGGATGTGGAATTAAGAAGTAAAATTTTCGATTCTAAGTTCTAAGTTCCTTTTTTACTTTTTCAGACACAACTCATCGGGTTCAAGAGAATGCTTAGATTCCGGCAGCGGGCGAGAAAAGGATAAGTTAAGAGACAAACGCGACAGTAGAGACAGAGAAAGAGATGTTAGTAGAGATGGAAGGGAATCGAGAAGAGACTCCGGCAGCGGCCGCGACCGCCGCGACGTAAGCAAAGAAAGAGACCATAGAGACCACAGGAGAGATAGAAGGAGTCGAGATAGGGACAAGGACACGTGGGATAGAGACAGAACGTACAGTAGAGAGAGGGATTACAGAGATTCGAGGAGTAGAGAGCGGCCTGCGATAGACTACAGAGAAAAGGAGCGGGACAGACATAGGAAGCCGAGGCATTCTTATGATGAAGAAGAGGAGTAAGTTTTATTAACTTTATTTGTTGGTATTCCGCTATGTATTCGTACCTAGGAATTAAAATATATGCAGAATAAACTCGATACCGTGTAACGCACATTTTGATTTTGATTTTGACATATGGAATGTCATGCGGCTTATAGTAACATATTATTATGTGTCTTAGCTAAGTGTTTTTCTTAAGTTGTTTGTTAAGTGTATGAAGCACGAAACCATTCGTTCCAATAAAGCGGAGATATTCATGAAAATTCATATATATTTTTTTTTTCTTCAAAAATAAGAAGAGGAGAATACTGAAATTTAGTAGGTATAGCACTTACTAACGTCGTAACCTATCATCAGAAAAAATCAAGCGGATAAGCTATTAAGGCACAAGATGTTCCCTTACCCTGCCATGGCCTTTCAACTACCTAGTAGACCGAACAATTTTTTTTTAGTGTAAAAACTAATTAATTTTAGTTGTACAGGGGGGTTACCGTGACGTCTTAATGCGATACAATCCCGATTCAGTTTATCGACCGTCCGCTTAAATGAGTCCTCGCGGGCGCGGTGCAGACGCGCGGGGTGGGACGACCGCGGGGGCTCTCTGTGCGGGCGGCAGGCGCACCACCCGCCAGCACCGAGACAGCTCTCCGCGGTCGTCCTACCCCGCGCCCCGCAGCCGTGCCCGCGAGGACTCATTTAAGCGGACGGTCTATCCTATAGACTCTATAGGATCGCTGGCTGTCAGATCCATACTAAAACATGTCATGATGGTGATTTGGTTACATTATAGTATTCTTTTTTATTGTTTAGTTACAGCGATGGATGCGGGTCGGGGCGCTCGTCGCCACGAGACCGGTGGTCAGACCAAAGATGGCGGAGAGACGGTAATTGCTAATTGCATTATTACTGTGAAGTATTTTATGAGCGAATTTAACATCGCTTTGGTACTAAAGCACTGGCCCCACCGCCGGCTGAGCAAGAAGCGAGTATAGCGAGCTGTCGCTGGCTCTTACGAACAGCCAGCGATCATTTGTAAATATGTCTGTCTCTTTTACCGACATGGGATCTGTATCTTTTGTTCCTTTCTTGAGCAGAGTAGGTACATGCGCAAATTAACGCCCACCGATGTGGTGTCCAATGTTCAAGTAGTTTGCTGGCATGAAAATGCTCTCATTTAAGACTAACCGCCTTATTCATAAACGCTCTATAGGCTTCTGCTAACTTAGCAATCGTTTGTCCTTATCTGTGAAAGGTAAATGTCAAAGTGACAGATAAGGACAAATGATTGCTAAGTTAGCAGAAGCCTACAGAGCGTTTATGAATAAGGGGGTTAACCTCTCGGCTTTTCGTGACTTGACAGTAAGTGTATAATAACTTAAGTAACGCGTTTTTCAGATCGAAATTACGGCTCGCTCGGTTGGCGGGAGACGCGACGGAGGAACGAGGCGAGGCAAGTCGAGGAGCTTAGCGATCGAAGGTATATAAATAAAACAAATTCAAGAGTTGTAGTTTTTATTTTTTAGAGGCAGGGTAGCAGCAGTTGTAATTGTTCAAATTGTTTTATTATTTGTTATATTTTGTTTTAAGACTAGACACCTGTTAAAAACTATTTTTTTTCGAATCTGGCTAGTTCTACCTATCAGTATCCAGTCGCATTGTATTCAAGAATTGAGTTCTATTGTATCACAAACACCCCTATTAGCAGCTCATTTATTTAGCTAATAGGCTCCCAAGGCTATTTTACAAGTCTTTTTTTAAACTACCAGCGCTTTCCGAAAGACCATCGTCGCCAAGAAGAATGCGCCGCATGAAACTTGGCAGAAAGTAATTTTTTCAAAACAAATACATATCATAGTATAAAACAAAGTCGCTTTCCGCTGTCTGTCCCTATGTAGGTATGCTTAGATCTTTAAAACTAAAGGATTTTGATGCGGTTTTTGTAATAGATAGAATTATTCAAGAGGAAGGTTTATAATGTACTAGCAGTTGCCCGCAACTTCGTCTGCGTAGAATTCGTTTATCGCTATCCCGCGGGAATCACGCAATTTTCCGGGATAAAAAGTAGCCTATGTGTTATTCGAGACTATAATCTATCTATGTTCCAAATTTCATCCAGATCGGCCCAGTACTTTTTGAGCCTATTCATTACAAACATACAAACATACAAAAATAGGTACAAATCTTACCTCTTTATAATATTAGTATAGATAATTCTACGCAGATGATGTCGCGGGCGGAAGCTAGTTATAATTAAATTCTACGTAACTACTCCGTTCAAGATACGTATCAGAAATTGGTGACCACGATCCTCAGACATAAGGAACCGACAGCAGTAGATAGTAGTTAGTTAGTAGTAGTTAGTAGATATTTATTTATTTATTCATATAAAGCGACAGGATACTGATAGCGGTTAAAACGTTTGTAGAACTCCATCTACATTAAAAACTTACTCTATGACCTAAACTTTTAGGTACGGCACAACACTAGGCTGGCCCGCGCGTCGTTCCAACACCAGCTCATCGCGGCGCGATTCCGACCGGGACGCGCGCGACCCCCGCGACTCCCGCGACCCGCACCCCCGCGACCCCCGGGACCCCCGCGACCCGCGCGACCCCCGCGACCCCCGAGACCCGCGCGACATCCGCGACTCCCGCCGCCGCACGCGCCGTGAGGAGCCCAGACAGAAGCAGAGGGATTATCGCTTCTTTAATGACTTCTCGCCGCGGGATCGGGAGCATGCGAGTCCGTTTGACAATGACTTTCAAGAGCCGGTGCCCGTCGTAAAGAAGAGAGCGCCTTACGCCAATTTAGAGGGGACCAGGTGAGTGATTATTATGATTAACTAGCTTTTGCCCGCGGCTTCGTCCGCGCAGATAACGTCAAAGTGACATACCACCTTCATCCATTAATTTCTTGCGAGTCGTGCGAGTCGGGTTACCTCCGCGTGTGATCAAGAGCTGCGGTTCGTTTTTGGATCTGTCCGGGGGGAAGAGCAGTGCTTGGTCCGGTGCGCCCTGTGCATCGGGTAATGATTTTCTGGTGGTCTCCGATTGATATAGGGATATAGGGCTAAGAGCCCGACAGGGGGGGGAGCGGTCTTTTGACCGTGTTCTACCGTACAACGTTGCCGACATTTTTGAATACTGTATTTATTACTTTGACGTTGGCGAAATCATCGCATCGATCGATGGGGCCATATTAAAAAAAGGAGAGAGGAGGTCATTATTATCTATCCCGTAGAAAATTCGCAAATTCCCGTCCAAGTGCTGCTCTTTGATCTTCAAAGTATATGCCTGCCAAATACCAAGGATCTGTATTAAGTAGCGAATCATATAAACGATTTAAAACTTCAGAAATAACAGGCAAGTACCTTTCAGATTCGCGTTCGAGCCTGAAGAGACGACCGCGTCGCCGCTCTCGGCGGGCAGCGCGCGCGCGCACGAGTCGGACTCGCCGGCGACACGGTTCCGATTCGACTCCGACTCGGTCTCGCCCCGCTCCATGTTCGAGGACGACTTCACGACCATCTCGACTCCGCGGGGAAGGACCGCCTCCATCGCGGAGGAGGACGAGGACGTGCCCCCGCTGAGGGCCAAGCCGCAACAGCAGCAGCGGGATATTAAGAAGTCGGAGTCGGTTAATATCTTCACGAGGGAGTCGGATCCGTTTGAAGGTTAGATCTTACTGTAGATCGTCCGCTTATATGAGTCCTCGCGGGCGCGGCTGCGGGGCGCGGGGTGGGACGACCGCGGGGAGCCCACCCCGCGTGTCTGCACCGCAAGGGCGAGGACTCATTTAAGCGGTCTATAATATTAAGCGACAGTTTGTGAGGATGTTTGTTACTTTTTCACGGCTGAAAAGACCTGGATGAAATTTGGCCCAGAGATCTATACTAATTATTTCAGTGTTGGATAGCCCATTTATCAAGGAAGGCTATAGGACTGAATGCTTGTCCCCTTTTGTGTAGGCGTTGGACATAAGCTACCCAAAATACCTACTAATTCCACACAGACTGACGGATCAGTGTTGTGTGCTGCCCTACTTTTGACAATAATAAAAATGATGAAAACGTGGGTAGTTGCGCGCCGCTGTCAGTTGCGTCGAGCAGCCGCGCTCGGAGCGCTGGCGCGCAGTGTTCGTTTCGCTGCCGGGGCGAGCGCTCCAAGCGGAAGGACTACGAACTAGTCCGACACAAGCCGAGCATCACTCGACTTTTACACGTAAGGGCCGTCCATTAATCACGTGAGGCTTGAAAGGGGGGGGGGAGGGGCTTGACAAAAATCACGAAATGTCACAAGGGGGGAGGGGGGGGGGGTGTAGTAAGATATCACGTGTATTTATTTTTTCATTATTTTTTCAAACGCGCGATTTTTAAATTACAGTTACATGTACTATAGTAAAATGACACAAAAATATATCATGACATATACGATACCAAATTAATATATAAATTCAACACGCGCGCTTGCGCGCGCAAGACAATTCTAGTTCTAAAAAATTTAAGATTTTTAAGAAGGAGGGGTAGTCTTAAACCTCACCATGTATCACCAAGGGGGAGGGGGGGGGGGGGGGGTTAAAAAATGCTTAAAAAAAGATCACGTGATTAATGGACGGCCCCTAAGCTATCCGTTGTAATTATAGTTGTTAGATTGTATAAATTTAATTTAAGGTGACGACTTCTTCGCGTGCACGGGCTCGGACCGGGCGGCGCGGCGCGAGAACTGGCCGGGGGATTTCCAGGGCTTCGACAATGCGTGAGAGCGTAGCGTGCGCTTCGTCGTGTGACGGAGAGTGTACGAAGGGACCTTTTAGCACCAAAGTGACACTTGCCATTAGTAACCACATAGGAATTTGTACGTGTCTAGAATATCCAGTGTTTATTGACCTCATCCATGTGTAGTTAAGTTCGCTAACGACATGGGACCTTGATCCACTGGGACGGCGTCAGCTAATACAGGGTGTTACGAAATGCCCCTAAATCCGAGAGGTTAAATGATTCCTTTGTAGAGTCTATCGGCAAATTATAATGATATCGAAATGGCATTCGTAAAGAACGATATTGGGTAAAACGGAACGTTCCCGCTTAATCTTCGGTTCGTGTATTACACACACACACACATATACACGCTTCGACACACAATATTTCGACCAGTTGACTAAATAATTAGAGCTGCAATTTTCATATTAAGTTCTTTTGTATCAAGCATAATTTTTTTTAACAGCATTTTATTGTGATTATTTAAAATAAGAGTAATTAGATCATTTTTTTTGCGTTGGATCTGTCTGTTTACCTATTCGTTTTGATATTCGAATTCGTAAAAGTAGTATTCGTAGCATCGCTAGTCTTACGGTTTTGTTTTTCGTTAAAAAATAGCTCTGAAGCGCAATTTTAATGAAACGAAAGAGCTGCAGCACAAATTATACTTATATTCCTTATTTAATAACCCTAAAGTGAAAGACTACACTATTACTACTAAAGTTGACACTATTATTGGCTTGGCTTGTTTTTTTTGTTTTTTTTTTATAACGCGTATATACAAAGACGTTGCCCAACCGCCGGGAAGTGTGTTAGTTACCGTATTTATATAAATGGTTGGAAACGCAGCTGCCGTCGTCCCAGTGGATTAAAGCCCTTTCGCTAAAGCGAAGTTTTCGCGTTTTATAGATATAGTGGGTAGTTGTTTTTACATCGGGAGAGTTCGCTACACGATATCCGATCGCTGGTGTCGCTCGCTCATAAGTTTACCTACTGTCGTAATCTATGTCAATTGATTTAATAAAATAAGTATAAGTTAGAACTAATCTAAATAATCACTATATTGCTTTTCAAGTATGGTGGCAAACGTGCCACCGGCTGTCTTAGTCTACGCTGGAATACTGTGCGCTAGCACTGCTGTTTAGCGGCAATATTAGCGAGTGAGATGGTGGTAGCGATCCAAAGAAACCTTGATTGCTTGTCTTTGATCTGAGGTAAAATATGAACCTTTAACAGTCTGTTTCTAATATTCTTTGACGTTTGAGGTATGTCACGAAGAAAAAAAAAACTACTTCTACTGTAACATTTCGTTAGAAATAATGCGACGGACAAAAGTTTATTACCAATTTATTGTTTAGTACTTATTATTTTTACCTATTTCTAGAATAGTGGCTTATTCCTGGGGCCTTTTGTTATTTATTACAAGCGGATTAGCTATTCTTACGTTTTTAATCTATGACTAAGTACAGACGCGACAACGATCAGGAATGTTCGTGCTTTCCGATCTCATCCGATGTTAAAGAATTATCGACTATAGCTTTTCACGCGAGTCTACCCGTCTTCTAGATATTAGTGTAAGTACCGCAGCTGTTTATACCTAACTGTAAATCTTAGGCTACGCACCCATTGACCATTGTCATCCTAGTATTATGTATATTGTTGAGGCGTGTATGGGTTTGGAGCGGGCTCGAGTGCGTACATGCCTTTATACGCAACCTGTGATATGTATAAGCAACGCCCTATACAATTGCTTTGTTGATAATGCTTTTATAGTGCGATTGACTTTACGACTAGTAAACTTGATTTCGTTGGTCGCAACGTATACAGAAATCCTATTACTATGTTACGTATAGCTCTATGGCACTTGCCAAGTCTGTTTATCAAGGGTTAACTTTTTTTAATCTGTCGTACAGTCGACGGAGTTTGTTTTAAAGTCTGTCCAATAAAAAAAAATGCCAGCTTCCAGTAAAAGATAGTCGAAAAAAAACGTGTTGGTCGTTGTACGGTAAAAACTAACCTACTTCCATAGTCGGATATAAATGAAGGTGTTGATTGTTGTTGCCCAGGGTGCACTGGCCTATTGCTTGGAAATCATAACATTCAAACTTGCATAACTTTCTATTACGTACGGCCCTGACAAGACGTTCTGCATTTGGACTCGCAGCCAGCTGCAGTTGTATCTATGATAATATATGGGTAAATAATAATAGTTACAGGAACCATCCCTTACACTTTTATGAAAATGGATCCCTGCCTAACACGTAACGTAACGTGAGAACACCTTGATAAACAGACTATTGAAAAGTTTAGACTTATGCGAGCCAGTATTAACATCTGGCATTTTACAATTCGAATACATGTAGTAGTTTCCTTTCTTTCAGGCACAATGCTTTATATTAATATTCCCATGGCACCAAGTAATCGAAAGTTCTGTCTTTCGGATTTGCCAGTTTTACAAAGCTATTAGCATTTATTTCTTATATAGTTGTAAAAGGAGAGGTAATTATACGCCCGCCATTAGCTAAGCGCGCACACATTTTGAAATTGGAGGATTCCCAATGCAATATTTAACAAAAAAACTGCCATTGTGCAATAATAATACATTTTGATATTTTCCATTCCGAACTCTTGTGCTTCTTTCGCCATAGACCAATGGAAACTAGTTATTTGGTGATCCTACACTGTTTTGTTTTTTCCTTTAAATAACTAAACTGGTCTCTGTCCGTTTAGGAACAAAATACTGGATCAGAAATGGGTCCAACTGCGAGTGTGAAGTATGTTTTAACATTTCTTTGACTTTTATACATTTTAATGCATTTCTTACCAAATAAAATCATTTATAATTAATGATTTACGAAAGCCGAAAATCGATTGATTTAACTAGTATTAAGTTATTAATGTGAATAATTTCTGTGATATTTTATTTTATTGTGATGTTTATTTATTATTTTCGAGTATTATGTTTGACTGGATTCTTTTGACAGATTGTAATATGAAGTTTCAATACTGCGTGTAGTTATTTATTTTATTTTAAACGGTTCCATGAAACTAATCCGAAATATTGTAAAAACATCCTATACTTACGATAAATGTATCTCCAATATAAAATACTCATAAAATATTTTATAGCAATCAATGATATTCATGTGAACTAAAATGTTACCTATACCTAGTATTTGCGAAGTCAGTTTTTATATAAATGTATTGTATTTTTTGTACATAATGTAGTTAGATGAAATTAATTATGTGCAATTATTACCACCTTTACGGCGCAATACCAAAGGTTTTTTGTTCTGTAACTGTTGTGTAAAATATTTGGAGTTATTAAATTATAACATCATGAATGAAAATCGCCTATAATTTTGTGAATCCCTTTCCAAGCTCCTAAAGAGCCTATCCTTGAAATATTCGGCTAAGTTATGTGAATCCAATGTGAATCAGTAGAACTAAAATCATATTCTTTGCGATCCTTACACATACAGGGTGGTCCAAACACTGACGTCTAAAAAAAAAATTTGGATGCCTCACATCCGGGGCTATCCGAATATACCCCATGTATGTTGGCCGATTTTTTGTAGTTTTCGAGTAATTAATTTTTAAAGATTTTTTCAAGAATTTTCGGGCCGAGCAGTTTATCATCATGTAACTTTTTTTGGTTACGTTTTTCCGAGTGTTTTTTTTTTGATGACATTATCCTCACAAACTGCACTTTCACACGTAAAATAATCAGCTTCCCAACCTTGAGCCAAGTTACAATAAAATTGACCGAAAGTGAAAATTTTACCTTTGAGCAAATCGAAATTTGATTTTGTAATAAAAAAAAAACTAAAAATCTCAGAATTCAAAGACCATAAGTAATTTTAAAAACTTCGCCAATCTCTAAACTTGCAGAATAATACAAAAAAAGTGACACTTAATAGGTCATAATTTGCTGAATTCGACTTTCAAACGTACTAAGGTAGAATGTGTAATAAAGAGTCAGTTGTTAGTAACATAAAAACTGTTTTATTTTGGCCGAACCTAATTTGGTACTGGCCATCAATAAAGCCATGTAATACTTTTTATGAACAAATAAATGTGTTCTTCTTTTGTTTTATGTTTAAGTTTATGTTTATTTTTATTTAATCATTCAATATAAAATTACATCATCACTTAAAATTAAATGTCAAGGAATTTATATTGAAATCGTCAGTTTAAAATAAAAAATGTCATTAATTAAAAATAAAATACAATTCAATTTAAATACAAATTAAAAATATGTCATAAAATGGAAATTATCATTAAAAGTAACAAAAAATAATAGTAAAAAATATGGATAAATTAGATAAGTGTCAAAGGAATCACGTCTTTTATTGTGAAATAACTAATAGTTACTAATTCTGCTCTCGTTACGATTAATTTCTGAATTCTTCTCTCTTAAAATTATAAGAAAGCAAAAGGACAATAAAAGAAAATAGAGATGCATTCCGGAGACTAGGAGCGATTTTTTTAAGGAGATGTAGGCTATGTATCGAAGTTGACGGCAGAACATTTTAAAATATTTTATAAATAACGTGTTTAAATTAAATTGTATTGTTTTATTTGATACACGAACATTCTACCTTCGTACGTTTGAAAGTCGAATCCAGCAAATTATGACCTATTAAGTGTCACTTTTTTTGTATTATTCTGCAAGTTTAAAGACTGGCAAAGTTTTTAAAATTACTTATGGTCTTTGAATTCTGAGATTTTTAGTTTTTTTTTTAATTACAAAATCAAACTTCGATTTGCTCAAAGGTAAAACTTTCACTTTCGGTCAATTTTATTGTAACTTGGCTCAAGGTTGGGAAGCTGATTATTTTACGTGTGAAAGTGCAGTTTGTGAGGATAATGTCATCAAAAAAAAAACACTCAAAAAAACGTAACCAATAAAAGTTACGTGATGATAAACTGCTCGGCCCGAAAATTCTTGAAAAAATCTTTAAAAATTAATTACTCGAAAACTACAAAAAATCGGCCAACATACATGGGGTATATTCGGATAGCCCCGGATGTGAGGTATCTAAATTTTTTTTTTAGACGTCAGTGTTTGGACCACCCTGTATAACTCAAACGCGCTTGTAATACCGATGTAAAATAAGATCCCCATTAAAAACGTAAATGTGGAAATAAGAACCAAGTTCTATAATTATTAGGAATATGCGTGGTATAGACCGACCGCTTAAATGAGCCCTCGCCCGCGCGGGTACAGGGACGCAGGGTAGGACGATAAAGGGGACCGAGAGCGGTACGGGCGGGTAATGCGCCTGCCGCCCGCGCCTCTCTCAGCCCCCTTTGTAGCGTACCCCGCGCCCCTGTGCCGCGTGGGCAAGGACTCAGTTAAGCGGTCGGTCTATAGTTAACTAGCTATCCTACGTATATTATAAATGCGAAGGGTTTGTGTTGTACATATACCTAAATAGATGCCAAGTTCTGTAGATAACCCTGAAGTTTATTTATAAGAACATAAAATACCTGCTCAATTTTTAAATTATTCCAAACATTTATTTTCTGCAACTACGTATCAGATAGAGTCTACTGAATTTAATCAGACAATAAATTTCCCGCTCCATGAATCCACGATGAACCAAACGCTATTGTCACTGTCATTAGTGTCATTCTGTTTGGCATTGTCAATTTGTCAAAAACTTGACGTAAATCCTGTGGTAGCAAGCACGTTTATCTTTTACAATTGCTTTCTAGGAACTCAAGTTAAGAATTAACTTTGAACAGTATTAAATTAGGGTAAAAGCAATTAGATACACCATGAGTGTCTGCAACGTGGAAGTCGTGAAAATGGTTGGAAAGTACCTAAACGTGCCGGTGGGTACGGTCTGTTACAATACGGAAAAGGTACGTTTATTTAAATAATAATTTCTTTTTTTAGGTTTCATGTTGATGTACTATATCGGTATGAGTAAATACTAGCCAGTCCTCATTCAATTTGAAAAGAGTTTACCATGTCTCCCGTGAAGTTTCCGTTGCACGTCGTGCCACGTGAAATCGAAGAATGCATCTTATGCATCCTTGTTAAACCCTGAAAGAGTTAATGGAGAGAGGTTCAGATATTACTTCGAATCTTTATCATAGTCTTATTATTTTGAGACTGAATATTTCATGGTTTACTCGTCTTAACCATTCCCTGTCTCCATACAAAATGGTCTGACAAAGTCACAAGTCCAAATGAGCATCCAGGGTATGACTCAAGAACAGACTCCTAAAAAAAATTTCATGACCCATCATTGAGGGGCTCTTGGACATTGAATGTGATCAAATTTTTAATGAAAAACATTGTATAAAACAAATTTTAAAGTAATTAAGGAATTGAGCTGTATTTCAATCGTGTTAAACTATTTGAATGTATACTTTACAGGTATTAACAACAGTACTAAACAAGCAGAGTATTGAAGGATTTGCCACAATAATAATGCACCTTGTGGCGCAGAGTGGTGCCAAAATGTCACAGGAGCAGACATTACTCTGCTACCAGTGGCTGGAACACATTTCCATGTATGCAAATCAAGCTGCAGCCAATCCAGCATTTGCCAAGAACTTCCTGCAAGTATGAATTAATAACCAGTTGTGTTCATTACATTTAAGGTTTAGTATCAAAAAGATAAAATATTTGGTTCCAATATTATTGATCTTAAACAAGACTAAAATGTCAAGTTTTCTAAGTATAGAACATAATGTTGAAAGGGTGGCTTACTTTTCATAGTATTATTAGTAGGTATACCTATGTTTTGTCTTTAAGTAGTCAATGATTACCTACGTAATTCAAAATGACAATTAATAAGCATGTAGGTACACACAGCAAAGCGAATCGGTGAGCACCCTAGTTATCCAAGTGTGTCATTCTATACACACATCCGCACTTATCCGCTGCCTTATTACGCACACAACAAAATGCCACACACAAACACAACTATCTGTGCTAACTGTGTTTTCTGACTACCTTCACGCATAGTTATTCAAACCTGCTGGTATTTTGTTCAATGGAAGCATAATTTTGCCACCAGTATTATAAGCGTGGTGGCTCAGGTGTATTGACCTAGGGTTATGAAACCTAAAGAACCGGGTTCGAATTCTGCACAAGTGTATCTTTTTTGTTTTCAATTTTAAATTACTAATCTCAAAATAAACTCATGTTTACCTAAAACAAGAAAAAAAGGATGTAAAAGAATAAAACAATAAAATGCAATTATTGGTTCAAATTGTTTATTGCAACATTTAATTTTTATTGTATTAGCCTCTATTTATGTTATTAGATAGATAGAATAATATTCATAAAATAACACACACTTTAGAGGCCAGTATGATTTTATGTTTACTAAAAAGTCTTATGTCACTAACATAATAATTATCTTGCAAATTGAATACACAACCATAATAGGGCTATTTTTAAGATGACACATAATTAATATCTTAAATTCTGGTTTATTAGGTTTAAGTCTGATAAAGATGAACGAAACGTTTTATTTGCGGACGTGTAAGTCAGTGGTGAAATGAATAGACATGTTAAATGACAGCCATTAACAATAACATCATTTCACACTGGGTTATAATCTCCACTTTGAAGCGACTAAGCTACCTATCTCGATTTGGTTTGGATTTGGACACCAGGGCCCATCGATGAGATCCAACCCCATAGCCTAAAGTAACACTGCCACTCGTTCTGCACTGTAAAACATTACTGTGTTTATATATTTACTTAAGTTAATATATTTCGTCTTCATCACTAAAAATCACTACATTTGACTTTGATTGATGTAATAATCAAAGTCAAGATATTCACGAGCAAAGGTTTCTTGTATGCTGGTCCGTTAAAGCATGTTTTTTGCTGGTCTACGGCAATGCAATCCTGCAGCATGCAGATGGTTTCGCACAGGTTGCAACGTAGCATTGTGTCTTGTTGCTGTGAAATGGGTCACTAGCGGGTGCGGCAACTACATAATGTCCAAATCAAATGGCAGGAGATGAGGCTTCAGGTTTAGGCCCAGAACGAATATTTTTATCGTGCCCAAAGTCTGCGTAAGTGTGAATCCATAATGGCACAGTCTTCCGCTGCAAAATAAATGAAGTTTAAATAAAAACATTTTTCGTCAAAGAAAGTTGTTTAAAACATTACCGATAAAATAATAAGTCATTGTTTTTAACACCGTTTGTCTACTTACCCATATCAAAAAACGCCTAGCGATTCCTTATATAAATAGTTATATTGTTTTGCTCTTTTCAACAAAGATAAATGAAAATCCATGTTTTGCAAATCACAAGGTATTCGAAAGGCAAAATTAAACAGTTCGTAAGTATAACACACGGTTCATCCCGCAGCTAAT
Source organism: Pandemis cinnamomeana (assembly GCA_932294345.1). NCBI lineage: Eukaryota > Metazoa > Arthropoda > Insecta > Lepidoptera > Tortricidae > Pandemis > Pandemis cinnamomeana. The sequence goes on from OW028717.1 coordinate 4,975,805, forward strand.
AATGGCTGCCAGCGGTGACAGTTGTTTTGTTCACAAAATCATATTATTAGAAATTTGAGGGTAGAAAACACTTTATATTGTTTAAGACGATAACGACCAAAATAGCCATCAGCTAGCAACTTTTAAACTCCAGTAAAAAGAGTCATACCTATTAATAATTATATTAAAAGAAAACACAATGCGTTTGCGTTTTTAACATATTATATAAGAGTAAAATTAAACATACAATAGACTGCAACCACCATAAAATTAAATAGTTACGGAAAAAAATAAATTATAATTTCAACCTTATTTCAAAGCTCATAAAACAGCTATTTACACAAATTGCAATACAGTAGTCGCAGATTGAACATAATTCATACATTCACCATGTAACTTGCATACCTCGGTGGCCTAGCGGTCAAAGACAGGTCGAAGATTTGACTTCTGCTTTAGTGAACCGGGTTCGTATCCGAAGAAAACGGAATATAAAATAGTAATAATAAAATGACATTTTTGGATGTTATTTCGATGGCCGTGCTGGTTGTGAGGAATATTGCTTTGGAATTGGAATCTCAGACTTGTTGAGAAATAATAATATAACATCGTCGCATCAGTGAGATGGTAATTACTCTTCGCTAGTAATAATAGTTCAATGCGTGGGATTGCATAAATTTGAAGATTCAAGGTCGAAGGAAGCTTCGATTCGGTTCTCTCGCTTACACTGGGGATGACAATATCCAATGTAAGATTAGGTAAAATATTTTTAGGACAGTCTAAATAAAAAAAATACTTTTACATTATTTTTGTAGAAGTAACTGAAACCGGAGATATTGCATTTTCAGCCTTTGAGTGTGACACGATACCGGCGGGGATTATTTTCATTTAATTTGTAATTATTTTTTACTTAATTTATTATAAACTAACTTAAATAGTTGTAACTTTCTTCATTGTTATTTTATAGTTAGTTGTTGTTTATTCAATAAACAGGTAATTTACAGTGACATTGCTCATTCATCTTGTTGCTAAAAAATCTGTACTTAGGGGGTAGATTTTATGATCGAACTCACTCACACATTCACATGTCATAGATTCTACTTAACGTTCATGTCGATACTCAACACGCATAGACGTGTGCGTGGCTGTGCTAACCGCATTATTTTGCTGTGTGTACCTAAGTTTAAAAATAAATGGTAAATCATTGGTGTCCTTATTTAGGACTATGATGGAGTTAACATTATATTATAACTTTTAATATAGATTTTTAGTCATTAAACCAAGAAGTTAGTAATTTTTTCTTTCTTTCAGGATATTAATAAAGCCTTAAGGGTTAATACATACTTAACTGGACAAGTGCTGTTAATAGCGGATGTTGCTGCTTACCATGTCCTGTACCCATTATTGGTAAATATGAATCCCATATAAAACATTCCATGTGAAAATGCAAGTCTCACTACATTGTTCTTGTTTTACAAAAGAGTTTTGAGATGTAATGCTATACCAAGTCGGTTAATTTAGTAAGTACAAGGTGGTATCTATAGCACACTGTTTACACCGACATGCCTATTTAAGAACACAGAGGAATATGCATGAATTTTGTTTAGGCGGGAGATAAGATGACGAGACAACAATTCCTGTACATTGTAATCAAAGCAAAAACTAGTCAACTATGATTATTTTATTATTTTTTCCAGGAGCGCCTCTCGATTTTGGAGAGAGAGTCATTACTACACCTATGTAGGTGGTCAAAACACATTCAGGCCCAACCAAGAGTCTGTGTAAGCAGACCTCCACTACCTTTGAAAACATTGACCTTGACACTATTGGCTCCTGCAGTGCATTGAAAAGATTGTCAAGGATTAACAATATTATGGCAAGGGTTTATGATGTGAAATGACAATTTCGTATTTAATAAATTATTCCTTAGATTTCTATAAGTTGCATAAGTATTTTTCCTGTAGTATGACATGTTTATTTGAATTTGGCTAGCTTATCAGCATCAACAACATTCGTAAGTTTTATTACACAATTTGTTTTTTATTGTTGCTACATTTTGTGCTCATTGTACCTACAATTGATTCGCAGTAGTGATGTTTCTTGCAAGATTAACGGTTCATATTTTGATATACTTATCGAGTTACATCATAGTTTGTGTAAATATTATTGTTTTTTTATTTCAGTTGTTATAGTCGACCAATTAAGTACTTTATCATTTATTTTCACAGTTCCTAAATCAGATAAAAACTTGAAATTTAATTGAATCATAAGGTTGTAAAGAAATTTCTTGGTTGACTACACTCAACTAGGAAGTTTACCAATTGTAATTGAAGGTATCAAAATACTGTACTGCATAATTTATTTTAGTTAGCATCACCTGTGCTGTTTAAGAATCTACTGCCAAGACAGATTCTTCCTCATGAACTGAACAATGTGAGCTTGGATGACCCAGTAGTGTACCACCCACAACCATTCTCCTACCCTGGTTATCCTGTAATAGTGTATTTGTGAAACTTGTAAGAAATAAACCAAAGTCTCATTCAGATTGTATTCTGATTTGCTTCTATTCTAAACTATGCACTACCTTATCTTATACATAATTTAAATTCTACTTTGTTAATATTGAAAGAAGCAAACTAAAATTAACATAGTCATGTAAAATTTACAGTTGTCTGTCCTTCTCAGCTTGTTCTCGAAGGTTTTGATCTACTACTAGTGGTCGGATTAACCTTAATTGCACTTTTTTTTTGTTAAAACAAAACAAACATACCTATGTAATACCCAATGGAAAAACCAAAATATTAATATTTTCATAAAATAAAATTGTTTTTGTTTACGTGTAGGCTACATCTTGTATCATGCATTTAAGGCTTGGTTAACAAATTTGCATGTAAAGGCTTAACAAAAAAAAACACGGACAATTATGGTCTCTTTTTGCTTCCGGTATGACATGTTCTTAGTTCTGTCCACTATTTTGTTTAGTGTTGCCAGCCTTCCGATCAGAAAGCCGTAGCATCAGACACCGTTCCAGTTTGTTTGAATATAAACAGCCATTGTCTTCAGCTTCTGTAATAATAGAGTATTTTAAACTACAGATAGAGGTGGGCCCTGAATAGCAGAAACTAGACTAGAGATTGAGGCAGCTTTACCTGACTGCAGTTCCTGAAAGCACGCCCGGGTTTGGTCGCGCAAGGCGACACGCGACTGCTGCGATTTGAGGGATGACTGTATGCGATTCCATAGCTCATTCTCGCGGGGAATGCCTCTTGTGTCAACCTGTTGAATAATTTGGAATACTTACTTATCTTTTCATTTTACATTTATTTGCTTTTCGGTGGGGGAAACCTTGCACACACCTGCGAAGCATTTCAATGGTGTGTGTGAAGTACTCAAACGCTCTTAGGTTCAGGTGGGAACAAGAGCGATGATTTTCATAGGAGGCTTGTACCCAACATTGTGACTTATTACATTAACTAATAACAGTTCTGAAGTTTAGGTAGTGGTTTTATGGAAAGTGCTTACCACTTGCAGATTGGCGAAAACACATTGGCTGAGGCACTAGAACAAAAAGTAACGGTTACGACATTTTGCTATTACAATTTCACAGGAGATATAATTTTTGTCATCTCTACTTATTTTAAACTCTAGTTTTAGTTTTACTTCTTTTTCTATGGAAGCATCCATAGAGGTCATGAAACCTAGTATACAATTGTCTGTCTACTTACTTGATCGGCGTCCGGAGTGTTAAACAGCGGCTCGCTACGCCTGGTTCTATTCATATTTCCAGAGCCGGTCATGTTCGCGTATTCTCCCCCATTTGCAGGTCGCGGCATATCTTTCATCAGCTTCTCTCCGCCACTCCCTGAACCATAACCCCCATAGTCGAAGTCCGTAGCATTTAACACATGCATCTGGTCTTTTAAGCCTGTTGTGTTCCGTCTTTCGTGCCCGTATTGGTTTAAGTTCTGCTTAGCGTTGTCGATACGTGCCGTCCTATCGGAGTATTGCTCGTCGTATTCATCTGATCTACGAGACCGTTGGTTGGTGTTTTCTTTGCTCTCATCGCTAGGATATGAACAGGAGCGTAACGCTTCTGCTATCTCGTCTTCTAACAAATGTATGTTGCCATCTCCTGTACTAGTGATCAACACAGGTAGCAAGGTCAGAATAACGATTGCTGCCAACATCGCAGAGTGAATGGTGTACAGTACGGCTGCTGTGGAATATAAGCAGGTCGATACGGGAAGCAGTCGTCTCAGCTGACATGTGACTGTCAGGACCATTGTGATGTGATGTTTGAAATTGTGTTGGATGCTTTCAGCGCTCGACATTGGAACCGACATTGATTCTAGTTCGTGACAATGGTAATCTAGTAACCTTTAGAAAGTTACTGTAATTAGACTGCCGGTACATTTTTTGATATTGGTGTAGCTAGTGCAGTTGAAGTCGGAAGAGGCTGTTCCCTTTTGTTTGCTGCTTTATAAAAATGTACAACGTGAGAAGTACGTAAGCCAAGTAAGGGTTGTGTACCATGTAACTAGCAGCAGAAAATCGCATCAAAACTTTATATCTTGAGCTTAAGCCTTACGGGCTTATGTTTCGATTATTTGGTTACTTTGATTAGTGTCATATATCTGACGCTGAATAGGTGCAAAATAACTATCGGTTAACTTTTGACATAATAACTCAAGCGATTAAATATTAGTCAAATGTGAAGTCTGTTTGAGGGATACTGGATAACTTAGATGTCAAATAAAACCAACGGTCTCAATAATACCCTTTATTTTACCCCTTACCATAATGTCCCCACTTCCCGTTTCCCCATCCGCTCCACGATGCTCCACCGCCGCCCCCATACACACTAGTCCCGGGCAGCCCAGACCTGTATAAGCCGTAGCTACTTCCCGCTAGCCCAGACTTCCCATAGTTGAAGGTATCATCTACGACGCTGGCATAGCTGCTGCCTATGACTCCGGTGCTTAGACCACTGTTTGTGCCGTAAGAGCCAGTCAGGCTGAAGGTTAGTGGTATGTGGAAGCCCTTGATCCCGTAGTTGGTCGGCTGACTTGGCCAAAATGTTCGCGCTTTTGGTACATCCAGCTCCTCTGCAGTCGCGTCTGTAATGGAAATTGGTTTTTAATATTGATTATCCCTCTCTCTTTATGTGTTTTATGACCAGAGATCGGACAAATTTGCGTCATTGCTCGCAATAATATGGACATGACTCCAAAATTAATCAAATATGTCAAAATAAATTTATATTAAGAATATATACCTATAGAACTAGAAAACTTTTTGTCAGAAATAATAATGATATCTAGCAGGATCGTGATTTCTTAATTATATAAAAATATTTACGAGAACGAGAACTGCCACTTTAATTAACATTTTGCTAATAATTTTATGCATGTGTAAATTTTTATCTCCGGGAGTTCAAATTGTATTTCGAGAAATTAATTAAATGATTAATTATTTGATTAATTTTTGAGTCATGTCCACTTTATTGCGAACGATGACGCAAATCTGTCCGATCTCTGTTTATGACAAAAACATGCGGCTTAAAACTTAGTCTTGTAAGACTTTGATTTTCAGAATGTCAGGTAGGCGAGGGATCAATAAACTGCTAGTTGGAATAGGCAACCAAACTCAAAGCTGAGCCTAGCCTAGTAGAGCTAAATTAACAAGTTCAGTTCTTAGCATTTTGAACCATAAAAATCGACGAAAATACATACATACATCACGTCTTTATCCCTTAATGGGTAGACAGAGAGCCCAAGGTGACAAGACCTGACCACGTTTAGCATGACTGGGCGTATGGATAGAAAGGGGAATCTAAACAGTGATGGGACCTAAATGATCCAGAGAAAAGCGTCGCTAACAAAAACGTTTATTGAAATATTTTGGAAATTTTATTAAAATCGTTTGCAATTCTTTTGTTTCTTGAATTTATGGGATAAAATTGTCTTTATTAGGTTTACCTAGAAATATTGGATGTGTGTGTGGTGTACATGGGCGTACCCAGGTTCTGGGCCAGGGGGGGGCTAATCAGATTTTTTATAAGCTAGGTGCTTAAAAAAAATTAAATTAAAATAGATAAAATGCGTTTATTAATATTTATGTACAATAAAAGTACTAGATAAGATACATAATTAGTAGGGACGTCAACATTATCCAGGGGGGGGCAGCTGCCCCCCCCTGCCCCACCCTGCGTACGCCCATGGTGGTGTAGGATAGTTAATAATTTATTCTCTTTACCTGCTCACTTTATATTATTACGCATCGTTTAATACCTTAGATGAGTAAATAAATGCGCGCATTCGTCATCGGTCGGCCCTCCGAGATAACTAAATGGTTTGTTGTGTTGTGACTACGTGGGCCGGTGATTCCCTTAAATCCGGATATTATGAGCTCAACCTTCATCGTAATTAAGGTGATTATCTATAATCCTGTAGGCACCTAACTTGGATCTAGGAGAATGATGAAGATTTACCTAAAAATGTGCATTGTCCGTTTTTAAACCACCACTTTATGAAAATGAGTTTAGTACCGTTCTATTTGAATAGGTACTTAGTTTGACAAAATTACATAGACTTCCTATTTATGAAGTCAGCCTACGTAGTTTGATTAAGCTGAAGTGAAGTGCTAAGTTGAGTGTAACAAAAATTAAATGCTGTGATGTTTATGCATACGCGACTATGAGGTATATAGGTACTCGTATAGTGTTAAATACAAATAATAGGTACTCATTACGGCTAGTTACCTATGATTTAATCAGGTATTTGCAAGCTTTACTAGTAGGTACCTACCCACTTAAGCAACTAAGTAGGTACACATGAAGAGCAAAATTCTGTGCCTCCAGTGAATACTAATACAACTACGTACAACTACATACCTACAAAAAACGAGTCTAACTGGGTAATGTAATGATACCTATATTCCATGCAACAATCCAGAATTTTAAACCTATAAATAATCGATGAACAAATATCCGCGGCGTACCTTCATCTGGAAGCATCGGGACGTCTTGTTTTGGAGCCAGTACTGCAGATATGGAAGACCTGGACCATTGGTCCCCTGCTGGGTCTCCAGTGAGCGGTGGACTTGGAGACAAGTACAGGGCTGGGTCCAGAACGGCAGCTCCCGTCAGGCTGATGACAGCTAAACACCATGATAGGAATGGCTGAAACAAGTAGGTAGATATCATTCATACATAAATAACGACTTTATCCCTTACGGGGTAGACAACCATTATTCCTAAGCTTTTTGTCAAGTAGAGTTTTAATTCATTTCATTTACGCAATAAATTTCATTCATTCATTCATAAATTTCATTCATTCATTAAATTTATATTGTCTAAATTTATGATCGCATTAAAAGACACTGGCAAGCTCCGTTGAGCAGCGCTACCCTTCACACTTCACTTGATTTGCCTAGAAGTGAAAGAGAAGCAACTACGTCGGCGGCGTGGATCTAAACTAATAGAAAGGAACCACAGGTAATTAAAAAAAAACTTAAATTTTGATGTTTATAAGTAGGAGGAAATATTTTCGGTTTGAAAAGTAGGTAAGTATTATAAGAGGTCATTTAGGCGCTGTGCGAACGAACCAACTTTGCCTAATCGTGTTTTGGAAATAAAGACCGACAATTTTTTTTTCCAATTCCGTATATAGTCGGTTTAAAAAACGGGTTTTCACTTTTGCCAGCGTGTGAAATAAAGCCCAATGAGGACGTTATTCAATTAACTGTAATAATGCATTGGTAAATAACTTACGCGCGATATGTGTATGCGTAATTCAATCATGCTAAATATTTATTTCTTTAAATGAATACCTATGCATTATGAACAGGTAGGTAATTTGTCTTGTCGGTTAAGCAAAAGCAGATTGTCTTTTTTTATGTATGATTATCTTTAATGTTTAGTATGTGCAAGTAATATAACACCCTTACTCGTAGCATCTATGGTAATCGCACTTCGGGATTTGAGTTGAACATAGTCCTAGGATCTCTAGGTTAAGGTCGGTTCTGGTTCGTTCAAACGACGTACGTTGACCTTTCGGACGACGCTCAATCAGATATTGCAAACCTTTTCTTAATTTTCTTTTTACTTTTCGGATTTTTCTATAATGTGTTCTAATTTTCACTGACATGTAGAAATGTTGTTCTCTTAATAGTTCGTTAGAAATTAATTACTTACCTATTTTATTAAATCTTAAATACGCATAAAACATTTAATGTTCGAATTTAATGTTTTGTATTTGTACCATTCAATATTTAGGGAAAACACAAACTACTGTATATTTAATTTAATTTAATTGTTCATTTTATCTTGTTTCTTGGATAACCCAAGTACGGCGGTAGTAATATAAATTCACACGTAGGTAGGTACTTAATCAGGTAAACAGGTTTTATGGAGCTCCATTAAATAATCCTGTTGAGTACTACTTACAACTCATTCATTATCTACACACCTACCACCATCACATCACTTTAATTATGCAGACCATTAATCAATAAAATTATTGATGATTAGTTACTGCATAGCACGATCGTCTACAAACTACATAGAGGTACCTATTCTTAATTTTCCTAAGCTACATTTAAGTGGTTTTGCGTGACTTAACTATTTTTTTATAAGCTTTTATTTAACTTGCAAACTAGGTATAGTATGTATGTAAGTTTGTCCGGGTGGAATCTTGCGACTCAATTTTGAAGCAGATATCTTCAACCGATTGAGCTGAAATTTTGCATACTTAGGTATGTAAATCGGATGACAATGCAATAATCTGGTAGGAGTTCTGGTGACCTAGCCAGGATCGTCTCTGCAGGAGGGATCTCTTCAACAGTTGGCCCGATAGACTTGACGGATGACAATGCCAGTACAGTCTGCAAAAAGTACAGTCAGCAAAAAAAGCTTGTATAAAGAAAAATGGATTTGCGATGTTTGTTGGTTAGGTATCTAAATAATAAGTTTTTAAAATATCAACTAAAACCTATGATAAATTACCTTCTACGCCTGCTAGGTACAATAGCAAAGGTATAAATTGCCTGCTACTGACTGAACGGCAAAGGGTATGATATTTTTTTGCACAGTTAGCTATATTTCATTAGTACGTGTTAATAAATACGTAATCAAACATTCGATGAGCATTTTCACATCTTTTTATGTCGCTTTTTGCATTTAATCGTCTTAAGATAAGTTATGTTTACTTTAATTGCAGTGAATAACAACTCTACCACAGACTGTTCGCACACTTAAAAAAATGGATCTGTCAAAAATAGTCTGGAGTTCAAATTCATTTCACTATGAAACCGTGATCCACGAACTGACCTAGTACCTGACTGCTGGGTACATAATAACGTAATTTTGGCATCGATCACAAGATTCACAAGTAGCGTTCCACCTTCCTTCAACCTGTTACAAGAAAAACCCACTTTCTTGGAATGACGCTAAGTACACACGCACACGTCAAATTATTTCTTTTATAATTAACACTTACCAGCATATCTTGGTTAATTTAAAAGCCACAGAACTTTGACTTGGTACTTCTTTTGTCCACTGATTTTGTGTGATGTAAAGAAACAAATGAACACGTTTTGGTGGTCCAATAGTCCAAGATTGACTGTAATCTATGGAAATGGGTTTGGGTGAATGTCAGGGATAAGCTTTCTCCTACCTTCGCGTTTTATTGCCCAACATAGAGGCCAAGGGCGGTCGATGCGTGTATCTGTGACGTAATGTGAAAGTCACATCAATTAAAATACTTGAAGACAGTAGTTTGGTTGCATTGGATCATGGCATGGTGTATGATTCAACAACGTTACTTTGTTGGAAATTATATAATTTCGGTTTTCTATGATGTATTAGGTTTTTTTTATACAACTAGGAAGGCAAAGAATTTTGCTATCAAAACTTGCATAAATATTTGTTTACATACATACATACATACATAAATCACGTCTTTTTCCCATACGGGGTAGACAGAGCCCATGGTAACAAAACCTAAAGACCACGTTTAGCATAGGTAGAAAGGCGAATCAAAATAGTGATGGGTTGCTAACCGCATCGCCTATCACAATATGATTCCTAAGATTTTCGCCAATTTCCCTCGATGGGTTTTTACCATCTACGCGGGAAGAGAAGCAACTGGTACATTCTATGTTTCTTTACTCCCAGACCAGCTTGGAATATTTGTTATTCATAAATAAATTAAGCTAAACTATTGCAATTGCATGTAACCTGTAATTTTGTGTAAAAAAAATATTGATTTAGCCATCTTTGTCAATGGAGTCACTCAATCCCACGATAGGTTGAAAGGAACTACAGCTGATCGCAGTTGATATTAATTCGGTTATAGCTCATATCAAAGCCACAATGTACGTAGAGCTCTCTTATAGCTCTTGCAATTAACGATGGTGAATGAGCTTTATTTGTGGTAAACATGTCATTACATACGTGTCAAAGTGTGCGTGAAAGCCGGTAAAGTAAGCATAAACAAATACAGAGAAATGTAGTTCAATACGTATGTAGATACCTACGTGTCTACCACAAATAAAGCTTATTCGCCATTGTTTACTGCAAGAGCTATAACGCTCTACCAAATGTCTAGAACAAAATTCTATACCAAAGACAACAACATTTTATGATTAATGAAACTGCTTAGAATAATAGTTTTTGAATATTATAGAATAGCATTATCGCCAACGAGTATGGCGTTGTAAGAAAAACCTATGTACGGTCAAGTGCAAACATAAGTATTGATAGGAACTTCTCAAAAATATGTCCCACGACCTTATTACGCCGGTGTAAGAGCGTATGTTACTTATTTTTGAGTCTTTGTCTAAATATATATTATTAATTATTACACTTGACTGTACATGACTTTGAGATGGTCACACCATGGTCATAACGGCGCAGCATTGTTCGCTGTATTGTCCAAATATATTATATCCAAATGTCCAAATATATTATGTCCAAATATATATATTATAAATATATTATAACTCATAGTAGGAACCTTAACCTCGGTGTTAACACGTAATAAAGACCTCTGGAACAGGCCATAAACATTTTTCTAAGCATCAGCCAGTCCGTCACATAAATGTATAAACAAAGCATAAAACTAGCCAAGCGTTTGAGTTCCGAACACCAAATATTAAATAGGTGGGTACTAAGTAGGTGTGGGTCAACTGTTATTCGTTAACTTGCAAAGATGCGAAGCTTTCCTTTTTCGTGTAGGTATGTATTCAAAATCTAACATTTAGCTGTGTTGTGGTATTTGACACTAACAAAAATTTGCATTTTAATAATATTTCGCAAATAAAATTGTGTCGCAAACACGCAATATTTCAAAAGATCACCACGCCATGAGAGAGATGAAAAAACACCCCCCGCATTAAGTGCAAGGGAGGCACCTATACTAAAACTAAATAATTTATTTTACTCAACCATTGTTCTATGAATATCTTAGCCAAGCCATGAGCAGACAGATGGACACGCATGGCAAAATTTAAGGGTACCGTTACAGTTTTTGCCACCATGACAATCGAACCCTAAAAAATTGTGACCACAAGAATCTATTCCGCCGACTTTAACTGGGCACTTAAGTGATGAATGACTAACGTCCAGCCTCTTAGGAAAAACCACAACGCACCCAAGTCAAGTTAACATAAAGTTAACACAGCAATATTAATCTTTCATCTCAGATATTCCGACGGACGGAAATTCTGCTTATTAACTTTAATGAATAACCTATTTAACCGACTTCCGTATACCCTAACATTACTTTTTTAAAATAGAGTATTGTCTGAAAAAAAATGCGTTGACCTCTAGTTGACACACGGGAACTTTTGATTTAACTCTAGTTACTTACTTATAGGCCGGGAGATAGTGACAGAAATTACTGGGTCATTTGTACCAGTATGGCGGTTCTTCAGGGGTCTAAAGTACGCAATGACAAAAAGAAAAATGATGGTCATAGCGCTGGTACAGGCGGCCCAATCACGTGGGCGTTAGTCGAACTCGTCGGATAAATTACGAGTGTCAAACGATTTGTTCCACAATCATTTTAGTATTTTCCGATAGTCCATAAAAAATAAGCAGGCGGTAGTGTCATGCCATACTTTTCCGGTGTGACTTACAGCCCGCCATACCGACGCGAAGGCGTTAATTAAAAAATAAAAAATTCAACCATTTGTACCAGGCTAATTTTTGCACAGTTAATCATCGTCGTGCAGCCATTTACGAAAATCACCATGCCATACTTTTTGGACGGTTCCAAATGGTCGCCATACCGCCGAAAATCAGCAAATTATTTTTTTTCGCTAAACGATTTGTACCACCCTAAAAATTTTTTTCAATAGCTCCTGAATGATCATAAACAGAAGTGTGATAATGCCATACCTGTGGGAGGTGGCGAATGTGTATAATATATTTTTTTAATTGTAAGATTTTATTCGTGTTTTGAACGATTTGTAACAGTATGGCACTAATTTTTCTCGTAAGTTTGAGGTTCAACGAATATAAATACAAAATTTCAAAGATCTAGGTGGCGGCAATCTTGACTTATAACCAGATTTTTATATTGTATAATATTGAACGGCTCCCACCGCTCGAATATAAACAGAATATAATAATCCCATGCCGTAAAAAAATATTTTACGTATTGTACAGTCGTATTTTTGAAATGTGTCGAATAAATAAGTTTTTCAAGTATGGCAGCACTTTTTCCCCCTACAAGAAGTATGGCATATATAATCACGGTCATATTTTATCAAATACTTTCCAAAAATCCAAATGCAATACTGGTACAAATCGTTTATCGAAAAAAAAAAATTTGCTGATTTTCGGCGGTATGGCGACCATTTGGAACCGTTCAAAAAGTATGGCATGGTGATTTTCGTAAATGGCTGCACGACGATGATTAACTGTGCAAAAATTAGCCTGGTACAAATGGTTGAATTTTTTATTTTTTAATTAACGCATTCGCGTCGGTATGGCGGGCTGTAAGTCACACCGATAAAGTATGGCATGACACTACCACCTGCTTATTTTTTATGGACTATCGGAAAATACTAAAATGATTGTGGAACAAATCGTTTGACACTCGTAATTTATCCGACGAGTTCGACTAACGCCCACGTGATTGGGCCGCCGGTACCAGCGCTATGACCATCATTTTTCTTTTTGTCATTGCGTACTTTAGACCCCTGAAGAACCGCCATACTGGTACAAATGACCCAGAAATTTCTGTCACTATCTCCCGGCCTATTACTAGTACCTATGCAACTAGTTTAATATTACAAGAAATGGTCATTAATTACTTTGAAAAAGCTCTTACCAATTAAGTAAGTTCATCAAAATCGTCGAAAGCTGGTGCATTTTCAAATAGAGCGGTACAATTTAGGGATCTTTAAAAAGCGAGCCCTCCTGTTCCTGAAAGGGCCGGCAACGCACCTGTGATTCCCCAAGTCTTGCAGGTGTCCCTGGGCGATGGTGATTACTTTCCATCAGGTGACCCGTCTGGTCGTTTGCCCACTCTTATATATTAAAAAGAAAAAAATAGAGACGAAATCCTATTTTTTCCAAATCGAATGAGAATTCTGCAAGTGTGCTTTGGCTGTTTATGCAAATTTTATACTAAGTGTTTGTTAAATTTGTTGGTTCATGTGTGAGTAATGTGCCTGATGCCACAGACAGACACACACACACACACACACACACACACACAGATATCGACTTCAAATGTATAGCACCCTTGCTTTTGGCGTCGGGGGTTAAAGTACCATTATAAATTCAAGCCTCTTTGCTGACTATTTCCTATTGCATTGTCGTGCTACATTATACCTAATTTCTGGTTAATCCTGCTGGAATTAGGTAAATTTGACTTGCAAGTTTTAAATTAAAAACTATATTTAGGTAGAAGCTTAAAAAAATAAATTAAGATTCTAAATTGAAGAGAATACCCGAACACAAAATGTGATTTAAATACGTAGTAGGCAATACATAATACATACTCAAATCACGTCTTTATGCCTTACGGGGTAGACCGAGCCTAAGGTAACAAGTACCTATGGGCCACATTTAGCAAGATTGAGGGCGTATAGGTGGAAAATGTAATCAAAATAGTGATGGGTTGCTAGCCGCAAAATGTGATTTAAATACGTAGAAGGCAACTTATATATATAACTATAAAACTCATAATGCATACCCTGGATTCAAACAAAAAAACTACTCGTTATATTGTATTATATTTATGTAGGTATAATACGGCTTGTTCGAGTGTCCATCATGTACCTACAAGGCAAACTTGCACTTGACCGGTTACTGCAAGATTAGTTTGATTCTGCTATCAAATCAATAACTTTTTTACTTTACGCACTTTAATTCATTAAACCGCATTAAACGACTTAGCCGTGACTTTCAAGCTCGTACAAGTTCAACATCATGTTAATGACCCTTGCTTTGGGTATGCGCTCGCGCACTGCAGAGCTACAGCCAAGTTATATTGATAGTTAAGACCTTATATATCAAATAAGTAGGTATTAAGGCGTCAGATAGTACAATTGTTTTTTTATATTTCTAAACAATACTGATAACTAGAACGCATGCAAAAATTAAAATACTATTACTTACCATTTATGGGGAAGTTCAATAAAAATGACCATAATATATTTTTTTCCAGATTTTGGAAATTTTGGGTTACTTCTACTCAGAATCAACAACACTACTTATTCTTGTATGAAAAATGAATGGTAATTTTAAATGAAATTCCCATGTATGGTTTATTAACACCAACAATTTACACACGGCGCCACTTAGCCATTGCCTCTTTTAGCTACAAAATGTTATTGTGTATCACGGATTCAAGCAGCCACTTTTTTAATTTGATATGTTATGGACGTATTATACTGCTTATCATCCGACATGGGGCCGCCGAGAGACTGAGTAAAATGTTTTCATTTTTATAGAATATAGCTGACCCGGCGAACTTCGTATTACTATCGCCTAACAGTCGATTCTTTAATTTAAAAAAAAAAATTCTCTCCGTAAGAACCATCCTTGTAGTTTAAGGAATATTCTAAAAAACGAAGTAGCGAAATCGGTTCAGCTGCTCTCGAGATTTGCGCTTAGCAACACATTCAGCGATTCATTTTTATATTATAGAAGAAGATAGATATACCTATGGCTCGACGGAAAAATCTGTAACTTTTTTCTGTAGCTAACGATGGTTATTCCTATCAATAGAAAAATCCCCAAGCACTTTTAAAATAATCATCCATTTCTAACTCATAAAAAATCACTACAAAATAAAATACAAATTGCTTTATTTTCTTAAAGTTGCCCGTGTTTGCGTGCTTGTGTTGAGGTGACGTGACTGAAGCATTTTGTTTTTGTGACACAAAAATCGAGACGAATAATTTTACAAAACTATAATTTAAGTCCATAAAAATACAAAAAAACGTCGCCGAGAACATTGATGAGCTCATTTGATTTGCAAACGACCCACATAAGTTAGTATTTTCCGCATGTATAAAATAATTTAGAACAGGCTAATCTGGAATTATTTTGCGACGTATTAAAACAAAGGCTATATTGGAATTGTCCTTTGTTGACTTAAATCGAGACCTCTTTATAAAGGTTGCCACAAAGTCACCACAGACTACGGGTGAATTCTATAGTCGTAAAGAAACATCTTAAGCAATTTAGGAACAAGAAAACCATTTCCAATACCTGGATAGACACAGTGAGATGAACCATGGAGCTATCTATACTTCATTTAATTTAGGATGAGAAACCACAACAACATTATTTTGCGGCTCGTGAAGTGTGCTCTCTTTGCAATTTGTACTAGAGTAATTTTAAACGACACGAAAATAAAGTGGCATTAAAACAATTTTATTTTGCGGCTCTCAGACTATTGCACTGTAGGTACTGTTTGCTAGGTAAGAAATAGTTGACCAGACGCAATATAATGTTGTTGTGGTTTCTCATTCTAAAATAAATGAAGTATAAAGAAAGTTTGAAGGGTCAAGCTCTTCGCTAGGCTTGGTACTGAAAATTAGAACACAAAAAAATCCTAAAAGTAAAGCTATAGCCAGCTACCTTACACGCGCAAAGCAAAGCTTTCACGGAAGAGGGAAACAGTATTCCTTTCGTATTTAATTAATTACGTATGTTTACGCTAGTATGCGTTTGTCAAGGGCCTACGTCGACCCCAAATTCGACAGCCTCTTGGCTAAGGTCATCGGATCCGGGCACCGGTGGAGGCAGGCGGGCATTCATTGCGGAAGTCACTTGGGACTGCTTACACTGTATTTATACAATTTAAGGTTGCTTGAGGCTGGCATAGTCACACAAGTGCACTTAAGTCTCGTAAAAATGTTAGATTAAAAAAAAGGTTGCTTTTTCCTACAACGACTCATTAAACCAAAGTGTCGTATTAACGTACCTATTTTTCAACAATCGAGTCAAGTTTATGTTCACGGAATGGTGCAGTTTTAATCAAAATCATCATTAATTTCTTAGTAAGCCAAAAGCACCTTAAGTAGATTATACAGTACTAGCTTCGGCCCGCGACTTCGTCTGCGTAGAATTATACATAAAAACCTTCCTCTTGAATCACTCTATCTATTAAAAAAAACCGCATCAAAATCCGTTGTGTAGTTTTGAAGATACATAGGGGCATAGGGACATAGGGACAGAGAACGCGACTTTGTTTTATACTATGTAGTGATAATGTTTTTTTTATACGAAAAGGAAGGAAAACGAGCAAGTGGGTCACCTGATGGTAAGCCAACACCACCATTGATGGACACCCGCAACACTAGAGGATTGCGGACGCGTTGCCAGCCTAGAGGGCGAGGATAAAATATATCATAGGTAACCTACATAATGTTATATTATATCCGTTTAACGACAGTCACAATTTTACATAGAGACCAGTTGGTGTCGATGCGCTCAATGTCTAGTCTTTGGTCAGTAGACCATGCCCATTGACGAGGAACAAAGTAAGGCGTAATCTGCATATTTTCCCCATTAAATTTTGACAAACATTTGTAGGGAAGTCCTTGATGCTCTCCATAACAAGTTGAGCCGGTTTCAAAAGTAGGCAGGTACAAGAGTGGTTGGCATTCTGTGCAGGCCAATATGTGACGTTACCTAGATTTTAGGGTCACATCATGTAGCAAAAAATTTGATTTAAGTAGTTTTTTTTCAACAGCTTCAAATTACATAGAGTTCAATTTTGTGTAGGTATAAACGTAAATCCTAGTAATTCTAGGTACCTTTTCCGATCTTAAATTTCATTGGCTGTGAAGTAAAGGTGCCACAATCTTTTCCGGGAAAATTGTCTTCTTAATTACTACAGCGATATAGTGCGGAGTTTGACCACAACAGAGAAATAATTTAACTTCACTATATCGTGGAGACAGCAAAGTAGGTGCTTATGTATTTTATGTACAATATAAAGAGTTATACATACATACATACATACACATATTCGTATGAAACATCAGTTTTGCAAGGATTAACATTGAGGTTATTTCCAGATAATTATCAAATACGTACTTCAGAAAACAATGCTAATAACAACAACAAAACACGTAAGTACAGTGAGATAGTATTTAAAAAGAGCTCCAGTCTGTATTGCTGTTTCACTCACTCTTATGGGTTTGATACTTGGACCTGAATGTCCTTCTAGGGGCTCACGGTCAGTAGGCCATTAACTTAATTCGGAGGCCCTCTTTCGTACGAGAATGCTTGAATGCAAAGACGATGCATGCATACAAAAAGACCTTATGCGTACATACATACATATATCACGTCCTTGTCCCTTACGGGGTAGACAGAGCCTAAGGTAACATAATCTTAAGGCCACGTTTAGCATGATTAAGACCGTATCTGTACGATCTTATGTGTACTGCAATTACTGCATATAATATGTATAGTAAGCCCCAAGCTAAATCTCGCATTAACTACGTAAGTACCCATATGTATATGTGCAGGTAAATACTTGTTGTAGACCATTTAATTCGTATGTGGAAGAATGCGAAGTGTTGACTTATGAAACTATAATTTTTTCACACCCCTCCTCATTCAAAAAATAAGTTTTGCTTCCTGTCGAGAGGGTGATCCCTCTCCCACTTTGATAAGTGCAACTTTTCTGTTCAAGGCTTTTGTAAGTGTTTTTGCAAAAGCAATTTTTTGAAGTTGATATTTGTAAAATCACGCCATTTTCTATGCAGGTAGCTCTTTAATTATATTTAGAATTCTTATTCAAGTTTTTTAACGCTCGGTGTGAAAAGTTGTATGAGCCACTCAGGAGCAAAATTATTTTCATCTTGGGCGTTAACACTTGATTCCCTCATTACGCTCTGGATTGTGCTCCCTTGTGACACAAATCAAAATCGATCAAGTATACAAAGACGAAGTTTTAGAGGACTCCCCCGAAGTGCACCGACGATCTGGTAAAGATCAAGAGACTCCCATTGGCTGCGAGTAGCACGGAACCGATCGTGGAGGTCTACGTCTACTACCAACGAACTAAGTCCACCATGCTAAAGACTTTTACTCAAAATCAACCGCTAAACAACACGCATTTTGTTTCAATTCAATTTTTGGGATAATATGGCCCCAGCGATCAGTGCGATGATTCCGCCAATGTCGAGGTTGGATAAGACACTGCCAGGTGACTTCTTTGGTCTTGTGCGCGCTTTTTGTTTAGGATGTTCATAGTGTGTTTGACGGTGATGACTTTGCTTCTTTTTGTGTTCTTTATGACAACCATAGACACTTCCGTTGATCGGCCTCGCAAGTAGCCTATCCCCATTGTAAATTAAACGATGGCCAAGCAAATCAATTTCCTGCGTGTTGTAATTGATAATGGTACTGTGTGAAAAAGCTTTTGGCCAAAATGGTCTCCGTTTATCCCTAATATTTTGCCACGTATCCAAAACGCCCGGTTTTTGCAATTGTAGAACTTTAATGTAAATCTATTAAGATACCTAGATAAAGTCGTAATTCGGAGTAACTCGTCTTAGCCCCGTAAGGGATAAAGATGTCATTTACGTATGTATCGTCTTAATTCTGAGTAGCCTCCGTTCATACCGATTGCAAAGAACCATTTTACTATTCGCAATTTTATACCAGTTATGGCCAACTTTGTAGGCAACTTAGTACTCATGTCTCATCTGAGCTGTTTTTGACATTGACATCATCAGATCACTAAGGAAAAAAGTAAATACGGTTCTAATTATGATACTTTTATTATTAAATCACAGTCGTACACTAAAGTTATGAGTTAATCTTACAAAATAACATCTCCTACGTCCATAAATCAAAGTAAACTTTCAACAGAGACTTTGTACTAGCGGCCCCATCCGTAACCCCCGCCGTAACCCCCGCCGTAACCCCCGCCGTAGCCGCCTCCGTAGCCGCCGCCGTAGCCTCCACCGTGTCCCCATCCACCCCCGTGTCCCCAGCCTCCGCCATGGCCCCAACCTCCCCCGTGGCCCCTGCCGCCATGTCCACCATACCCATGATGTCTGTGGCGCGACTCCGCCGACTCCAAGGTCTCGTCTGCCTCTACGGCCACTGCCTCTGGTTGCGCAAGCGCTGCTGCGTCTTCAACGGCAGGGTACGCCGATGCAAACGCCAAAGTGGCGCAGATCACCAAACTGAAGCAAAGTATCTGGAACGAGAAGAAATTAATTATGCTTTGGTTCCAAGTAAGGGTCTTTTGGATGTTCGACGTGAGAACAAATTGCCTGATAGCGTAGAGTCACCTCTTATGAATTTAATAATGTTAATATTGTAAAATTCGTATAGTAAAGGTACCTAACCTTGTTTTTCAAACTATATGTGAGCGGCTTTTAGCATTCGCGAACATAAGAGACGAAATTAAGTAAAAGTTAATACTTTTAAATTAGACTTGGACGGTGGATGCAAATACTGCATGTTAAGCCAATTGTTTCATCGCCAACTACAAAACAATAACAAACACCAATGGAGTATTTTAGAGCTAACTTTTCTAAATTATAACAAACTCTGAAATGATTGTACAACTTATTATTTTTGACTATCACCATACCTACTGTGCGTTATATTTTAACTCATAGATAAAATAGCAAGTTTTAAATAAACAACACGAGACAAAATTGACAACAAATAAATTTAAAATAAATAACTAACGGGCACATTTACATGCACTGCATTTATAACAAGACTTTTAATAAAAACTGTCGTATCAACACTTACCGTGTTCATCGTGTAAACTGCCGGGTTGCAATGTGGTGTGGTCCGCTGGTGTGGTCTTTTATATTCCCGGCAGTGACTCAGCGCCAGCGCAGAACAGATCTTCACTGACCTCACAATACGCCTAAACATTTGCATAAAACAGTGCCCATTTACGCGTCACACCAGTTTTCCCGCCGATCAAAACTATCAAAATACTGATCGGGCGTGTTGTTTTTGTTTATTTTCTTTTTCGTACCGTCTCGTGTTAAGGTCAAAGGCGTGTGACAATAATAAGGCGCTGTTTACGTAGAACGTATCGATTCCGGTAATAAAAATGATAATCACTACATAGTATAAAATAAAGTCGCTTTTTCTGTCCCCGTGTCCGTATGTATGCTTATATCTTCAAAACTACACATCGGATTTTGATGCGGTTTTTTTAATAGATAGAGTGATTCAAGAGGAAGGTTTGTATGTATAATACATACATAATATACCGTGCGAAGCCGGGGCGGGTCGCTAGTGTTGTAATAATCGTAAAACGGTGACTGGGGATCGATTTTTTCAATCATGCACTTACTCGTAATACGGTAAGTATGAGAAGGTTAACCTGGGTTTCATTTTTGTTAATTGCTATATATACTTAATATTAAAATTAAGACTAGTAGTAAAATAGGTAGAGTCTTAATTTTTTACAGCTTCAAAAAAGGGAGGAGTCTCAATTCGGTTGTATTATTTTTATGTTTGTTACCTCAGAACTCGACGGATTTCTACATGACGATGTACTTCTTTACCTGGGTCACCGGTCACTGACTAATATTCGGAAAAATGCGTTTTCCCAGAGTTGGCAGTCAACTAAGCAGATCTATATTCGCCCAACCCCCGGACCTGAATATCTACTAGGCTTTCAAATCTAGTGGGGCTAAAAGTCGGTTTGCTTCGTCCTTCCTAATGCGAACTGCTCGGGAATGGAATTCGCTCCCATCGTCTGTATTTCCGGACAGATACAACCTAGGGCTCTTCAAGGCTAGAGTGAATAGGCTATTACTGAACCAGTGAGTTACACCTTTGGCCTCATCTGCACCTTCCACCAAGTGAGATAGAGGTCAACCACTGGTCAGTTTCTAGTAAAAAAAAAGTCTCTGAGCCTTAGACAGGCAGACAACACACACACAGTAAGAGTTCAGTTTTTACCATTCTGACTACGGAATTCTAGAGTTTGTTCGGTCCAGCACGATGACCGCATGCAAACTTGTTCATGGTATTTTTTGGCCAATTATTTTCACAATTCATCAAATTTCATTGACCTCCTGATGATAGGGACATAGTAGGTAGTAGGTACTTTTTGTATAATGATCATAATTCATAACATTGTGCAACAGTTTTTGTATTACTCATAGATGATGACTTTCAGCTTTTATTTTTTAGAAGACTTTTTTCATTTTGAGATTACGTCGTCACAGGTCAAAGAAATACCTAGTTAAAACACGAAACTTTTATACAACATGCTTTGATTTATGGGCGTACCTATTACAGTCCACAATAATTTGTAGGAATATGAATTTACCCCTTTCAGAGAACTTTTGCGGGCAGTGTTGCCGTTTGGTTCCGTTTCTTCCGTTTTGCGGAACTTTTGACACCCCCGCGGAACTTGGGAGGAACTTTGTATTTTGGTACATTTTTCGGAACTTTTAAGGTCCCGGCATAAAGATACACATTAAAAAATACAGACTAAATGGAACTTTTTAGGGATGGCGATGTAATTTTCAAGGGAAGTGACCTGGCAACACTGTTTGCGGGTGGTAGGGCTACCATCATCTTACTTGCTAATCCTATCCTAACAGCAGTAGCAGTGATTGCGCTGCTGTATTCCAGCGTGAAGTGAAGACTATCGGTGAAATTGCTGGCGGGTGGTAGGGCCTTGTGCAAGGTCCGTCCGGATCGCAACCACCATCTTACTCGCTAATCCTGCCGCTAAGTAGCAGTGCTTGCACTGCTGTCTTCCGGTGTGGAGAGTAAGACAGCCGGGGAAATTACGGGCACAAGAGGCATTTTATATTAGTCCTCTAGGTTGACAACTCATCTGCAATCCCTCCGGGGTTGCGGGTGTCTATGGGCAGTGTTGATCACTTACCATCAGGTGACCCACTTGCTCGTTTGCCTTCCTATTAATATTAAAAAAAAAAAAAAAAAAAACATGTGGTGTTCCATCCGAGACCTCTAGGCTGGCAACGCATTGGACATCCTCTGGTGTGTCCAGGAGTGGTGGTGCTCATGCTCACTCACCATCAAGTGACCCACTTGCCTACCCTACCACCATGCAAAAATTAATATATCCTACTAATATTATAAATGTGAAAGTTTGTGAGTATGGATGTTTGGATGTTTGTTACTCTTTCACGCCAGAACGGCTGGACAGATCCGGATGAAATTTGGGACATACATAGATTATAGTCTGGATTAACATATAGGCTACTTTTTATCCCGGAAAATTGCGTAATTCCTGCGGGATAGCGATAATCGAATTCTGTGCAGACGAAGTTGCGGGCAACAACTAGTCTAGAATTAATCTTAGAAATAAAAGTGAAGTTGAAGGGAAGACTAAGAAATAATTTTAATTCCAAAGCGTTGTATATCATACTTTATTTTATTTGGTCTTAGAATCCAGAAGCCTATAAGTTCTCAGGGAATTCCCGAAGCTTTTTATTATTCAAGTCAGGTACTGCTTCAGTCGAGTTTTGAGTCGAGCCAAGAAACTGGTTTTTGCTTGGTAATTGTAACGAGAGAAGCTTGCCGGTTCGCAAATAAACTTGCTATTTCTGGGGGCTACTCCGAAATTCAACTCTCGCTGATCGTACCATACCGTCGCTATTACGCTCAAATTAATGATTATAAGTGTGAGCGAAACAGCACGAAACGAAATTCGACAGTCGAATTTCGGAGTAGGTACAAGTCCGGGTGTTGAAAAGGAAAATACTTCGACACAGCAACGCAGATACCAAAAGAATGTAGATAAAAAATTCACGCATAATTTCCTGTGTTTTCTGTGTGTGTGTTTGCAATTTTACTACTTAATTGATTTTTTGTTTCTAGTTTAGTCAGCGTCAAAAGCATATCTATGTATCTAGTAATCTATATCATTAGCGCTCTGATATACCTACTAGGCTCGGCTTCCAGTGCTCAAAATATCTTTTGTTAACATTAAAGTCGGATAACGATAAGCGAAAAGGGACTGTAGAAAAGGTCTGGACACCTACATAATATTATTATAAAATGAATCCCTATTTTCCTTAAACACTGATTTTGCTAATTCTTATTTGTTGTTTGCTATTGTCAGGAGAAGGTTCTCATGAAACAAATTGTGAACGAAGAAGACAAACTCTGGATCGGGGCGAAGCCGCGGGCAACCGCTAGATGTTATATAAAAATACTAAGTACGTTATGGTAGTACAAGTTCTCAAGTTAATCCTTAACATCATAACATACGATTCGATCGTCTTTTTCCACACAATGTTCGCGATGTTCAATTGTTGTTTGTTCAGTAGTAGTCGCGGTAGTTGTACTCGGGCTTACTGTAGTTGTGCTTGGACTTGTTGAAGTAGCTTCTGTAGTAATAATTCTAGTAGTAGCAGCAGTTTGCGTTACTAAATTTTTATCTTCTTCCTTTTCCTCGTCCCCTTTACTACTGATTATAGTCGTAGGATTCGTCTTAGTCGTAGCCTTCGTCTTAGTGGTTGTCTTTGGCACTCTATCGTATAGTGGCTCTTTCGAAAAACGACGGTTATTACCTTCAGGTTTTACAGCCGGCCGTCTCATGCCATCGAATGGGGGGTTGACATAACCGCATTCAATCCTGTCACCTCGTAGTCTACAATCATTTCCCACTTCTATAGTTTGCACAGGCTGAGCTAGTTGCGGATTGCTGTTATACCCACACAGGAATCTATCGTCCACTATCCGACATATAGTATCGTCGAAATTGTAGCCTAAGAAATTAAGAATGACGTTCGCGGTTGTAGATTCATCACGTGCACGACCGTATTTCTTTAATTTATCTGGTGATACTAATTCGTATAACATCACTTTCTTTGTTGTTTTTGTACTAAATGTTATGTTTTGATCAGTAGAATTATTAGTTGAAGTAAGAGTTGTGTTCAGTGTGCTCTCGGTTTCAAAGTTCAGTTCAGATATGAAAGTGGTAGTTTCCTCAGCAGTTGATGTTGATGTTACTATTGTTACTTCTTCAGGATGCTCCATTTCTACCTCAGATCTGAGAGTATGTACTTGAGCTACGGTTTCTTTAGAGCTTCCAGTTGGATATAATAATGTCGTGTTCACCGCAAGTTCTGATAATGTAGTTTCTATTTCAGTGAGAATGGTCGTTGTCTCATCAGATTCAAAGGCCTCAAATAAAATCGGTTCGAACATTATGCCCCCAATTTTCGGTGCGCAATGTATCCAGTCTAAAAGTAACAAGAGCTCAGTAGACACCAGCCACAACTGCAAAGAAAATCAATTAACTTATATGTAGACATGTCTAGGTATATGCTACATGACCTAAATATTTAGTTACAGCTTACTAATGGACTAATGAAATGTTCGAGGTAATGAACTGATGAAACGATACTGGAGCAGCAAAAAAAACGACACCGTGTGGACGTAGTGGACGAAAACACCTACAGACTTCTTTGAACACTAAAAAACGCTTGGTAAGCAGTGCGCTGCTAAATGAATAACTCACCAATAATGGAATTGACATCGTTTAATGCATCCCATTGGGATATTCGAAATTGATTGCTTAAGATTTATGATAAATGTAGAAATTGTTTACCGAAAGTACTAGCCGCAGTGCCAATTAATCTTTGGACTGGAAATGATTCGACCAAACTTTTTGTTTCCAACTCGAGTGTTTAATTTGGCACGCGTCAAAATACTTGACGTGAGGAACTTCTGCCAATCATCTAATCTGTCATATCTTCTAATCCCACTCAAAATGTAGTTTACGGGAATATACGTAAACAAAGCATTTTACCTACTTTTCGGGTAATTTTAAATCCTAATCGCATATGTTTAAAGTTACTTAAAAGCAGGCGACGCTACCAGACACCGTCACGCTCGGCAATTTGATCTTGTGCTGGGAAGCGAAAGGAATAAATACTGTACCGTATCTAACCTTAAATTTTGATACACTATTCATTATTTGTATATTATGCAACTGTTCCGAAAGGTAAGTCAGAACTACCTTTCTAGACATTTGCAGTAGGTACAAATACCTCTTAAAATGGAGACAGGGAGCAGAAGCTACACCAGAACATCGCTCGATGCCGAGAAATGAGAAGAAACGATGCTAAAGAAAGTCCCTCAGTGGGCACAGAAGCAATTCAACAGATATTCAAAGAAATACATTATCAACCCACTCTTAGAAAGAGTAGAAAATTTAAAACAGTCCAAGAAAAACAAAGGCACGCAAAGCACTTTTGACAACGAATACAAAACTTCAATTATAGCTTTGCTTAGAAATAACATTAAATACACGTTTTCCACAGCCGAGCTATCGACAAATCGTTACAAATTCAGAGAGATAATCATGAAAAAATATTCCCTCACCGGATCTCAAGCCGATACGTTACAAGAAATAATAGGAGTTCATAAAATAACGAATATTAATAGTTTGAAAGTCATCATTGATAAAAACATAGAGAACAGAAGGAAGACTAAAATCAAAAAAAGACAATTGCTGAAGCTAATAAAAGATTATGAGGATGAGAAAAGAAGAAGCTCTGAGGCGTTTCCCCTCACCGGTGCATTTAAAAAGCTGACAACTATGTACTCTTTTATACGCAAATTTCACCTTTAATCTAATTCACTTGTACGCTGGTAATACTAAATTATTGTAATTGTTTGTCACTTGAATTATAATGTCTCAAAAATAAAAGCGTCTGTTTTATTTCATGCTTGGGCTGGTAGTTAACGTCGAAGTTTTTCGACATATTTGTATGTATGTTAAAAAGTACAGTAAAGCTACCAAAACAACCTAAAATAAAGTAGTTAATATTTGTAATTTCAATTATTTTGCTTACCTTACTGGCTTCCCGGCAAAATTAATTGAATTGTTAAGCGTGTTGTACAAATGCGATAAGCAAAGAGATGAATTTGAGCGATGTCCACACTTTCATAGTTAGTGCTGTTGTTTGAGAAATTAAGCGTAAATAATTTAATTGAAAAAATTACTAACAACATTATTGAATTCTAGGTGGCCGTGGCACTAGTGTATGGTGAAGAATGTAACCATAGGAGTCGCAGCAGTGCTCCGATAAACAACAACATATTAAAAGAGACTACTCAGAGTACGAAATCAAAGAAGAGGTGTTGCCCTTACGATTTCGACAGTAGTTTATGCAAGGTTATCGACGATAGGATTCTCTGCGGGTTTAACAGAAACCTAGGAAATCCAGAAAGCAATGGTCAGTATAAGCCTTTGGCTGGGGGTTGTAGACTTCGGGGAGGGCGAGTTGAATGCGGGTACTTCGAAGAGCCCTACGAAGGCATTCGCCGGCCGCCGCCAAATTGGGAAGAACCATCCCAGGACTACCCAAACGAACCCGTCACAGAAACTGATAAGCCAGCTGAAGAAGTTATTCAATATAATAGCCAAGAAACATTGAAGCATACTGTGACACCGTTCTTCCCCGGCATTACGAAATGCGTGGAAATTCACTCGCGTGTAGTTTGTAAGCAAATTTGACTATTTTTCAAAACAGAGGCCAAATGAATCATACCTACCTACTTGATACCTGATATAATATAATCAGTCCGCGATCGAAATGTAAATAAATCGTCAACATAAGCATGACGCGTTTCCTTAACGTTTCTATGAAATATTTCAAGCGAGCATAAAAATTTCAAAGTCGTTCTCAGTTGGTAGAAAGTTCAGAAAAAGTAATATTCGTATACTTAATTGTACCCATATAATCTCAATTCCGCAATTCTGATTACCTATGGCTCCACTTTTAAAACAACATTATTAGTACGTCAATGTTTACATAGCTCATGGGTGTTCGTCATGCTTTTATTTACAAACAATTCTGCATGATTTAAAGTTATGTTAAACAGACATCAATGATATTTAACAATACGGCATAAACAGTTTCGTTATTTTATTATTAAGAACACTTCTAAATGTAGCTTAGGTTCTTAATACTTTTGTGTTATCACTACATAGTATAAAACAAAGTCGCTTTCTCTGTCCCTATGTACCTATGTATGCTTATATCTTCAAAACTACATAACAGATTTTGATGCGGTTTTTATTAATAGATAGAGTGATTCAAGAGGAAGGTTTTATGTATAATTCTACGCAGACGAAGTCACGGGTAGAAGCTAGTAAATGTAATAATTTACTCGTTGGATGCGCAGGTACCAGCGCGATATTTTATTAAATCGACTGGTCCTATTATAAATTGCCATTTATGTGTCCGTCACGGTTAGATGTTATTTTTTCCTAAATTGCACTCTTTTGACCTGAATATAAGAAATCATCCCCAACGTTTTTATGGCACCCGGTAATGGTATATAAAGAAAGAAAGAAAGAAGACATTTATTCCTGTTTACAAGACACACAAGTATAAGAGAATATACACAATTTTATAGCAAAAAAAAACAAGAAAAAAACAGACATTAGAAATAGATGCTCAGCGGTGTGTGTGTCTTCGCAAAAGTGAAACGGTCGCTGGCTCAGCATTACGCTGAGGTGTTAGACACCTGCAGCACTTACAGGGTTTCTTATAAATATTCCGTAATACCTCAGCTGGTGGTTGGGTTAGTACTAATGACTAAATAACCCTGCAATGCAAATGTTTTTCAGGATTTTTGTTTCCATACATTGTCCGGTGTTCAAAGTGAGCCGCGTCAAGGCGGGACAAAACTTTGAATGAAGAATTTAAACGAAAAATCTGACTTTCCCTGCGGTCGTCACTCGAATCCAACCACAGGCCCCATTTCACCAACTCGACAGTTGTCGGTGACAAGTGACGATTCGAATTGCGATGCGTGGTCAATATAAAGGCAATCGGCGTAGATTCTTGTCGAGTTTGGAATGTAAACAGAATTGTCACTTGTCACCGACTATTGCCGAGATGGTTAAATAGGGGTCTGCTGATATAATCCGGAAAAATCATGAGAGATCTTGTAGATCAGGGGTGGCCAACTTTATTAGACCCAAGATCTCCTGTTTACTAACGAAACCTTATGCGATCTACCAAGTACATACTTCATGAAACCTTAAATCAGCAGTTGGTGATTACGTTGCGCAGTCTGGTCCACGTATTTATATTTTTTGCCTTGCCACGATCGACTGGACTAACAGTCGCGATCGACCGGTCGATCGCGATCGACCTGTTGGCCACCCCTGTTGTAGATGTTGTTCTTTAGATATTTTGTGGATGCATTATAAAGCCCCTACAAATGCCGTGAGAGAAGTTAAGTACTTTGTGTACTTTGCTTGCTTTAAAATTCAGGGACTTAAAACGTTCGTGTTAGGTTTTAGATTATTTTCCTACGTTTTAACAGCTCTATGAATTAATGAAAATATTTTCTAGGTTCTTTTTTTAAGTTGTTCTAGGTAAAAAATGTTTCCTATCATACTTCTTATCTAGAGAAAACCTCTGCAGAGGTGTGTCGTGAAACACATAGTGCAGAGTTCCTAGGCTTACTTGCAACACATTTACTTTTTATGGATTTTTGCCTTTAACTTTTCTGTAGGATCTTCATGGTGCTTAGACTTGCCAGCTATAGAACGAAGAGAAGGCCCCGGCTCAGTAGTTATTAAGTGCATTGTAAGTACCTAGTGTATAATTTTATTTAGGGTCAGGGATTTTTATCTCATTTTACAACTGTAGGTTATAGAGCCGTTTTAATTTGTTGACGTTATAGCGAATTGCTGGTTGCCTGGGGTTAGCAATGGTAGCAGCAATTTATATTAAAGATAGGTGTAGAGTAGCAGTCGGTAGCTTCCTTTGTTGAAGACAGCGCGCCGCAGGATCCTCATGTATATATTTTTAAATAGGCATGCGTTTGACTACAATTAAGCCTGATGGTAAACAGAGATCGTGATCAAAGTTGGAGAACTAAATGTCCATTCATCCAAGAATCGAGGGCGGCCAGATTGAAGCGTTCGGGGAGCACAGGTGGGGAATCCTTCTTTAGCTGTCCGGAAAGTAAAAGATGAATGAAAACTCCTTGTTCGAATAATGGGGATTCTGACAGCATAAAGTAATGTGTATGTAAAGTTAGTTCCAAGCGTAGGTTTCTGCGTGATCACCTGTTTGACAACTGAGCTCCTAGAGTAAGTTTTAGCATAAAAATCGTGTTGATCGCGTTTGCGTGTATGTCTCAATACTGGTCATTCTGGCCAATCTCTGTTGTCGCCACTAGCGGCACTTTACGGCAACAAACTTAATTTATTAGATCAGGCGTTTTTTTCTTCTTCCCAAAGTGGATGGCTTCTGTCCGATGGGACAACTTTGAAATCAGGCGTTACTTGTATTATTACTTTGGCGTTACTTATTACTTTGCGGAGGTCCATTTCTGACGGATGTAAATCTGTCTTACACGTTTGGGAGCGGACTAGAAAGGTAAAGGGCTTTGGTTCGGCAACAAGATTACTAATTAAGTACCTTTTTGTTGAAAAAACAAACATAACTTCGTGGTTTATCCATTTGGAACAGCAACTTAAATTTAGAACCAATTACTGATCTAAGCGACCTTTAATACCAATCTATTTATGCTAATTCTAGTTATTGTTAATTATTTTCTCAAAGACAATGGTTTTCTAGTCAGACGACCTTCACGCGATTGTTAACGATACTAAAGATGACATCCTCTCATTCTGAATGCATATACCTTAGAATTCTAGAATAGTAGAATTCTTCGTTCCGTCGTGGGTTGAAAAAATACAAATACAATTATTGCGTGCTACTCTGAATCATAAAACTGCACTGAAGACAGGTTAAAGCGACCTTAAATTAGAATAATCTAAGCTGCATTCCAGCGTGGACAGCAAGACAGCTAGTGAAACCATAAGGTACTCTATTATAGCTCTGTAGGCTAGCTATGCATCTGCAATACCTACTACTCTAGTGTTGTGCGGGTGTCCAAGAGTGGCGGTCTTCACTTACCACCAGGGACAACTAGGCCCTTTGACTCTATTTCATAAAAAAAATACAAAAACCAATTGAAAATTTTGAGCTGCGGGGAAAGAGGTCAAAAGGAACTAAGCTGTTATTTTGCATTATTTCACGCAAATGAAGTCTCATAAAGCCGCATCACTACATAGTCACTACATAGTATAAAATAAAGTCGCTTTCTTTGTCTGTCCCTATGTCCCTATGTATGCTTATATCTTGAAAACTACACAACGGATTTTGATGCGGTTTTTTTAATAGATAGAGTGATTCAAGAGGAAGGTTTTTATGTATAATTCTACGCAGACGAAGTCGCGGGCAGAAGCTAGTCATATATAATGACCACACAGTTTTAGACGGCTCCGATATGTCTTTTAGCGTTTTTATCATCATCAATATAATTTCGATATTATTAGAACTTATTGGTATTAAATAAACACACCCATTCATCTTAAAGTTTAATAAATAAATACTTAACAAATTAAAGCCTCTGTTCTCTTTTTACTTCTAAAAATACTTGTGTCGATGCATACCAAACTTGCTTTAAACTTTGATCCTGCATTTTGAGATTTATTAATTGGACGTATGAGCCATAATCCAGAGGGTTGCCAGTACCTATTGCCACGACGCCGTTGTCTGCTAACTTATTCAACCATTTATATTGATACATCTGCTAACACACTCTGCATCGGTTTAACAAATCTAATTCGTATAGGGTACGTCGCTGGCGATGTTTCCATGGCGTCGCAGTGGATTAGGGCCCCGATAGTCGCCTGTCTCTATGTCACTGACCTTTTCCAGACACAGACAATACATAAGTAGATTTTGCTGTAACAGATTTGTAACTTTACATTGACTAAGGGGATAGCTTACCAGAGATGTGCTAGGAAAAATCCACTAACAAGAGAGCAGCGCTGAGCGTGGCTAGGAAAATTAAGTAACGCTCTTTCCTTTGCATAGAACTCCGCTTCCGCGCACATCTCTGAGCGTCTGGTGTCAATTTACACACAAAAAAACGTCTCGAGCGCGTTCAGGTAAGCGTCTCAATTACACGGGAAAATCGGCAGCGCCACTTGCGGATCGGAACGGCCACAAGTTATTCTCAAAGTATTAGACATTTTAACGCAAACGCGTCCGAGACGTATTTTGTGACCGAAAACAGCTAGCGCCTTCGATATGCGTCGACGCATACACACTTCCTTAAACCTATGGTCACCAATTAGCTTCTAAGCCTGACAACTCACTACTGAACTCCACTATGCTGTCGGTAGTGAACAGCATGAAAAGATGCTTCAATATTCTTGAAGACCAATCGTCCTTAGGGAAAATTAGGTCCAAGTATTTGACGAGAGCTTCAGACATGCTACTTCGGCCTTCGGCTTGCGATTTCGACTCCGTGACATCCTTTAGCCAGTCTGCCATTTCTTCTATTAAACCACCGTGGCACGATGCAATAGCGATTCCAATAATAAGTAATTGCCAGATCATAGACATGGTGTTATCTGCAGAGGAAAAGAAAGCGGTATTATAAATAACTGTTAAATCTTAGTAAATAACAAACAAATATTTCCCGAATATTCGTGAAAGTCGGAGAGTTGCCGTTTATGCTAAATCTTGCGTCACCTGTTCTGATTAACAAGTGGGAAATGTATGCTTTCTTCAACTCCGAGTTCAGTCTACCTTTAATTTTAGTGTATTTTAGTTTAAATTTGATTAAAATGACACGGCATATATTTTTTTTCACTTTGAAATAGGTAAAGTTATTTGCTGACAAGTTTCTTGAGGCGCTATCTTCTTGACTATGATAGTCTTACCGAAAGCGAAGGCATACTATATGCCCTTTGCGACCTATATTATCCAGAATGAACTTTTGTTTTTTAATTTTGATTTAATAACGAATCTGTCTGGGCCTCTAGTGTAAGTTTTCACATAAAAAACGCCTCAAACGCGTTCACGTAAACTTCTCAATTACTATGGAAAATTGGCAGCGCCACTTGCGGATCAAAACGGCAACAAACAGTATTTGACATTTTAACGCAAACGCGTTCGAGGCGCATTTTTGAGCCCTAACACTTACACTAACGCAATTGAGTCGTTTGTTGCGACAAAAAATTGCTACAAACAACATTAATAAATGTAAATGCGAGAAAGTATGTATGCCAAAATGAAGAAGGGTACGGCCTTCGATGACTCATGGCTTTGCCTTGCAGCCCTGAAAGTACAGAACAGGTAACTCAAGAATGGTGAATCAGGTACAAGGGGGCTACTACTACATCCGAAATTCGAAGTTCGTACCACCCTATCCCGTTCACTCTCATTGTGACAATTAGTGTGAGCGGAATGGCACGATAGAGGTACCAACTTCGAATTACGAATTTTAGAGTTGGCAAGACGAGGCTCTTACTTTTTAAATTGAATTTTTAACCTCAATGTTTAAGAGTAAAATAATTGTTTAACGACCGTTTCGAACTTGGCTCTGGCCGCTAAACTGAGAAACCGCATATTAATGCAGATATCTACGCAGATGGATTTAAATCAGTGACGTTTTGAATTTTTTAAAGAACTTTATGTAAGACTTCATTAATGCAAAAGAAATTTCGTCGTTATTAGCTAAGTATATGTAAGTTATGCAAGATAATGAGTTATGATATAATGATAATGTATTACCATTACTTCTTACTTAATAGAAAAGGCAACTGAGTAGATCCACTAGACACACTAGACAGACATGCTTGTATGCATGCAAGCTAATCTCTTACAGGTATGTTAAAATAAGTTAGAAAGTAACAATAATTTGTTCTTTAAACGAGGACTCGAAGGATACTTATATCTATACCCTCCATCTAGGGAGTTACTTAGTTGCAAATTAATTGAAAAACATAAATTTTTCGTATTCATAATAAACGATCCAATTTATTACAGAATATACAATGAGTTATTTTTATAATCGATTTTGTTTGCTACTTGCATTTCATATTGGTGAAAATCTTTGAACTTTGCTAAATTCTATTTCGGTTACAACACTTTATTTCTATATTGTATATGTCATTTTACAAATTTCTATCCACATGCCTTGAATAGGTTAACTCCTTAAATGCATTTATCTACTAAACATGAGACATTGGTGGTATTACCTCACAAAGCGGTGATATTTATCCTCTTTGTGTGTAATATCCGTTCGGAAATCCTGTTGTAATTTTGTGAAAGTGCAAGTAGAGAAACGGCTTTGAAACTAGAGCAGACAAATTTGCGGTTTACACCTTCCTAAGTAGAATCGACTACATATCGACAAATAATTGATGATGAGTCCAGACTACTCCGTAATTCGATTTTCGAAGTTTGTATTGTACTGTCCCTCTCACTATCCAATTAATGACTGTTAGTGTGAGTGGGCGGCACGAAAAGAATATCGAATTTCAGAGTACAAGTCCAGACTACAGACTACTCAGTCCCGAAGGAACGTTACTGTAACATGGTGGTGTACAAGTGCAAAGATCAGGGGCCTTACCATGACGTCTTAATGCGATTCAAATCCGACTCAGTTCAGGTTTTAGCTGTCATTTTTGGTATGGATCTGACAGCGAGCGAGCCTAAACTGAATCGGAATTGAATCGCATTAAGACGTCATGCTAAGGCCCCAGTATGCTTAATGTAAGTTAACAGTCACGTAATAAGTACAGTCAAGGGCAAAAATATTTATGTACGTTACACAATAACAATAAAGTCGGTGATACATAATTATATATTTGACATCAGGGCTGTAGCGATATGCATGCTCTCGTCTGTACGCGTGTCATAACTATGAGAACTCTTCGTTCCGTCAAAGATAAAACAACCGTCTTTATTGACGAATAAACAAAAGAAACTGCTATGACATAAAGGCAGACAGGCACAAGGCCGGGTGAGCGGTCGGAGAAATGCACGTCTATTGTTTTATACAACTCAGAAATTAAGTACCTACCTCTCCAATTGAATTGATAATAGCTAACCAGCCCTATATTCTGAGCAAAACCCTGTAATAAATGCTTGACGTAGATAATTCTAATTTAAACAAAAAAATACCCTTGATTTTTTCTTGACGGACGAAGAGATCTGAACAAAATTCGGATTATTCAGTCTGTAGCAATCACTTTCAATTCTTTTTAAGAATGCACCGTTAAGGGTCCATTTTAGTTAATTGGAGTCTCTGAGCGCAGCAGTTAGAGAAACAGGCCTCTGCTATCTGGATCGAAAGTTACATTCCGTGTCATTAAGTAATTGCTAGGCCAAACACACCGCACTCACAATGCCTGTGTGACTGCGACCAGCAAATTAAACCATGCGCGTACTGAATCCTAAGTAAGTACCTGGCTAATTATTCAGTTGTTCGTAGTTTGTGTGAGCTGACAAAGTGTAGAAAGGTTTTATAACGGTAAAGACTCGTGTATATTTTGTCCCATAAAATTGAAGTTCTGAATGTGTTTGACATAATTTTCGTTTGTCATAAAGCGGTTTATTTCTAAAACAGTAAATTTTATTTCAATTATTAACCTAACATTTACAAACAGCGTCTTTTTAAATCTGTAATTTTCTATTTCACTCGTATATTTTTTGCATTCCAGTTGCTGGTAAAATGAGTGATTCTTTTACTAAATGTTTTTACAACCTTCTGTACCTACATTTTAAGCAAAATATAGATATTTGTACCTATTTAAGCTACCTAAGCTATTCATTTCACGATTACATGTGTCAAAAAAACATCAGAACAAGGAAAATTATGTGACAAAAAAGGTCCTGTACAGACACACATCAAATAAAAAGTAAACAGAGAAAAACTAGATGGAGCCTTGTGAACGGCGAAGTGAAGCTGACTTAAACTACGCCTAGTGCACGTGTTTGCAGCTCAACGAATTAGCTTTTTGAAGTTATAGGCTACGCTTACGTGCGTGTATGCAAACACCAGTTTAAACCAGCCTCACTTTGCTGTTCGCCGAATCCCACCTCAATTTTTGTTGTTGACGTGAGGATATCAGTGCTAGGCTCCATTTTGCTTAAACCTATCGAGAACCTTCTTGATTTGACTGTTTTTTTAAACTTACTTACTAAATTCTGATTCCAGTTACTTGTTAGAAGGCTTGAGATCAAATTACGTAAGACATTTCATACTTGAGACGTCATACGTTCAGGCTCATTTAAATTGTAAGTAGGTACCTATTATCTCATCACTCTAAACATTGGAATGTTAAAGCATGTATTGTTTTTTTTTTAAATTTCTACATCGAAAATTTCTCATACATTAGAAAGAGTTCGTTGAATATTCATAAAGACGTGTGTATTTGCGTAATAAGTATAATTCTTTACTGTACCTACAAAAACGAAATAATAAGAGACATGAAAATTTGTAGGTGTCTAATTTTTCCGTAGTATGGCCGGCCAAGTAATGGTCTATCACTTTTCATCCAAATTCCTATCAAATTTGAAAACCCTCCACGCGTTAATCGAGTTATCATACGTAAATTAAAAATAGTTCAATTTTATGCCAAGAATGCCTTAGGTACATTTTGGAAAAGAGCTGATCTCTTGAAATTGCTAGACCGCTTTTTACCAAACATGGCTAAGAAGCACCACATGGAAACTGGCTTTCGAATTAAGAAACCGCATCCAAATCGATCCCTCGGCTTGAGAGCCAAGATGCCACAGACGCACACACACACACACACACACACACACACACACACACACACACACACACACAGACATCGACTTCAAACTAATAACACCCCTCTTTTGGCGTCGGTGGTTAAAAATATCGCTAAAATCGAACTTTTAAACAAAGTTTTTTCCAATTTAAGTTTATTAACACAATAACGTATGATTATTTCTTTATTGAAAACGTGACGACAGACGTGACTTTTCAAGCTCATTTTACACAATTTTTCCTCTCTCGTTTAACCGTCGTATCGAAAAAAAATTGGCTGCCACGAATGTTGCTCACCTTGCGTAACAGTTCTCCGTTAGGAGATTCCAGTCACAACAACAAGTCTCACAGTTCTAATCACTCCACCATTCCACAGATTCACTTTTTAATTAAAGTTCAAGGATCCACTCGTGAAAGGTGACAATTCGTACAGCGTGTCGCCGGTTCTGTGGCGCGCGCACAATGCACGCTTGCGACCACCACATTCGCCAATTTGGGAGGCTCAAGCGCATTTCCACGGAGCGGGGCTCGGACATCCGACGGGTTACGTAAATCTCGAACTTGTTTTTGACGGAATTACGATCTGGCAGTTGCAGCACCGGCTGTGACGCTGTGTGTTTTTTTAATACGAGTAAGTTGGTCACTTGATGGTAAGAGAGCACCACCACCCGCAGACATCCAAAATTCCAGAGGATTACAGATGTGTTGTCGGCTTAGAATTAAAGTAATTGCATCGGCTGTTTTACTCTCCACGCCGCAAGCACTGCTAGACGCCAATGAACCAAAGAACTCAAGGGATAACTGTCTGTTATACTGATTGTTTTTTATCTGTCAGTGCGAAGTGATATGTGCAGTCAGCTTTTTTTATTGAACATCAATAAAATTTTATGTGGACCTGTCCAGAACCGGTTCTGCACCGCTTAAAGTCCAATTGGAAGTTTTACTGGTTTTATGGAAAGGGAATCTTAATTAATCTGGCCATGTTTATGAATTGACACTTTCTAATGCTTAATGACTCTTAACTTCATTAATATGAATAAAATGCGAATTAAAAGTCATTTCAGGTGTACATTTTATGTCTTACAAGGCCAATGTTGTTTTGTTATTAAAAATTCTACACATCAACAAGTATACAGTGCCTAGTAAGGAAGCAAAGATTCAGGCATAACTGGAAAACTTCCATTTCTCCATTTTGGAATATGTTTAGATTATGATATCACAAACCGTATTACAGGAGCATCCTAATAGAACAGTGACGCTAGATAAATTTTATGACAATATGCTCCGAAGCATTTTGATTTCTATACGCTCTGGCGCTTCAGTTTGACTATTGTCAAACTATTAGCTGAAGTCACATTGAACGTCCTACAAACTTATCTGACGTCGTGGGCAAAACTGGTACTAATTTTACAACCGCATTATTATCTACTGAGCAGCAGCAATACCTCCATCAACAACGCCGCCCTCATGGATTAGGATATGTTGTGATGCTGTATGGGTAAAGTCGTGCAAATCAAGCGTTGCGTATGATGGAATAGAAAACAATTAACATTTACTAACAAATTGCAGTGCCCCATACGGGGTATCATGTAACTAACTACCTACATTATTATTTATTCCTAAGATCTTTATTGTATGAATAATGAACATGATTGCAATTTATAAATTTATATGAATATGATCATCTGACATTCCTTAGCTTATGCGTGACGTTCCCAGCGTTTTTGACAATAGACAGTCAAGCCACTTGAATACTTAATAATGATTTGATGCATGCTGCTAAATTGGCTACAGTTGGTCCTTCATCAATTTCAATACCAAATTTAATGTCGTCTTCGTTATTTAGTACACGTCTTGTCGCCTTGGTACTGTTAATTACAGCTTAATGAAACAGCGTGGCGTGTTCTGAGGTTGCTGACTCATAGTCCAGCACCATTGATAGATTTAATAATGCTAAAAGAGTTTATTTATAGAGTTAGTCTTTGGTGATTCTCATACCGTAACCTCATTTAGTGCAACATGGCTGTTTTTAAGGTATAGTTGCATTGGATATTGAATTTTTCGCTAATTTTGTACAGATTTCAGGATCAGTTTAATTTAACTATTCTAAAATGTATTTTACCTAAGCTAATTTAAAATTTCAAACTTCCCATTGGCTGTCAATAAAGTTTATCAATTGATAATCTAAAATACAGAATTCGTATTTATACATAATATTCGGCTATGAGTCCTAGTCCACCTGCAGTTTGTCCACCTGGTTTTTGACGGAGCTCCGCTCAAGGGCGGCGCCCTTTTTCTGGGTATTTTGCCCTTCGGACAAATGCAAATACCTGACTAACCTAACCTACCTATTTTTGTATTAAATATCAGTGATTTGAAATAATGGCAGCATTTTTTCCGTGTGGACCAAACTAAGTGGACTACGCCACGACGTTATATTTAGATATCGCTCCAGAGGTTGTTAATCGAAGATCGATCCCCTTCAATAGAGATTAGGTTATATTAATAATTATTTGGTACGCTGTTACTTAATTTATTTTCATCAACAATAAAATCTGCTCAATCGGTCTTTATTTTGCAGATTTTGTTATTGCTCGCCGCAGTGCAAGTCGTACACCCAAAACCATTTCTTTTTAAAGAAATGAAAATGAAGAAAAATTTTGAATTTTCTCTAAAACCATTGTTGAAGCCTATGACATTTATAAAGGAGTTTGAACCATTTAAGTCCGTGAAAATCCAGCATACCATTGGAAAGAGGAGCCCAATTCCACCACCGCCAGTTAATTCTCCATCGTCACCAGCCCCATTGCTGAACGTAGGCTTAGAAAGATCAATAGAACTTAATTCTGCGGTTTCTGTGCCCCCACATCACCAAAAGGAGACAGAAGTTAATAATAATATTCGAATACCTCATTCCGTTGCTATACCGCCGGGTCATCTGAAAATTAATGAAGAAATTGATGAAGAGCATTTTCATCATACGCCTAAGCCCCCACCAGTGGGCAAAAGACTGGTAGGACCAAAGCCAAATGTGATTGGAAACCCAGGAGTCACAGACGTGGGTGCTGTTGTTGGATTATCGAAGTCATCCTCGGCGGTAATTATAGGACATCCTCCTCCACCACCGCCACCTCACATGGGCAAAGTTAATAATTTCCCACCGGGACGCGGAAATGACGGTAGTTTAGATTCATTTTTCGGACCCCCGGTTGTGGAAAGACAAGAAAAACCTCTGCATTCTCCTTCTGGGCCTCCTCATTATCCTGACTTGCCTACCGGAGTCCCCGGGCCAGTATATCCAGTAATTTCAAGACCACCCCCCGTGGGAATCAAAAAAGAGCCTGCGCCTCCTCATCAGGAGCCAATGCCTCCTCATCACATGGCTATCTTGCCTCAGCAATTTACAGGGCAAGGTTCATTCCCAGTGCCAGCGGTCCCACGGCCTCCCCCAGCGGGTATCCAAGAAGAACCTAAGCCTAATCGTCCCATGTTTGTGTTGGGTCCTGGGCCTAGATTTGTGGAGCCTCCCCCAGAAGTAATTCAGGAAATCAACACGCCTCCTAGAGGCTCCTTGCTTACTGATATATCGCGGGTTGATGAAATAAACGCTTATCTAAAAGCTGTCGATGCTCTGCCTCTGGTCAAACCACCTTTAGAAGAAAACGTATTACAAGTTCATGGTAATAGTTTAGAACCAGTTGGCCCGAAAAATTTAACTGTTGATACGAAGACAGAGTCCAGTACTTTGACGAAAGGATCCCGGCTTGCGCTGTATTTTGGCAACATTCTGTTACAAATGATGTCGCAGGCCATCGGCAGTGCTCGTTCAGCCATCGGCCAGTATTCAATGCCATCAATGATATAACGTGATGGTGTTGTATGGTAATGTAATTTAAACAATTGTTAATTTCAACAAGTTTTATTTTTTTAACACGTACCTAGTTGTAATTTGTTGTAAAAAACGGAAGTAAAATGACATATAATAAAGTTATGTACAAACTGCCTGCTTTTCATTGTTCCCAAGGGTATACTTTCGAATAGATTTATCGTCCAAAACCACCTCCTCGTCCACCGTATCTTTGGTTTCCACCAAAGCCACCTTGCTGACCGAATCCGCCACCTTGCTGACCGAATCCGCCACCTTGCTGACCGAATCCGCCTCCTTGCTGACCGAATCCGCCACCTTGTTGACCGAATCCGCCTTGACCGAACCCGCGACCTTGCTGGCCAAATCCGCCACCTTGCTGGCCGAATCCGCCACCTTGCTGGCCGAATCCGCCACCTTGTCGGCCGAATCCGCCTTGGTTACCGAAGCCGCCACCTCCACGGCCACCGCCAAAACCACCACCGCCACCGCCGAATTGGGCGGACACCGTCGCCATCAGCAGGGCGACGATGGCTAACACGAAGGTAATCTGTAATTAATTACAATTCTGTAACACAAATATGTATGACGTAATATAACTTTTTTATTTTAACTAATCCGCAAAGAGCAGGTACCGTCAACAAAAAGTAAAGTCAGCAACAACAGATTTAGTTTTTGGGTCAGTGCTATTGAGGTGCTCAAAAGTTTACATAAAATTACAATTTATAATAAATTAGTCATTTCGCATAATTTCGTTTTTCATAACACATTTACCCGTTTATTTTTGAAGCACTTTTAAAAACGAAATCAAGTAGATGTAGGTTAGGTTAGTTAACCCATTAAAATTCTAAAATAGACTAGGTACTCTTTCAGAAATTAATCACTTTATAAAGAACTATAATTATGAGTAATAACAAATTATGAATACGACTTTTACGAGAGTCAATATGGATCCTATGCGTTGTTTGTCAAACAGTAGCTATAGATGTTCCAATGTCAAACAAATTACGATTCATTCCGAATGCAGGTACTAAACTTTGCGTGATATTGCTCGCTAAAATAACTTTAACAGAATTCCACTTTAACACAATGCATCATTAGCGACCTTACAGACGGTTGATGCCTTGGAGAGTCTTCGCTATGTTCGTGATATAATTAAAATGATCTCCGGCATAGCCTGCGTAATTGTTCAGCTTTGTGCAAGTAGCCGTAGCCAGTAATCTCATAATGAGAAATCACTATAATAGAGAATGTTACTAGGTATGCCAAATCGCTTGAAACGTTGTCTCAGTAAAGCCTGTATGTATACAAATACACTAGTTTTTGTTGTAGTCAAAAATACCTAGTAGTTTTGATTTTATAGGCATTTAAAGTTTCAAAAAATATCGAGTCCCGCTAACAGTCACGTGACCGCTTGTGACGTCACAGTATAA
The DNA here is from genome assembly GCA_932294345.1 of Pandemis cinnamomeana. Lineage (NCBI taxonomy): Eukaryota > Metazoa > Arthropoda > Insecta > Lepidoptera > Tortricidae > Pandemis > Pandemis cinnamomeana. The sequence continues at coordinate 5,017,170 of OW028717.1, forward strand.
CACGCCGCGCGGGCCGCGGGCCGCTTAGTATCAATTTGTTGTATTTTGTTGTGTTTTCGTCCGCGTATTAAGTTAATTGTCTAATACTACTACTACTTTTGTAAATATTACTCGATTAATAAAATGGATGAAGGATTCGAAAAAGGGCAATCGGATAATCTACCTAAAATAGATGGATTAATGGTTGCGAGGAATAAAAATGCAAAGGTGATTGAACTTTCCGTGCTACTAATGTAACTCAAATACATAGTAGAAGTACCTAGTTACCTACCATTCAATTTTTACGTTAAAGACAACAAATATGTACTATTATAGTTTTGTAGCTATTGGTAGGTACGTATGTATATATAGGTAAGTACCGCTCTTGTTAATAAATTTAAATGAATACATACATTGACTTATTGCAAACTAGCTTCCGCCAGCAGCTTCGCCCCCGTTTCCCTTGGGAACTGTACATTTTCCGAGGGTTAAAAGTAGCCTATGTGTTATTCCAGTCCAGACTTCGTCCAGATCCGTTTAGTAGTTTTTTCGTGAAAGATAACAAACACACACACACTCACAAACTTTCGCATTTATAATATTAGTAGGAAGTAGGATAGGTTAGGTACTTAGGATGTAGATGTAGTGGGTTGAACGTTACAGATGTAGGTACTAAACCTTGTTTTTATTTGTATTTTTTTGACTTACAAAATACGTAAGGCCATTTTACTTAATTAAATTTTTATTGCAAATATAGACGTTTGAACAGATGTACTAAGCCTACTTTGTTTATTTGTATTTTTTTTACTAACAAAATACGTAAGGCCATTTATTTTTATTTGAAACTTATTTCAGATCGGTCTTCACAACAATAAACTATACTTTTATCTCCAAATGGATCTGACCTCTTCATAACTTTTATCCATTTTTTTCGCATTTTAACGTCTTTGGAACAATAAAAAACAACTTTTCCGACGAATTGGTAGTTGTATTTTTACATTTAGGCACAACACATGATTTCCTAGTATTTGGCTTGGACATTTTTAAAAGTATCATCACTACATAGTATAAAACAAAGTCGCTTTCTCTGTCCTCATGTCCCTATGTCCCTATGTATGCTTATATCTTCAAAACTACACAACGGATTTTGATGCAGTTTTTTTTAATACATAGAGTGATTCAAGAGGAAGGTTTATATGTATAATAACATAGTGGAGAAGTACTGCTATTTTTGAGGTTTCTAATGTGATGTCGTAAATAATTACATTTTTTCCGCTTACATAGCAAACGCAGGCTGAACCCTACGAGATTTATCAAAACAATGTACTAAGTATTGTACAAATTGAAAAGGTCTACAGAAAACTCCGCGATGGTATATGTGTATCTCTTATGGATATCCCACAATAAAACATTTTTGTCATTTACTTTTTACGACAAATAATGGCTAATTTTCGAAGCGATTTTAACCAATACAGCATTAATCCTTATCCAATTGAATACCTTAAATAAATTGTTGATTTAATATAGATCTATATAGCCCTTTACAGCATATGATTTAAATGAATATTTTCGAAGATATTACAAGAAATTGCGGGACGTAGCGTTTGCGGCGGTACCGGCCGGTAATGTCCCTATGTATGCTTATATCTTCAAAACTACACAACGGATTTTGATGCGGTGTTTTTTAATAGATAGAGTGATTCAAGAGGAAGGTTTTTATGTATAATTCTATGCAGACGAAGTCGCGGGCAGAAGCTAGTTTAGGTATAATTTCGATGGCACGGGCGCGCGGCTGCGAGCGGACTTAGTGAGCCAGACTGAGCGTGTTAAACAATGACGTCACACCGTAACCGGCGGCCCGCGTCGTACGGTTCAACTTGTTTTACTTCTAAATCGGAAACTAATTGACGTATCGAAGTAATTCTTTCACTAGTATTTTTTATTTTTCACAGAGAATATGGAGTGCTAATAATCAAAATTAGGTAACATTATTCATTTACTACGTTGAAATGTATGGTCCAATTCCTTAACACCATCGCATCATATAACTCAAACGTAAGTACATCCACTAGGCACTTAGGTGCATTATACTACTTACTTGCCTACAATTAGCAAGAACGCTAACGTATTAAAATGCATACATTTCAAAATATATAATGGGTTAAAATACATAATGGTTTAAAATATATACTGCGATTTCATCAGAAAATTGCTAACTAACAGAATTGTTATAAACGAAACCTAACCTAACCTAAACCAATACGGTATCAAAAAAGTTCATCTAGCTAATACTTTTACAGAAAATAGCATTATATATTTTGAACCATGATTTATATTTTTCTTTATACATAATATATTCTGATACCCAGAACTATAGTAGAATTTTAAAGGTTAAAATATTCAGTGGCAAAATGTTTACCATCTCCTTCGTAAAAGTAACAACTGTTAAAATGAACAATGTATCTTCTGTTTCAGGCAAATGTAAAAGTGATAGATTAACAAAATGTAACAAGCGATCAAGAATTAGAATTAAACTGAGAAGGTCAAGTAAAACTGATAGAGATCTCAACTACACTGTCTATTTAATACCGCAATTTTGAGACCTTAAATGGACATTAATTTCTTATCTTAATTATTTATCTTAAAGTTCCCTTTTTCAAGTAACAGTCTGTAATGAATACCATTACCTTGATAACATTTTTGGGGTAATTGTTAAAATTAAAAACTATGTAATAAAAACTTACTTTCAACATTTTGGCAGCTGTCACACTAACTTGTAATCAGTACACTGATCACAATATCAAAGGATCTTCGCTTAAATATGTCATTTGGTGTGGTATTGGGGAATCCTAGCAGCCACACTTCTAATAAATAACAAAGTTATGATTGCGGTTCTGTAACAAAACGACCGATATAAATAATGTGACTTCTTAAGAATATTCGATTTTGACGGGCGAATTGTTAAGTTTGTGTATCTATATGCGAGTCCAGTTTCTATGAATACGAATTTTAGCATGTTGAATTGACGCAGACGCCCAAACTTACACGTCTTTTGTCAAATTTTGTCTTTGTCTAGTAGAGATCGCTAATAAGCGATAAGACCGCCTATTGTCTACTTTGTTCTTTGTTTTTGTATTGTTTTGCACTGATATGTGATGTTCAATAAAGAGTATTTTTATTGTATTGTCTTTCAGGTAATTTTAGGGTCGAGTATTCGAAGTCTTAGAATCTAATCTGAGATGAAAAGTAAGGGAAGAAAATAATAGTATTGGTTGTTGATTATGCTTGCACAGAGAGTGGATCCAATACGGAATGGTTGCGGGTAGGTGATACGGTGGGGGGTGACCCATGGACACCCGTAACACCAAAGTTTTGCAGACGCATTGCCAGCCTTAATAGGGCCAAGACAGAATACTTCATGTGCCAGCAATCGCGTGCACTTCATAAAGAAAAAAAGACATAGGGTGACGGCACCAGTGTTGGACACTTTAAGCTGCCAGGCACCGCAATGGACACTTAATTCTTAATTTAACGGGGTCCATCTCCATTACTAGTGCCGTCATCCTAGTCTATCCTGCTGTAATTGCCATCTGTTTTCGGATATTCGAGGTGGTTAATCAATTACGTCATAATTAACCGACTTGCATAAAATCAAAAAGTAGCATTTTTGGTAAGTTAGGTAGTTGTTTTTTTTGTCTGACCTGTTTCAAAACTGTGCACGCCACTGTGTGCCAGTAATGGCCGGCTGTCTTACTCTCCACACCGGAACACTGATCCTTAGCAGCAGGATTAGCTAATAAGATGGTAGTAGATATCCAGACGGACTTTTCACAAGGTCTACCCGTAAGACAATAAGCGGTGTATAATACTGGGTTAATTTTGTAAATATACTGCCCAAGAATAAGTATATGGGGGTCAAATGTGCACAAGAATTCACACGGCATTGACCCCTAGACACTTTCGAGGTAAGTATGTAATGTGTAACCAGTCAAAAGTATAATTTACGCGTTAGCTTAGTGTTTAAAGCTATAGCCTTCAAGCAGAGGATCAGTATGTGGGGTGGGTGACCAACTTCCTCGTCTTTTTAATGAAAAGTTAAAAAGTTTGAGTGCCATTGAAAACGTGACCATATAAAGGTACTAGATGTAACATATCCTAACGAATATATTTCATTGTGTATTTTAATACGTCACCATTCACACTATAAGGTGAGTTTACACACGGTTTACATAACATGTAAACAATCTCAACTCCAAGGTGCGATCAAGGGCGAAGCTGTTTCGATGAAATTGTTATTTTTCCTGTTTACAAATACTTATTTAGTTTTGTAAATTCATCCCCAGTATTATACAACAAGACCTAAAGGCTACGTTTAGTATAATTGTGAGCGTATAGCAGTGGCGTGGCGTCAAGTATATCAGAAGGCCGAAGGGCATTTAACTAGCCTTTTCCTCTTATTCCGCACAATAAAAGTGCACGACTGCCTTAAAATAGGAAAGCCGGTGGGAATCGTGTTCTATGGACGCCAAGCCACTGGCGTATAGGTGGAAAAAGGAAACAAAATAGTGAAGGGTTGGTAGCTGCACCGCTTAATGCATGGTTCCTAAGATTCGCCAGTCATTATGTTGTTTGGGATAGACGTGTCCTCCTCAAAACGTTTTTATTTCGTTAGCCAATGATTGCGAATCGCAGTCCTCGTAAAGGTACGGGGGCTGGGATTGTATGAAAATAATTGATATGAATTCTAGTGCTGTGATTACGTTAAACAAATTTGACTAATAATACATTATATTACGAGAAGTTTTTCAAGTAGGTAACGATCTTTATGATAATGGTAAATATATAATATCGAGTGCTCGTTTATGCTAATCACGGTCTTCATCCTTTAAAAACATTTCTAATGTGAACCGTGAATTCAAAGCTTATGTTCTAATCTAATTTTAACTTATATTTTGTAATGGAACAGAAATGATTTCCTTCTCTAAGTACTGCTATGATATTTAAAACTATAAGATTGCTCTGAATTATGTAGTCATTTTGAGAAAGAAGCTCTCTGAGCATACCATTGCGGTTTTAGCACATCTACGCACATAAACTGTGTGCTGAACCTTTTGAAATAGGTACGAGTAGTTACCTGAAGTAGAAAAAAATATAGCTCTTATTAATCGTGTCAATTGTTCGAGAAAAGAATGTGTGCTGCATTTTTGAAGCAATACATAGAAAAAAAAAACTTTGACATTTTGAAGACGATTTGATGACAAATGATGTCGCAGGCCGGGTCTACCTTATTTGCTATAAAATCAAAAGCTATAAATTTAAAATCTATAAGTTCATATGCTATAAAATCACTTGCTATAAACATTCATTTGCTATAAAAGTCACATGCTATAACATTCAAAATCTATAATTTCAAAATCTATAACATTCAAAATCTATAAAATTGTTTTCTATAATGATTATTTTCTATAACATTCATAATCTATAACATTCAAAATCTATAACATTCACATTCTATAAGCATCAAAATCTATAAAACAGAGCCAGGTGTTCAAATGTAAAGTCGACGGAGCCCCGCTGGGCGGGGCTCCTATTTTCTGCTCTGAAGGACACAAGGTAACTAACAAACCTATCTGTTTTAAATTGGATGTTGGTAACGTGTTTTTCTAATGGCGGGGGCTGCGCCCCCGAGCCCCCCATGTGGGGGGCCCTGCCCCCCACACCCCCCTTTTCCGCGACTTTTCAGTTGTAGTACCGCTGCCTAAGTAAAGTTTAGAGATTTCAATAGTTATAGAAAACAAATGTTATACTATCTAATCCTTATAGCAAATGAGTGTTATAGCAAATGAATATTATAGCAAATGAATGTTATAGCAAATGAATATTATAGCAAATGAATGTTATAGATTTTGAATTTATAGAAAGTAACTTTAGAGAATTTAAGTGTTATAGCAAGTGAGCATTATAGCAAGCAATGATTATAGCATCTGAATTTATAGAAAGTGAATCATTATAGCAAATGGTTTTATAGAATGTGATTTTATAGCCATTGATTTTATAGCAAATAAGGGGATACCGTCGCAGGCCATCGGCGGAGCTCGTTCAGCCACAGCCAGTATACAATGCCATCGATGATATAATGTTATGGTGTTGAAGGTACTTTAATTTAAACAATCGTTAGTTTCAAAAAGTTTATTTTTTTGACTTGTAGTTGTATAATAAAGTACAAAGTGCCTACTTTTCATTGTTCCCGAGTCTATGATACTTTCGAATAGATTTATCCAAAACCAACGACGAAACCTTGAGGTTCGTAACCTCCTTGTCCACCACCGTAACCGCGGCCAGATCCTGGCCCTCCGTATCTACCTTGGTTTCCACCATATCCACCGTAATCACCATTGTACTGTCCGAAGCCTTGCTGGCCGTATCCGCCTGGACGGCCGTATTCACCGGATCTGCCTTGATAGCCGCCACCTCCACGGTCACCGCCAAAACCACCACTGCCGCGGAAGTACTGGGCGGTCACCGTCGCCATCAGCAGGACGAAGATGGCTAACACGGAGGTAATCTGTAATTACATAATCCCATGAAAACAAAACTTGTAAAAAAAACCAAGTCTCGCAACTCAGTTCTTCTACCGTAAAAAGTGAGATCCATGTAATACCAAGTCGGTTAATTTATTCAGTCCCTACTAAAGAGACCTCCTGTTTTACGTAATTAGCTAACCTAACAACATAATTTATAATGCCCATATCAAAATTAAAAATCGTTTGTGTTATAAATATATAAATTGACTTGGCATTCGCATTAAACCAACTTAATAACAATTCTGTTACACCCTAATGTGGCTAGCGATGAGTGAACTTATTTTCTAAGAGGGGCGTTATAAGTTTGGTGCTGATGGCTCTCTCTCTCGCTCTCTCTCTCTCTGTGTGTGTGTGCGCGCGAGTGAGTGTGTCTGCTGTGGCATCGTAGCTCTCAAATGAACATATTTTGATGTGGTTTTTTTATTCGAATTCCTTTGGCGTTTGCGTTTGCGGGTGGTAGGGCCTTGTGCAAGGTCCGTCCGGATCGCTACCACCATCTTACTCGCTAATCCTGCCGCTAAGTAGCAGTGCTTGCACTGCTGTGTTCCGGTGTGGAGAGTAAGACAGCCGGGGAAATTATGGGCACAAGAGGCATTTCATCATCTTAGTCCTCTAGGTTGGCAACGCATCTACGATTCCTCCGGGGTTGCGGGTGTCTATGGGCAGTGGTGATCACTTACCATCAGGTGACCCACTTGCTCGTTTGCCTTCCTATTCATATATTAAAAAAAAAAAAAAAAAAACTGTCAATGAAATCGGGACACCTCAAAAATTCATACTACACACTACTACTTGCTACAATTAGCAAGACCTATTGTAGAATTTAGTTAAAAGGTTGAAATATTCCGTTGCAAAATGTTTGCCCTCTCCTTCAAAAAAGCTACAATCTTACAGTACTAATGAGAGAAACAATATCCCATCAAAACAAAACTTGTAAACAAAAACCAAGTCTCGCAACTCAGTTCTTCTACCGTAAAAAGTTGTGAGATCCATAATAATACCAAGTCGGTTAATTTATTCAGTCCCTACTAAAGAGACCTCCTGTCTTAAGTTATTACGTAATTAGCTAACCTAACAACATATAATGCCCATATCAAAATTAAAAATCGTTTATGTTATAAATAAATAAATTGACTTGGCATTCGCAGTAACCCATCAATTTAATATAATCTGTATTACTTGTGAGAAAAATTGTGTTTTATACATACTATATTAAATTGATGGTTTAATGCGAATGCCAAGTCAATTTATTTATTTAATTATACCAATATTGAACCAACCTCAAAATACACACAATAGATTAAAATATACAAACACTAATCCTAAAAACCTACATAAATATGCTAAAAATAACTACAAAAACTTTATATTTACATTAATTTCTTATCTTTACTATTTATCTTAAAGTTCCCTTTGCCAAGTAACAGTCCGTAATGAATACCATTACCTTAATAAAAATCGTAGGGTAATTGTTAAAATTAAACACTATGTGATAAAAACTTACTTTCAACATTTTGGCAGCTGTCACACTAACTTGTAATCGGTACACTGATCACAATATCAAAGGATCTTCGTTTAAATATGTCTATTGTTGTGATATTGGGAATCCTTGTAGCTACACTTGTAATAAATAACAAAGTTATTTTTGCATTTCTGTAACAAAACGATCGATATCATATTGTGACTTCTGAAGCATATTCGATTTTGACGGCTGAATTGTTAAATTTGCGTATTTGCAGACGCCCAAACTTACAACAGGTCTTTCCGGTAATTTTAGGGTCGAGTATTCTAAGGCTTAGAATCTAATATAAGATGAAACGTAAGGGATGAAAATAATAGTGTTGGTTGCTTATTATGCTAACACAGCGAGGAGACCCCATAGGGGATGTAGGTAAACACTTACCCCCTTATTCATAAACGCTCTGTAGGACTCTGCTAAGTTAGCAATCGTTTGTCCTTAGCTGTCACTTTGATATTTAGGTACCTTTTACAGATAAGGACAAACGATTGCTAAGTTAGTAGAAGCCTATAAAGCGTTTATGAATAAGGGGGTTAGTGTTAGTATGACTGAACACGTCTGAAAATGATTTTCAGCATTTTTAGACAAATGTGTCCGTAGATACTTAGTATGGTTGATGCTTAAAGTCTGCCGCGTTTGAGGGGTGGTTTAATTTTGAACAAAAAATGGACGCTTCGTATTGTAAATAAAGTATTCCGAAATGACTGATCATTACATTATAGACGTATAGGGCTGGGTCAGTCTGATGAATCTTATCTTATAGTGAATTGGGGTAAATTCGAAATTGGGGGAATTTCGAAAATCGTGGATATCCACTAAACGGGGAACAATTCCATAATCTGGCAACGCTTATCTAATCGCCAAAGACATTGGAGCTTCTAGGTAAGCGTTACTAGATTACCCCACCCCTATGCACCATACTAATATTATAAAGGCGAAAGTTTGTAAGTTTGGATGTTTGGATGTTTACATGTTTGTTGTTTCATGGCAAAACGGCTAAACCGATTTTATTGAAATGTGGCACAGAGATAGTTATAGTCCCGGGGAAGGACATAGGATAGTTTTTATCTCGGAAAATAGCATAGTTCCCGCGGGATAGCGATAAGCGTATTCATCGCAGACTGAGTCGCGGCCAACAGCTACAATACATTTTTAAATAGGTACTTGCTTCGGTATTGAATCACCACTGACGTCTCTTATTATGGACTAGCTGTTGCCCGCAGCTTCGTCTGCATAGAATTCGTTTATCGCTATCCCGCAGGAATTGCGCAATTTTCCAGGATAAAAAGTAGACTATGTGTTATTCCAGACTATAATCTATATATGTTCCAAATTTCAACAAAAGAGTAACAAACATCTAAACATCCATACTCACAAACTTTCACATTTACAATATTAGTAGGATAACAAATTAGCTGTATGCTTTATTAATAATTTATGATTATTTATTGACCACTGGTGGTTTGGTCCAGTCCTAGGAGATTTAGAGATTGTTCTAATTTCGACACGAAAACACTTTTAAATTGTTACATTTAAACATACAGTGGTTTTTGTTGTTTCTAAATTTTATTAAGCTTGGATTAGGATTAAGGTAAATCAAATATTCATACACAACCTTAGCACAAGAGTTCAACTCGCACTTGGCCAGTTTTTTGCAGAGTTTCGAGTTGTTTTGATTGAACTATGCTTTTATATGAAAATTGGTTCAATTAACATAAAAGATAAAGTATAATTGCCTTCGAGGATTAAATTCATCAAAAAATAAATACCGCCTTTGTTTGAAAAATTATTCACGCTGTTTTTTTTTACTTAGATAATTATTGCAAAAAATGCCCTCTTCTATTTTTAAAACCAATTTTTATTGATATTGGGTAGCAAACGAGCCAGTGGGCCACCTAATGGTACCCATGGACAACCGTAATACCAAAGGATTGCAGACACATTGCTAGCCTTAATGGGGCTAAGACAGAAAACCTCATGTGCCAGTAATGACCGTCTGTCTTGCTCTCCACGCTGGAACACAGCAGCGCGAGCACTGACCCTTGGCAGCAGGATTATCTAGTAAGGGGGTGGTAGGAATCAGGGGCCTTACCATGACGTCTTAATGCGATTTAGTGTAGTTTTGCTCGCTGTCAGATTCTTACTAAAATGACAGCTAAAACATGAACTGGGTCGGAACTGAATCGCTTTAAGACGTCATAGCTTACCATGACCCAGGATGTAGACCGTGTAATATCGAGAGCTCATTTTTCGTAATCACGGCCTCCATCCCTTAAAAATACTTGTAATGTTAAACGTGAATTCAAAGCTTACGTACTCGTATTAGTCTAACTTTAACTTACATATTAAAGAACTCGTTTGTCGCTATCCCGTGGGAATTATGAAATTTTCCAGGATAATAAGTAGCCTATGTTTTAACCTAGGGTACCAGCTATCTCTGTTCCTAATTTGATCCAAATTCGTCCAGTCATTTCAGCGTGAAGAAGGAACAAACATGCACTCACTCACTTATATCGTCATCCTCGCAAACTTTCGTATTTATAATTTTAGTAAGATAAGGGAACAGAAATTGATTTCCTTCTCTAAGCACGACTATGATATTCAAAACTATAAGATTGCTCTAAATTATTTATGTAATTATTATGCGAAAAGAGCTCTCTGACCAGAAATCCGTTTTTTAAGGCATATCATTTGAAAGTAATATTCGAAAGTGGTGATAAATAGTGCTGAATTTTAAATACGACTAGTTACCTAGAATAGAGTACAAAAATTATAGCTCTAATTAATCTCGTCAACCGTTCGAAAAAAGAATTTGAGCTGTGTTTTGAAGCACTGGTTTTAAGCAAACACAGGTTTTAATAAAGTTTGCATGACATTTCAAAAATTGTGAACCAAAAAAAACAAATTAGAAATGGACAACTCATTGAATTAAAACACTAGCTCTACATTGATTGAATCTTTAATAAAACTTTACAAGATGATGACATTAAGAACTTATTAACATACTGACAGTTAGTATTTCAAATAATCTTTATCCTTATTTTTCCGTATCACGAAGTTCACATTTTGCGGATACCCATATGGAGATGGGTAATAAGTCTCACTGTAGGGGTAGTACGGGACCGTGTATAATCCGCCCAAGTACGGTGAAGGCAGAAAAGGCCGGCCAACGTTTCCATCTTGAACAAATGTGACGAATTTGCCGTCATCGTATTTCGGTTGCTTTATATTTAAAGGCTTGGCTCGGTCTCCATAAGGACCAATTACTGGACGCCACGGATACAATTCAGAAGGCGATCCATTTTCAAAAACTTCACTGTCAGTTTCATAGCTTTGGGTGCTGGCCACTAATAAAAAGCAAATGGCGATCAAGTACTGCATTCTTCGCTTGTTTCTTTTCAACTGGCTGGAAAGGATTGTAAAAGTATAAAGTAGCGCGTGTTGTAATTGTTTCTTTGGGTAAATACCAGTTTTAATTATTATTATCAGTAGGACAGAACTCATTAGCTGAAGTGTATTTTTATCGTCGTCCTTAAGTTTTGTAAAAACCGGCTGTGGTTATCTGTTTACTTATGTGCGCATGAGTACCCAAAACATATGTCATGTTTTTTATTTGAAGTCAGATTTCCCCCTTTCCATAATGTACCTATTTGAAGATCCGTGATCAATATTGACTTTGATAATAATACCATGGTAATTGATACCACCAACAACGCTGTAGTACCTATTATGTTTCTGGTAGTTTAGTATGGGTTTAGTGTACCAAGAAAACTGGACAAGTGATATTTAAGAGTTAGGTATGCATCGTATCGTATCTCAATGAATGACCCTAAATACTTTAAATTATTTAGCTTCTTCAACCTTTGGTTGTCTACTTTTTTTTATACGGCAAGGAAGGCAAACTAGCAAGAGGGTTAACTGATGGTAAGTGAGCACCACCCCCCATGGACATTAGCAACGCTAGAGGATCCTGTCCATCAAAGTTGCAACGGCTTTTCACATCGTCGCCTTTTTAAAAAATATACTTATCTTACAGAAAATCCGGGTGCATTTCGCAATTTTCGCATCATCTGTTTTGTAGGTACTTTAATATATTTTTTCTTGTAAATTATCTTTATATTGTTAAATAAATATACGTAGGTATCTTCTATCCACTTTTTAAAAATTGCATGTTTTGATCCGTTTGTTTGATGTGTCCGTACACACCAAAACTACAAATTCAAAAAATTGGAAACGTACCAATAAAAACCACGAAATTTAAGGAATTCAGCAGCGGTGACGACGCAGGCGCAAGATTATAATAATATATGTTAAAACACGTGTACCTACTTACCATTTGCTTCTCTTCCCGCGCATATGGTAAAAACCCATCGAGGGAATGGGCGAAAATATTAGGAATAATTTATTTATTTCCACATTTACAATTATCTGTACAGGCGATGCCTAATGCGACAATGTGACAAAAAAAATACATTTAACTAAGTTAACTAGCGTAACTCATTTTAAACAAAGGTATTCTTGTGAATTCGCCCAGAGCACAAAAGAATAAGTCCAGATCCTTGGCAATAATGTTATATCCGATGTGGCTATAGTAACCCATCACGATTTTGACATTCCTTTCTACCTAATACGCCCACAACCTTGCTAAATATGGCCTTTAGGTTTTGTTACCTTAGGCTCTGTCTACCTCGTGATTGATATGTAGTGGAACTTGAGTACAGTCCGTGAGCTCTCAGAATGCAATTCGGGTTTGTCTTGTTGAGTTTGATATTTGAATCTGCCGATGGTACTGTAGGGATGGGTAGGATTTTCATCGGGTTGGCTGGTAAGAGGCTAGTCTCGAGGTTTACAATTTAAAAAAAATCAAATATTCGTTCGATTTGATGTTGGTTGTTTTTTAAGAACAGAGAGACGGGGCTCAGGCGAACTTGCCATGGGATAGGGAATAAATAAAATTTATATGTTCGCTGCAAAGCGCCCTACCTCCGTTACTATAATTACAAGGTTCTTGAAAACCAGCAAGCAAGTAGAATAGATTTTTCGAAATAACCCCGGTATAGTTCTGAGCAAGAGTATCACCACTAATAATAAATATGCGCGGACAAAGTTGTGGGATAAGACTATAATTTGGCTGGCTAGGTATAGGTACAAATAAACTACACCTGCCAATATTTGCATATATCGCACTCCGCAGGTAAAGATAATTGTAAGTAAGTAAGTAAATGCTTTATTGTGCAAATATAAAGAAACAGATACAATTCACAAAAAAATCCATAGGTAATTCATCATAATTATCTCGGCACAGATATGTCTACAAGAGCCGGGTACTTTACGCCTGACTTCGACGGATGTTTAACTCAACTGAGCAACATTGTTGCAGCCTTTTTTCTACAGGAAACTTATTTTTCATTTTTCTTGTTTGCACATCCGGGTGATTTAAGTATGTAATTAATGAAAAACAATCGAATAGACGTACTAACAAGTTAGATACTTGTGAGCATATAAATAATAAAAACAAGGACTCCTAATTTGAAGATTGTGACATTGCTTTCGCAGTTAAATTAATGACAACGTGTGGAGAGAAAATATTTAGGTAGGTAATCTATTTAGGTACTAATAGAAAAGGGCTGTCTGACTACACGTCAGTAATTGTTGAACGACGTATTACAACACTAGCTCAGGGTAAAAGTCTCTCTATTGCGTTGTTGTAAATAATGTCCAATTTGTCTGATTTTTTCCTTATAGGCTAAGGGTTCTCCAATAAAAAGGCATTTCCAATTAAACATTTATTTTAGAATTTTGTTCAAACAACATTTTCGACGAAAATTTTGGACTCTCCAATTTCACTCTCATCTTCTAGCAATTCTCTGTGCTTTCTACTCCTTATCCTTATCTTCATGTTTCTCTTCATGGGTCTTGTCGTCGCCTTTCGTGTGTTTCCCCTGCGATGGTAAGGCGAATATATTCGTCCATGTGTTGACCCATCCTTGGATATCGTCGATGGACGTGGGAATGCCTGGGACTCCTGGGAGGCCAGGCTTGTCATCGGCTCTCCGACTGCGGTTGTGGTCTGGAATCTGCATGGACTGGGAGACCAGCAGACAGAGCACGAGGATAGAAACAGTCACCTGAAACACAAGCTGATTTTACACTCTGGCCTTTACCAATGTAGGTGGCTATTGTACTGTAAGTGGCCAATTTAACAGAGCGGCAATTTCTTTGGTAAAGCCCCGACAGCAGCAAATGGCGTAAGTTTTGCTGCCGCTTAAGGTATTAACTAATTTTACTCTCAACACCACACTGTCAGATGTAATTTAAGTAGGTACCGTCTAATTTATTAATATTAGCGACGTTCCACAAAAATATAGAAATTGTGGGATTCGATTATGTAAATAGAAAGGATATTATTGACTTAATTATTTCAACGACTGAATTAAGTAAATATATATTAGTTATATCGTTATATATCTGACTATTATACTCTGACTATGAGGTTAGAAGTCTGGGGTTCAGATAACTTTGAAAAGTTTATTCTGTCCCTTTGTCAACTTGATGCTAATTTACCTACAACTTTCTAATACTGCATATTTTATTTTGTAAATGATTACAAAAGTATTGAAAAAAATATAAACTAAGGCTAAAAATTTAAATTAAAATAAATTTGGACCCCCGTCTCCATCACGCAGGCAGCATTCCCGCGTTATATAAAGTTAAATTAAAAGTTTTTATCTAAATATATCCATATCATAACTTCCCTACAATTATGTTCAGTAACGATTAGCAAATGGCCTACATTAAGAAACCTGTGTCTGTGGTGGTATTATAATGTTTTCTAATGAATCAGAATGAGTATCAATAACGATAATCTAATAATTAAAACTTCGAACATCTTAAATAACAAAATCTCTGACTATTGTCTTAGAATTTAAGAAGAAATATAAATGTCAGTCGTTTCATCTTTTTCGAACTTTCTAAGAACAGAAAATAATTTTACCTACGTATTTTGATGTGAAAATGTTTATTGTAGAAAAATTATGACATATGAATGTAGATAAAGATATGTATACGACTGTTCATAATTAGGCATTAAACACTCGTTTGATCTTATTATCAAACTCATGTTGTAATGCCCTTCATTATAATACAGTCACATAAACTACTAATAAAAATCAAGTTCACACACCGAGTCTTATTGGCGATAAGTAATTCTATCAGGAAGAAGGAAACCGCGGATGATCGAAATCTAAGGATAGTGAGACGAAGTGGGAAGATGAACGAGCAACGACACGCCGCCACTAATTTAGCAGGAAGTCACAGACCACAGATAATACAGTTAAAACGGGAGTGTGATGAATTGCGAAGATTCCTGTCCGACCCGTATATCTGATAGAGGATAACACTTGCAAAAGGCAACATTTAAAAAAAAAGTTATATAGTGTGAGTTACACAAAGCTACTATAACAATTAGTAATGACCAAAACTGACGATTTTGACGCATATTTGACAGAAAACCCATGTAATATATATTATGTCAAAATCTATGGTTATTGCTACACTACCGTGCAAAAATAATGGGTCACTTTCCGTACAAAGTAGTATGAAAAGCGCCCCGTTGTTTTTGCTCGTCAGTATATTATTACAGTAACGTGGTGCAACTAGCGTGAGTTCCACCACATTTTACCGATACGTTTAATTAAAACCGATGATTTTGACATGATTTTTCACAGGTTTTTTTGTCAAAAATCGTCGGTTATAGTTAAAGTCTCAACTAGTGTGTAAAGAAACGATAGTCCCCATTGCATTGTCCAAATAAATAAGTTTAAAAATTACCTGAGAAACCATTTTATTCGTCTGAAGAAAGAAACATGAAATGTAGTGATAATGAAAAGGGTTACGTATTTATACCAAGTATTGGTGTAATTCAGGGTATTTAATTAGCGACAATTATCAGTATTTGCTAATTCAGTATCATTCAAACCTGTTTCCATTTTCATGTCTGGTTTTCATTTCCTTTCGATTATAATACGATATAGGATATCTTTTTTACAAAACACCGATAATATTAAAATATTAGCCTTTTTATTAATATATGTATAGCATGGAATATATAAATACGTCTATAAATTGAACAGTATGTCCGTCCGTCAGTTACCTCTTCACACTAAAACCGTTGAATCAGTTTAAATGGAATTTGGTATACTTAAAGATAGTTTTCAGTTTCGCGGAAGGACATAGGATCGTTTTCATCCCGGAAAATCGCATAGTTCCCGCGGGACAGCGAAAGCAGACGGAGTCGCGGGAAATAGCTAGTAAGCTACAAGACAGGTGTACAAAATTAGATTATCTAGTTATGCGAATTGAAAACGCCTATTAAAAACATTGATTTGAATTCTTCCATGTTGATCTGGGAGCAAAGACAAAAACATAGAAAGTACCAGTTGCTTCTCTTGCCACGCAGATGGTAAAAGCCCATCGAGACAATGGACGATAGCTTAGGAATCATGTTATAGGCGATGCGGCTAGCAACCCCTTACAATTTTGGTTCTTTTTCCACCTATACGCCCACAATCGTGCTAAACGTGACCTGGTAGGTCTTGTTACCTGGAGTAACACAGAACCTAGGCTCTGTCTACCCCGTAAGGGTTAAAGACGTGACTTATGTACGTATGTATGGAATACTACAGTGCGTGCCTGTTTAGAAACAGGATTAACGAGTATGATTGTGCATGGTAATGTTCTGATTACCACCATCCACCATCCACCTGGTTGGTGGTGGTTCGTTCGTCCCTTCCATGTTGTTCTGGAAGCAAAGAAAAAACATAGAATTTACCAGCTGCTTCTCTTCCCGCGCAGATAATAAAAGCCCATCGAGGGAATGGGCGAATCATGTTATAGGCGATGCGGGTAGCAACCCATCACCATTTTGATTCACCTTTAAACCTAATCATGCTAAACGTGGCCTTTAGGTCGTGTTACCTCTGGCTCTGTCTACCTACGTGGCTTCGGCCACTATCGGTCAACACGTAACCCCGGCCCATAGGCGCCGGGAACGTGGGCCGCTGTCTTTTTCAAGACGGGAGCCACGAGGAGACAACCTCTATAAAAAACCCAAGCGGCGCCAGCGGGGGAGGGCGGGATTTCCCAAACCTGCGTTGCACAGGTGCCGCGAAGAGGGAACCCGATCCCGGGGTGGTCGCGGGGCGTCGCGGTGACACCGAGTGCTCCCGTAACGCCTGACATCGACTGAATAGGGAATCCGTGTGGTTTTTAGTGGGCATGCCTGCCGGCGCGGGAGAGCCCCACATACCCCCGGTAAACCCGTACCGGGCGGTTGCATAACTCGCATTTTCCACACCATAAAAAAAGGCTCTGTCTATACCTTGTAATTGATATGTACTTAGTGGAACTTGAGTCGGTAGTCTGTGACAGTGGCGTAACTATAACGTCTGGGGCCCGCGGCAAATTCGTCAGATGGGGCTCCTTCCTCAATATAAAGAAGTGCAACAACGTCCCATCTGTGCTCTAAACCAAGCCAGCTCGGGGCCCCGTAGAGCTAGGGGCCCCTGGCATTTTGCCACCCCTGCCACCCTATAGTTACGCCAGTGGTCTGTGAGCTCTCAGAATGCCATTCGGGTATGTCTAGCTGTCTCACTCACTCTTAAGGGTTTGATACTTGAATCGGATCACGGACTGTAAGTTGGTACTGAACTAAGCTGCTGTTTATTTGATGGCTACACGGGATCACTATCTACAATCTACAAGGAGATATATATACCAACCCATTACCTCTCGAGGTCTTGTTACCTTAGGCTTTGTCTTCCCCTTCAGGGATAAAGACGTGATTTGTGTATGTATGTAAAGTTCTGGACAGACCCTGCTCAGTTGACAGTCCGTTTTGCAAAAGAAGTTTCACATCTTGGTCTGTCCTAGTCAGTGGCGTGCATGGGAGTTCGCCAGGGAAGGTAGCGGTAAGGTGACGCACGAGAATTTGTACGCGCTGCCTACCTTACCGATCCTACATTACAGTTCCTAGACTGAAAATGCTGCGAGAAATAGGGAATATGCGTTTTCTTATCACATTTATCATGGAAATTATCGTAAAAGAGATGACAAAAAGTAAAATCAAAAGTAATATTGGACAATAAATACGTAAAATATAAGAATTTTGAACTACTAATTAGACAGCGATTAGAAAGAGAGATTCGACATGACTAATGACGTCACTAAACACTACGCCCATATAAACTCCATATTATGTACCTATTCTGTTTTTCTAGAAAGAGATCAGAGACAAATCTTTAATAGGTTATCATTTTATCTCGGTTATTTTTATAGTTATTTTTAGGTAAAACATGTTTTCTACATCGTTTGTTACATAAATGAGCTTTTATGAAAAAAAAAACATGAATATATATCTATTCTAAATATTCCGCTCTATTGTGATAGACTAGCCACTTAAAATGGAAACAAAGAACAACAAAAACTTTAAACATGAAAAATAATAATTCATAAATCGATTTCAATAAGATTTATTCAGAAGCGGACTACAATTTGACAAAATTATCGGTAGGTATACAAGAAAAGAAAAATTACAGGGGAAATAGAAACGATTCTTTTTAAGATTTACTATTTATTTTTATTATTAAGATTCTTCGGGACACATATATTGCAGAGTATCTACATAACACTCGTCACAAATCATGAATTACCTAATTACATTTTATTAATTCCGTATGCACCTCAATTACCTCAACAAATCAATTTCAACAATTTATCATTCACAATATGTAACTGTAGGTTGTATTAGTAGTTTTTATGTAATTCAGTTGCGCGTTTTATAATATAGGTACATTTTACATTTGCGGTCAGTTGCAATACACATTACGGATCGGGACACAAAATACACGCCTTCTCGCTAGGCTCATTTCTGCTCCTGTTAGTTTTAGGTGCGGTCTTGTCTGTGGGTTCCGCCTTATCAGTGTCGTCGTCTTCGTCATCTCTGCCAGAACTCCCACTGGACAGCGGGTTTGAGTTGATGAAGCTTGCGATCGCTTTCAGAAAGTCATCAATACCGAAAGGAGCGGGGGGTACTGCGGGTTCTGTACGGCTTCGGGCAGGATAGGGAAACTGTAGACTCTGGTTTACAAGCAGGCTTAGCAGAAGTACGGATATAATCGCCTGAAAAAGTTTTTTATATGACTTCAATTGGTCGCCATTTATTTTGGCACAGTTTGGATGTCTAGATTCAAGAAATTACGTATGATACAATTATGTAAGATGCTTTAATGCACAATTTTTTTTTTTTAGTTTAACGTGCGTAAGTAGGTACCTTAGAAACCATTTTCTTGATCGAAAGTTACTAATTTAACTCGTATCAGTCACGTTTTTTGGTTTTTATACTTTAGAATTTTGTCAACGAATGTTAAACAGAACAAATTAAATGCAGAATTATTCGTAATTTTGATAAAATTTAAACAAGTTTTCGAATGAAAAACTAAATGGGCGGCAGTTTTTTATTTTCCTTCCGTTTCCCATAACGATTGAACTTGTTGCCTAATGACGGGTGAAAGTTAATTTAAACCATAATCTTTAGAAATGCAATGCTTTGCGTAAATTTTGGGGCGTGAAGTGTACCTACCTTGGAGGAATAAGACGTACCTATACTCAACGCCACTGCAATGTACACTTTGCCGAGATCTGTCGACTCGTACACTGTGCTATAAAATGAATCCTACTAATATTAATATTATTTTTGATAGTTTGTGAGTATGAATGCTTGTTACTCTTACGCCAGAACTGCTAGACAGATCTGGACCATATTTGGCACAGAGATAGATTACAGTCTGGAATAACACATAAGCTACTTTTTATCCCGGAAAATTGCGTAGTATCCCGCGGGATGGCGATAAATAAATTATTTGCAGACGAAGTCGTGGGCAACACGTCTGAAATATTACAGCAGATGGTCTTGCAGCTTCGACTGAACTGAACTGAGAAAGTTGTCCAAAGTGGTAAGGAAATTTGCGTCAAAGAATCATTGTGTGGTCATTTTATCTATTACATTCTCTCAGTGGTCTCGAGTTCTGGAATTTATGTACGACATTTTTATTGAATTAACAGGCTTTCGTTATGACGCAATTAAAGTAACAATGATGTTATGTTTGGAAGTTCGGATTAATATGATTAAGATAATACTATAATGGTTACTCGATTGCTATTCTTCGTCACACTTTGCTATTATTTCTTGAAATCGATTGATTAGTCAGTCACAAACATTGGTTGGAAGTGGACAATTCTCTGTACATTTTTTAAGTTTTTATTTATTGAAGTAATCATGCGACTGAGAATTTTAATGTCTCTAATAGCGGTAATCAATTTATTTAAAATAATACTTTTTGTGTAATTAGTTAGAATGTGTACCAGAGTAATCTAACAAAATCAATACTTCAATACAATGCTGGTCTGGGAGTAAAGAAAAAACATACAAAGTACCAGTTTCTTCTCTTCCCGCGCTGATGGTGAAAGCTGAGAGAATGGGCATGGGAATAATGTTTTAGACGATGCGGCTAGCTACCCTTCACTATTTTGATTCCCCTTTCCACCTATACGCCCACAACCGTGCTAAACGTTGCCTTTAGGTCTTGTTACTAAGGTACCCCTATGCTATGTCTACCCCGTAGGGAATAAAGACGTGATTTATGTATGTGTGTGTGTAGAAAATGTTAAGAGGAATGACTTAAAAATGATAATATTTTTTGGTGTAATAGCAGTAGAGTTTTGTGCCTTCCTGATTAGTTATACTTGTTTATTTTAGTAGGTAGATTCTGTGGCAAAAACGAACTATCGTAAAATGAAAATTATTGGCTAGAAAAAGTTTAAATAATCATGTGTTGTTTTAAAAAGGTTTGTATTTCTTCGACTATCTTCTTAATATAATGTTTTATGTTAAGAAGCTTCTTAACATAGAGCTTCTGTTAGAAGGGAACTGTAACGCTAGAGCTCTCGAGGAGGTTTCCGTCGTCGCACTCTACTTCTTTATGTACTAACTATTATGTCCTACTTACAAAATATGCCTTTGTAACCATCTGTATTGTTGCAGATTATAATCGCCCACACATTAATTTACTCCAGCAAAACGAGCGTCAACTCTGAACCAGCCAATGTCTTCGTAGATTTAAAAGAATGGCTTTTCTACAGAATAGACAAAACAAAGCACAACTTTACTAACACGTTGAGGGGCATGTGCAGATTCCTCTCAAATATGCAAGACGACAAAAAAGACAAAAAGAAGAAAAAAGCGATGGATATAGACTATACATGACCATCATATCTATATCTATACATGTCTTCAGTAGTAAACTTGCAATCAAACTAAAATATACTTTTTGTCAATAGAATAATAACGATACTAAGCAAATATAATCAATTGAATGTCAACACCTGGCTGCGCTTCCTATTTAACCGGTAATATGAAAAATATATTAATAATTAGGATATAAAAAAAAACACAATATTATTCACATAGTCTTTAAAGATTTAAGATTTACAAACACAGATAATAAAGATTTGCTAAATGATGAGTGCATGAAATGAAAATGTTTGTCAGTGAAATTATTGGCGACGAATTATTATAAGGTATTTCAACAATTAACTATAAAATAAAATACAGTCCGTGAGTTCTTCGAATGCCAGTCCAAACCATAAAATAACTTAGTAAAATAAAACTTATGTTAAAAATTAAAATAAATTTGGACCCTTAGGTAGAGTCCCCATCACGCAGGCAGCATTCCCGCGTTGTATCGCAATTGCGAGTCTTTGTGCGAGAAAGCTGCCCGCGCGAGGGTCGTTCACATAGTATGTTCGTTTATTTGCTTATTTCTTTGTTTACTTCAAGGGTACATCTCTAAAACTACTAAACCAATAGTCCTTTAAAAATTCGGGTACCAACGTGTCTGTTCTTTGCTTTGGTATAGGCTCGGCCAGTTCAAGGTCCTGTAGAACTAGGGGCCCGTGGTTTTGCCTGTCATCACCCTATTACGTTACTGGTGTGCACTGACGCACACTATGACCCTCAGTGTTGGGGTCAGGCTCCAAATAATGACCTACACGTCTAAATCATGGAGTAAGCGATGTTTGCGTTGGACTTGTCGCCTCCGGTACAGGACTATTACCAGAATTGGATGACTCGGGCGACCAGACATTTTAAGTACGTTGGAGAATATGTATAATAAAATAGATGTTGCCGACAACCAACGTTACAAATGTTAAATCTATACTAATATTATAAATGCGAAAGTGTGTCATTCTGTTTGTTTATACCAGTGAACCGATTTAATTGATAAGACAATTTCAAGCGTGTGAAGGTCATAGGATAGTTTTTATCCGTATACCGGTAAGCGAATAGCTATAAGCGAATTCTGCGCAGACAGAGTCGCGTGCCACAACAAGTTTTAAATATTTCAAGCGTTTTTTTTTAATTAATCATAATTTATTTTAAGTTTTACAATAAGGTTTTTAAAAATTGAGCCACTATTGAAAACTTCAGATGTTTATGTAATAAGAGGTGAGATCGTGCGGTTCGATACGCTTCCTTCACGTAAATATAAACATACCACTTCAAATACTCTTCTACCGTGTGTTTCTCACGTAACACACTTACAACATACATGCACAAATCACGTCTCTGTCCCTTACGGGGTAGACAGAGCCTAAGGTAACCAGACCTAAAGGCCACGTTCAACATGATTGTCGGCGTACCTATACGTAGAAAGGAGTCTCAAAATAATGATGGGTTGCTAGCCGCATCGCCTCCAACATGATTCATAAGATTTTCGCCCATTCCTTACCATCTACGCGGGAATAGAAGCTACTCTGTCTTTCTTTGCTTCCAAACCAGGATGGAAAGGAGTAGATTCGTATAATATCACCGAACGGCTTGAGAGAATTATCTGTAGGTACCTAATTCAGGTTATCATTCCAAAAGCCTATATAAAAAGTTGCATCACCACTTTTTTTCGTCATGGGAACTATTCAACAGTGACCAGACCGTAGCCAAACGCTACCTCCTGTTCCCCGATGGTCACAGCGTGGCAATCATGGCAGTCAACGTAATGAGGTGTGGCCAGGGCGTGCGTAACCAATCGAGATAGAGATGGATGTACTTGGACAACACTTCGGACTAACTGGGATTGTCGCTTTTATAATGTTTCAAATGGCACTACAGATGGCGTGGAGAGCGTATCGATGTCGACATACGCTTGCCAGTAGCAGATATTTGTTTTTCATAGGCTTATGACAAACCCATATAATTTTATTCCATTATCTTAGTATCTATAGTCAAAAGTTACTTTGTTGAACCACAATGTTACGAAAACGAATTGAAAAATCTCGGCCGGCTACCTGCTGTAGGCGTAGAGGTAAAGTACGCATCACAGATTGATGAGAACCCGGGTTCGATTCCCGGCCGCTGCTTTACTTTTTTGGTTTTTTCTATGTTCTATGTTCTATCCGGAAGTAAAAATTCTATAAAATAACTTTACACTGCAGTGTCATTTATGCAGAAAAATACAATAAATTAACTATCCTTCTTTGATTTATCTGGATAAGATCATAGAATTTTCTGGAAACGGCGGCAACATAACCGAACTTTGCGTGGTTTGGAAAATTATTTGATAGACTATGTCTCACGTTTGAATGCTTTATTAAAACTAGTTTAAGAACATTACATATTTGAGTGTGTATAAGCTAATCAAACTAGGCTGAAATCGATTATACCACCCGAGTTATTTCATCTATTCATACATATAAAAATAATTTTATTGCGAGTTATGTTGCAGTGACTGTGGGATTCGAACACCATTTTGTGGAACACAACGCTATAATCTCGTGTTGACAATACCCAGAAATAAATTATACAATAGTGATATGCCATTAACAATAGTGCCTAATCATTTTACGTAGTATTACACTTATTAAAGTGACACCGCAGACATTGTTATTTTTGTTTGACTTCGTCTGTAGGGAATCCGTTTTTCGCCCGCCCGCATGAACTATACAATGTTACGGGATAAAAACTATTCTAAGGCCTTTCACGGGTCTCAAACTGTCTCCGTATCAAATTTTAACAGGATCGGTTGAGTAACTAATAAGTGAAAAATAACAAACGAAAGTGTTACTAATAAACCAACTCACATTCGCATTTGTAATATTAGTTAAACTTGGACGTGATAATTGCAACGATCCTTAAAACATCTTCTTCATATCTTATTTCTCGGTTTATCGAAACTTTGTGTCTAACGATATTGGTAGAAAAGTCACAAACACATTTTGTAAATGGAATTTTAAAGATGTCATTTCGTATACAATTTGACGTAAGGTATTACGGAATAACTGTCAGCTACAATCCTATTGTTATTGCGGCTTAGTAATATTATTATGTCTATTGTATCATGCAATCGAGATGAATAGCTCTGACAGTTGGAGCCTGGCCACGATCAAGGGACCGGCAGTGCGGGCTTCTCTACATTGCGCAGCGAAGCCCCTCGCCGCTCAGTGGTCACCTAACAGCACACGCAATGAAAAGCGAAAACGCTCGCAGAACCCGTCAGCACCGGGCCGTTTGGCATTCAATTAACATTGCACTCTCCTTGTAGTCATAGATAGACGATAATGTCGAGGCATCATCATTAGGTCTTATCACTTCAATGAGTTACAGTTTATAACACCCCTCGTACGTTTAAGAAACGGATCCGTGCCAAATTTAGGACTATCTTTTTCTATTTTTATTTAAATCAGCAGAGTACGTATTAAAACAGACTCTAGAAAAGAGACTCTAGAATGCAGCACTTTTTAGCTCCGGCTTCCCTAATTAATGAAAAGAATTCATTGTTGCAGATTGTAGGACTTTATGCAAGGTCCGCCTTAATCCACATCACCTTACTATCCCTGCGGTCAAACAGAAGTGCTCTTAGCCCTCTAGGCTGACAGCGCATTTGCTATCGTTTGGTATGCCAGGAGTCGTGGTGTTGATCACTTGCCATCAGGCAACTCTTGCTCATTTACCGCCCTGTTTTATAAAATACTAGCTTCTACCCGTGACTTCGTCTGCGTAGAATTATACATAAAAACCTTCTTCTTGAATCACTCTATCTATTAAAAAAAACCGCATCAAAATCCGTTCTGTAGTTTTGAAGTTATAATCATACATAGGACCATAGGGACAGAGATAGCGACTTTATTTTATACTAGCGACCCGCCCCGGCTTCGCACGGTATATTATGCATGTATTATACATATAAACCTTTCTCTTGAATCACTCTATCTATTAAAAAAAACCGCATCAAAATCCGTTGACTGGTTTTGAAGATATAAGCATACATACGGACACGGGGACAGAAAAAGCGACTTTATTTTATACTATGTAGTGATGATGATAGTGACTATGTAGTGATAGTGACTATGTAGTGATAGTGACTATGTACTGATAGTGATGATTGAATTAAAATATCCCAACGCTAGACTGACTTAATCAAGATTAATTTCTCGTAATCACATACCGAAGCAAAATCATGGAAATTGGACACGTTTCATATACTTTTTATTACTTGATGTCGATATTTGCGTGTACCACGCGACGCACACATTTCAGTTGGCAGCCCTATCATGTAGCCCATTGTCCTCTAATTTCACCGCCTGATTACTATGACACACGTGCGTGCTACGGGCGAAATCGGAGCATCCTGTTGATCCTTTGTGTCCAGAACCAGTAAGATCCAAGGCTTTGGACTGACCGTACATAAAGACCACCAGTACCACAAGAGACGATCTTTTTTCGTGAGTCGACAGTGATATTTTGATAAACAATGGATTACCGGTTGACCATCCTGATGTGCTTTGTAAGTGTACTGTCTCCATTTTTCAAGTATTGCCTATTACTGCCAATGAAACTGAATCACGTCGAGTACCTTTTTATAAAAAACAATACGATAACTTCTTTAGTAGTTGTATGGCATGTCAATATGAAATTTGCGGTGACTAGGTTCCAAAGTGCAACGTGGTTCAGTATCTTTGACCGTCTGTGCCAATTACCTTTAAATTAGTCTCACGCTCAGTGCAACGGGTGCGTTATTTATTGCGGCTATTTAGGTATTGTCCCATTTATAAGGTACAAAACGGATAAAAAACAACTATGTTTCCATACAAAATTGTTTATGTTGTCGAAAATATGTTTGTTCTCTACAGAAAATGTGGAGTTCTCATTTATTTTTTACTATGTATTAAATGTATTATGTGTGTATTCAGTAATAGAAAACAAAGATTGGAAATGGCTGGACCAGGAAGCATTAAGCCAAAAAATTATGAACAAATTTAGATGCAAAGTACAGTAGAAAATATATCCTTTTAAAGAATTTCACAAGGGAAGTTAAACGTTGAGGGGATGAGAAAATAAAATCTAAAACGTTTATTTTGCAAATAAACCGCCAAGGATGTTTTACAAGTCTTTTTAAATTACCAGCATTAGAACAATAATTAGGTAATAATTAGGCGTCGCTAACAGAAGTTTACATTTATTTTATTCTGCAGAACTTTGTTGGATATATTGTACCAACGGTGTAGATTTCTAATGCTGATTGCAAGACAGACACAGATTTAATGGAACTCAACATCAACCACTTAATTGAGGATCTATGTATAGTTCTTAAGATGCGTTAATAAATGTACCCAATCGTTAACGACAATGACAAGTTTTTAGATAGTCATCTGGTTTTGTGCCATTCAACGACGTTTCATACTTACTGTACTTACTTAAGAACCTATTGTTCCAGCTCATCTTTGCTTTGGTGTCAGCATCGCCCACAGAGCTCCGAGAGAAGAGAGATGTTATGGAGTACATGAAGGGGGCGTGGAACGAGATGGTTAAGACTATGAGTGACGCAGGAGACGCGGTCGTGCATGTCTTCAAACCAACGGAGAAAACCGTTCTTGACCAACTAGCTGCAGGGGTCAAGGGACTTGCGTAAATCTGATGGATTAATGTCTGTATTATTTTCTGTTGCACCGGTTTAATACGCAGGTATTATGCTGGAGTTCTAACCAGATTGTAACCGTTCTGGATATTTAAGTGTTTTATATTTGAAATTATTATCACGTTAAGCATATCAGCACAGTAAATAAGGCAGTAATTAATTTTTTATTGTGTATTTGATTTATATTTATTAAATGTACCAATAACGGGATTACAGGGGTTTATAATGCTAAATAAAATTAAACAATAATTCAATTATTGGTTTTTATTAGAAAAATAAGACGTAAAATACTTTACGCAGAACATACCTAGTGCTCTAATACGAGTATAGATTTGTGACGTAATTCGAGTGGACGTGACGAACAAACAGCTATAAAATTTGAAATTAATTATGCTGGCAATTGGATTGGGCGTGCATTAAACGACTAGACGTCGCTTATGTACGTTGCCTTAGAACCTATCTCAAGAGTACCGTCCTTGTAGAAGTCATCGTTTGCACTATCGTCAAAGAACTCCACCAGTTTATCGGTGCTCATCTGGAGAGGCACTGGCACTCGACCCTCCGGGTAATCCGGCCTTTTCTCGTAATCATAATCCTCCTTGTGTTTATGTCGCGTAGGTAGTATGAATATACCAGCCGCGAGCCCACTCTTCTTCTCTGGACTAGTCTCCGCATTCGCCTCTAATTCAAGCTCTTGATTTCTCTTTATTATGTCCCCTATGCTGTAATGCGCTTGGTTCTTGTGCCGTTCTCGCACGAACATGCAGTAGATTAGCCACAGAACCAACAACGCGGCCTGCAAAAGAAAAATAACTTGTCCAACCAGTTTCGTAAATAAGGACGTACAATATCGGTGAGTTACAGTAAACTTACCAGAACTATGGCTACGATGAATCCAGCGATGTACTCGGTCATGTTTTGTAAATATTGGGAGGATGCACTGGTTTTTTTTTCACGTGGCCGTGTCGCCGCTAGACGAGTGTCGCAGGCGACGTCGGAGGGGAACAGTCGGCGCGAGCGCACCCGTACTCGACGCACTCAATTAATGTCAGTTGGACTCTTTTGGTGCGTGATGTCACCGAGAGCTATATCGGAGGAGCTTAATTGACAATGAAACTGATTGTTAATACTAATTTATAAGTCACCCAGCTCGTTCCTCAACGCGGAACAGTCTTAAGTAAATCTTGCATAATATTACACTGCGTTGCGCCTACACTTTCCTCTTACTGGCTTTATAGCCATCTCTGTTTAATCGATGCATCGGAAAGAGACAAACGGGCGTAGTGATCGAGTGATCAAGCCATTTAAAGGCATGCAATTTATAATCATGATAGTGGATTTGTATAATCAGGCCCGCTCCGACTCCTATTGTTATGTGACATTTTGATTGAGGTTAGGGTGAAGTCACCAAAAGTTGAACGATTAAGCGACTACCCCTCCTTTGAACCCTTTTTTCGAAGTGTTGTAAGCCATGTATGATAGTGAATTTTTTTTATAACGCTAAGCACATAGTCGACTTTGCATTTTACGACTTAAAACCCTTATATTACAAACGGATCTATACAAAAAAATATATGTTTGCCAAAATAAGGCAAATTCCCCTAAAGTTGAACGCTGTGCCCTATTTATGAACGAATTGACCCCAAAAGATGAACTAATATATTGATAGTAAACTGTCTACCCCGTAAGGGATGATAACGTGATTTATGTATGTATGTATAATCTTACTTGATCAGTAGATTTATCAGATCACCTAGAACTTTGCCATCATAGGCAAAGTTGACGGTTGCTTCGGTCGAATTTGGCCCAGCGGCCATATAAAATAAAATTTCAAATAAAATTTTACGATCTCAAGGGTACTAATATATTGAATATTCTAAATTAATTAATTATAGTTATAAGTTACACAAAGCATTTTTTTACCTTATAAAAATGTTCACTTAGATACCCTACCCCAAACATGAACGACAAAATGTTGTGACTTCAAGTTTTGGCCAAGAAATCTATAAGATGAACTAATTAAATCGATTCAATGTTCATCTACTTGAATAGAAACCAAAAGTTGAACCAATAACATTTCTTCGTTCAAGTTTTGGGCATTAAACAATAGTTGAACAGTCGCGATTCCCATACAACAAAAATATCAAAAATCTTCCCCTTAGGAACAAAATATTTTGTTCAACTTTTGGTTAAAAAATCTACGATAGGTATATAATTAATTTGAGCCATAAACGGTGCATCTATCATTTTCGTGCGATTTTATAAATGCATTTGAAAAAAGACCACTTTGCCCATTAGTTGAACACCGTTCAACTATTAGCTCATACCTCTGATTTTGGAACCATTACTTGAACAGCGATTATATCATTAAATAATATAAAAAACAAATTTATTTATTTACGTAAGTATTAAAGACATAGTCAAGAATACATACCAAGCATAAAAATGTTAGTCAATGCATTATTCAATTTTATATGCAATTAAAAGCTTAAAATGTGAAGGTCTTATCTTAAGAAGGATTTCATACAACTGGCACTTTTGCCGGGAACCCGAGACGCGGCGACCGCTCACATTCGCGTGGGTGACACAATTGTCATGGAATTACATTTTTCACATCGGCTAAGTGTTATAGCATTATAAAAAAATATTCCCGAGCGTCTAAAATGGGCCACGATTTAATTATTACAGTTTTTAGGCCAAACGTTCAACTTCTGGGTGTTGTTCATCTTTTGGGTCCACTACCCTATTTTTCAATCTAGCGAGTGGCATTGTGGTACGGATGCTGTTCGGACTTGACCTGATTGCCCAATATTGCGGGTCACCCGGGTCCGGACAATACATCAATTCATACAACTCGGAGGAATCTTGCTCACGGTCGCGTGGCTATATTTAGAATCAAGATTTCGATTGTCTGTTGTTTAAATATTATTGTTTATTCACCAAATTGCGTCGTTTATTTTTTGTCCGGTACGTATTAAGGTTTCTCGATAATTTATTGTCATCATCATCATAGTTCTAACATAAATTTGATAGCAAATTTGCAAATATCTCAAAGTATCATGCAAGTATGTACCTGTTTACTAAACTTAACATACTGAAAATGAACCGTTTGGAAAGTTATGATTATTTGGTGGACATTATACGTCGTTTAGCGGCGTTTTTTCGTCATTACCTGTCCTCTGAGCAAATATTGTTAGAAGAGCATTGCATTCAGACTTAACTATTTATGACAACGAACGACAGTATCTAGGTACTGATCGTTAATCTGGTTTGATCAAAGTTATTGCGACTTATAAGTCCATCGTGGGAATGGGCGAAATTCTTAGGAATCAAGTTATAGGCGATGCGGCTAGCAACCCATCACTATTTTGATTCATTTTTCCACTTATACGCCTACAATCATGCTAAACGTGGCCTTTAGGTTTTGTTACCTCAGGCTCTGTCTACCCCGTAAGGGATATAGACGTGATTTGTGTTTGTGTGTGTGTGTGTGTGTGTGTATCCTTCCGTTTCGATTATTACCTATACATAGATAGAAACAAGATATTTCGCATCTAGTGTTTCAAACGTTCGAGTGTCCACCTATTTTTTTTATACATGCGTTATATCTTGGTTATGTTCAACACACATTTTCTCAATTACACTTAAGAGATACTTAGTACCATGCGTTACCTGATCTTTATTTAACTGCTTGAAGATTGTTCAAATTATATTATGATTATTGTCGCCTTACATTATCTGAGAGCACATTCTTCTGAACGTGTCGAGTGACCAAATTTCTTCAAAGGAGCTAAAGAAGTAACAAGAAACCATCTCTAACAGCTATTTACTGCTACACTCGATGATCATCGCTGGCATATGTATCTACGTAAGTATATATGTCCTTAGGTATTGAAAATTACGATTTCTGAGTATGGAGTTAAACGTATCATAGGGCTTTAGAGTGCACGGTCAGGAGTAGACGTTTTGATTGGATTGGATTGTGACAATGTTAATTCCATTAATCGATTCTGTTTGACTTCTCTTTGTTTTTGTTACCTGAGCTCTTTGTGTACCTACCTACATTAATATTTTGCATGCCTGATACTGGTGAAGTGTGTGAAACAATCTTTTTATATTGTGACCTGTACTGTACCTACCACATCTTAAGCGAAATAAAGATATTTGAATTTGAATTTGAATTTGAATTTGATAATACGTGTATTGCATTGGGGTAAATTCGGAATTGGGCGAATGCCGAAACTCGTGGATATCCCCTAAATAGGGAACAATTACATAGTCTAGCAAACGGTTACCTAGAAGCTTCAATGTCTTTGGCTTGTAGATAAGCGTTGCCAGATTATGGAATTGTTCCCCGTTTAGTTAATATCCACGATTTTCGAAATTCCCCAATTTCGAATTCACCCCAATGCACCTTAGTGTATATTCGTAATCGAAACGAAATCAAAGGGGGAATACGAATTATCAAGTCTTACTTTAATAGCCAGACGTTGTAGGATTCTGCGTCGTACATTGTCGCACCCTATTACAATATCTACTAAATAATGTATAAAATAAATTTCAGAAAATTGAGTATTAACAAAACTTTATTTTACAGTCATGGTTATATTAAGGGCTATGTTACATTTTAAAACTACTGCGGTTGCTATTATTTGTTTCCGGGACCTCCTCTTGGTTGTGGCCCTGTAAGAAAAGTAAAACTGATTACTTAAGTAAGGATTCTGTGACTGCCATTACCAGAACACTAGCTATTAGACTACTGTTTTGGGGTAATTTCGTAAAACACTTCAATAACTTTATCTATATTCAGTACACGTTTACGTGGTATGTAATTCGTTCATAAACGTTACACGACGTTTCAAATGACCAGGGTGATCATGTGAGTAGACAAAGCGCGCGCAACTTGTTCCTATGTATTATAAGGGGGGGGGGGGGGGTCCTCCGCATTTCGATCGATTCGATCTCTCTCACTTTCAAATTAATGTCTATTCACCAATTGAATTTCGGAGTATAAGACCAGAGCCTCTAGTGTAAGTTTTCGGAAACGGCAATAAACTGTTCTCATAGTATTTGACATTTTAACGCAAATGCGTTCGAGACGTACTTTGTGACCGAAAACTTACACTAAGCATACAGAGCCAGCCCTAGGGTAGAGCGATTAGAGTTGGGTAAAGTCGCAGTGTAGCGCCAAATAGTAAGGGGCGCTAAAAATAAATTTTGAGGACAGTGGCGTCGACCAAAGGTCACTGGTAGATGGAAGAAGGGCAAAGGCCGAAGCCTGCCTATCATTATTGTGTACAGTAGAATCCGTTTAGTATGACTTCGAAAGGAATTGACAAACACGTCATAATAAGCGGACGTCATATAAAGCGTTATGTGAAATGAAAAACTTTTTTTATGTAAATATGTATGTATTTAAGTATTTTAATACAGAAACATAGTATGTACATAATTACATATGTATGTATACATGTTTTTAAAAATCATTGAGATTGTCGAATGACCCACGCCAAATTCCTTTGCGAGACATGAGTTAGATTCTCCATTTTCTAATCTGCATATTATTGCACCTTTCTCCTCAATTGTAAATGCTTTACGTCGTTGAGATGACATTTTTTTCACAGTAACAAACGAAAAACAATGCGTGACCTTCAACCGTCAATTACTCACTGAGAATCAAAACAAAAAAAAGCCACGTGCCGAACGTCGTCGGGAATCAACGAACAATACCGAAGGTGTAAAGAATCATGTCGGTCATTATAACCGGACATAATTTATTAAAAATGGGTCATAATAAGCGACATGTCACTGTAAGGGAAGTCATTATATCCGACTTTATTATAAAGAATTTTATATGAAAACCAAACTTCGTAGTGCAATTACGTCATAATAACCGGCTGGTCAATATAGGCGGAGTCATAATAAACGGATTCTACTGTATTTTGTATCTAAGGATAATTTTGTATTGAGCAATAACATAAATAGCACGTTTGCTCTTAGGAAGTGCTTAGGATGTTTCAACTTACCCGATCCGTCAACGACGTTTACTGGAACAAAACAAAGAGGTTTAATTTAATAACAAAACTAATGTAGGTTATTGGAACAAAATTATAATGAACTAGAGATATCAAAGTAAATATCGTAGGTGTGTTATTTAGTAAGTACAGTGAAATCCCTTGATGCAATACTGGTATAGATTACGAAAATTAAGTTCGGTGATCTTGCCTAGTTTTTTCTACGACTGATTCTATTCTATCTAACAAAATGATACCTGACCGACCCTAGAACGTTCTCACAGTAAACGTGACAGTGATTTTCCTCGCCAGTTCTATGTAACGCCTATGACATTTACTGTGAAAGGGTTCCGCATTGAGTTATGAATCATTTGTTCGATAGTAGGTACTTACTTAAAATTAAAAAGTAAGGATCACTATTTTATAAACATTAAGTTTAGGATAATTTTAGATTTGTTGTTAATTTTTAATGTATTGTAATTTTAGTTTAAAAAATGTTTTAATTCCAGTATGGATCATAATGACTAACCACCTATTTTATTGCTAAAATTACCTTGACGTTTCGCCCACATTGTATAGAGATTTTGGCCTCGTAAGTTTTTTGAACTACAACTCGACAGAGCTAAGTTTGCACCTCGCATCTTCTTAAGAAAAGTACTATGTATCTATCTATCTACAGCCATTGTCCGTCCACTGCTGGACGTAGGCCTCCTTCATATTGCGCTAACTTTCGCGATCCTGGGCTTCCCTCATCCAGCCACTGCCAGCTGTCCTCCTAAGGTCATCCGTCCAACGCGTCGCAGGGCGTCCCACACTACGCTTTCCCAAACGTGGTCTCCACTCTAGGATACTTTTGCTCCAACGGTTGTCAGTTCTACGGCAAACGTGACCAGCCCATTGCCATTTCAACGTACTAATCCTTCGGGCTATGTCGACGACTTTCGTCTTTTGTCTGATATGCTCGTTGCGGACCCTATCTCTCAACGAGATACCGAGCATAGCCCTCTCCATAGCACGCTGGGCGACTCTGAACTTATGGACTAGTCCTCCTGTGAGTGTCCACGTCTCTGTCGGGTAAGTCATTACTGGTAGAACGCACTGGTTGAACACCTTAGTCAAACTCAAACTCAAACTTTTATTTAAGTTAGGTTTATTAGTTTTAAGGCATTGTGGCAGGGATGACGTCAAGATATGACGAAGCTTCCCAAACGCTGCCCAGCCCAATCGAATCCTCCTATCGGCTTCTTTCTCGAAGTTATTTCTACCAAGCTGAATGATTTGTCCTAGGTAGACATACTCCTGAACAATTTCAAGGGCCGAATTTCCAACGAACAGGGGCTCTGGAATGACGTGATCGTTGAACATGACTGTTCAGCATTTCCGCCAAATCCTGCAATGATTCCACCATTATGACTATGTCATCGGCAAACCTGAGGTGAGAGATGTACTCGCCGTTTACATTTATGCCACGTCTTTTCCAGTCCAGGGTCTTAAAGACATCCTCCAGTGCGTTAGTAAACAGCTTAGGGGATATAACATCCCCCTGCCTCACTCCTCGACGCAATTGGATGGGTTTTGTCTCCTGGTCCTGTATTTGGACGGTCATCGTGGCGGCATCATAAAGACACCTCAGAACCTCAATGTAGCGCCAATCAACTTGGCATCGCTGCAAGGATTCCAAAACCGCCCTGGTTTCGATGGAGTCGAAGGCTTTTTCGTAGTCCACAAATGCCAGGCACAGGGGCTGATTGTACTCGTGAGTCTTCTGTACAATCTGTCGCACTGTGTGTATGTGGTCTACGTTGCTGTAGCCTTTTCGAAACCCAGCTTGTTCCGGTGGCTGGAAGTCGTCAAATCTTTGGGCGAGACGATTTGTGATAACCCTCGAAAACAACTTGTAGGTGTGGTTCAGGAGCGAAATCGGTCTGTAGTTCTGTAGGAGCGATTTGTCTCCTTTTTTTTTAGAACAATACGACCACGCTCCTGTTCCACGCCTCCGGTGTAATACCGTTTTGGAGAACGGCGTCGAACAGCTTTTGGAGCTCTTTTAAGACCGGTGTCCCACCAGCTCGCAGCAATTCAGTTGTGATACCGTCCTCACCCGGACCTTTATTGTTCCTCATCTGTTTGAAAGTCGGCGGCCCTACGGAAAAAGAAAGTAACTAACATTTTTGTCAAAACCGGTGTTTTTGAATTTTTGGCACTTTTAGACGATAACGGATGTTGCTACATTCTTGGAATCACCAAAAGAGCCTTAGTTTTAGAGATAAATAGTTGCTTGAGGTAGAAATAAATAATAAAATTTATTCTATATTGGTACCTAGCTACCTACAATAATTTAATATCTTATCACACTAAACAATCCCCCGTGTCCCCCAAATGACAATCTAAGTAACCCCCCAGCCCTATGTTTCCTATTAATAGCCTTGTTACTTATTAAGCGATTTAAAAAAGTAAATGATTATACAGTGTCTAGAAAGAATTTTTAATCTTTAAATTTCTCCCTAACACTTGTAAAAACAAGGTAAGAACTATTACTTCAATATTTAAATTTAAACTTGTTTGAGGAATATGCTTATTAGCAATTAAAAAATAAAGTAAAAGTATTTACTTTTTTTCTGGCTTGACACATTTGTTTAAAAATAATTAATTTACTACGGAAAAACATTTTTGGGCATTTAAAAGAGAACTAAAAACAAATTGTCATAAAATTATTATAGGATAAGTAGAGCAAATTATTTGACACATTACTACGTTTAAAAAATGGTGGAATAGTTAATAGAACGTTTTAAATTTTTCGGTTTTTTCGTTCTCCTGTAAAATTTACTAAAATGCAGTTACTTTATTCTTCCGAAGAGTAGCCGAAGTTGTCAACTTTAAGCTCCTCAGGTTTATTGTAGCCGCGGCCCAGAGTGTCTGTCTCATCTTGATCATCTAGAGAAGTACGAACACTTAACCCTTTACCGCATGGGAAACCATATATGGTCTCATATAATTATATTTTTTTAAATAATAAATTAATGTTATTTATACGAGTAAATGACCAAATATTATTGTCAACCTGCAAGTAAAACAGAAGGTATTTTTTATTTTTCATTTGGAGGGTACTTAGCAATTTTATTGACACTTGATTCTGTTTGACTTCTTAAATCGGTGCTTGATAAAAACATTTTGTTTTTCGGTGTAATCAGGAATAATAAAGGTGAGTAACAGTATTTCGACTCATTTTATTATTAGCTATAGGTCTAATTCAGTTTATGTTTATGATAGCATGAAAAAAAAATGGTTATTAGCACCATTTTGGCATGTTTTTTGTAGGAACCATATTTGGCTTCGTATGCAATCAGCGATATTAGTGAAGTATACATATTTGGCTTCGTGTGCAATTAGCGATAATATTTTAATATACATATCTGGATTCGTATGCAATTAAAGAAAAAATCCCTGATAGTAATACTTCGGAAAATGAAGAAGAATACATAAATATTTCTAAAGCACACAAACAAAATACACGTAAAAAGCAGATTCAAAGAAAAAAAAGGAAAAAGTTACTCGAGAAAAAATAAAAATGCCTCCATATGGTATAGGTCACTGTCCAAAATGGACGAAAAATCAAAAGCAGTGCAAGTTTCGTTCATTCACAATGTGTGAAAAATGTCAAGTTTATTTGTGTTACAATGAAAAAAGGAACTGTTGCAAAGATTATCATTTATTTTACCTACAAATTTTAAAAGGACTACCTACCAACAATTACGTGGCAATAACTTTCTATTCGTATTGCGTTGCATACCAAGCCACATTTGGATTGTTTTCTTTATTTTTGAAATGCATACGAAGCCATATATGAATTTTGAAAACTACGTAAAAAAAAATTTTTTTTTTTCATGATTTTGGAATTTGCTCATTAAATAAATATATGTTCTTGAAGCCAATTTGCTTTTTTATGATTTTTACCTATGCCATGCAGTAAAGGGTTAAAATAATTATAAGTGAAAATTATGAAAAATTAAAACTTCAATTAAAATGGATTAATTACCTCCGTTATCGCCGTCCACTACATGTACTGAAACAAAAAGGATGGATTTATAAAATAAGCAAATGGGGATCATTTCGTGCATAGATTTGATAGGTGTTGTCATAGCATCCTAGTGTTTTTGTGATACGAGTATACATAGTGTAAATAGTATAG
Source organism: Pandemis cinnamomeana (assembly GCA_932294345.1). NCBI lineage: Eukaryota > Metazoa > Arthropoda > Insecta > Lepidoptera > Tortricidae > Pandemis > Pandemis cinnamomeana. The sequence continues at coordinate 5,054,480 of OW028717.1, forward strand.
GAGTCCTGTGAAAACTTAAAACTCGAATCCCACTTTTATTACAGATATGCAATGCAAGAGGTAGACAATACCTACAGGTGACCTATTCATTATATTAGGTAGGTATGCGATCATTTGACCGACAAATGTTTGACAATAATGTATCCTTTGCTTTAGACGACCTTTGATTTAGAAGCTATCTACTTCAAGCAGATGGCGTTGGCGACAAAAAATCGCTTAGTAAAAAAAGTCACGTGACAGCTGATACAGATAGAAAAAATCGAAAGCTTATATATGGGTCGCCCACCCATATATATGGGTGGTGCAGGGTTATAATAGCACGCATCGAGGAATTACGAGGATCCGGGTTCGATTCCCGGCCATAGCTCTACTTTTCAGTTTTTCTGTCTTCTAGTTTGCACCGTTTTCAGTGTTATTTAGATATTTAATTTCTTACGGGTAAAACCGTAAAAATTAATATAATAAATCGAGAAGTAAAATTCTTGATTCATTTGATAGTACTTATCTCACATTTGGTTAGGTTAAGTTTATTTGGAACTTTTCGAAATAGTTAATGTTAGCAGAAAATGAAGAGTTGTCAAATGAAGTGTCTGTCAAACGACGCATTCGATCAAATATTGTCTGTGAAACATTCGTGAACAAAAAAAATCATATTATGTAAGTAATTTCATAAGTCCGAGATTATTTTATTTACCTTGGTCTTGTCCATCAACGACGTGCACTGTAACAAAAAATAATTTATGAACATTTGCAGAGTTACTTAACAAATTACAGCCCGCTCATAATTAGCCACGTATTAATTAAGTGTAAGACCATTATTTAACAGTTCTTTATATTTACCTTGGTCCTGACCGTTGACTACGTTCACTGTAAAAAAAAAATTACAACGAAATAAGTAAATTTAAAGTAAAACCGCTAAATAACTTCTGTCTGGCAACATTGTGGAACTGATTGGGGAAATGAAATTGTCTCACATTTACGTTGATTCTCGGAAATCCACCTAGCCTTAATACTCCGAAATTCGATTTTCGAAGTTCGATTCGTGTCGTTCCGCTCACACTAATAGTAGTTAATTTGAGAGTGACAAGGACGAGCGTTACGGTTCCTTTTTGCCATAAGTCTTAAAGGGAAGGAGTTCGGGCTGGTGCACCCTGGGCAACGACGGTTAACCAATTTAATAGATGTCAATTAGTTAACTGCTGGCCCCGATTGTACGAGCGGTGTGAGGCTTTAGGTTGTTAAGATTAGGTTAGGCTAATTATCGAAAAATGGCCACCATTATGGCCAAATAAAAAGCCGACATTGGCAAAATAATCGATTGCATCGACGGAGCAATGTTTAAATAAATAATATAAAGCCTGCCTACGACAGTACGCTAGCTCATACCATTGTAATGTATCGTGACCTAGACCTAAATATATAACTGTATTGGTATTTGCTGATTTTGCGGTTTTACTCTATTATGAAGATTGTTAAATCAACAAACAAGCTATAAGCTATTCGAATGTACCTAATTTCAATACATATCAGCCGATGCTATGAACATCCATGAGCATGAGAAACGCAACTTATGGACGGTTCATACGTTGACATGGTACAGTGTCTTAAAATATTCCGGAACGCTTCAGCCGGTACCGTAAAACGGGGGGAGCGGGGACTCCATAGTTCAAACCTCGATAAAAAATATTTTCATACATACATAACTCACGTCTTTATCCCTAACGGGGTAGACAAGGCAAAACTAACAAAACCTTAAGGTTACGTTTAGCATGATTAAGGGCGTATAGGTGGAAAGGGAATCAAAATAGTAATGGATTGCTAGCCCCATCGCCTATAACATGATTCCTAAGACTTCAAATTCAAATTCATATTTTTTTTCAAATTGTGGCAAATTGAATTTTATAGATAAAAATGTTCCGGCGGTATGAATTTTAGTTTAATAATGAATGGTTACCTGTCGTTTAGTTTCATAGTTTAAACAATAAACACTAAAATATAGGCAAATACCAACTCACCCCGTAGTGGGGTCAGAAGGGATAGGAACAAATAAAAAATTACGCAAATAGCCAGAAAAAAGGAGATATAATTTGTCTAAAAATACAAATAAACAACTTTTAGAGTAAGCTGGGCCAAATATTTTAAGTAGCAAGTGAAAATATAAAATATTAGTTATATCCCTTCTCTTCCTGCAATTCCTTCTCACCCCTTGGAGACCCCCGTAAATGTATTTCAGGATTTTTTATTGTGAATGACAAATATTTCCAAACATCCGTCGATGTTTAAAGAGTATCTACCTACGGCGTCAAAGGGCCCCATCTAGCCTATAATGCTGGCTTTACAGCGGCCGGTGGTCTCCCGTTAGGGTCATTACATTTTATATAGACATGGTTACATTACACATAGATAAGTTAAGGCAATTCTTTAATTTAATCATTGACGTGTGTGTTCAATATAATATTTACTCACCTTGAGGATGCGCCTTCGCGATCGCAAACAAAGCCACCAGCAACAGAACGAACTGGAAGCAAATTAATTAATGTGAATCAAACAGGATGCTACTTAATGTACCTCTGAGAGAACGGAATTATTTCCTGAGCTCATGAGGCTCTATCTAAACTATTCTTTGGAATTGTAATTATTAAGTTACATGAAAACCAAAATGCAATCGTGCTTAAAAGCAGTGCTACCTTTTACACTTTGCCGTATCTCCGAATCGATATTATAAATGCGAAAGCTTATGTACGTACGTATAACTATTTACTGTAGAAAAAACATGAAAATAATGGATCCAGGACAACATAAATGCACAAAGCAAACTTATCCCTAAAACAATGAATATATTCTTTCTGTCTGGTTATTCTTTGACGCTAACAGGACTGGACGGGTTTTTGATAAAACTTTGTTATTACTGAACCTCTGAAATAGCATAGGTATAAGATTTACGCACATAAAATCATGAAATTTTAACTGATAACTTTTTAGGTATTAAATTTTGCCTGGTTAATCTTCATGCGACGTAAATATAGACCAGAATGCCATTTTAGAAATGGAATTCAATAAGATCCCGGAATTTCAACTGTTTCATCCGTTTCATGACGACCGGATAGCCTAGTGGTTAGTGACCCTGACTATGAAGCTAGAGGTCCTGGGTTCGAATCCCGGTAGGGGCAGACAGTTGTATGATGAATACGAATGTTTGTGCCCGAGTCATGGATGTTGTATGTATTTAAGTATGTATTTATCTACATTATATAAGTATGTTTATCCGTTGCCTGGTACCCATAGCACAAGCTTTGCTTAGTTTGGGGCTGGGTCAATTGGTGTAATTTGTCCCAAGTTATCTAGTTAAAGTTTGTGAGACGAACTCCAGTCAAAGACAACTGGATATATTTGAAACATCCACAGTTCCACAGAGCCTGCAAGCGCTTGAGGGAGGCAACAATACTCCTTGCCCAAAGACTTGCTAAAGCAATATAGCGCGGGAATGCTGCTTGCGTGTTGAGCACCCTACATAAAGATCCAAAGATATTATTATTTTACTTTTTTACATTTCTTTTAGCTATTAGTTTTACTAACAATAAAATTAGTACCTATTTGTAATGTTATAATGAACTACTAAAGAGTCTGACTACGATAAAGTTTGGCTATCAATAAAAATGTTTTATATTTATGTTGTGAAATACTTACAGTGATCTTGTTCATGATGATTATCTTAACGTTATTGCACGAAAACAATGATATATCTGTCGCGTGAATCGTTCACAAGACTTTTATATACCGCCGGGACTAATATTGACATATTTTAAACACCGGATAACCCCTGACCATGATGCCGTTAGATAAGCGCTTTTACGCGCCTCAGTAGATCTAATTTAGTCGGCCTGCAAAAATGGTGAGCACTTCAGTGCTGTCACATCATAATACAGTTTGACGTACAGACGGTTCCTTAACGTAAGTATCCAACTGTTCCATACTGATTTCTAAGAAAAGTGGATAGATACTTATGTCAGGGAACCAACCGTACTACATGGTGCGTCTTACCATCAGGTGACCCATTTGGTCGTTTGCCTTCCTAGTCGTATAAAAAAAAATTACAACTTAGCATTGTCTTAAATGGCAAAGTTGTAAGTTTACACCTTATAGCCTTGAATACTGGATTAATTTTGTCCCAAGTGCCTAATGTAATGAGAATATAAGTTTACGAATTTGTAGCTAGCGGGAAAACATAAAGTAGGGTAGGAGATATTGCAGTTAGCTAATATTTTATAAATTTAATATATATTTTTTTATACGACAAGGAAGGAAAACGAGCAAGTGGGTTACCTGATGGTTAGCGAGCGCCACCATCCATGGACACCCGCAGCACTAGAGGATTGCAGAGGCGTTGCCGCCCTAGAGGGCTAGGATAGAATACCTCTTGTGCCAGTAATTTCACCGGTTGTCTTACTCTCCACGCCGGAACACAACAGTACTTGCACTGCTGCTTAGCGGTAGGATTAGCGAGTAAGAAGGTTGTAACGATCCGGACATGTTATATATTTGGGTAATGAGGAATTTGTTAAAAGAGCTCTATATCAGTAAACTGCAGAAGATAAAGACGTGGACGGATACAATAAAATCTTAAGTAGGCAGTTGGTAGGTACGTGACAAAGATTACAGATTCCGATGTTTTATCTCTTCCTCTTGACTCACGAAAGACTGAGGACGATCATGACTGGGTAACAAAAGACGATATTGACAGACATAAAAATTCCGAGTGTCTTTATAAATATTTAAATATACAGCCATTGATCTGGATTTCTTCCAAGCACTATTCACTATTTAGTAGTTTATTCATGAATTGTTTGTTGTATTTTGAGATGTACGCTCTATTGTGGCTTTCACTATATGGATATTTTAAACTCACTCTTTGTCGGTCTCTCGCTTAATGCTCCTCTCATTTACTCAAAGGTTAACTGGTAGAGATCCCTTATAAGGATAAGTTCGCCTTTGTGCATATATTTAAGGTCTTTTTTGGTGATTTGTCTTTACTTCTCTATATTTGTATAATAAAGCATTTACTTACTTACTTACTTACTTACTATTAAGTTTCAACCATAGAGTTCGGATATCGGATTAGGATCCTATATCGACTGCTGCTTCCCTCCTGGACTTAGGAGTCTATGGTTCCGTGGTCAGTGGTCAATGGATGCGGCATTTGAAGGAATTTGAACCTCAGCATGTTCTGTCCCCTAATTACAAAAGGCGTTGGATAGACCAGCAGAACGTGGTAAAAATCTGTGTAAGTAAATGTTGAATGAAAAAGAGCTGTCACTTTCTTCTAAGCTACTCGTATTCCTTTAGCACAGTTTTGAAGCATATATCTTCACCCGATTGAGCTGAAATTTTGTATACTTGTGTAAGTCAGATGACAATACAATAATCTGGTAGTAGAATTCTGGTGGTCCAGCCAGGACCGTCTCCGCAGGAGGGAACTCTTCAACGGTTTGTCCGATTGACTTGAAATTTGGTACACATTATGTAGGACGGATGACAATGCAAGTACAGTCAACAGAAAAGCTTGTATACAGAATGACATTTTTAGGTTAGGTTAGGTTATTTTTTTTTAAATGTTATATTCAAGTGATGTGCTTCAAAAAGTTGGGCCACTGCGTTTTAGGTAAACAAACTAATTTTTAGTTCTCGACTTTTTAGTCATAACAATGTTGATACGGCGTGTTATATTTCTTAGTATTGATATGATGCTACCGTATATAAGTAAACAGATACGAGGATACTTCGTGTTATGTAAGTAACATGAATTCTGAGAATAATTGTTGGGAACTAATTTTTATGTCCAGATAGATCCTATCCTACTAATATTATAAATGTGAAAGTTTGTGAGTATGTTTGGATGTTTGTTACTCTTTCACGCCGGAACGGCTGGACAGATCTAGATGAAATTTGGGACATAGATAGATTATAGTCGGGAATAACACATAGGCTACTTTTTATCCCGGAAAATTGCGTAATTCCCACGGGATAGCGATTAACGAATTCTATGCAGACGAAGTTGCGGGCAACAGCTAGTATTGTAAATAATAATAATTACTTAAGTAGCTATTTCAATTAAATAATAATATAGAAAATGAAGTGGTGCTAGTATAGGTCTTCGTCTACAAAATTTGTTTATCGCTATCCCGCGTGAACTATGCATTTTTCCGGGATAAAATGTAGCCTGTGTGTTATGATAGACTACGAGTATAATACCTATATTCCAAATTTAATCCAGATCTGTTGAGCCGTTCTGGCGTGAAAGAGTAACAAAGCGACAAATAAAGTTTTTCGCGTTTATAATATTAGTAGGATCGAAATATCATATCTTTGCTTACATTATTTCTATAAACACTGTTCAAAGAATAGAATTATGAATAGAATAATTTTAAAAGGGCCTGGCCGGAAAACTATGGTAAAATCGCCCCGGGCCGAATTTGAAATATTTTTATGCACGTTTATTTGTTTTATTGTAAGATATAATTTTACTAAATACTTATTATGCCTTAAATGCTTACAGTTAGCGAAAAAAATCAAAAAATACGTTTTAAGGCTTAATATTCAGTGAAATTATGTCTTATTATAAAACAAACAAACATGTATAACTATATTTCAAATTCAGCCAGGGGCAATTTTACTATTGCCTTCCGGCTAGGCCCTTTATTTCGTAAAAAATACATCAGCAGTATATCTGGCAGACTCCAAACTAGACAGAGCCCGTATCTCTGGACCTTGAAGTGCACCAAGACTAATAGTTTACAGTGGTTAGTAGACGTCAGCTAGAAGTTAAGGTAATTTCAAAAATTAATAAAATAGAAGCCAAACACAAAAAAACAGCTTTAAGAAATTGTGTGTGTGTTCAGTCTTAATGTTTTTAAACTGACGTCACAATTGCATGGCCTAGTGCAGTAGGAAGTGTATACGCACGTCTGATTATCTATATTATCACATCGGTGCGAATCTTGTAGAATGTCGTTCTCAATATTGGAACTTTACACGTCTTATTATGATTTTATTATCGCGCCCGCGTCAGCAGCCTTTGATGTATGCCCATTGAAGGCTGTTTGCTCACGTTCATTTAGATGACCAATTTCGTTTGTGGCTAAGTATTTACCTGAACGTCTTATATATAAGGGTCTCAGGGAGCTATTGAGACAGTATTGGTGCAAGAGTAGTTCTGAAACGCGCGTAGCTTTGAGCACGGATTTGTGTGAATTTTATAGAGGTAAGTTTGTGGTGGCCTTTTGTTTGTGGTTATTAGTGTTACTTTTGGTACGTATTGTGTCTTCTTGAGGCTAGCGCATTCAATCCTGGAATTGGTTTGTACGGTCAAGTGCAAAAATAAGTATCGATATGAACTTCTCAAAAATATGTCCCACGACCTTATTACGCCGGTGTAAGAGCGTATGGTACTTCTTTTTGAAACTTTGACTACATACATATTATTACACTTGACTGTACAGAAAAAGGAGGTATCCGGATTCCGATACAAACATATAATTCCGGAATTAAATGCCATACTTGTGGCCCATCTCTTTCTAATTTTTTTTTGCTTCTCAACGTACAGTCAGCATCGGTATGGGCTGTTAACAGTGACCATCTTCAAGAGCATGTACTCTAATAAACGACAGTAATTTGCTGAATTACAGAATCTTGAATTTTTGACTGTGAGATTCCTACATTTGTAGATAGGTACCTACCTACAGTCTTAACGATGATAATGACCTACGATTGATCGCTTTTGGAAAAATGTGAGCGTCAATAGGTAGTCTTGATACTGCTGAGCTAGCCCCTTTTTCGTATTTCCTATCATCGTTAGTTAGTTCAGTTCTATGGTAAAACAAGATTGGACATTAACCCGTCGAGCGTCCCGTGTGCACAGAGCGCATAACGTTGTGCGCATACCCGTGCACACAGGACGCTCGACGGGTTAATACACTGTAACATCAGTTTTACTTTTGTTTATGCAAATAAAAAATATCTTATCTTATCTTACCTTATCTTATCTTCAGTGTTAATTTTTATCTTCTTCCTTCTCTTCTTTTTTCCCTTCTTCTCTAAGCGTGCTTTATTTTATCTTGCAGCAATCGACAATGAAGACTCTGCTAGTTCTGTTTGTGCTGGCAGCAGCAGCGTTAGCGCGGCCTGACGACACGCCTTTTTACAGCTCTCGCTACGACAGCTTCGATGCGCACGAGTTGGTCGAGAACATTCGCCTGCTCAAGAGCTACGGAAATTGCTTCCTTGACAAAGGACCCTGCACTGCAGAAGGGAGCGATTTTAAGAGTAAGTTTGAGGGTTGACTTCTAGAGTAAGCACTATTTTAGTAAAACCAGAACACATGGAAACATCCGAAAATCAAGCGTATGGCCAGGAATCGAACCTGGAGCCAATAAAAGGCGCTTAACGATAATATTCGCGAAGAAATGACATAACAGCTGCTACAGATGGTACAATTCGAAGACTTGCCTACCTTTTTTTTTTTTTTTTTTTTATGGTGTGGAAAATGCGCCTTATGCATCCGGCCCGGTACGGGAATACCGAGGGTATCTGGGGCTCTCCCGAGGCGTCAGGCATACCCAGTAAAAAACACACGGATTCCCACATTTGGCACTGTAGCAGGGGGCCGCGGGAGAACTTTCGTGAACCGCGACGCCCCTGCGGGCCCACCCCGGGATGGGGCTACCTCCCTGCGACACCTGTGCAATGCAGGATTGGGAATTCCCGCCCTCCCCCGCAGGTGCCGCGGAAAGACTTGCCTACCTGCTGCGAGTGGTGTAGGGCTCACAGATTGCTGATCTGGGTTGGATTCCCAGCCATAGCTATACTTTTCGGACTTTTCCATGTGTTCTGTAGGTAGTTTTGACTAGATCATTATAGCATCTTAACTTTCCCCAGAAACGATCCCTGATGCTCTGAGGACCAGCTGTGCAAAATGTTCGCCGAAGCAGCGCGAGTTGATCCGAACAGTGGTGAAGGGCTTCCAGGCCAAGCTGCCGACGCTCTGGAAAGAACTATCGGAGAAAGAGGACCCCAACGGCCAATACAAGGCCAACTTCAACAAGTTCCTAAACGATTCCAACTAGGTTCAACCAAAGATCTGTAGGATTATTTATTACCTAACTCGCTCGCAATCGCCATCGTGTTCATTTTGACAGTTCTTGTATGAATGTGACAGCTAGCTGATTCCGATGCCAATTGTCAGCCCATACATGAACTGTCAAAATGAACACGATGACGATTGCGAGCGAGTTAGGTAATAAGCCTTCTGGACATACTTGTTTTCTCTTGAGACTTCAACGTTGCGTCTGTCTACTGCAAGTCTTTGATTGTAATGGAAGAAATGAACACGAGTTGAAATAGTATCGCTATGAGCTGACGTCTTCTCAATGAAGTCTGAAATAATCTATTTTTTGCTCCTGGCTGTACAGTCAAGGAATTTAATTCCAAACCCATCGCGTAAAACATCATAGTGACATCGCATTAGGTACTTAACAAGAAAAATCGTTACGACTGTTACTATTGAAAGGTTCTATGATGGGTAGGAATAAAATTCCTTGACTGTACGATATTTATAGGATAAGCTACATGAACATCACATTTATTTGTAATTTTTTTTATATAATGTACCGTAATACCTAAGGTACGGTGTTGCGAGTTGATGAATGAAGTATATATTTTTTTAAATAAACATTTTTACTTTATAAAGATCGCCTAATTTGTACCATTTTTTTTTCTATAATTACCCGACTTTTGATTAAATCTCTTCTATGAGATTTTGGACTTGGAATAAATGACAACTTACAATTTTATTTTAATATCTGGTCACACTAAGTAGGTATGCATTATGCGACTGGCTCAATTGACGTTTTGTTTTACATTCCATCAAGATTTAATGACACAGAGAATGGATCAAAGATAGCATCAATTTTTTAATTAACAAAGTTGGGGTGCAAGTAGGGTTACCTCCGCGTGTAGTCAAGAGCTGCGGTTCGTTTTTGGATCCCTTTGAGGGGAACAGCAGTCCTTGGTCCGGTGCACCCTGGGCATCGGTTAATGAATTCCTGGCGGTCTCCGAGGGATATCATTATCCGTGGGCTAAGTGCCCGACAGGAGGGGAAGGGATCTTTTGACTGTGTTCTACCGTACAACGTTGCCGACATTTTTGTCACAAGATTTATTTATTACTTTGACATTGGCGAAATCATCGCATCGATCGATGGGGAAATATTAAAAAGAAGAAGAAGAAGTAATTAACAAAGTTATCTTTCGTAACCTCGTTTGATTAGTACCTAGTGTTGCCATCCCAGCTACAGTCAATAACTATACTACAGTCAAACCTCGCTTGTGTTAGGTATAGCCCGACCGCTTACATGAGTCCTCGCCCGCGCGGCACACCTACCCACCCGCACCCCATGATTTCCCCTTTGTCGTCCTACCCCGCGCCCCTGCACCGCGCGGGCGACGACTCAATTAAGCGGTCGGTCTATAGAGACAAAAGGCTTTCCTATGACCTCTCATTCCGCGCAACCATACGTGTTACAGTAAATTGTATTACACGGTAGTACGTTATGTTACCTTTATATTTCCTGCTTACCTACCAGGAATTACAACGACGGTTCACTTTATTATGTTTTCATTTATGTTACCGTAAATTTAAATGCAAAGTCACGGATTACGAGCACCATTTCAAGTTCAAGTTTGTTACCAAATTAAGGAAACATCAACATTAAAATATAAGTTTACATAGGAACAACTCTGTTGTTATGTGGAAGGTATTATAATATAATTTTCACACTCGCAAGTCGCTGAATTTAATAAAATATAAAGATAACGAGGTTAGTCTTCGCAGCAACGTTTTTTTAAATTACCTAATGAACAAAAACCAGTTGCCTTTCTATTCCACAACCACCCGTGAAGAACAACTGTATTTATGTATACAAAACCAATATTAGTTACTCGTATGTGAAAGCAGAGGGCGGGTATTGCATGTGAATGTAAATGCATGGCTATGTTTGTTTGTTTTATTTTATGATTTTTTATCTGAGAGTAAGAGTCACTGATTAACACGCACCTATTTAATAATTATGCTACTCATTATAGTGGGAAAAAGTAAACTTCTTGCGGAATGCAGACAAAGTTGCGGGTGTCTAACTACAGTAGGCTTATTACCTAACTCGCTCGTAATCGCCATCGTGTTCATTTTGACAGTTCATGTATGGGCTGACAATTGGCATCGGAATCAGCTAGCTGTCACATCCATACAATAACTGTCAAAATGAACACGATGGCGATTGCGAGCGAGTTAGGTAACAAGCCTAAGGTCTAACACATAACTGAGTCCGTTCCAGATAGGTGTTGGTTTCAAATCCCGTGTGCATTTTACTTGAAGTGACGTGGGGCTCACCATGACGTCTTAATGTGATTAAATTTCGAAAGAAGACAGCTAAAACCTGGACTGAGTCGGAATTGAATCGCATTAAGACGTCATGGTGAGCCCCTGTTCAATTAACACGTATTGATGACAGTAAGGCTGACGCCCGACTGAAGTTTCCGATATATAAAAAGACTGAAGTAATGCGTCGATTGACACTTAGCTTCAGTGGCACCTCCCGTGCCGCTCCAATACCTCGGGAACGAACTCAGTTATGTGTTAGGTGTGTAGCTTCAATGCATGGATCGTCAGGAGTTAGATCCTGTATTGTGCGCCAAAAGCTTTGAAAAATACAAAGCCAAAAACAAATCGACCACGACGGACGGTGACACACCTATGAAGGTTTTTGTTGAGCGCTCAAATCAAGATACCAAGTTAACACTCTTTGAAATTTGACTTTGTTAAGTGGACAGGGACAGAACAATAGCTTATTGGCATAGTTGGAAAAGCAAGACTTATAGTATGACTTACATTTTTTTATAGCCTTTTTTATTCCGAATTCGCTACAATTTCAGTAAGTATGTTGTTGTTGAGAGGCCACAGGTCAAACCACTAGGCTACCATTACAAATATAAATGTTAAGTACTTACACCAGTGCTATTAATTCACTAGTCTATCCCGAACAAGAAAAAGGGTAAAAGGAAACCACTAGCCACTGAAAACTGCATGGGTACCTACTGCTTCCGAATTTGGACCGAACACAGTACACAGTATACGTCCAGACAATCCAAAATCCTTAAGGTAATGAAGAACTACAATTTACTAACATTATCATGAAAATAAAAAATTTCAACCATCTGACAATCTTTTTTCAATTTTAAATCGGTTAAAATAAACAAAATATTCAAAATATATACCTAGGTACTACTCAGAGTACTAATTTGACTGCGTCCCGAGGGAACTTCTCACTAACCCTGGAATGATTTATTTACCATAATATGGTTCGCTTCATAATATTCGCTATATTATAGCGATACCTCTTTATTATTGGTAAATGTAGATGTATTTCGAACACTTCCAAACACGGCGACCCTACAAAACTTCTAGAATTTTCTTACCTCAAAACATTTTACTTAAAAACACTAACGACTTTTATCTTATTCAATGACATCGTGATCACATTAATCTTGTGTGATGCAAAAAATTACTTTGTACGTTAGGTTTTTAACCGTAGGCTTTTGGCAACCATTTAGTTTTTCTAGTGTTAGTCAAGGTAGATTCATTATGTGACGTATGAGTGCTCAAGGATCGGATCTACCGGGAAAATATAAAAGGCATATACAAACAAATAGATAGCATCAGTATTACTGGCAGCATACGCAGGTGAGGCTCTAGTGAGTGAACATTTTAGGGGTCGAAGCTCACAATCTCAATTACGCCGTTTAGTAAATTTGTTTTTTTTTAAAGCATAGAATGTACCAGTTGCTTCTCTACCCGCGCAGATGGTAAAAGCCCATCGGGGGAATGGGCGATTATAATACAAATCATGTTATAGGCGATGAGGCTAGCAACCCATCACTAATGGATGGTAATGATGGATGGTAAAACCCCGTCGAGGGAATGGGCGAAAGTCTTAGGAATCATGTTATAGGCGATGCGGCTAGCAACCCATCACTATTTTGATTTCCTTTTCCACCTATACGCCCACAATCATGCTAAACGTGTATGTATAGGTATAAGTCGAAACCTATATATATATATTGTTATTCTTATAGTAACTTGGTACAACCCACACTTATTAAATCCCCACGGGATAAGGTGTTTTAAAACGAAGCCCTAAAAATGCATTCTCATATACGGTATATCTCAACTACTGCCGTAGACTTAGTTTTGGATAACTAAGACTCAGTAGTCAACTAGCTCTTAATTATATTTACAAAGAAACTTAAAACAAAACTCCTTTCAGATTCCAAACCTCTAACTACAACAATGAAGGTATTGATCGTCCTGGTGGTAGCAGCGGTTGCCCTGGCGCGTCCGGATGGCGGCCACTATGACACCAAGTACGACGACTTTGATGTGGAGACGCTGGTGTCCAACCAACGACTGCTGAAGGCCTACACCCAGTGTCTGCTGGGAAAGGGCAGCTGCACCGCCGAAGGATCCAGTTTTAAGAGTAAGTTTGTCTCCACGACAGTTGGAGCAAGCGTATCCTAGAGTGGAGACCACGTTGGGGAAAGCGTTGGACGGATGACCTTTGGAGGACAGCTGGCAGTGGCTGGATGATGGGAGCTCAGGATCGCGAAAGTTGGCGCAATATGAAGTAGGCCTACGTCCAGCAGTGGTCGGAAAATGGCTGTAGATAGATAGATTATCTCTACGAATTTTTACAACAGTTGTAAAGGATTCTCGAATGCATTAGATATACGCAAGTCTATCTTCCGGAATAGTTTAGTCTTTGGTTAGGCTAGCTCGACTGAACACCCCCTTAAAACACCCATTTCAGTTTTTGAATCAAAATTTAGTCCCACTCTTAACGCGGTTCACTTTGAAGATTATTCAATGTAGGTATTGAAACCCGTATTGAAACACTTTTCAACTATGATTCAAAAAGCCTGAAAAACATTATAGCGTTATTAAGTCAGAATAGTCCCCAACCAGCTGATGTAAAATTTCGAAACAATTATTTAAAGATTGTATATTATTTTCTACGAGCTCTTGCGGGTCGTTGGCTCTTGGTGGTCGACATAGACGAATTGGGATCATAGGGAGATTAGTACCGCGTGATTGATATTTCATGTAAAAGCACCAAGGTGGGAAGAAGGCGGATTTTTGCATCATAACTTAATAAAGAACATCACAAAACCGAGCATATTTTCGTCCGCTGCGTTTTTGAGACACGGCGAGAACGACCGCTTCCGAACATTTATAAACACCGCATGCAGACATCGCGGGAAGCGGGTGAGAACGACAGGAGCCTTAGGAACATTTACGAACATAGCATATACAGACGCGGACGGACCACTGCTCGCCACCGAAATATGAAGTGCACAAACGCTTGGTCACACCAATGACTTTTGTTTCCAGAAATCCTCCCCGAAGCGATTGAGACGACTTGCGGCAAATGCACCTCCAAGCAGCGCAACATCATTCGCACCGTCATCAAGGCGGTCCAGTCACAGCTGCCCAAAGAATGGGACGAGCTGGTACAGTTGTACGATGCTGAGGAGAAACACAAGCTGTCTCTGGCCAAGTTCTTGCAGGAATCTGATTAGTTTTTAAAGTGTCGTTTATGAGCATTATCTGTTTGTTCTTCTTTTTAATAGGTACCCGTGCATGCCCGTAGGCCTTTACTCAACGGTAACTGATAGATGATAATGAATAATGATGGATGTCCGTTGATGACCATCGCATCCCAAACTCCCATTGCTTCTCCCGATGTCCGGATGACTTTAACCAAGTGGCAGATCTCTTTGCCATCTTTTTATGCCGTTTGACAGACAGGAATTGGGATTCCGATTGCGATAAACAATAAGTCTATCATTACTGATAGTCAATAACTTTTGAGCTCTGCCCACTTTTTTAATTGATAGAAGCCGATTCTCACTCACTATCTCTTTCTACTCTCATCTTACAGATACCTAAAACCTCACTTCTGCTTAGCTATAATTATACACTTTTTAATCTTTTTTTGAGCGTTTATCAAAGCAATTCTGTGATGTAATTTTTTTGCTGTATAAAATTCACGTTTAATAAATTATTTACAAACACCAACTTATGCTATTCATTTAAGAGATGCTTCGAAGGACCATTTTATTAAGCATTTTTTTAATGTCTTGTGGCCCAATAAGACATTGAATATGTATACCTAGTATGTTTTAGATCTTTATTTGAATTATCTGCAGGTAATATTGTTTTTAATATATATGTGTTTAATATATATCTGAATAAAAAAATAAATCACTTTGAAAAACATCTTGCAAAACTCAAGCAATGATGAACACGACTTTTAAAAGTTTCATAAAAAGTTCAGCGCCTAATCTTTCTGTATACTTCTATTTTGCGATGAGAAGAAATCGCTAAAGGATTTTCTCAAGTGATTATTATTTAAGCTAACAGCAATAGTATTATGACATAATGTTTTGTTACCTATGGATAAAAATGTTTACTTTAAGAATTGGTGGCTCTGGAGGATCTCGTGTTAGGAGTCCCTGTGTTACATAATAAAGGTTGACTGGAAGAGATCCCTTAAAGGGATAAGTCCGCCTTTGTGCATGTATCTCAGTGTTTGTCAATTGTATTTCTCTTGTTTATTATGCACAATAAAGAGTATACGTACATACATACATAATCCAGATGAAAAGCACAGTAGTTAAATACTCAAACAGAGAATTAATACTAATACAATACTGCAATGCCAATTATTTATCTGCAACTACTATAATAATAATAAGAAAACATAAGTAAACAACCTTAAACACTAATAAACAGCAGTAAATGCCGAATACTGCCAAAAGGATCACATTCAGCAAGTCGCATGTGCAAATTCAATCATAACAAAGATTTCCGCAACGACACAAACGCCAGAGGCAGGAAAACAAAAGAAAAAAATCAACAAAAATATTAAGCAGCCATTTTTGAATTGGGATCTTTCCACTAGCCTCAGGGTTCTCAAGTTACCTTGTTTATTTATACGAAGATGACCTTAGTCGCTTAAAATATAATCGCTAGGTTGACTACAATATCTGAAATGACGGCCTTTGGTGAAAAGGCCACGATACTTTGTAATTAATGGTTGTTAGTAACGTGCGTTTCGTGTTTTGTTGTCATGTTGTTGTTGTTTGTTGACTAAAGAGCGTATGTTTTTATAAAGTTATGTTTTCTCTGTATAATTGCTAAGTCACGAAATAAGGAGGTTAATACTAAAAAAAAGGTAAACATTGATGCGTTCAAATTTAAAATAATAAATCTCTTTAACTAGGTACTGAACCTTACTGAGCTCAGCTAAAATAAAAAAGCACTAATAAATATATTCATCACCCTTATTAAACTGGAAGTAAGTGCTAAATGGACACCAGACGAGGTCACGAGTGTATTTAAACAACTTAACTCATCCGGTATAAGCTAAAAAATATAATTATAAAAGATTACCTACTGGAATCAAACTTATCCACCATATTATTTATGTTTAGCAAAATTAAAAATTAAATGTCAAAAACTTTCAAAAACCCATTCCCTTTCAAAAAGACTGAGTAGGAGTTAAAGAATTTGGGAGTATGAATAAAAGCAGTTAATGACTTCCATTAAAAAGTAAATGAGATGCTATTATATTAAATAATAGACAAGGAGAATGCAGTGTAGCCTCCATACGTCCCACAACCTATAATGCCTAAGGAGATACAATGGTGACTTTCGTTACATGTTTCCGTTCTTGAATAGACAAGCTATGTTACTTTGCTTAAGTATATTATGGAGATGAATGGGAAAGTGCTGAATTTAACAAATAAGAAACGACTTCATACCAAATTTAAAATTTCTAGGATCTCATAGGTTTTGGTAGCACGGCAATTTGAATGGAAACATCTTTCCTAATGACTTTTGATCAAGTTGATATAGAAGGCTGATTTTTTCACAGCTTTAAGGGGCCTCTTGTATTTAGCATTTTTTTTAAGTTTATAGCTTTGCACTTTATTGAAATTAAAGGGTATTGACAGACAGATAGACAGACGGACAACGAAGTAGTCTTATGGGAACCTGTGTTCCTTTGTTCCCTTAGACTCTTTAGAGATTCCAAATCCTAAATAAAAACTAGTCAACTACAATACAAGTCTATAAAAATACGGAGTTTGACTGCCGACAACTACTTAGCAAATACTTAGGTATAGTTTGTTTCATTTAAAATGACGAAAAGTACTTAAAACCAACATCTATTGTTTAATTGTTATCTTCAAGTGGGGTTGTTAAACAATTATGCAGGTGTATCGGTAGGTACCTGTTTGTTCGCGGTATACTTTGCGACTACCTGCATAATTGTTTTAAACTCCACTTGAAGATAACAATTAAACAATAGATGTTGGTTTTAAGTAGTTTTCGTCATTTTGGTGTCTTCCATGCTGATCCGGGAGCAATGAAAAAACATAGAATACACCAGTTGCTTCTCTACCCGCGCAGATGGTAAAAGCCCATCGAGGGAATGGGCGAAAATCATAGGAATCATGGTCATAGGCGATGAGGCTAGCAACCCATCACTATTTTGATTTAATTTTTCACCTATACGCCCACAATCTTGCTAAATGTGGCCTGTAGGTATCTGTTACCTTAGGCTCTGTCTAACCCGTAAGGGATTAAGACGTGATTTGTGTGTGTGTGTGTGTGTGTGTGTGTGTGTGTGTGTTCGTCATTTTAAATGAAACAAACTATACCTAATTTTTGAAACGTTCAACACTGGTGTTTTATTGTGCTTCTCCAAGGCCCGTAGGGGCCGTAGGTTAAGCATCGACAAACTGCTCATCGTGCTAAGCAGTATACATAATATAATGAAAACATTATCCTCGAACGTGTCCAAGATGCTTTACACCATTACGATAACCTGATATAAGTCGGCAGCCATACAAATTGAAACAAAATGGATAACCGAACTATACTTTGCTGCTCCGCGAAATAGTGAGTTCAAAGCTTCAAAAATAGTCGCACTCGCGTTAAACATTTTCATCCATGCACGTATGTGACCCGCCGTTTTGTAGACAAATTGTGCACGACATCCTATCCTAGTCTAGGGGTCCCTACGGATACATTTCTACACATTCGTGGATCTTTTGTGTAATTTTGTGTGATTGCGTGCAGTGGTAGTGCCTTGAAATTTCCTGGTTCAGGGTATCCGATGCCGACGAGTTTCATTCTTAGTCTGGCTAGGGCATCACATTCGCACATAATGTGTTCCATTGTTTCAACCTCTTCGCCACAAATTCTACAATCATTGTCGTTATTGTCCTGTAGTCCCATCTTTGCTAATAGGTATTTTCATGTATGAAGTAACTGTACTTCCATGCTGGTCTGGGAGCAAAGAAAAAACAGAATGTGCCAGTTGCTTCTCTTCCCGCGCAGAATGGGCGAAAATCAAAGGAATCATGTTATAGGCGATGCGGCTAGCAACCCATCACTATTTTGATTCCACTTTCCACCTCTACGCCCTCAGTGTCTTGCTAAACGTGGCCTTTAGGTCTTGTTACCTTAGGCTCTGTCTACCCCGTAAGGGATAAAGACGTGATTTGTGTATGTGTATGTATGTAAGTAACTGTGGTTTCTGTCTCAGGGTGAGTTAGAACGAAACGCCTGCCTATGGCACGCCAGAGGTTTTGCAGCTTAGCTACACGACGTATCTCTTAGAATATCAAACCCATAAAAGCGAGTGAGACAGCAAGATAACCCCGAATGGCATTCCAAGAGCTCACGGACTGTAGTAAGTTGTTCAATTCACCTTGATGACCCATTGATTACAATTGCGTCAGTGAGTTGAATACCTATGTTATTTTAATAAACTAGATAACATAAATATTTGATTTATTGTTTTATTTTTATACAGGTACAAACACAAATCCTAAAAATCTACATTTGTATGCTAAAAATAACTATAAAAACCTATATTTACAAATAAGAAAAGTTATAAAAAGAAAACCCTGTCTAATCCTACTGGCTGCGTTAAATAATGGTAGATTTTTTTTTATTCTTTACATATTAAATCAGTTCTGTTTGTGAGAGCGACCTTGCTATAATACTGGTAAGTAAAATTTCTTTGATAATGTTAATCAATAACAGAACAGTTATTTTCTAGTAGTAGTAGTCTAAGTATAAAGAGAAATTGCTTAGTAGGTACTAGTAACAAGTTTTACTATAAACTAGACTTCCGTCCGCAGCTTCGCCCGCGATAAATTAATTTTCCCGTAGAAAAAGGTATTTTCCCGCAGTAAAAAGTAGCCTATGTCACTCAGTGATAATGTAGCTTTCTAACGGCAAAATAATTTTTGAAATCGATCCAGTAGTTTCGGTGCCTATTCAGTTCAAACAAACAATCAAATCTTTCCTCTTTATAATATTAGTATAGATGTGCTATTTCATTTGTATGAGACCACGGACTCAGATCAACCAGCAACGGCTCCTTGCGTCTCACGACCCACCGATTGTCTAATGTTTTTATCTTTAAAATCGAAATTTTTGTAAAAAAGGTATACTAGCCAAGGCGAACAACCTTGACGGAGTCACCTACAAAGCTTAGTATAAAACGACGTCGACGTGAATATCCTCACACAAGTGCAGATTATCCAGGTAAGATGAAGTCTTACCCCTTTATTAGTAAGCGTTTATGAAGCGTTACTTATTATTTGTTTTAAATACGACCGCGCCAATTTGGAGAAACAGACAGCTCTGCTTGAAAACATGTCGGCCTAACTAATCTCACCGAGTTAGATAAAATATTAATTAACGGCTAATTTTTAAATGAATTTATTAACCACTTTCCACTTTCCACCTCTACGCCCTCAGCGTCTTGCTAAACGTGGCCCGTAGGTCTTGTTACCTTAGACTCTGTCTACCCCGTAAGGGATAAAGATGTTATTTGTGTATGTATTTATTAAGCATTGTTCCAAGTCCAAATCATACTAAACGTGGCCTTTAGGTGTTGTTACCCAATATAAAGACCTAGTATAAAGACTTGATCCATGTATGTATAAATGTGTATGTACCTATATTGTATGTAGAAACAACTTAGATTTGGCGTGGATGCACCACTAGACATCCGGGAGGTCAATAAATTATCCTATTGCTCTCATCATATTTTTAAGTTCAAACAATCGGTACCTGCTTGGTTTTAATTTGGCATTTGAACTAAGCCCCAAGCCTTATTTTACTAAGTAAACTACGTAAAAAAATTTGTTTTAACACATCGGCTTTTTTCAACAATGTAATTGTTTACATAGTTATGCATAATAGTGATAGCTAAGTTAACGATGTGTTTATTTAGCACTGTGACAGATAAATAGTAGGTATAAGTCAAAACTTAAACTATAGCTTGCAACCTGATAACCAATGTGGCTCTCCCGCAGTCACATTCAGTATTCAACTGTTGCTAGGTCTCCACAGCGCAGGCGCAAACGTGAGAGCTTTAACATAATTTAAAATACGGTGGCCAATTTTAACACTATTTTCGCTTATAAGTAATTAGTTATTATTACTGGGTACTTAAAATACGAATGTTTATTCTTCGAGTCTTGGATTTTTAATATGTATTTAAGCATAATATTTATATAAGTATGTTTTTAGTTGGCTAGTAACCGTATAACCAGCTTTGCTTAGTTTGGGACTAGGTCAATTGGGGTCATTTATCGCAAGATATTTATTTATTTATATAAAATAACTTTGAGCGCCTAGTACATTGATTAAAAAAAACTCTCGTGAGAAGTGATTTATAAAACCTGAAAATGAGACTGACTCACTATCATTTCGGTCACTGTGGATTGTCCGAATGAGATCGAAACTAGTGAGATCGTCGTAACTTACAATCGTGATTTAAACCGTTTAAGTAATTTGTAGTTTTAATTTTAAGATTTTTTAATCATCATTAAACACGGGTCTGTAGTTTAGGTCTTAATGCAAAAAAAACTACGTATTTCTACTACCATTGTACGGGAAACAGAACGTGACAGACACACGGAAGGACAGATGGAGTCTTAGCAATACGGTCTCAACCTTTGGACATGAACCCTTGAAAACTATTAAAGGATTTTACGTTAACTTCACAGCTTAATAATGAAGTTCCTCATCGTCCTATCAACTCTGGTGGTCTTGGCTTTCGGGCAAGGGACGTACACGACGGAGAATGATGACTTGGATATTGATGGCATCGTGAACAATCCGGAGAAGCTGCAAGAATGGTTCGGATGTTTCGTCGACAAGAGCTCTTGCAACAAGGTTCAGGCTGCCTTCAAAGGTGAGTTCTTAGCTATTGTTACGTTTTTGTCGAGAATTCGTCATTTCGGTGCTGCCCACGTCATTTCGGTGCCACTTTTTACTTAAAAGGTTAATTGCTGCCAAAGTATTAACTTTTTTGAGGTGCCTCTGGTATTAAATACCGCAGCAAAATATACTAAAGTCACAATAAAATAATCGCCTAATCGAATAAGTATTATACAGTAATGTTATGTGTGTATGTATGTATTATTTTATTTTATTTATTTAGCTATGTATTATATTTATGTTGGTATTGTTGTTTTTATTATCCCTGCGTTTATCCTGTCTTTCTTCCGCCACCTACTTAAACTGTCTCCAACTTATTACTTTTATCGGTTGTCTGGTAGAGATCGCTATTAAGCGAAAATACCGCCTATTGTCTACTTTGTTCTTTGTTTCTGTATTTTTTTGTACTGATTTGTGGTGTTCAATAAAGAATATTTGTATTGTATTGTATCGCCAAAGAAATTAAGTAAAATACGTATAATTCAAAAATTTACCCTCGCCCGCTCCTCATTTTGGTTTGATTGTAAAAGTGGCGCATACCTACATAGGATATTTTTATCGTTGTTTTGTTGCTACGAGTCTTGTTTTTAGTTATTTTGTCATTTATTTATTGCAAAAGTAAAGTTCGAGAGCATTACCTACCTACCTATTATAATTATAATCATTTACGCTGATGATTTATTGTGGACGGCCGTTTGGCGAATTGATTGAAGAAGAAAGAATTGGTTTATGCCGCGTTTATGTGCAGAGGGATGAGTCAGACAAATTTGTTCTCTGACTTGTGAATAGTATATGCGTTAGTGAAGGCTACGGTTTGCTGTCAAAATCATACATACTGTATACAACCATTACAGGTTTCTTTGAGGATATTTTGGCAACTATTTCTAGACACGCTTAATTAGTTAGTTATTATTTAATTTGGATAACGAGTAGATAGGAAGTAGGAGTAGGTAAGTAGACAGCCGGGTAGCCAAGTGGGTATGAAGCTTTAGGACCCAGGTTTAGGCCCCGGTCGGGGCAAATGCGAGTGTTTGTTCTCGAGTCTTCGATGTTTAACATAAATTTAAGTATAGTATGTTTATCCATTACTCATAGTACATGCTTTGTTTAGTTTGGAACAAGGTCAATTGGTGGCGATTTGTCCCATGATATTCATTGATGTGTAAACTTCACGATCATATTGTAGATAGTTGGATAGTTGTAGCCCGCGACTTCGTCCGCGCAGAATGAAATAGCCGGCGACAGTCACAAATTATGTGGCTTCCTATTGGTAATTTCAAAATCGGTTTAGTAGATCTAGAGATTTCCCCCTACAACGTCACAAACACACAAAGTCACCAACTTTACCTCTTATATTAAATACATACATACATACACACAAATCACGTCTTAATCCCTTGAAATGAAATGAAATGAAATGAAATGAAATAATTTATTTTGCTTTAGACATGGTAAGTAAAATATTGTGTCTTAAAAATAGTGTACAGTGCGCTGACATGTCTAACCAGAATATTGGCATGCAAACATTTTCTTATACTAATCTACAGAATTAAATTATTAAAATTAAATAGATCATTGATATTAAAATAGTTTACCAGAATTATACATAATTAATAAGTTTCAATGTCAATAAGTACATTTGTTTATAAAATATATTTCCATTATTACAATTGTCCTTACGGGGTAGACAGAGCCTAAGGCGACAAGACCTACAGGCCACGTTTAGCAAGATTATGGGCGCATAGATGGAAAATGGAATCAAAATAGTGATAGGTTGCTAGCCACATCGCCTATAACATGATTCCTATGAGTTTCGCCTATTCTCTCGATGGTCTTTTACCATCTGCGCGGGAAGAGAAGCAACTGGTACATTCTATGCTTTTTCTTTGCTCCCAGACCAGCATGGAAGATTATATATTAAATATAGGTAGGTATATGTATTGATTCCACTTTTCACCTATACGCCCACAGTCTTGCTAAACGTGGCCTGTAGGTCTTGTTACCGTAGGCTCCGTCTACCCCGTAAGGGATAAAGACGTGGTTTGTGTTTGTTATACAGATTCTAACGTACTCTTGGTACGTCTTTAAGGCTTAGAAACTGTTTTAAAATGATTAAAACCCCAAACACATCCGTTTATCACATACGTTCCTATATGCTGAGCATCAACACACGGTTTCCGCATACTGAGTACACAATAACATATGTGCAATGAATAATTGGGCGGTAATGCTCAAGGGCACCCAGATTATTGAAAACAGCTATAACGTTTGCCTTGATCTGGTGCGAGTCCTGAGTCATCGGATGCTTTGTCGAAAGCTGGTATACAACTGTAAAATGATCAAGGGCCGGTCTCACCACCCTTTTTTTTAACGGAGAAGAAATCTTTATGGATGCCCTAGGCACGGGGATGCCTAGGGTTATGTGGCACTTTTTTTTTTTTTATATATAGGAAGGCAAACGAGCAAGTGGGTCACCTGATGGTAAGTGATCACCACTGCCCATAGACACCCGCAACCCCGGCGGGATTGCAGATGCGTTGCCAACCTAGAGGATTAAGATGAAATGCCTCTTGTGCCCGTAATTTCCCCGGCTGTCTTACTCTCCAGACTTCCCTTCGAAGGGGTATACCCGAACTAAAAACTCTCCGGCGTTGCCTCCATCCGGTGTGATGGGGACGCAGTGGGATGCCACTAGAGTTTCACCACAAGCGCGAAGAGAAGCAACTGGTACATCCTATGTTTTTCTTTACTCCCAAACCAGCATGGAAGAAACGCCATATATAAAAATAGCTATTTAAAATTTTTACGCTCGACCTATTTAGTAGGTACCTTACCTAGTATACCTACTGAGTAAAATAAATAAAGGTTGCTTTGAAACAATTCAGTAGTGCAGTTCCTCGACATACCTAATTGTTCACTTAATTCTATGCTAAATTGTGCGTTAGCCTTAAAAGCTGCATCGATAATGTGTCATATTATCTTATCTTATCTTAATCTAGGGGTCCTTACGGATACATTTCGACCAATTCGTGGATCTCTACCCCTCCTTCGCACTATTCCATCGCTTTTACCACCTCTTTTATGAATTGGGTGATTGGGCGTAGTGGTAGTGCCTTGAAATCTCCTGGTTCAGGGTATCCGATGCCGAAGAGTTTCATTCTTAGTCTGGCGAGGGCATCACAGTCGCACATAATGTATTCCATTGTTTCAACCTCTTCGCCGCATATTCTACAATCATTGTCGTATGTGTCATAATAATTCAAACTGTTTGTTTCCAGCCGACATGCCTGAGGCTATCCGAGAAGCTTGCGCAAAATGCACCGCTGCTCAGAAGACTATCGTGAAGAAATTCCTCGCCGGTCTCGAGGAGAAGTCTCCAGCTGATTACGAAGAGTACAGAAAGAAGTTCGACCCAGAAAACAAATACTTTGCAGCACTTAAGAAAGCTATTGCATAAAATATAGCACTTGATATTAAATGACACAATCTCTTACTGTTTACTTTTATTGAAATTGGATATTACTCGTTATTATGACCCCGATTTGCATATTCGTATTGGATTGGATACATTAAAATTCAACATATTGGCACTCTTCTCTTTGCCAGCTTGAATTGTCTTGATGGTATCGACATATATCTCTATTAAACCGGCTCTTGATAGACATCGAGAACCGGTCTTTAATGTATAGAAATACTAGCTTCTGCCCGCGAGTTCGTCTGCGTAGAATAGATCATATAAACCTTCCTCTTGAATCACTTTATTAAAAAAACTGCATCAAAATCCGTTGCAGATCTAAGCATACATAGGGACAGACAGCGGAAAGCGACTTTCTTTTATACTTATATACTATGTAGTGACAGTGATGCAACACAATAATGCTGGCCATACACTATCCTTCCTATTGCCAACCAATCGGCAGCGTCATGCCGATTGGACAACAGGAAGGACGGTGCATGGCCCGGATAATATAGTCACAATTGACTAGACAAGGAACACAAACGAGAGGCTTTATAGTCTAACGCACACAGAATCCCAGTCTTGTTCACCGTTTCGTTTTATCAAACGGCAAAAGATGAAGGTAGAAAGAGATACTAAATAAGATCTCAGAATGTCTATAATGTATTCAGATATGACGTTGGAACGATCACTGAGAAGTATAGAAGGTGCGAGTCGGGTTACCTATGCGTGTGGTCAAGCTGTGGTTCGTTTGCGGATCCGTCCGGGGGGAAGAGCAGTGCTTGGCCGGTGCACCCTGGGCATCGGCTAATGATTTCCTGGCGGGCTCTGAGGGATATCATTGACCGTTGGCTAAGAATCCGACAGGGGGTGAGGGGCTCTTTTGACCGTATTACCGTACAACGTTGCCGACATTTTGTACCACATTTTTGAATTTTATTTTTATTACTTTGACATTGGCGAAATTGTCGTCGCTATAACGACTTGATACGCCACAAATAAGAAGAAGAAGTATATTAAATGGAGTTTAATAGGAATAAAGCTGTATTAATTAGAAGAGGACTGTATTGTAGATAAAATGTACAGAAGAAGTGACAAATAGAAATTAAAAATGAATTATTAACTTACGTGACAAAATTTACCTGTGACAAAACAATTCCGTTAATAAATGTTTCGCATGCTGCAATAAAGTAAATAATATCTATGTACTATCTGGTTTTTATCGTACTGCTACTAGGCTCAAGGTTTGCCACGTAAAAGCACTAGCAAGAATAATCATAATAAATAACTGATCGCATTGAATTCCAAAAATCTAAAGAACTCAAATCAAAACAGAGTATTATAAGATATTGCTTTTATTTATGCTTCTGCTTCCTTATGTGAAGATCGGCCGAAGGCTGCCTTTGTCAGCGGAGGATCGTTTTATTTAATCATACATTAAGTATGAGATAGGATGGTTATAAATAGATGTAATTCCGTGGATTACGTCATTAGGTTCAGATCGATCACAGTGCGAATTGGATTTTGCAACGACTGCATTGAAATCTCGCAAAATCTCTGACGGAATTAGGAGTAGCCCTTTATGGACTAGGATAATGAGATTTATTTTGTTCGTTCTATTGGTGATATCTTCGGTTTTGTGTCAAGATTATTACGATAGGCGGTATGATTATTTTGATGTGGAGACCCTGGTACAAAATCCTAGGCTGCTGAAGAAGTATATGGAATGTTTCCTCGATCGAGGCCCCTGTACGCCCGTTGGAAGAGTGTTTAAACGTAAGTAGATTCAGTATAAACGCGTACAATTACGCTCATATGAATAATGTTTCTTTTTACTGTCTCTTTTCTGATAAATCGTGTACAATCGACACATCAAATGTCTGTCTAAACTACAACCCTAAAGGGATAAGATCTGAAATAGTACGCACAACAAGAACAGTAGCTGACCAGGTGACCCACTAGTTCGTTCGTTTGTCTGGCCTCTCTAACATAAAAAAAGCTATCTCATTATCTCTAGATAATTTAATAACAATCATGTGTTAATTTTTTGTCTCTCATTTGGTGCTATCCACCAGAGTTGACTATTTGAATCCCCTGCTTATCATTTTTGTGTGTAGATTCCCATCTAAGTAATAGAACCTCAAAACCAGGTCTTATTTCGGGTAGATGTAATTACCTGCCTACTTTTTTAGGTTTATTATAAAAGTTTCAAAATAGGAGGAAGTTAGAATAGAATAGAATATATTTATTTGCAAGTAATGTTATGGATATAACAATGTCATTGGGGGGCACAGAGACAATAAGTTGCTTATTCTGCTATTTGTACAATTTGAACATACTAGCATGCACATTTCGCACCCTTCGTGGAAGAAAGACGTAAGTCCTATTGACTTAACATGGGACTTACGTCTTTCTTCCACGAAGGGTGCGATTTTTTTTTGGTTTGCTTACATTATACAAAGTTATCTTGCAAGAGGAAATCATTTACACTATAGTAGTTTTTTTCTATCAGTATCTGCATTAACCTATTTTTAAATATATTTGGGGGTAGCTCCTGTATGTACTTTGGTAGCTTGTTAAAAAAAATTAGACACAGCAGCGCAATGTTTCCTATATAATACGGTCCTAGGAATACAAACATTGAACCAGCTTTTCCGGACTCCGTCTATTTCTTGTTGTGATATCTCCAGCTGTTTTAAATAAATACATACATCACTTTACAAAAATGTAGATTTCAAAAATATACAGAAAAGGTAAAGGCAATATACCAAGCTTTTTAAAGAGAGGGTTACATGTTTTATACGGTGCAGAACCACATATAGCACGTAGGTATACATTTCTTCTGTGCAATGAATGCCTTGTTAAAATTTGAGCAAATGCCCCACAGAATAAGACCGTATCTTAATGTCGAACTAACATAGCCACGATAGGCTGTCAGTAGTCTTATTGTTCCTTACGTTTGATAGCTCAATAAAATAATTATTGAAGTGTGATGCTATTTCAAATGGTTCAGCTATTTCCTTACTATTAATGCGTGTCTTTTCTATATATTGTTTAAAAGTGTTTTTTTAGGTTCTCAAGCCTACTGCATTTTTTGTGCTTATGTACTTTTATCTTATCAAATAAAAATACAACATACATACATACAAATCACATCTTTATCCCTTACGAGGCAGACAGAGGCAAAGGAACCTACAGGCCGCCACGTTTAGCAAGATTGTGGACGTAAAGATGGAAAATGTAATCAAAATAGTTATGATTTTCGCCCATTCCCTCGGTGGGCTTTTATTATCGGAGTGGGAAGACAAGCAACTGGTACATTCTACGATTTCGTTTGCTCCCACACCACCGTGGAAGGATAACAACAAAATTAAAAAAAAACAAAATTGTTTTAATTCAAAATTGAAACAGGTTAACGTTTCCGATTTAAGACAGAAAGTTACGCAGCGTCTACTATAATAATCGTGTGGTTTTAAGTAACAAGGTAATAAGCTAATGACTCATTAGTACCATTGCAAATTCAAATTACATTAATTACTTACCTACCTACTGACCTCCTCTACCTACTCTAATCTATCAACCTATTTTGAAAAAATCGAAAATAAAATTATAACTCAAAAATGGTTCACTTTTGCATTATGCTTGGGTTAAAATTATTGCAAATAGTATCACCTCCTAACGGGAATACGTCGAATTATCAACCGTGAGCCTCTAGCGTAAGTTTTCGCATATAAAAACGTCTGGAACGCGTTCACGTAAACGTCTCAATTACTATGGAATAATTGGCAGCGCCACTTGCGGATCGAAACGGCAACAATCTGTATGCTTAGTGTAAGTTTTCGGTCAAAGTCCCTACCGCGTTTTCGTTAAAATGTCAAATACTATGAGAACAATTTGTTGCCGTTTCGATCCGCAAGTGGCGCTGCCAATGTTTCCATAGTAATTAAGACGTTTACGTAAACGCGTTCGAGACGTTTTTATATGCGAAAACTTACACTAGAGGCTCTTCTCATAGTGTTTGACGCTAACGCGTTCGAGACGTATTTTGTGACCGAAAACATACACTAAGCATACTGTATTTATATTTAGACGGCCGGATAGCCTAGTGGTTAGTGACCCTGACTATGAAGCTAGAGGTCCTGGGTTCGAATCCCGGTTGGGGCAGGCAGTTGTATGATGAATGCGAATGTTTGTGCCCGAGTCTTGGATGTTTAAATGTATTTAAGTATGTATTTACCTATATAAGTATGTTTATCCGTTGTCTAGTGCCCATATTACAAGCTTTGCTTAGTTTGGGGCTAGGTCAATTGGTGTCAATTGTCCCAAGATATTATTATTATTATTTGTTTTGTTTGCAGGCGTGTTACCAGAAATAATAGTGACGGGGTGCGCTAAGTGCTCGCCGTCGCAGCGGCGCTTCGCTCGTCGAACGTTCGAGGCGTTCAAGCGCGACCTGCCCGACAGCCACGCGGAACTCAAGTCGCGGCTCGACCCCAGCCACAAATATTACGACAACTTTGAGAAGAAGATTGCTAACGCTTGAGCTCTGTTTAAATAAGGATTGTAGGTAAATTGAACAGTTTATGACGCAATTAATAGCTAAGAGGGTAGAAACATATATCACTACATAGTATAAAAACAAAGTCACTTTCCGCTGTCTGTCTGTCCCTGTGTATGCTTAGATCTTTAAAACTACGCAATTATCATCAGGTGACAGAAAACACACTATTATAACAAAATCATGATTTATTTATTTATTATAAGGACGGTAAGGAAAGGCTACTCGAAAGTATGGAGTGACATAGAGCAGCTTACAAGGGGGTCGCCTGCTGATAATCATGGGGGGGGGGGGGAGGGTGGGCAGAAGAAGTATTGGCTCTGCACGACAGTGTAGTGCCATCTCGCACACGCAACTTTAGGGTAGTTTGTCACATAGTGAATGATAAGTCCTTATTACTTTATATAAAACTAGCTTCTGCCCGCGACTTCAACTGCGTAGAATTATACATAAAACCTTCCTCTTGAATCACTCTATCTATTAAAAAAACCGCATCAAAATCCGATGTGTAGTTTTGAAGATATAAGCATTACATAGGGACATAGGGACATAGGGACAGAGAAAGCGACTTAATTTTATACTATGTAGTGATAGTGAAGTGACTATGTAGTGATGATGATTAAGTCAATAAATAATATATTATATAGAAAGGCTATAAATATTATTTTTAGAAGCATTTTTTACAAAAAGTAATGTCATTATAAAAAATAGTTTTGAGAGTGTAAAACACAAAATAAGTTTCCCCCACCTAATGCTATGAAAGCAAATAAATTAGTTTTGGCAGAACTCGTTTGGAATGTAGAAACACAAAGAACTAATGGCAATAGTTATTTAATACGAGCCAACCTTGAACTTTACGCCCTATAAAACAAGTTTAATAATGACCCATTTTCAAAGCAACATTGACAAGTTTCCCCTATAGTTGCACATTCCTACCACCACCCGCCGCTCTTGAATGTCGACATTGAAGAAAAATCAAGGCTAGGTACCTACATTTTTCCATTCTCTAGGGGGGCAGTGACCCCCCGCCCTGCCCCCCTTAGCGACGCCCTTGCCCTTTACTACCCTAATACTTACCTGTTATTGGTCCATTGTTATCCATAGGGTTATTCAAATTACAAGTAGTCGCCACTTCGAAAACTTTAGTAAGGTTTGTAATGATGTACGGATTATAATTTTTTTTATACGACAAGAAAAGCAAACTAGCAAGTGGGTCATCTGATGGTAAATTAACACCACCACCCGCAGCGCTAGAGGATTGCAAATGCGGATGCAGATTGCAAAAAACCGGCCAAGTGCATTTCAATATGCAGCAAATATTTAATAAGTTTTGGTCAACTATGTATTGTACTCGTTAACTTGCAGATCCGAAATACCATTTTTATTAATTTGGGTCTGTACATTCATACATACACATACACAAATCACGTCTTTATCCCTTACAGGCCTAAGGTAACAAACCTACAGGCCACGTTTAGCAAGATTGTAAGTATATAGGTGGAAAATGGAATCAAAATAGTGATGGGTTGCTAGCCGCATCGCCTATAATATGATTCCTATCATTTTCGCCCATTCCCTCGATGGGCTTTTACCATCTGCGCGGGAAGAGAAACCACTGGTGCATTATATATCTTTTCTTTGCTCCCAGACCAGCATGGAAGTTCGGAAGTGGGTTTGTACGCTCTAACATTTTTAACCATAGGCACAAGAGATTCTAATACTTCTAGTGAGATTCTATGAACTTAATCGAATCCACGTAGCTGTAGGTCAAACCAGAGCTAGGTTTTACTGACTGAAACAATTTATTATAACTATACAGCTTCCACACTAAGCACTGGGTTAGCTTTAAGGTAGGTAGCAACGTTTCAGATTTTGATTTAATTCCAGGAATTTAACTATTATAAAATGTATTAGCTGTTATTGCAAAGAATTCGTTTATCGCTATCACGCGGGAACAAGGCCATTTTCCGAGATAAAAAGTAGCCTAAGTGTACTCCAGACTATGATATACATATATCTATATTCCAAATTTCGTCCAGATCTGTTCAGCGTTTCTGGCGTGAAAGGGTAACAAACTACTCACAAACCTTCGCATTTATAATATTAATAGGACAATAATTATCCCGTCCAGTGAATTTACCTACCTCGACGTAGATGATTTTGAGTGAACGAGACTTGAAAAGGGCTTGAATCGTGCAACGTATTTGTGATAATCTATGAACACGACCGTACTGTCGTGTCTGGCGCCAATCATCAAGAGACTTGCTCAGATGTTTTTTAAGCAACTAAACCTTAGTTTGCTAATCTACATCGATCTGTGGCTTCTGTAAAAGCACGAAATGTGATTTTAATCATTCCCATTTTAGACAACAAATACATCATTAACACATTAGATAGGTACATCTGTTGAAATAGGTTCACCGTAGGTTACTTAAGCAGCTCATTTCTAAAATAAGATGCGACTTGGGCTTCATGTTCCCTTGTAAACAAAACAAGATCACGCGACACAGTCACACTGTTTTCCTTACGGCTTACGACGCAAGAACCAAAAGCAAGAGTTACTCAAGTTTCCAGGTAATGCAGTAATCTACGCATGTTTGGATTATAGCTTGTAAGAGACAGACAAACTCGATTGTTACAAAGGTCCCAATACGCGGTCGCGCAGTTCAATAACCACCCAAACGGTGTTCAGTTAAAGGTTTAAAATTAAACGGCTGGCTGTCTGTAAAGTTGACCCGCCGGCGGGTGAAGGTAGTGGGTTTATCGCCGTCAATATAAAAGCACTGTCGCTTTCTGCCAGGCTAGTCTTCGGGTCTGCCATACAGAGTAAAAGGTGGGTGAACGTGGACTCCTGTAATCAGTGGTTTTTCCCCTGTGAAATATCGTGATCGTAGTGAACCAGAGTGGAACAGTTTATAACGTTTGCACAATACAATTGCCAATATGATCGCTGGAAAACCCATTGTCCTTATCGACTTCCCTTTGATTGCGTTCAGTACCAAACTGGTATCATGTACCTCATCTAAATTCAAGACACATGAATCTTGTTGCTCATGAGGTCCAATCGAATAGGTTTCATTGTCATTTGGCGCTCGTATCGTCTCGCACACGTCCTTTACGATAGACTTTATTTGATTAATTGTAAATTCCGTTTTGTTAAGTAGAGCGTTTGTATTGCAGAATCAAAATGAGGAGCTGTATTGTGTTCGCTTGCCTGCTTGTGTCGGTGTTCGCCGCTGACAAATACAATTCCAAATATGACAACTTTGATGTGGAGACCCTGATCACGAACGACAGGCTACTGAAGTCGTATGTCAACTGCTTTTTGGAAAAGGGACGGTGCACGCCCGAAGGCACGGACTTCAAAAGTAAGTAGATTAGCTTGCACGCATTTATGTCATGGTTCTCGTTGCGCTGTTGCAATGATTATACGTTGTGGACGGTGACAATGGTCGATTGACGCATGCCTTTTGAACCGCGTATAATACTATATGGTAACCGGACATAGAATTACAAAAAAGTTTGAAGATAAGTAAAAACTGTGTAAGGTACAAAAGTTAACCAAATATAGCGTAAATTACTCTACAAGTAAAACTCATAGTAGTACCCATAGTAGATAAAAGCTTAGTTTTAGACTAGATCAATTTGTGTAAATTTTCCCAAGATACGATCGTGGTATGATATAAAAATTACCACCTAGAACACCCATTACGCTATTCATTATGCCCATATTGGATTGCTAGGCTTCTTCTTTGTCTAGATAGACGCTGACCCGGTCAAGTTAGAGGATTGAAGATTGAACTCGGGTTTACCCACGTGTTTCGTTTAAAAACTAGCTAACCGCGAGTCGGACTCGCACGCTAAGGATCCCATCGCGCACCAAAAAGCACTTTAATTTTTAACCTTATTTAATTTTTACAGTGTAACAATTTTTTTGGACTGTGACTAATAAGATTTAGCAAAAATACCGAACTTTTCGGGTACCTAGTTTAGTTTTAACTTTATATTAGTTTTACCGTGTCTGTCCATGTGTCTAATGACGAGCGCGACAGCACAGAGACTCTTAGTATTCAAAAAGCCGTAATAATGGCATGGCATGGTAGACATATCAATCAGGCTGGCTAAAATGAGTTTTATCTTTATCCGGCAATTGCATATCAATGACAGACAAAAACAAAAGAAAATCGAATTTAAAAAAGCATTTATGGATGAGAGGGTTAGTCTGTAGGTATATATATCGTTGATTAAATACAAAACGGACGCATTCCAAAATCATTTTCCATTGCATCTAAAAACAAAAGTCCGTCGTTATAAGGTTTCAAATGCAACAGTGTCTGATTTTGAAATGTGTCGCTTGTATTTAATCAGCGATTTATAATACACTAATTTAATAAATTACTTGGATAAGGTAAATTGCTTCTGTGAATGGTCAGTAGTTTTCTTGGCTAATAATATACATATATACGCCCTGACGTAAAGCAATACGAGTAGTTCTTATTATCGTGTTGCAAGTACCTATATAACTTGTTTTTAAAATTAACACGGCTACTCCGAATGTTGTTTTAATAAAAAGAGGCCGCGGTCAAGGATATACGGATATGTCGAGAAGAAATATCTTAAGACGGGTAGATGGAAATTTTACTTTCGATCGCGAAAGAAGTGTTTATTATGTACTATTATTGTTTATATTTAGATAGCTATTATTTTAGCTAATGTTATTTTTTAAGGAATAAAATTGAATGTCAGTTGTTCTCTGTCTGGCATACACACGTAAATTCGGACAGTTGGGTTAAACAATTGTGTCTAATAGCTGTATAAACTCGCAGTTAGGCATTTACTGTCTGGTTCAAAGAGGCGAATGCAATAGACAGGACTCTGTGAATAGTAGATTTTGGAGCCGTTTGACTTAGTTTAGGTTAGGTATGAACAAACGTTGTTATTTTCGTGCATTCAATCAATATTATAAGAAAAAAAATTGTTTCAAAATTTTAAAATTAATTCTGCGTATGATTGATTTAGGTTATTTACGGAATTTTTAGCATTTATGAAAGAAAAAGTAACACATTCTTTGCCATTTTTGATTATATTTAACGGCATACATAAACATCTTTTTCAGAAACGCTGCCCGATGCGGTTGAGACGACATGTGAAAAATGCACGGATAAACAAAAGACGAACATCAAGAAAGTGATCAAGGCGATCCAGACCCGACACCCGAGGCAGTGGGACGAGCTGGTCAAGAAGAACGACCCTACCGGCAAACACATTGCGAACTTCAACAAGTTCATTGAGAGCTAAATTATAAGAAACAATAACATAATTTAGGTTAAGTATTCCCCGTTGAACAAACAAACGCAAAATTTAAGAAAACTGAATTTATTTTTGAACTAAACGACGTTGTCGTTGGTAATGGTTCAGACCTTCTCCAAGACGACTACCAGCTTGTAGGCGGAAAGGTCTTATTTATTGTAACCCCACGACATAGACTGATATTGTAATAAAAGTATCCGTACAAATTGTGGTATTAATTCCCCTTTGATGAAACCGTCACTGAAGGTTTCTGAAGTTATCATTGTTAATTGGAAATAGAAGGATCCCTTCTGTGTGATTCTCTAAACAAACCTCACCTGAGTAGTAATCGCTGCGCTTCGAAGACAATCGTAACTTGATCCTTATGCCCCTAGGCATTGTACGGAGTCAGGTGTCTTATTGTCAATGTCAATTCATAACCCAAGTCAAGACACCTGACTCTAAATAATTTCTTTAGGGAACTTATCTAGTTATGATGGTCTCCCGAGCACAGAAACAATTTCGTGGACGAGGTTAGCTTAAAAATAAAACAGGTTTGGGATAAGGCAAGTATAAACTGTGTGTAATCAACAGCATCTTTGACTGCCTGACGCCTACAGCTTACGGTAGAAGTAAAGTTGAATATCTTACTTATTCGTTTAGAGAAACAATGCTCGCCAAACCAGCATAATCTCTAGACAGCTTTAACAAGTATAACGGTATAGATTTCAGCAATGCAAGTGGTAATTGTAATTGGTGCGATTGCGTGTCAATTTGTGTGTCAAGCGTGGCCCGGTTGCGCGGGCGCCGCCGTTGACGTAACAGTCATTGGCTTATGGTTGTATAATGACACCGCATAATCTTTGACACCACGCAATCATTCTGCATCATATGTCACCGTGATTGCATTTCGGAGGCTAATAACTTTATAGCCTAGCCTTAGGATTTAAAATGGAAAACTTCCATACTCGGATACATT
Source organism: Pandemis cinnamomeana (assembly GCA_932294345.1). Classification (NCBI taxonomy): domain Eukaryota; kingdom Metazoa; phylum Arthropoda; class Insecta; order Lepidoptera; family Tortricidae; genus Pandemis; species Pandemis cinnamomeana. Next base: position 5,090,178 of record OW028717.1, read on the forward strand.
AACGAAAGACCCGAACGCAATGAGATATGGAACATTAGACCAACAGTGCCGGATCTTTTTGAGACTGCAGTGCCCACAGCATTATGTCTGGCGACCATTTCATTAACAAGGAAATCGGATAGTTCTGAAAACTGCTTGGAAATAATGTCTTCCGCAAGAGATAAAGCGATGTAATACGCAGGGCGAGATAAATTAACTAGACCCCTTTTGTATAGGTACCTTTAGGTACATAGCGTGAGCCTGAAGGAACCAGCTCTTCTTTGGCACGCCCTGACACCTATCAAAATTTTTTGGTGTCGTCTGAGTTATTTCAACGTATCTATCTATAGATGTTATGTTTAAATGCAAACGTCTATAAAATTTCACTAAACGTATTGGTCAATAGAGGAAAACTGCTTACAAACTTCTTATAAATTTGAAACAAACAAACATCTTAACCCACATTCTGTGAAGAATCGTAATAAAGAGGTAAATGTAATCCGACACCAACGAACACAGATGAAGGTCAAAGTCGTGGTGTTACATAAGCGTTACTCGCTATGACGACGATGTAATCGCTAAGACGGCTCGAGATCACGAAGTGATAAACGGTAGTATTGTATCTTTAACATCATTGCCTATTAGAGGTTCTTATGCGCCTGCCCAAAAAAAGACTATGGTTAGTATGATGTTTAGAGGTTACAGACAACACAGTTTTCTGTCTTACGATATTAGTCAAATCTGATTTCAAGAAATTATCACAGTGGTGGATACTGGATAGTCCTGTAGATGTATTTAAAGTTAGGTGTCCCGGGGTACCTGGGTCAAAGCGAGATTATAATATGTATACCTATGTATTGGACAGTAAGTCTCAACTACACTGACGAATAAAAATGATGAGTCGCACTTCATACTACTTTTTATCAAAAGCGACCCGTTATTTACTCTCGTCAGAATGTTTGTGTAAATTTGTGACTTTCAAAGTGTTGTTTCATTATGGATATTACTTTCTAAATTAAAAAAACTTGATGGTGGTACTATTTTGTGGCCATAATGTCTTGTTCAATCATCATCTCCAGCCTTTATACGTCCCACTGCTGAGCACAGGCCTCCTCTCAGAACGAGAGGGCTTGGGCTATTAGCTCCCATGCGACCCAGTGCGGATAGTCAGAAAAATATTGTTAACTTTCAATTTTTATTTTGCATTAGTCAAATACACGATACATCATCACCAAATACTAAGCTCCACATAGTTCATACTCGCAATTTAAGTCCATTATGTATAGCAAGCGGTCATTGTTAAAGAGAATTCAATGCTTCACTATTTCCAATAACTAATTGAGAACTATACAGTATCGGAAAAGTGAAACAGTGGCCTGGGATAATTTATTTACATAGTGTTGTTTACTTTGACTCAAGGATGAAGGCGGCAAATTTCTCTTCGTACTCTCCTTTAGGGTCGAATTTCTCTCTGAACTCTTTGAATTCAGCTGGCTTCCTCTCTTGCAGGGCCTTCACAGATTTTCTTACATTACTTTTCTGTACGTCCGAACATTTTTCACAAGCCGTTGCGATGACTTCGGGGAGCAACTCTGAAAATCGCAAGTTTATCAACTGGTATATATGCATAGCTACTTGTATTATAAGTATGTTATTACCAGAGCACAGCATTGGTAAAAATGTTATCCAGTATCAACGTAATCCTTATGTTTATAGAAATAAAATACAAATTTAGGGACTGTCTTTAATTAAAGTATTTTCAAAATCTATTAAGGGTATCTCAACCCCACCTCATCTGCTGTATTTGTGGACTCTAAAGTAGTCAGTATTAGACCGTCCTTATTATAAAAGTTAAACACTATCACACTTTTATCAACGAAAAATATTACAATTTTTTTTTATTTCATTTTTTTATAAGCCTCACATCTTGTGATTAAGTCGGCTATAACAATCATAATTTTTATACAATAAGCTGTATCTACCTAGTAAAGACAACAATAAACTGCTTATGTATGCCTGGCTAGCCTAAGCTAGGTATGTGTCGATATGTATTTAAGCCTAATTCTGGTTAGAATCGACGTGTTAGTCTTACTAAGTCTTAAATTAGCACGCTCGCGTTAATCACATTCAAAACATCCTCTTCACTCCCAATAACTCTTTAGAAAAGAATACACCACCTATTCTTTACTACAACGCGAGTTAATATGTTACGGCACTTGCGGCCAATAAATGAATAAACTCACGTCTGAAGTCTGCTGAATGTTCCAACGAGCAAGGTCCCTTGTCAAGCATGCAGGCAATGTATGTATCGAACATTTTTTCGTCAGCGAGGATCTTATCAACATCGATGGAGTCATATTTGGCATCGTAGCAGAGCACGAGCGGCGCGAAGAGTGCGACGAGGAGTAGGGCATGCATTGTTATTGAGTTCTGAAAGTAAAATAATGAAGTCACAGCCTAAAGTTGTTTGTGTCACAAGGGAGCAAAATTATGTATTTACGGCAAGTGTGGTACATTTAATCCAGAATGTAGCGAAGGATTCTACAGTAGAATCCTGTAGCGAAGAATTCTACAGTAGAATCCTAAGTGTAGTGAGAGATTCTAAAGTAGAATCCTGAGCGTAATGAGGGATTCAAGTTTTAACGCCCAATATGAAAGCATTTTGCATTCTAGTTGCTCATTCAACTTTTCACACTGAGCATTAAAAAACTTGAAAAAAAACCATTTAATAGCACCCAATGGTTTTATAATTATCGACTTCAAAAATTGCATTTGCAAAAAAACACTTGAAAATCCTTGAACAGACAAGTTGCATTTTGATACCTCTCGTCAGCAAGCAAAAGTTACTTCTCGAAGGAGAAGTGTGAAAAGACTATTACAAGATACAAAACACAAGCGCCTGAACAAAATTCATGGCGTAAACGGTAAACGCCGCGAACTGAATTGTATCACCATTAAGTCTTGCTAAGAGAGGGTTAGAATTATAAGATTTATTGAAGATGCCAGTTATATTTTCTCTTCTCTCACTTTGCTCTCCATGGTAATTAAGTCCATTAACAATCGCCAGTTCTTAAGTTACTAAGTATTTCTAAGATTTTCGCCGTGATCACTCAGTTGACGATCCTTTGGTTAACCTTAAACACCGTTTGGCTACTGCGATCGAGAGTAAGAAAGAAGCCTTGGTGGTTAATTTGGACTTAACTAAAGCTATATCGGGGTCGCTATATAGGATCTGACATGGACCTCTTCTCTTTACTTTTCCCGCGTACGGCATACCCAAAAAATCGTGTTCTTGGGTTAGGAATTTTGTTTCAGATCGAAGCTGACAGCTTATGCGCCGTCTCAAAACCTACGAATTCAGTCGTCATGCAAGGTTGTGTATTAACTCTTACTCTTACATTGTTTAATCCTTTTCAATCCCACAAGACAAAAAAGAATAGTTTTACAGTTTTATAAAGTAAAAAGTGACTATAATTGATTCAATACTAATTTGGCAGTGTGGTACCTGTTTTTTAAAATATTAATAAGCGAACAAGTGTTTAATAATTAAAATCCAATGGGACAAACAGTTGCATTTATATTTGAAAGTTAACTACCGGAATAAAAAAGAAATTCAAAATACGCTACATTACATCCCAGCAAAACATCTATACTAATATTATAAAGAGGAAAAATTTGATTGTTTGTTTGTTTGCATTGAATAGGCTCCAAAACTACTGGACAGATTTCAAAAATTATTTTGCCTTTAGCTTTCTAAAGCTTTTTACATTATCACTTTTGACATAGGCTACTTTTTATATTAAATAAAAATAAAAATACAGCTTACCCTGTTGCAAATGGTGTCAGCAGTAGGTTTGTCGAGACGATGATACATTCTGTTGACATTTCGGGACTTAAATACTGAAACACAGCGGAAATTCGTTATTTGGCCAATTTTATATGGAATTGTTGTTACTAATGATTATATTATGATTTGAAATGTTATTTAAATTGCTGAAGCTAATAACAGGAGCGACCTTCAGGCATTTGAATGACAATGGCCCCGTAATTTATTAGGTATTATTTTTAGGAATAATACGTACTTACTTGACATTTAGTTATATGATACTTGAAATTAGAATTTAGCTTTGGTAGCCGAATATTGCTTGTCGCAAACACTAGCGACCTTTTTTATAATTTGTTTTTAAGTTTAGAATTGTACATACTATTACATACACATACACAAATCACGTCTTCGTCCCTTACGGGGTAGACAGAGCCTAAGGTAACAGGTACCTACAGACCACACTTAGCAAGACTGTGGGCGGTGGGCGTATAACTGGGAAATGGAATGAAAATCAAAATAGTGATGGGTTGCTAGCCTCATCGCCTATAACGTGATTCCTATTATTTTCGCCCATTCCCTCGATGGGCTTTTACCATCTGCGCGGCTAGAGAAGCAACTGGTACATTATATGTTTTTTCTTGGTCCCAGACGAGCATGGAAGACCAGCATAGAATTGTATTTTTGTAATATTTTTATTATTTTATTTGACATTAGGATTTGTTGCGAACTCTTTGCCTTTTTTATGACATTTATGTATTTTTTCTAATTTGATTTGATTTTGATATGACTTTTGTCAGTTGTAGTATTTTGCTTGTCGGTATTACACCAAGTCTTGAGCTGAGGAACTGCATTTTCATTCACAGACATTTCTAACTATACAGTCCACTCACTTTTATCCGCTTCAGGATTAAAAGTGATTTTAAACAAGAAACATTGTTTTCCTGACATTGCTACAGGCAGATATCATTGGATTGAATCTTTTTACAAGCTTTGTATTAATTTGTAACGTATGTTTGTCCGGGTTGAATCTTGCGACTCAATTTTATACAGATATCTTCAACCGATTGAGCTGAAATTATGCATACTTATGTAAATCAGATGACGATACAATAATTTGCTAGTGGAGTTCTGGTGACCCAGCCAGGACCGTCTCCGCAGGAGGGAACTCTTCAACGCTTGGTCCGATTGACTTGAAATTTGGTACACTATGTATGACGGATGACAATGCAACTACAGTGAGGAAAAAAAAAGCTTGTATTATTATTTAACTAGCGACCCGCCTCGGCTTCGCACGGTATATTATGCATGTATATTACATAATAAACCTTCCTCTTGAATCACTCTATCTATTAAAAAAACTGCATAAAAATCCGTTGTGTAGTTTTGAAGATATACCTAAGCATACATAGGGACTTAGGGACATAGGGACACAGGGACAGAGAAAGCGACTTTATTTTATACTATGTAGTGATAGTGACTATGTAGTGATGAACTTATTATGGTTTGACTTTAGCAATAGTATTGTATCGGTTTTATGAATCAGCCTACTGGATAATTACATGCAATTAATACTTTGTACGTTAATTTATAGTATCAGGCGTTATTGTTGAGGTCCAAAACCAATAGGTAGGTAAATAATGAAAACAACTAGCAATCCCTTGCTTCTTTTGTTTATTGGATGAGTTAATTTTCGATGTTTAAACGGGATGGTACAAACGAACGTACTTCAGAGGAAAATATTTGCTTTAAATAATAATTCAAAGAAGACTTTATTCCTTTAAATAGCACATTTATAGATTTCGGAATTTTTTCCTTCCCAGTTGCGGATTGAATAGAACACGTTGAAAAAGAAGTAAAAAAGCACAGTGGTTGGTATCAATTCAGTTTCAAGTAAAATAAAATCTAGCTGGAGTTAAATTTGCTTTCTTTATTATTTGGGATGAAAAGCATCGAAGGCCAGCTAGTTTTCGCTATCCTATGTGTGGTTATTGTACGGTCATGTTTTATAACCTTGGACTTTACCTACCAGCCATTGATGCATAATAAAATATCCAATGATGTTATCACCAAAGAGTATCAATGATTGTGCACAAAACGCAAACAATTCCATCAGGTAAATATTGATTTTTAAATAAAAAGTGAAAAATATTTACTGAACGTTGTTATTTTTCACGAAGAAAATTTCGAAATAATTAAATGTTCACTTTGTTTAACCTTTGGTCCCAAGAATAGATTTTGTATTTTTATTTATTCATTAGGTATCCATTTTGAAAAATGATTATTTTAATGAAATTTTATACCTACATCCGCCGTGGTCATGACGACGCACGTTTGTCGTATTTAACTACGTCGTATCTGTGAAAGGTAAATGTCAAAGTGACAAATAAAGACAAACGAAACGATTGCTAAGCTAGCAGAAGCCTACAGAGCGTTTATGAATAAGGGGGTAAGTCTATAACTCTTATCACTCTAATGGTTAATGGTCGATAGTTAATCACCTACCTGGGCTGGGGCCTTGCTTGACGTCTTAATGCGTTTCAATTTAGATTTAGTTTAGTTAAAACCTGTAGCCTTATTGTCTATCGCTCGCAATCGCCGTAGTGTTCATTTTGACAGTTCTTGTATGAATGTGACAGCTAGCTGATTCCGATGCCATTTGTCAGCCCATATATGAACTGTCAAAATGAGCACGATGGCGATTGCGAGCGAGTTAGACAATAAGCCTACTGAACTAAGTCGGAATAATGCATTAAGACGTCGTGGTAAGGTCCTGGTCTTATCATGATGGTAGTGCCTAATGAACTCATCTCATACCGTAATTTTGAACTTGAACTAATCGATTCCGGTTGTGAAAAAAGTGCAAATATATCGTTAGTACATTATTACTCTCATTAAGAGGGTTCATGAAACATACCGGTGTATTTAGAGTTCCGTGTCACATAAAAAACTTTTTTTTTTAACTACCTGATTTTTTTATAATTTTTAGTTCGCCGGTTACATTGTGGACCGCGGTAACGAAAAAGGAGATTCTCATATCATATTAAGCGTATTTCTATACATATGCCTATGTATTTTATTTATCAAAGATAGTCCTATTTAAATTAAAAAGAGAATTACTAAGTGTACAAAATAAAGGTGGTTGATTTTTTTACCCACCGAAAATTCCTGCTCGACATTTGCATTTTTTGCTACACACTTAAAGAGGCATACCCACATACCCAGTAAAAAACATGAGAATCATGAGTTATAGGCGATGCGGCTAGCAACTCATCACTGTTGTGATTCTATTTTCCACCTATACACCCACAATCTTGCTAAATGTGCCCTGTAGGTCTTGTTACACCTTAGGCTCTGTCTACCCCATATGGGATAATGACGTGATTTGTGTATGTGTATGTACTTAAAGAGCTCATATCATTGGATTCCATTTCTGTTAATGTTGTAATTCGTTAATATTTAAATAATTGCTTTGCTCGAGTAACAATCATAACTTGGCCCTTTCGGCCGTAGACATTCGATCGGAATCGGAGGTCTTGTTGCTTTCGTCAACGCACAACCTCGCCAAAGAACTTAGAGAAGCAAACCCGGGTCCGAAACTATATATTTTAATCTAATAAAACAACATACCAGATGTCCTTCCCCGGAACTGAAACTATCTTTATACCAAATTCCAACTAAATCGGTTCTGCTGTTTAAGTTGAAGGGGTAATAGACAGACATACACACTTTCGCATTTATAATATTCAGTATGGATTATATATGTTGGAATTTATCTATGTCTTCTCTGTATTTTTTGCAAAAAACTGAGTTGTTTTTTATACGGAACCACGTTTGTTTAATGGGACACGCATTAATCAGGTTTTTGCTGTAATTAATATAAAAGCATCTAATTTGTCGCTAATGTCGTTAAGCGAAGGTCTTTAAATACTACGTTGCCATTATTTCGGAACACTTCAAGTGCTGCACATTGTTGAAAAGACCAGCGAGGGTGCCAGACTAGACATTCATAAAATAAACTAAGTAAGTGAGATTTGGTATTGTAGTTTTTTAATTTCGTTAATTTTTATACGCTTTTTGTTCAGTTAGAAGCTTTGTCATCTGAGTCCCATACATTTTTAAAAAGAAAGAAGAAGAAAGAAAATATATTTATTTGGTCACATTATTACAGTATAATAAACTTCACCGGTAGGTACCTACCTACTAAATGAAGCAAAATGGACACAAAAAGGGAAGCTGGCTCAGCACTATTTCCCGAATTGCTTCGAGACGCTGATATTCTGCCAGAACCTTGGACTTAAGGGCTATTAAAACTAAAACTAAGACTAAAAATTAATCTAATAAAACATTCAACTATACGGGAAGGAAAGACGGATCACAATGAGCAGACAGCAGTAAAATATAACAACATTACAGCACAAGTAAACAAAATAATAGCCAATTTCAGCGGCACCACCGACACAATGTCGGAACTAAATAACATACCTACCTACAATATTTTCGCTGCGGCGTATTTTTTGTATAGCAATATAATGTGCTTTTAAACATTTTTTAAAGGAAAATTTCGACGAATTTTTAAGTAAAGCTAAAATATCATTGGAAATTCTGTTAACTTCTATACTACTTAAGATTAAGTAACGAGAATAAGTTATATAGATATAACATTAGTATTTTTCATTTCTTCCTTTGGATTATTGAGAAACGATTATTCATAGGCGATAGATTATTATCTCCTTCGAATGGCGAGGCTCATTTAACATTATGCAAATAAATATATATTATATAACCATTGTATAGTTAATATGATAAAATATAAAAAAATAACACGCTCGTTAAAATTGACACGCTCGGCTCTCATACAATTCCCTGCAATTACATACACGTATTACGTGATCCAGCTAAATATTAACCGCGATAGATAAAACAATTGACATACAAGACAATTTTTATACAGCACCAAATTAGCAATACAGAAAAACTCCGAATTTACAAACTAAAAGCGTTTTTTTTTTTCTAGGATTATCATGGATCTATTCCTGATTCTGTTGGTCTGCGTGGGACTGCGTCTCGCTAACGCGTATGACGAGAAATACGACATGATAGACATTGAGGGAATCGTCCACAACGACTACATTCATCGCGCTGTCAACGTGTGCATTCTTGGCGAGGAGGACTGCGGCCCTTACTGGGATGAAGTTAGAGGTAAGAAGCAACCTCCAGTGTAAAAAGGGGGACTGATGATGGGAGACGGCCGTTTTTTTACGGTGAGCAAATGCGTAACGCATACGACCGCACCGTGGGGAATGTGGGGATGGAAGGAGGCGGGGGAGGCATACCCACTAAAAACCCACCTGTATTCCGTCTCTGCCATTTGGGGGGCGTAGGGCGTAGCGGAAGCATGAGAGTCACCGCGTTAGATATAGTGGCCCTAGCGCCACCAAGTCGTCGTAGACTACATAAGTAGGTACATGTTCTACATAACACCAAAGAAGTTTCTTGACGCGAATGCTTAAATACAACCTTCCAAGTCTCTTCCTTCGGACTTCATCTGCCCCCAGGCATACCATCTGTCTAGGCCCTAGGGGGATATCTCCACTATTGTGGGTTCTCCTCACACCTCATTACAACGTTTCAAAGAAAGTAATTAAGGTTCGAATAATAATCCATTATGTAAATGACGTTTGTCTGACCTGATTATTAATTAACATTGTCAACATAAAATTTCTAAACGACACTGAAAATTAGAACACAAAGAAAAATCCGATAACTAAATCTATGGCCGGGAATCGAACCCGGATCCTCGTCATTCCGTGACGCGTGCTAATCTTTCCTATTTTTCTATCTGTTACTAGCTGTCATGTGACCTTGTTACTATGCGAATGTTTGTCGCCAAGCGACATACTGTTTGAATGATGTGTCTGTACGATATGATAGGTACTATCAAATGAATCAAGAATTTTTGCTTCTTGATTTTTTATGTTTACTTTTACGATTTTACCTACAACATGACAACAAGACGAATATGACTTAGTAGTAAACAATCGTCTATACTTGAGGTCTTAAAATGCTCCGCGATATCAAGTAAACAAATCTTAATCTGTTATTTCATTTATTTCAGAACTAGCTCCAGAGATAGCGAAAGACCAGTGCGAGCATTGCACACCACGACAGAAGGTAGTCATAAAAACTTACGTCAGCGAAACCAAGAGGAAGTACCCCAAGACCTGGCAGAAGATCCACCAGAAGTACAAGAAATAATAACGAGAGTATAGCTAGTTAGCTAAATAGAAACAACATCCAGTGAGTAACAACGTTGCCAAAGAAATCTGCAATTTGTTTCCTATGGTCTATTACCTACTTTAAAGGAATTTCAATGCTCCAAATTGTAAACCATCATATCTTGTTTTTGTGTCCAGTATCATCACGTATCATCGTCTTCATTATTATACTTGTACATTCTATCAAAGAATCGAGGATCTTACTACTTTTGTATTTATTTTTACGGTTAACAAGTAGGTAGGTACGGCAGAACTTAGTTTTAGCTTTGTGGGAGGCCACAATAGACTTAGCTTTACTACTCGTATTTTTCCATGTGTTCCAGTTCTCAGTATTATTTAGGAATATACTTGTACATTTCGTCGGATAAAGTTATGAATGGTCGAAGGGCAAATCGACGGGGATGGCAGTATACCTACCTAGTGGTTGTATCTGCAATAATTTCGACGTTGAAATTATGTTCAGAGGTTATCGCTCGAGCGGATTCATCCTCCAATTATTTATTGCCAAATCGCTACCAATTTTGTAAATGTATTTGTTCAGTTATTGTCATCCGTACTGATGGGATGCGATGGAATGGAGTGCGATTTGCACTATGATATTTACAAAGTACCTATTATTAAATTCTCCTGATACATCTGTTGAGAGGAGTTTATTAAAATAAGATAGTTTTAAAATTATTAAGAATGTAAAGAAAAATGAATTCATAATATTTTTTGTGAATTCTCCTGTTGCAACTAACCTGTTGAGATAGGAGTTTATGAACATAAGATAGTTTTAAGAACAATACGAATGTAAAGAAAAATTAGGTGTACCTACATAATTGGAGTTAATAAAAACATGTGAAATAGTTAAAATGATACTTTTTATTTCCATCTATAGGTAAATATAGTGAGATAGCGAGTAAGTGGAGAGCCTTGTGGAAGCCTATGTTCAGCAGTGGACGTTTTTCAACTGATAATGATGATGATGATGATAGGTAATTAGGGTAATTATAGTGCTGATTAATGTGAGTAGCGTCAACATACAGTTGTCACAACGTAAACTACACAAATCAAGAATGGTTAGAGATTTGTCAAGTACCTATAGCATTTCATATTATGCGTTTGATCCTTAAACATTTTGGAGCTACTCGCATCGCAGCGAGGCGTATTTTCAACTGGCCTCACGTTGCTTTTCGCTGAACTAGGTAACGAGGTATGCCATCTTCTTCTTCTTTTTCTTATTTGTGGCGTATCAAGTCGTTATAGCGACGACAACTTCGCCACGTCAAAGTAACAAAAACATAATTAAAAAATCTTGTGACTAAATGTCGGTAACGTTGTACGGTAATGGTCAAAGACCCCCCTCCGACCCTGTCGTAGCCAACGGTCAATAATATCTCTCAGAAACTGCCAGGAAATCATTAGCCGTTGCCCAGGGTGCACCGGACCAAGCACTGCTCTTCTTCCACGGACGGATGCAAAAACGAACCGCAGCTCTTGACCACACGTGGAGGTAACCCGACTCGCACCCCTAGGTATGTCTTTCCCTTTCGGTATCTGAGACATACACATGCTAAATTTGAATTCAATTCCCCTAGCATATATTAAAATTTTTACCTGCCTACTTAAAGGATTTTAAACAGATTATAAATCACTACATAGTATAAAATAAAGTCGCTTTCCGCTGTCTATCTGTCTGTCTGTCCTTATATAGATCTTTAAAACTACCTACGCAACGGATTTCGATGTGTTTTTTTTAATAGATAGAGTGATTCAAAAGGAAGGTTTATATTTATGTATAATTCTACGCAGGTGAAGTTGAGGCCAGTTCACTAGAAACATAATTAAATCATGCAAAATTAGATTACAATAAATAAAGTTAAATATATAAGCAAGGGTGTCGCCAGCCGATGGCGCAGGGGGGGGGGGGGCAAGTTGACTTTACCTACTACAATTCATACTTTTCTCATTCTCTAAGACTAGTCTAGGACTTTGGTTGCATTATATTTGGCAACTTTTTAGAATCTCTAGGGGGGGCAGCTGCCCCTCCCTGCCCCCCCTTGGCGACGCCCTTGTATATAAGTAACTACACCGACAAACAGATCATTTGGTTAATTTATACGATCATTGGTAGTTGAATAAAAACCTGTTAAATTACCGTTGTTAGTAATAATTAATTCTTGCCCTTTCAGTCTAAACCTTGACGTAATAAGTACCTTTGGCATGAGAATAGATGAAGTAAGCTTGATGAATGCACTGAAACAATTAACCACGCGATTTTTATTACACAATGGATCTACCAGTGGAAAATTACAGTCAGAAAAATAAATATTAGTATGTAGTCTTCATAGCTAAATACTACGTGGCACGAAATATGTAAGACACGGACACACATAGCCGTTGATTAAATACAAAACGGACGCATTCCAAAATCAGCGCGCGGATGCCGGGGGGCCTGTTGTCGAGGCAGTGGTGGGCTGCTGTGCGGGCTGCGGGGTAACGGGCGCGGGCGTTACTTACCGCCCTAAGGTTACATGGCAAGAAAAATGCCCAAGGGTTTTATACGGGGCGTTACGGCCAAGTTAACCTGTATGTTTTGATACTGTTTACAAGCAAGTGTGATGAAAAATACTATGAGAACAGTTGGTTGCCGTTTCGATCCGCAAGTATAGCGCTGCCAATTTTCCATAGTCATTGAAATGTCTGCGTGAACGTGAACGCTTTCGAGAGGTTTCACAAAACACACTCTAAATGTTATGATAGTAATTGCTATGATACCTACTTTACTGCTCCCTTCATGACTCCGAGGGGCTCTTCATACCAGAATCACATGAAGTTTTGTTTGTAAGATATTTTCACGACAAAAAAATACGCATCGTCGTTTTTTGTAGGCCCATGGCAATAACATGTCAAAGTAGTTGCCGGTCGTTATCGTTACTTAGCTGGCGTTGGTCAACGTGAAAAAGGGCTAGAATCAGGAATCCAGCCGAATTATTGGCGATGATTTTTGCACAAAAATGTACTTAAAACGTAAATTTAAAAAGGCTATCTACAGTCAGGCATTGTGAATCCCTTGACTGTATACCAGTCTGTCACCTTTTCATCCTGAGTTTTCATCATAACATGGCTTAAAATACACGAATAGTGAACTTATCATCACGTAATAACAGGATCAAGCATCAAGGTGTATTAAAAAGTGTACCTGGCCCAAAATCACGAAGGTGGCAAATTCGTGTCCGCGTGATTTAAATAATTGAATTTATTTATTTTAATTAAAATAAAGCTTCATAGATTATACTAATCAACTTATTTAATCGGCACATCAAAACGTTTTTTCTTAATTTATTGATTAAATATGTTTTTTTTTACAAAATACCCCCTCAAAATCATTCCGGGAACGTGTCCGTATTCGTTATCTGCTGACAACAACAGCTAAAATACACATTAAAAAAATTATTTAATGCTTTAAAGAGTACTTTTTAACTTAGTTTATATTATAATTAAACGATATTTAGAAGTCTCTTCGGTGCAACAATATTATTTTTTCTGAAAATTTAACTTGAAGTTTGTCCGACAGTTTGTGCGTCATTTCGGGAACGCACACATTTTTTTTAAATATCCACTTTCAGCGAAATGCAATAGATAGTGCTTCTGGGTAATTATATAGAGCACTCAAATGCAAATGAATGTCTGAGGTATTTTTTATTAAAATGTGAAAACTTAAAGAGGTAAGTACAGTTTTGTTTGAAATTTTAGCACCGTACATGTATTCAGCGTCATTCCGGGAACGCTAACAATTGCAAGAAAAAAAAAGTAAATGGCTTTTAATACACTACTTTGTAAAGATTATTATGGCCTATTTCTATATTAACCTCAAAAAATCCTGTTTTTGTGACAATTGTTTATTTTTTACGTATTTTTATGAAGAAACGTCATTCCGGGGACGGTCATTCCGGGAACGATTCAGGATATTACGTGCGTTCCCGGAATGACGTTTGTTTAATTCATTATAGTTTTTTGTTTGTAAATGCATTATTTTTAAATATTTATTTTTGTTACAGTATTACTTTATAAAAAACAATGGAAAGCCAATCAATTTCTCAAGATAAATAACAAAACAAAGAAATAATATATTGAAACTGTCTATACTTAAGAAGAGATGACCTTAAATGTTAATTTGTTATGTAAAACATTAAAACAAGAGAAATAGACGAGTTTAATAAATATTTAAAGGATTAATTATGACGTTATTTTTGAAAGTCATAGGATTTTAGACAAAACCGTCATTCCGGGAACACTAAATCCTTTTCGGGAACACCACTATTATTTGTTTTTTATTAGTAATGTAAAATATTTTTAAACGGATAAATTCTTACATACGAAGAGAATAAAGTTCTAGTCATGATCCTAACCAAGTTTAGTTTTCTAGTCATTCCTATTCTTTAGTATAGTAACTTTAATGCTTGAAATTTGGAACTTTATGATCATGTTGACTTTAATTATTATTTTTTTGAAATAATGGTCACATTTGTACATAAATTTCTTTTGCACTTAGTATAATATAATAAAACACTGTAAGTAGTAATAATTAAGTAATGTTTGAATGAGAGTTTTTATTTAAAATGAAATAAAAACTATCGTTCCCGATATGACGAATTTTACTGCCGAGTTTGCTTAAAATCGCTATAATAAAAAATAAAGTTAACTCTGTGCGCGCTCCTTTTAAATCTATTAAGAACAATAACGTAGCAATTATTTTATGTCTTTAATTTTGATATTCCTTTTAAGATTTTACGTGCAAATTACCAAATCGGAATTCGCCACCTTCGTGATTTTGAGCCACCTATACTTAACTTTGAGTTACGTGGATCAAATAAATGAAAATAAAATAAAAAATAACATAATATTTATTGCAAGTGACAAGGTACATAATATAGAAACAAAAATTACATGCTATAAACTTAAAAGCAACAGTACACAAGTCTAGCAAAGGGAACCATTTTTTTTTTTTTTTTTTGCGGCGGAAAAATGCGTTGCGCATACGACCGCGCCGTGGGGACGGCGCGGAGGTTATGTGGGACTCTCCTCCCCCCCCCTCCGAGCGGGGGGAAGCGGAGGAGGCCTACCCACTAAAAAACCGCCGGTATTCCCTCTCTGCCATTGGAGGGGCGCCGTGGGAGCATAACGGTGTCACCACACACGGCCCGCCGGTCGCCCCAGCCTAAACGCCGGGGCTCCCGCGCCAAGAGAGGGGGGCCGGGAATACTTGCCCCCCCCCTAGACTTGTGGGCCTCTACGGGCTAGCAGGGGATCCCCATCCCCCGCCAGCAGGCACCACTAGGGGAGGGCAGCGGCGGCGAACTGCCGCCGCCTCCTCCCCGTTCGTCTGCGCCGGAGCGGGGGCGCGAGGGGGTCATTCTCGCGCTCCCGCTCCCTCTCCTCCTTCTGCAACATTACTTCTTCGCAGAAGGAGGCGACGGCCTCCCATAGCAAAGGGAACCACTCTCAGCGTATGCTGGGCTCGAGAGGTCAGCGCTGGTTCACAGAAAGGCCCCTCTTCAATGCAACCTCTTCAATGGGTCAAAATATAATAATTAGCTATCCAAATATTTCAGGACTTTCAGGCGCTTATGAAAAACCAATAAACCAAGATAAGCAATTAAAACGGCATTGAATCTAATTAAAATAACCATGTTGACTGTATCACAGTTCATTAGTTCTGAAGAAATCCTTTTCAGTAATTAGCTAGGCGCTTATAAAGACAATACAATGTCGGAGCACATCATTGATCTTTAAGTGCTTGCCAGTGAAAGATATACACGATCATCTCTAAGGTACGTAGAGTTCAGTGAGACGCCAAGTTGAGTAATTTAAAAGGGAATTATATTTTTAAATTCCATTACGATCATTGAAAATCACCGCTTTCTTGAAGGAAAATGATAATCGGTAGTGAAGCCAATTCGCCTTTAATCAATATTTTTTAATAAAGCCTACTTAAAATCCGTCATTTTCTTAACATTGCAGATCAAAATGAAAGTTTTCGTGGTCGTGTGCTTGAGCTTGGCGCTTTCGGCAGCGGTAGTTGCTGGGGATGATTTTATCGAGAGCTTCGATGTAGAGAAAATTATGAACGACGAAGCAAAGATGAAAGTGGTCAATGACTGCCTCTTGGACCGAGGACCATGTGGGGAATTCCAGAAATTGAGAGGTGTATATACATTTAGTCTTAATATGTGTTAATATAATAGATATGTCGCAGCGTCAGGTGGCCGAGAACCCTCAGGAGGGTGAGACCATCCATGACGGGTGCTATGTCCAAAGTTACTTCGGCGCGGAAATAATAACATAGTGATGTCACAGATACACAAACAAACTAAATAATGATCACACTAATCCATTCGGTATTAACCGCTCTAAAAAGTAATCAATATCAGCGACCATCATTTTACAATTTTTTAACACAAATTAAACTATTAAATTAAAAACTAAACTAAAACTAATCTTAAAATAAAATAATTAAAAAAGGAGGGGCCCCCATGGCATAGTTCCACAGACGCTGGCAGCATTCCCCCTTTGGGCAGCGATACTAATACGCTGTCCAAGGAAGCTGCAAGCTCTGCTGTCACCCATAGAGCCTATTAGCCTCTTCGAAGAGCCTAATAGCGTTAGGGCCCCACGTACCAAGAGTCTCTCTCTCTCTCTCTCTTTTACAAATTAAATAAACGTCAACTGGACAACTCTTACTCAAATAGCTACCATTAAATAACGCGCGCCGTTACGGCCGTCCTGCGTATTCACACGTCCTCGTACGTGTGTAAGGTCCTCTTCATCATCTGTGAACATTGACTTACAATAAACAACTAGACTCTCAGTCGCTAACAAAGGTTCCTCAAGAAACGTCCGAGTTGCTTTGTCTTTGTGTTGTGTGTGTCAACACATCGACTTAGACAGATAACATTAACATATTCATTCAAATTGGCACCTTATTTCGTGGCAGTAATGTTTAACATCAATGGCGTAGGATCGTGAGAAGTAATGACACGACGCCACGCGCTCGAAACCTGCCTGTCTCTTTTGTTCTCAATAGTAAGATTACGGTGCGAAAGAGCGGTCGAAACACAACTGAACAAAAACTCTGAACAATAGACGCGTCGTTCAGACTTTTGCTTCGGACCGGTTTTGAGCGTGATTGGGAGTCTAGTTGTTTATTGTACGTCAATGTCTGTGAACAAACAAACACCCAGTTGTACTACAGTTTCACACTCGGTCATTCTGACCGCTTAAACGTGGCTTGTTCGGATAGGCCCTGTGGCCCAGTTTCCATACAAAATGTACCTAATCTAAATGTAATCGCTGATGAAAAAAATTAAATGTATATCTTATAATGGGGTAACATAATGGGTTTACGATCAAACAATATTAGCCCCAACCGTACGATTTTTTTTGTACAAAATTTAAGTTTTACGTTTCTACTTTTTAACAGAGGTGGGTCCCGGATTGTTGGCGACTGACTGCGCGAATTGCAGTCCGAAGGCGAAAGCAAACTTCGAGATGGCCAAGAAATTGGCTTTGGAAAAGTACCCCAAGGAGACGGAACTGATCCTCAAGAAATATTTATCGAAGTCTTAATAAACAAGATTGTTATTTTGTTGGTACACCATCATATGTATAAATAATTGAATTGAATACATTTTATGACGAACGCCAATCAAAGTTTGTTTATTAGAATTATGGTCAACAACTTAAATTATTGATTCACTATTGAACGCTGCCAAACTTTAGCAAAGTGTTTTAAACACTAACAAGCAATCATATCACTATGACAACATTCCATGTATGCTGTCACACGGCAAGCTAGCTGATGCCGTCTTCAGTAAACAGTTAGTAAACTACCCTCGTACTTATGTTATTTTCCGCTAGGTGGCGTTAGTAGCGCTGGATTATTGCAAATTTTATAAAATACTTTTAAGATGATCGGGTAGATAATTTAGAAAAAATGTATTAATTGACTGGATGATGAGTCGGAAACCTACTGACACACACACGTACACACACACACAATATTACAACACCCGATTCGGACCGACTGGCCAAATCCTTTTACATCAAATAAGGACGCTACTTTCAAAATCCTGAAAGCGTTGCGGATTTCAAAAAGCTTTTTTTTACACATCGTACCATCTGCTATCCACAACTAATCAGTCGCCCAGCTGAGGTTATTTGGGCGATTTCGTCTACCTACGACGCCAACCACCTTTGGAAAGATCAAACTAGCTGAGACAGAGACCACCACACCAGCACCATCCTAACGAGATCGCTGCACTTTACCACTAGCAACGAAGACGTGGCTGCGCTAAGCTAAATTCAAGTATCTCAGTTTTGATCAATTTTACAAGAGAGCGAAAAAACGTAAATTATGATTTTCGCTGCTTAATACGTTATTGGGTCGTTCTACAAACTAAGGAATTTTCGGCGGCTCAGCTAATATATCATGAAAAATTTGTTGAAAATGAATTTATTTGTATAACATATTGTAAAACATACCTATGTCTAGCTGGTCTCTAAAAATAATGTAGATTAAAACATTTGTTCTTGACAATTTTTTTTTTCTAAGCGTCAAATATTCAGGATCCTGGAGTGTCCCTCAAACAAAATCGAATCAAAAGTGTACCGTGATTTTTTTACTATAACATTTAGGCCATAAAATAAACCAAAATAAAGTAGTACTTAGTATTTCTTCTTATCTGTGATACGTATTATTATTTCGCTGAACCAAAAATATCATAAAATCGAGTTCCAGAATTTGTCCCAACAGTTTTATGTCAGGATCCTGTTCAATCAAAATGTAAGCGAAATTCAATTTTCTATTCGCCGAGCGACGTTGTCGTTTATCTGAGTCAGTTGTGCCTACGAACGAGACAAAGAATACCGCCTATCTGTTTGCACCTAGCGTATTGTTAAGCCAGCCCGGCGCAGGAGACGGAGGAAGTAGCGTCGAAATCAGTCGGGTTCACAGGAACCTGGTAAGATATTTACTTACGTAATTAAAATAATAATGTGGTAATTTTAGCATTTTGATATGTAAGTTGCTTACACGAAGGCTTAGTTCTGCTTGAATTTGGTTGAATGTTTTAAATTGAATGTTTTTTTCCAATATAATACAAATATTCTCAGGAACCTGGTCTCAAGATCCTGTCAAATTAAACCCCAGGATACTGAGCAGCATCCAGGACCCTGAGTGTTTATAGTGAAATACTGTTTTTGTGCAAGATAATTTGATACTTTTTTCTACTATACACTTTAAAGTTAAAATAGTAAAGTCTTTAACATCAGCATTGCAAGCGATCTGACATTAAATTTAAAAAATCCAGAAGTTTTGGCTGCTATGCCTGATTTGCAGATTGACCTAGCTACTCTCTTTTTAAACCCGCCCGAAGAGCAAATAACGAAGCAATTACAACAAAAAAAAAGGAAAGCTAGAACTCAAAAAAGAAAATTTGAAGATACCGTTAACGTGCAAACAAAAAAGAAAAAGAAATGACTGCAAGAAAAGATAAAGTTAAAAAGGAGGTAAATTATACAAGACAGAAACCAAATAAATCCAAAATAACAGAAAAAAATAACCACGAATCCAGTGATTGAAGACAGTATTCTATACTTAATGATTAAAGTTCCTGTTGTTGTTGATAGAGATAGACTGGTGTTGATAGAGAATTAGTGCAAGTCAAAAATAGACCTAATTTTCGTTATCGTTCAAAATATTTGGACTATTACAAAGTAATGCTTAGAAGGATATTTTTTATTTCTGAAATTATAAATAATCGTTGATCTCAGATGATTTTCTGGTTACATCCTCAGTTTCCTGTTTCATGAATTTCTTGAAATGGCCATAAATCTAAAATTTTAAAATATTTTGACTGTTCCACTTAACATAGGCTAAAAGACAGTGTATTATTTTCGATAGACTATATTTTCCAACCAGAATGTAAAAAAAATATCGGGCCGGAATCAGACTCGATTTCGTCCTTAGTTTGTAGAACGACCCTATTATCTACAATAAAAGCAAGTATCTACCAAAACTATTTGAGTTTCAAGTATCTGATTTTCACATACTTGTTTTTAGGGTAAAAATGGGGTACATGCTTGATTTAAGCGTAGAATGAGACGGCCGAAAAGAGATACTTGAAACGTATAATTATGAATAACTTGAAAAATATGAGGTTTATTACAAAAATAATGATGAGGTTCGATGTCATTAATTGAGCTGTTTCTAAATATACAAAAAAAGGAAAAAGAAAAAATATTGAGATACTTGAATTTAGCTTAGCGCAGCCGCCTCTCCAGTTCCGCCACATCGAGCCACTTCGGGCCAGAGATACCAGGGGAGTGTCTGTTTAGCATCAAGCGAACTTTCACCTGTGCTTATAGGAATCTTTCGAACTCACTCTAAATAAAACGTTTGTCCTATTTGGGTGCTAGTAGGGTTATTTAATAAACTTGTTATAAAACCACTTCTTCTTTGAGGTAAACCCCAACGCACAGCTTTTCACAATAACTCGCTAGCCGGGATATTGAGACAATGCTCAACAATTATAGTTCTTGACCGTACAGTAGGTACACCGTACTGGCCTCTGTCTCTGTCCTAAGTAAACAATTCGTTAATCCGGTTATTTCATAAGTGAAATCCCAGGTGTTGTATGTGGTAGTTTGGGTAGGGTAGACTTAAGCAAAAATAAATAAACGTCATTCATTCTTCGTTACAGCAGCGTACTGGTTTTATTTCGTACAACTATTAAATACAACATTACATATTGATTAACATAATAATGAAGTATAATGAATTTCCTGATGAGAAAGAATAGCAAACACTTCGTTCAAATAATAGAAGAAACATAAAAAGTATACTGTTGGTCAGATCTTCTAATGTCGTTGTTAAGTAGGTACCTAGTTGAAATGTTTACGTGAACCGCCGAATACAATGATTAGCGATGGTTTTAACGCAGAAATGTACATAAAAGGTAAACTATAAAAATCTACAGTTAGGTACGTGGATCCTTTCATACGCTCTTTGTCCCCTTCTCATGATACCATCGCTTAAAACATACGAAGGGTGATCTGATCATCACTCAATAAAAGCATCACGCATCAAGGTGTATTAAAAGGTAACCTAATTTTAATCTTTTGAGCTATCCAAATATTTCGGTACTTTCAGGCGCTTATGGAAAACAATAAGTAGTAGTAAGTAAATGCTTTACTGTGCAAATATAAAGAAACCGATCCAGTTCACAAAAAAAAAAAATAACGTTAATATACGCACAAAGGTGAACTTATAAGGGATCTCTGCCAGTTAACCTTTGAGTAGACGAGAGCAGCATTAAACGAGGGACCGACAAAGTGTGCGTTTAAAATTCCAGATAGTGAAAGCCACAATAGAGCGTACATACCTAAATACAATAAACAAATCATAAAATAAACTACTAACACATATAAAACACAATATAAGAGTACACATATACAATATCTAAGGAGATGTTGTGAGCCACCATCTTCCTCAAGCCCACCCTGAAGGACGCCACGGAGGCAGACTGCCTGATGGAGGTCGGTAACCGATTCAACAGCCTAGCAGAGTGAACTGTGAAGGACTCGGAGTAAGTTTTGGAAGATGAAGGAGGACAGGCCAAAAGAAGACATTTTACCGTAGCCGATGCTGGCTACCGGCAGCCAAGTAGCTGAATCGCTCGAAAAGATACATAGAAGCAGAAGTATTAAAAATAATGTTGAATTGAAAGTAATGACAGAACGTGGAGGTTCCTGCAATCTCTGACAGGCAATCACTTAAGCTGCGTGCGGAAGTGAGACACGTGGCCATGCTTTCGGAGTCAATGAAGACAATCAAGCCTGTCAAGTAGCCCCTCAGTGAGATCCAGAAAGGCAATATCGCCGTAATCAAGTAGTGTGAGCAAAAGAGATTAAACTAGTGTAATTTTTGTTCGGATAGGCAGAAAGTTCTGCAAACGCATGAGCGAGTGAAACGAGGCAAAAAGTTTCCGACTAACCTCGGAAAGTTGTGCCGTCCAGGAAAGCGTCTGGTCCATGATGATCCCCAGATTTCTGACGGTTGGCGAGAAAGGAATAACTGTGCCATCAAATTACAAGTATGGAACTATCAGGTCAGATATCCGAGAAATAAAATATGGACTACCAATAACGATTGATTGCGTCTTCCTGGCATTTACCATGAGACCAAAGCTCGCAGCCCAGTCACGAATGGCGATGAGACCCGAATTAATGCGATCAATCAACAAAAGAAAATCGTCAAGATCAGCAGCAGAATATATTTGCAAGCGTCTGCGTACAAGTGGTACGAAGAATTCAAAGAAGGGGTAATACCATTAATAAAAATAGAAAAAAGATAGGGGAAAGTAATACCCCCTGCAGGACACCAGCGGTAAGATCGCACCAGCTTGAGAAAGCGTCTTCCACCTTGACTAGCTGTTGCCTCTTATAGAGGTAAGAACGGAACCACGATAATGCAGTTGAGGATTATGTTTAGGGAGTTGAGGATACCAAGAAATATATCGAAATCAACCAATAAATCAAGATAAGCAATTAAAACGGCATTGAATCTAATTAAAATAATCATATTTTATTATTCATTAATTAGTTCTGAAGAAATCCTGTTCAGTAATTAGCTAATAAGGACTTATAAAAACGATGCAATGACGGATCACATCATTGATCTTTAACTGTTAACCAGTGTAAGATTATACACCATCATCTTTAAGGTACGTAGAGTAATAATAAGGCCACCAGGCAGTAAGACGCCAAGTTGAGGAATTTAAAGGGGAATTGGCAATGGATGATTGAGAGATTAGATCGTTTCCCCAAACTCGTTAATTCCGCGTAGCAATATTTCCATTCGCATTTTTTCCCACTCAAATTTCCACCCATTTGACTTTTTTATCATTCATAAGTATTGCCAATAGTCATAATTAATCAATTGCATATTTACTCAATCAGTTTTTTTATTATTCGCGAACTTTACCAGGGTCCTGATTTCCTAATACCGAATTTACTCAATAGTGAATCGACTACAATTTCAAAGCCGGTACAACGATAGATACTTTCGAATATAGGTATCGGTATCGTGTCGGTAAAAAGAGGTATCGATGCATCCCGAATTATCATGTCAAATTTTTAAATATGGGAACAATGTCGCGTAAGAAATTAGAATATTGCAAAAAATAACAACGGGGAAACTTTTGGTATGGGAAAAATATCGCATAAGAAATTAAAATATTTTTATTTTTACTAAATAGTAAATATATGGCTCAACGGATAAAATCTGTAACTTTCTTCTGTAGCAAAGGACGATATCACGTCTTTATCCCTTACGAGGTAGGCAGAGCCTAAGGTAACAAAAGCTTAAGGTCACGTTTTGCATGATTAAGGGCGTATAGGCGGAAAGGAAAATCAAAATAATGATGGGTTGCTAGCCACATCGCCTATAACATAATTCCCAAGACTTTCGCCCATTCCCTCGATGGGCTTTTACCATCGGCGCGGCAAGAGAAGCAACTGGCTAATTCTGTTTCTTCTTTACTCCCAGACCACCATGGAAGAAATGGCATGGTTATTCCATTCCTATCAATAGAAAAGTCATCAATAAATTTAAAAATAATCACCTTTCCCAATAATATTTTTAAATTCCATTACGATCTTATCATTCGATTGATTACACGTAAATTGGCAAAATATGACCTATAAATTAGTATTCCGTGTTTTTTCTTGAAAGACGAATCTATTCTCCTAAAATATTGAAAATCACCGCTTACAACAAGGACAATATAATAAATAATCTATAGTGAAACCAATTCGGTTTAAAGTCACTATTTTTCATATTCTTAATTATAATCACAACCATGTGTTCAGCTTCCACACTGGTCTGGGAGTAAAGAAAACACATAGAATGTACCAGTTGCTTCTCCTCCCGCGCAGATGGTAAAAGGCCATCGAGGAAATGGGCATAGGAATCATAATATGATAGGCGATGCGACTAGCTACCCATCACTATTTTGATTCCCCTTTCCACCTATACGCCCACAATGGGGGCTATCGCGTGTGAATTTGCCACTAGAGGCGCTAGTGTCGCGTGAGGTCCAATAACATTCACTTTGTACTGGTTTTGTCAGGCTTCCTAACATAAATTATAATTTCTTTCATTTACCTGTTAAAAAGTGGTCTCCTCCGTGGAATTATCGCGAATATGGATTATTTAGCGATGAATGTGAACGCTTTGAAAGCGGAATTAAGAAAAAGAGGCGCAAAAATAAGCGGCCTCAAAGTTAACATTAAAGATAGTTATTTATAATTAATAAACTTAATGAAATTCAAGATTTAAAACTTTGTTTCGGCGCTGATCTTATGAGTCGCCTTTGACAGCTATACCTCAGGACCTTAGTCAACAGTGGCGCCAACTGGTGAGCAAAGAAACGATAGTCCCCATTATGCTAAGCGTGGCCTTTTGGGTCTTGTCACCTTAGGCTCTGTCTAACCCGTAAGGGAGAAAGACGTGATCTATGTATGTATGTATGTATGTGTTATATTAAAAAGGCTACTTAAAATCCGTCATTTTCTTAACATTACAGGTCAAAATGAATGTTTTCGTGGTCGTGTGTTTGAGCTTGGCGCTTTCGGCAGCGGTAGTTGCTGGGGATGATTTTTTCGAGAGTTTAGACATAGAGAAACTTATGAACGACGAAGCAAAGGTAAAGGCGATCTATGACTGCCTCTTCGACCGTGCACCATGTGGGGATAACCAGAAATTTAAAGGTATATTTTGCATTTAGTTTTATGTGTGAATATAATAGGTAAAATACTGAATTTTGTAGGTATCTAAATTTCGCTCCATTTTTTCTTGTTCGTTTATACCAATCCACAACAGATTTGGCTAGTTTTGACAAATAATTAGTTTCCCGCCACAATTTTTTCTTTGTTTTTGTTTCAGTTTGTGATAAGTATTAGACTATAGTCAGAGATGGTTAATCCCAAGTTGCAAAATATTTATCTTTTTACGTATTTTTTATGTACATAAATTTAAGCTTATTAATCTTAAATTTGTGTTTAGATAAAAAAAAAATTAAATTAAGATATACTAACTAAACTTATCTCGTAAAAACGTGTCTATTAAATGAAGGTGTACATTATTATGCGGCTATAAAACCTAGTTGCCTGAGCCTTAAAAGAAGAAATGACTTTATGCACTAGAGGATGAAAAGCAATTTTGTGCAGTATTACGATCGACATAAATGAATAACTTTACGAGCATGCAAGAGTGCAAAGTTGTATTTTACCCGCGAGTGTTTCAACACACGAGAAGTAAAATTATATTTCCATCCGTGTGTAACACAAAACTTTTCACCTCACAGTCGCGAAGAAAGGCACAGGTGCAAAAAAATATAAAACACTTTCAGTACTCCACAGGCGTTTCATCATCTTCTTCACTGGAATCACTCATTTTTTTAAGATATAACAGAACACTCTGGAAGTTTTGTATTTTTACGTAAGTCGGAGTCGATGAGAAAATTTTTGTTCACAATGTTGACATTTCTGACGATGCGTTTTGAAATTGCATCGACTCAATTGTACGTTCAGAATTATATTCAAGATCATCATTTAAAAAAGTTTCTTATGGAATTTTAAGGTTTATGACTTAAAATCGTTAAAGAAAGCCATATTTGGTATTTTTTTTTTAATTTTAGAACCATTTTTTGAATTATAATTAATATCGAACAAACCATTATTACGAGCGTTTACGTTTTGTTATCTGTCAAAAGCTACTTAAACACGCTCTAAATTCAAATTACTTTCCCCACAAGTGGATAAAACGCGTTTTTACCTGCTTGTTTGAACGGATTAAAGACCGAGATAGTAAGGGTATTTGGGAGCAAAATAACATGCACTGATTTTCGATGGTAACAAAAGTCTAATCAAATATCATCTTAAAAACCATAAACAACAAAAAAGGTAAAAAACTATCTAAAGAGGTTGTACAGTCTTGCACAAAGAGGAAAATTAAATTTTTGTTGGAGCTAAGAACTGTTTGTTAAGTTCACTGACTTTATTTTCTTTTGAATTATGTTGCAGAGGTATCCTCACAACGCCTGTTTGAAATTAGAAGCAATGTCGTTATAGGGACAAGAACATGAGTATGAATATCGTGGCTTGTTCGGATAGGCCCTGTGGCCCAGTTTCCATGCTAAATGTAATCTAAATGTAATCGCTGATGAAAAAAATGTATCTTATGATGATAGGGCAACGTAATGGATTTACGATCAAACAATATTAGCCCAATGTGCGAGTTTTTGTTCAATAATTAAGTTTTCTTTTAACCAAGCACTAACAGTTTCTACTTTTTAACAGATGTACTTCCCGAAATGATTGCAACAGACTGCTCGAAATGCAGTCCAAAGGCGAAAGCAAACTACGAACAGGGCAAGAAATTGGCTTTGGAAAAGAGCCCCAAAGAGACGGAAGAGGTCCTCAAGAAATATTTGAAGTCTTAATAAACAAGATTGTTATTTTGTTGGTACACCATCATAATGTATAAATAATTGAATTGAATACATTTTATGACGAACGCCAATCAAAGTTTATTTATTAGAATTACTAGCTTCTGCCCGCGACTTCGTCTGCGTAGAATTATACATAAAAACATTCCTCTTGAATCACTCTATCTATTAAAAAACCGCATCAAAATCCGTTGTGCAGTTTTGAAGATATAAGAAGATATAAGCATACATAGGGACATAGGGACAGAGAAAGCGACTTTATATTATACTATGTAGTGATGATGGTCAACAACGTCAACAACTTAAATTGTTGAGCCACTATGGAACGCTGCCAAACTTTAGCAACGTGTTTTGAACACTAACAAGCAATCATATCACTATGACAACATTCCATGTATGCTGTCACACGGCAAGCTAGCTGATACCGTCTTCTGTGAACAGTTACACACACACACACACACACACACACACATATTTTAAGAAACTTATTTTTTTGAACAAAAATAATAGCTTGAAGACATTCACCCTTTATCGATACTAATGCATACATACACACTTAAATCACGTCTTTATCCCTTACGGAGGTAGACAGAGCCTAAGATTTAGCATGATTGCAGACGTATAAGTAGAAAGGGGAACTAAAATAGTGATGGGTTGCTAGCCGATGATACGTACACACGGCAATATAATCAGGTAAGCACCTACGCACGCTCGCGCCGTATCTATCCTGCTTACCGAATAGCTTTGCTCTGTATACAATCGATGCTTCTAACTTCCTTCGTGGTGTTGCGGCAGGCCCGCGCCGCAACTTGTTTATTTACTACGAAACTGCTTTCTTCGGCACTTTGTATGCGTCCCGTTACGCCGACCTCGGACCGGTTTGAGAAATGCTGCACCACTCACACCGCGGCTTCCTCGGGACTCACTCGGACTCGTGAGTATTTTTATTTAATATTATAGTGAACGGCGTTTTGCAGTGATTTAGAAAGTGCTGTGAAAGCTGATAGTATTGTGTGCGAGAGATCAATGTCAGCGTCTTAATAATTCATAGTTAATAAGAGTGTTAAACGTTTATTTGTAAACTAGCGACCCGCCCCGGCTTTGCACGGTATATTATGCATGTATTATACATATAAACCTTCCTCTTGAATCACTCTATCTTTTAAAAAAACCGCATCCAAATCCGTTGTGTGCTTTTGGAGATATAAGCATACATAGGGACACGGGGACAGAAAAAGCGACTTTATTTTATACTATGTAGTGATGATGATAGTGATTTGGAAATGAACGGATTAGCAGCCCTTACGCTGTTTCACCCTATTGGAAGAATAAAATATAAGCTGACCTATATCGCGAAAATCCGGAAACTACATTCTAGTGCACCAGACGCACAAGGTATTGTCTTAATTCCAAGTATCTTGTTATCAACCGGTTTATACATTAACGTAAACTAAAATAAAAGTTCTTTACATTCAAGTTAAAGGCAAATCCCACATGAGACAGTGGTGTATATTTTACTATTGTTTTACTCTAGATCTAGAGACCCTCCTTGGCTTCGAACAGATATTTTATCACTATCTTATCGATGAAAATTACAGTAAAATCCGTTTCGTAGTTTAACCTTTTGTCGCCATTGACTTGATGTGAAGCCAATACAACATACAGTGTAAAATGCGAGTGACACTAAGAGCTACTGGCAGCAAAAAGGTTAAAAGATGTAAACGTACCTACATCCGTACGGACGATGTGAAGCGACTTTGTTGTAAACTATGCAACAATTATTATTATTTCAGTTTATTATATCCTACTAATATTAATATGATACGTATATAAATGAGAAAGTCTGTGAGTATGGATGTATTTGTTACTCTTTCACGCCAGAACGACTAGACAGAACTGGATCACATTTGGCGTAGATATAGATTATAGTCAGGAAACACATATGCTACTTTTTATCCTGGAAAATTGTGTAGTTCCCGTGGGATGGCAATAAACGATAAATACAGACGAAGTGGCGGGCAACAAACAGCTAGTCGTTTATTCTTGACTTCCAAATACACAAGTGTCTTCGCGCGGCAGGTACCAGGCAACCATAACAATGAGGAGCGTGCTCTATCTCGTGCTGACGGTGGTGGTGACCTGCTCCGCCCAGCAGCAGTACTACAACAACCGTTACGACAACCTCAACGCGGACTCCATCGTGCAGAACGAGCGGGTCCTCCTCGCCTACTACAAGTGCGTTATGGACAAAGGACCTTGCACTAAGGACGGAAGGAGCTTCAAACGTGAGTTCATCTTTTGTTTCAAGTTCTTTAATGTGATTAGCAGTACTTGTAATTTTTGGGTCATCTGTACTCTCTATTCATTGCTCGCCTAACCGAGCATCCTAACCTCTGGCAACCAAGCTGCTAGATACCTCTGGTCACGTCGTAAGGCTGAAGAGACGCCATGTATTGTAGACGGAGAAAAGAGCAATGACCCTTTTTCCTAACACGCCATCACCCACCCTCAACAAGTCCGATAAAAGTCTTTCGATTGCTTATCCTTACTTCCTTACTTCCTTACTAATATTATAAATGCGAAAGTAACTCTGTCTGTCTGTCTGTCTGTCTGTCTGTCTGTCTGTTACCTTTTCACGCTTAAACCGCTGGGCCGATTTAGTTGAAATTTGGTATACAGATAGTTTGAGTCCCGGGAAAGGACATAGGATAGTTTTTATCCCGAAAAATTGCATAGTTACCGCGGGATAGCACAGCCCAAACCACTGGAATTTTTCAAATTTAAGGCGGAACAAAGTTCGCCGGGTCAGCTAGTGGATAATAAAATAAAAATATCTGTTATATCTGTGTGGAGCCAACATCAAGGTTGCTGTGTACATATCAGTCCATACTAGTTTTAAAAATGCGAAATGTGTCTGTCTCTCTGTTAACTTCACGTTTAATCCGCTAAACCGATTTGGTGTAGAGCTAGTTTCAGTCCCGGGGAGGACAAAGGATAGTTTTATCCCGGAAAATCGCAGTTCACACAGTTCCCGCGGGATAGCGATAAGCGATTTCTCCGCGGACAGTCGCGGGCAACAGCTCGTATTTGGATGCTGAAACTAAAAAAATACCCAGCTACTATTTTGAAGTTTTGTTTTTGACCATAGGAACTTTCTCACTGATTATAGATACCGATTTATTCAAGAAAAAACAGCTCGCTGTCAATTGTTTCTCCACTGCCCGGCTCACGTACGCCTTGTTTCCGTTATTGTGTCCCTTTCACATTCTCTGCTTTTTAATGTAGCCTCACCTCAGGATTATACCGTTTACGCGTAAATAAGCTCTCTCCAGTTTAGTGATCGCACGAGGTTGAAATAAACATTCCAAATTACCGCTATCACAAGATTAAAAAGTTGGCAAGAGCTGTCACACTCCAATATTACAATGACCAAGTTTATCTCATCATCATCATCATCATCTTCAGCGTAAATGCGTCTCATTACTGGACAAAGGCCTCCTCTCAGAATCCGAGGGGGTGGGCTTAGTTAGTTCCCACGCGAGCACATTGCCGATTGGTAATTTCACACGTATGCGTGTTTTCTCATGATGTTTTTCTTCATCGAATAGTTTATGATAAATTTCTATTGTTCGCACATAATTTCCGAAAAACTGAGAGGAGCGAGTCCGGGAATTGAACGAACGACCGTTCAAGAGGCCTAGTAGACCAAATTGATAATCCCAATTACACTGCTTGCAATATGGGTGGCCTCTACGAGGCCAATTATAAAGCACTTCTCTATCGTTTTTCCGTGGCAGCAAAAACTAACACAACGGTTAATAAAGCAAATAAGCTACCCAACTACACAAGGAATGCAATACAAAATTATTGTGAGACGCAATAATTTTAGAAGTCTGTGTCAAGTAGGTAGGTACAGGTTGTTCCTCTTCTTGCTTCACTGTATTTAGTTCTTCAAGAACTCATCACGCACAAAGTTTTTTCATAACAACTATAAATAAAATAGGTTTTTAATGTATTGGTCTGATAATTTTGAATAAAAAAATCCTTAAGAAAACCTAGGTATATATGTATCTACGTAGACATTGAAATATTTTAAAATGGAAAATATCCACCAATATTCAAGTAGGTTTTCTGTACAATATATTTCCTTTTTACTTCCATCTTTCAGACACATTTTAAAAACGAAACTGTGATAGCACTCTATTGAATGAACAAAACACGTTACATTTACCATGCTACTACGCTACCACACGTGCAAGACAGCCAAGCCTGTGTAAAATATACAATCCATGTTAAAATAAAAGAATAACTCTAACTGGTTAACTATATATATGCTTACATCGTGTACGTGTAGTAGCGGAGTGCCACACTAAGCCCCTTATTCATAAACGCTCTATAGGCTTCTGCTAACTTAGCAATCGTTTGTCCTTATCTGTGAAAGGTGAATGTCAAAGTGACAGATAAGGACAGACGATTGCTAAGTTAGCAGAAGCCTACAGAGCGTTTATGAATAAGGGGGTAGCTGTTTTTTGTTAATTGAAATGAACCTCCGCAAAGTAACGCCTGACTCAATAAACCACTGTGTTGTTCCAGGCGTCCTTCCAGAAACCCTGTCGACAGCTTGCTCGCGATGCTCTCCCAAGCAGAAGGGCCTCGTGCGCACGTTACTGCTCGGCATCAGGGCCAAGAGTGAGCCCCGTTTCAACGAGCTACTGGACAAGTATGACCCAGACCGCTCCAACCGGGATGACCTCTACAAGTTCTTAGTCACCGGCAATTAAAATCCAGCATAAACTGTGTCTAAAACGTTTGACGATTGGGAGAGTTTGATCGAATGCCCCGGTAAATGTTTTCAGCATGTTTTCCATTATATTGAATGATGTTCAAAGAATATGGCGATAAAATCAAATAAAGACTTGACAGGAGTGTTCAATCAAACTAAATCAATCGCTGCTAAATTATTCTGGAATAATGTTAGGACATCTTGACTTGTACTACAACTGAAGAGGATAAGAGTTTCAAATTATTTCGACGCGGAGATAGCAAAACTTATCTTATAATTAAATCCTCACTGCATTGAAAACATCTCTCGATACAATATAAACTAAACGGGACCTTCAGTGGCGTAGCTAGGTAACCAAGGGCCCTGGTGCAGATAAAAAAATGGAGCCCCATTACTACCTAAACTGGTTAGGGTTTATTAAATAAAATTATTAAAAATAACTTTTAGTAAGGATTCGAGGGCCCCTGGGCTTGGGGGCCCCGGGGCACCGCACCGCCTAGCCCCTTGGTAGTTACGCCACTGGGGACCTTGAAGCAAATTCGGCAAACTTCACTTAGCAAGATGTCGATTTATGAACATGCTTTAAATAATTGAAAAGCTGTAAATGTATTTGAGTTTTAATTTCAAAGCGAAGTGCAAGCGTGATTTGATAGGTTATATTGTTAGTGATAAATTTGAGCAAGATTCCGTAGAAGATGTAGGTAAACAAGCGTTAAGTATTTCTGTCACATACAAGTGTAACAGTTAGGAGTGTACTCTACATTGTATGTTAAATTTCACGGACATTATCGTACAGTTTCATATGAAAGTGGAACAAACAAACAGCTCACTTTCCTCGATTATTGCCTCAGCAATAGCTGGGGATCTACTCTGTGTTTTTCTTGTTCAGCATGGTCGTTATTATCTATCACGGATTTACAAAGTTAATGCGGTTATCAAAAATACTAGGTCTTTTTACGAAAACACAAGGCAAATAATGTTACGCTTTTATTTATATTTATGCGTTATGTTCCTTAGTTATTTCATTTCATAATGCGAAAACTGTAAACTGTTATTCAGTTAGTGAAAGTTCTTTTTTCTGATTTTTGACGAGGCTATGGTAGTGAAAGTTAAAACGTATTTTTAGAAACCTACTTATTCCTCAGAGACAATGCATTTAATAGTTGTAAGACATAATTTAATTTACAATAAATAGAAAAATATTTTCTGAGTTTTTTTTATTCATAAGCGTCATACGACTAATCGTAAACTTCTTACAAAGAAAAGCTATTCTATCATTTAAGCATACGTCTATCAAAAGTAAGCTTAAATTATTAATAGTAGACTTTCCCTAAATATTATTTGAACAAAAGAACAAACAAACTTAAAACTTCTTATAGATGACAAAAACTATATCTTATTAAAGAATTATGTTTGCATTATAATGCAATAACTTAAACAAATAAATAAATCAATCTTAATTCGAAATTCTGCTTCTACACCTCTTTCTCTCCTTTAAATTCCTTCAACGCCCGTCGAAAAGTTTCATAGCTCACTAATCCTTTACAATGGTATTTTTTTGCCATTGCCCAAACCACATCAAATGAGTCATCGGTAAACTGTTCTCCGGCCGCTTCGAAAACTTTTCTGATGGCAAACGGTTCTCTAACAGCGAACATATCACGGTGAGTAATGCCTAGGATGGTGAACATACTTGGATTTAGACAGACTCGAACATCAGTCTCATGCGACAAGCTGGTCTGATCTGCCCTACAATACTGGTCGGGTATAAAAGCAATATCCTTTTCAAAATACCGTCCCGAAGGCGTACCAGCCCTCAAACCAGTATCCACTTCTTGTCCACGCCTCGTCATGTCCGAGTAAGTTGTACGACTGTCAATACATGCATCCGGGACATCCCAAATCTTAGGCAAATCTGGTGATACTTGGGTAAAATTGATGACGTCAACAAACGATTTGTATTCAATTTCTGAGCCATTAAAAATATTCCAAATTGATAGCAGGCGCTCCAACAAATTGATGTTAATGTGAATGAATCTAGCAGCACAGTAATCGTAGATAAGTTTTTTAGGGAGCCATCCTGTCTTGCGTTCGTCAAATCTCTTCAAACCCAAGTAAAGGTTTTTGAAAAACAGTGCGTCGAAACGTTTAGACAAACATTTTCGAAGCGTATTTAAGTGAGTCAAGCTTTCCTTAAGCAATTCTTTTTCTGGATTAAGTTCACATTTAGTCATGCAGTCTGCGACACTAAGAGTATTTGCAGTTGTATTTATTCCAAAAACGTGGCCTTGGGGAACATCTGCTATATTATTATTAGGCATCAAGGGAACTCCTAATTTAGCTTGAGTTTTATCCAAGAAACTAGCGTGCTGAACGTCAATAGGTTTTTTCATATGGTGGCCCATTGGGACTCTGTTATCAGTCAAATAGTGTTTCATTATACATCCTCTTACATCAACTTTATATCTTACACCAAATACGGTGTCGGGATTGAAAGTGGACTGGCAGTAATTGCGATTGGTACTGTGTTTGCCTGGTTCATACTTGTGCGTTTCGTAGGGTATGGGATCCTTAGGAGTAATTACATCGTACAATGATAAGCGGTGACGAGGCTTGTGACCGTGTGCTCTTTTATAGATATCAACACCTTCCGGCAGCTTCGGCACTGGATCCGGAATATTGCCAACAGATTTGTTCCAATAAGAAGTGTAAACGGTTTCTTTGAGGTCTTCGACGAGAGTTTCGAATTTGGTTTTCACTGGAGGATTGATGAGAAATCGTGCTTCGGTATTACTGCCAGCATTTCTCAAATCAGGTAAAGGCTGACGGCGTAGTGGTGGGCTCGCTGGCTTTGGTGGTGGTGGTATGATACTATCATGAATAAGAGCGTCTACTTCGTCTTGCAGTGAAGAAAAATTTAAAAGATCAGATACATTTGGTTCACTTGGGCTGGGACGCCCTGCTGCACAAATGTTTGGTTGCCTATCAATGAACATTCCAAAATTACCTTTCCCGCCTGCGACCCGTCGTGTGCATGTTTTCGACATGTTTTCTTATAATTTAAAGCAACTAGGTAATAGCGTGAATTTAAACTTAATCTAGGACAACTCGATTGCTGACAATTTTTTAGTGATGACACTTACTGTCATCATAATTATCTCAGATGATATCATACCAATGATAGACAAGATAAAGATTTTCTTAAATACTATATTATTGAAAAGTTCTCAATAGTATCGCGTAAAGTTCCCGTGAGACATAAAATGGTCCCTATGCTTAGTAGCTTAGTAAGCATTCGCCCCGTCGGCAATGCGTTCATCCTAAAGAAGGTATTCCAAAAAGCAAGAAACTTGTCAGATTGGCCCCAGCTACAAACCGTGTGTCAAGCTGTTCAACCCTTAGTTATGTAACAATTTTACATAAACGGTAGATGTACGAAAATACTTAAATTATACATCATATAGATAAATAACATCTTTATCCTTACGGTGTAGACAGATATTAAGGTAACAAGAACCAAAGGCTACGCTTACCATAATGGTGAGCGTATTGGTGGAAAGGGGAATCAATCTAGTGATGTGTTGCTAGTTGCTAGCCGCATCGCCTATAACTCGATAGGCTTTTAACATCTGCGCGGGAAGAAAAGCAACTGATGCATTCTATGTTTTTTCTTTGCTCCCAGACCAGCTTGGAAGTAGGAACATGGCCAATACGTAATAATGCAAAGTGTTTAGGAAACAACAGCGGAAACTGAATACTTACCATCCATTAGAATCATACACACGATCCAAACATAATAATTGCAAGTTGTTTGTTTAATACCCATTTATTTACAATGACAACGAGGCTTATAAATAGAGGATGTGTTGACTGCCTTGTGCACAGTCTTAGCGTAGATTTCCTGGCTTAGTTTAAGGTTAGTAAGTTAGTTCTACTTATGGTTGTTTTTGTGTGGAAAAACTAGGAAATTTCAATGTGTTTCCGTCACTTTGCTAACCATCTGGCGTAATTGTGATCATAAAAAAGAGTGAACGGGTCAAGTAATGAAAGGAAGACGAATCCAAACTACATTTGACGTGAAAATGGTATACATTGTAGGTATTATTGTAATGCATTTTTCGTTCCAGCTTCACCCATCGCATACGTTTCGAATGAAAGCATGATAATCCGGTGTCTAGTTCTGGCCAGCGTACTCTCAGTGGCCGTCGCTGACTTCTACAGTTCAAAGTACGACGACTTCGACATTCAACCTATCCTGGAAAATGACAGGATCATGCTTGCCTACACCAAGTGTTTCCTCGACCAAGGCCCTTGTACCCCAGACGCTAAGGACTTTAAAAGTAAGTATAATTTAAGCCCGTCGAAGGGTTGGACAAAATATCACGAATCATGTTATCAATGCTAGCAACCCATCACTATTTTGATTCCCCTTTCCACCCATACGCCCACAATCATGCTAAACGTGGCCTTTAGACCTTGTTACCTCAGGCTCTGTCTACCCCGCAAGGGATATAGACGTGATTTGTGTATGTATATAATTTAAGTACCTATTTTCATACTTTTTTTTAGTTCATGTTGGCTAACTTAACCTATCCCTTCAGCCAGATATCAATTGGCCAATGGCTAACTATTTATCATGTAAATTAGTCATCGTAGGAGGATTAACAGTAAAACGCTCGGGTAAAGAAGGAAGTGACTAAATTCCCACCTCATTTTAGCTCGTGAAGTTTGACAGCTGTAGGTACGTAATCGGGGAACAATTTACACGTGGCTAAGTTTATAATAATTATGACTCGATTCCGTGTTTCTGACCTATTTCGTTTTCTAGGATTTTATATTTCGTTTTCAAACCCCCGTGGGAACTGTAGCTATAGCCTAAGCCCTCGCTTTATGAGGGTCTGTGTAATCCCGATCTAAATATCCAGAGATAACGACAAACCTTGATTCATTTAAAATTCTCAGTATTATTATTGTCTTAACAAAAAAATTGCATACTATTGTGTAGGTAAATAAATAACTTATTACAGAT
The DNA here is from genome assembly GCA_932294345.1 of Pandemis cinnamomeana. NCBI lineage: Eukaryota > Metazoa > Arthropoda > Insecta > Lepidoptera > Tortricidae > Pandemis > Pandemis cinnamomeana. Next base: position 5,126,623 of record OW028717.1, read on the forward strand.
TGTAGGTACACAAACTGAAGTTTAAGCGAATAACAATTTTCAATTGATGATTTGCTAATAAATACTCGTGTATATTGTGTTATTAGAACTACAAAACATAATTTGCTGTGGAAACGTAGTCTGGCAACCAGATTATGTTTTTCCGTTTTTATTTTATCCATAGCAGTTAGTTAAAAACGTCCAAAATACCGATTGAGTGCCTCATTTTGTTAAAATTTCCTTGTGCTGTCGCTTTTAAAATAATTGTCGTTTAAGATACTGATAGATTATGGGGTTTATTGGAAAAGAAAAACAAATCATAATAAAACAGTCACAACTTAAAACTTAAACTTAACTTAGATTACTGATATTACTTTCAGAGGTCATCCCCGAGGCTCTTCAGACTACCTGCGGGAAATGCACTCCGAAGCAAAAGGAGCTGATAAAAAAAGTCATCAGGGGTATCATGGAGAAGCATCCAGACTCGTGGAAAGAGCTCGTCGAGAAGTTTGACAAGGACAAAAAATATAGACAAAACTTTGACACATTTCTATCCGAGGAAGAGTGAACTTTCAACCTCTTGAGTATTCATAAAGAGTTACGAACGTTTTATTTTTAACTAAACGATCTTTTATCTGTATTTTACGACTATTTTATACTGATACATATTTGGACAAAAAAAACAAACATGATGGCAAAGTGACGTTTATTATGAACAAAAAACCAATCTTAAAACGTCTGACTATTCCAATGCTTCATAGAGATGTTAAGTCTCCATCAATTTCTTAGGCCTTGACCTTGTCAATCTGGTCCTTATACCTCACTTCGTAGATATGATCCGGGTCGTACTTCACAGCCAATTCCTTCCATATTTCAGGACGTTTGTTAACAAGGTGCTTGACGACCTTATCAGAACCCTCCTTCTGCTTCGGTGTACATTTGTTGCACTCCTTTTCCAAAGCATCGGGCAATGTCTCCTTCAGTGTTTTCGCGTCGGCCGTGCAACGTCCTCTGTCCAGAAGGCAGTCTGTATACGCCTTTAGGAGGCGCTGGGATTCTAAGATTTCGTCCACGTTGATGTGGTCCCATTTGTCGGTGTACGTGTCCGGACGACCGTATGCCACGGCCGCCAGGTACGCCAGAGTGAAGACCAGTAGAATATTCATGGTTATCTGAAATAAGTTAAAAATGAGGGTTATCATACTGTTGTCAAATTCAACATAACGCTATAGTTAAGTTTAGAGATTGGTGGAAAATTCTGTTGGGATATATTAAAACAATTGCTATTGTTCATAGTAGCTGAATGAGGAACCTAAGCTAATACTCTCCCGAATTTTTCAATAGAACGATACAAAAACTTTAATTCGCATGACTTGTGGTCACTAAGAGTAGGTATTTATCATGGCTTCGTTGCCTACAAGCGCTGCGTTAATGTCTAATGGAAATAATTATCTATTGTCCATTGTTCTACCAGGAAATAACCGCAGCAATTTAAGGTTCAGTTGCGTAAAAATATGCATAGCATAGTTACGATAAGCAAAAAGGGTGTTAGGAAAATAAACACACTATGGTGTGCACGCGTCGTGATCTCCTACTCTGGCTTCAAGGTCTTGCCAGTGAAAGTCGAATGAGAAGATCTCTTTATCGGCCGACCATCTTCATTAGGTCCGAGTTTATCCTGACCTTTTATTACTAGAAACTCTTCAAGTAAGCGTTGGGTCTCCGCGACTCATGCCCGATCCAGCGCCACTTCCCTGTCAGTTAGCTTTTGGTTCGCAAAGCTAGTCTATACATACCCATAGTTGTTTTTTACTTTTCTTATCAATGGCTAAGGTTATAATTGCTAAGAATTGAATCTTCCTCCTTACGTTCCTTTAAGCCAAGTTGTTGCGTGTTGACGAGCCGAGGTAATTGACCGCAAAAACACTGACGCGGATGTTACAAAATCGAATATTTCTAACGCTGCAAACGAAGTACTGAGTACTTAGACACAACTAGTACACATATAGGAGTATGTTGGAAATTAACAAGATGATACGTTACGGGGTGCTACTTAGTTGCTCGCGCATGTCGACCTCGCGGCTCAGACACAACCATGTACACCCGACGCCTTGGTCAGGATATTGACCATCGCGTGCTCGAGACGCGCGTCGCATAGCAGTCAGTTTGCAGCACACGCAATGGATTGGGAAGTAGCCCGTAGCGCCACCGATACACATATTTATGAAGAAATATCATGTCAGACTCAGTCACACGTCGTAGTGTATCTTTCATTATGGGATTTCATGAGGTTTATGGCCGATTCCGTCGATGGGCTTTGCGATGGATTTAGGCTTTAGCGTTGCTAATAATAGTTGAAAGGAAAATCTCACTGTTTACATAATAATAGAGTAGCGTTCAATCAAAACTAGGCGACCTCAGGAATATTGTAATTACTCCAAAGTATCATTACCGTTCAAGTTTGCATTGATCAGATATTACTAGAATAGGGCACACAGTTCCGGTGCTCGATTTATAATCATAGTGAAGGGCAAATACAACTGTCGGGTTCCAATCAGAGACATACAGGGTGAAATTTAACTCGTGAATTTTAATTTTGTTTCCTTAATCCATACGAAGAAAGTTATAGTCAGTTTGGTTAAAAAAGCCACCCAACTTGGTTAATAAACCTAGAAAATGGACGGAATTATTTTATCGTAATCGATAAGTTCTGAGAGGAAACCTGTGCTTATTAGAGGGACGTATATAGGCTAGAGATGATGAGATGATGAATCGATGAGTAAGTTCTTGGTAACGTTTTTAGTACCACCTCGAGATGGACTAACTAAGTACGAAGCTTTATTCCAATTATTTATTTGACAAACATTGGTTTTAACATGTGGGTATAGAAAGCAATGAAATAATAGACTGTAGAGCCACGATTACATTACATTTTGAGCTTCATTAGTTTGCTATAGAGAACGAACATTATGATACAAATCTTCATGGATTTAGGCAACTTTTATTTGCGTTTACACCAATAATACCCACCAACTACATCGCTGTCACCATAGGTGACTAAAGTTATGGATTCTCTGAAGAAGGGGAAGACGGGGAGTAGAGCGAGGGTGGCGTTCACCCTGTATAACAAGGGACAGATAACAAATTGAAAAATAAATATTAGCCATTGCCTGGTTGGGTTTGATGTAACCTAACTTGATACAACAAATAAAGATGTCTACCGAAGAACGTCTACATAAAATTGATAGTCTTCTTCGATCTTAACAATGGTAAAATCATCGATTATCGTTGAAACCACACTAAATACAAATCTAATACGGTATATGCAGTGCGTAGCTTCAAATTGATGAGGAATATTCCTGGTGGTGAGATTAGTACAACAGGGGCCTTACCATGCCGTCTTAATGCGATTCAATTCCGACACAGTTCTGGTTTTAGCAGTCCTTTTTAATATGGATCTGACAGCGAGCGAACCTAAACTGAATCGGCATTTAATTGCATTAAGACGTCATGGTAAGGCTCTTGAACAGTTAAACGTTTTTCGCTGTAATCAAAATTAAGTCGCCCTTTTGACCGCTTGTTCCCTGTACATAACTATTTTACATAACCAGGACATTCTAAGGTAAAATAAAGACTATTTTTAATTTAAAACAAACATGTTCGCGGCTTAGGGGTGGCCCAAGGGCCACACCCGCCGCACCTAATCCTAAATTAATCCAAATTAATCATACTACATTGGTTTTACCGGTGCCGATTATGTACGGGGAACAAACTCTTTTGACGCCTTACACTTTGAACATCAACCAATGTTTCTCAACTTCTCAAACTATCCCACCTACTGAAGTATACCGAATTCATTCTAATGCACCTTGTAGAAACTTATCTAACCTTAAACACGTTTGTTTAGGTAGTTATTGAAGTTATTCAATTGTTTTCATGCAAGCTATTGCAAGATGCTGTTATATCAAGTAATTAACTCTACAACTCACCGTTGTATTGCTCGCCTCTCTGACTTGTGACGCCTTCTTCGAAGCCAGAGGGCATTTATACTCAGGATTAAGAACGTCATCGACACGACGTAGCTGCTAGGACTAAATAGGCGTCGACTAGACAATGGTATTTCTTTACGCGGAAGATTTTAATTAATAAGTAGGTTCTGGAAGCCCGGGTTAGCAAAAGGTTGGGGGTTACCTGTGGGCTGGTATTTGAAATCAACACAATTCGGACCGGTCATCACAAAAAGATATACGGAGAATGCAACGGAACAATCGGATTTCCAGTAGAGTAATAGTATATTTTCGCAATTAACAATTGACCTTAATGGTTGCATTACTATGATAGTTTTTGTTTTAGTACCGTGTTGAGATGCTTTTGCGATGACCAGCAGGTTACGAAAAGCAGATTATATCATGTGAAAGTATTTAAATCTGTATTCTTCTTTCACGCAACGAATTTTCGGATTCAAAAAACTTCAGTTTTTAAACGGTATTTTTAAAAAGACATGTCAAGATTGTTTACTTTTTAAATGTTTAAAGAAACGAAGAGGTATGCCAATTGAAAACTAAACTCGCCCCAACTAAACTCATGCATAATAGTTTACACATTTTGAGCACATTTTGAATTACTCCAAAATTAGTGCCTTTCCGCTCTCACTAAAAGACTAGTATGAGAGTGAGAGACAGTAAACGAACTACGAATTTCGAAGTAGACCCCCTATGCCTTAACACCGCTGACATCGCCCAAGTTACGCCATTGCGTTTTATTCCATAGCCATAAACACGCATAGAATAGCTTCTATATCCTATATATCAAAGGTCAAAGAGTAACTTCAGTGGTTTAATGACGGAAGATAATAGAAACTGATTCACCTGGATCACCTTATAGGATCATAAATCATCTTAGTGCACCATAAAATGAGCCATCATAATCATGTTGATACATCTGAATGTGTTTAGACATTATCAAGCTTGGGAAGCTTGTTTGTTTGCAGAAGATTGTGCTCATCATCTCCATTCTACATCCCACTGCTGCGGGCACAGGCTTCCTCTCATAATAAGCTGAGACATAGTATTTTTTTACATCTTCATATTTTTAGTTAATTATTCAACTATTCAGGGTGGAGACAATTAAAATCATAAAAATCATTGCAGCCGTTCTTTAGTTATGAATGTTGGTTTGGTCGGATTAGGGTCCTCGCCCACGGCGACTTTTTGTACTTTTTTGCGATGCTGTAGCGCGTTGGCATCGCTTCTGTAGCGCTTTAAAAAGTCACCGTGGGCGAGGGCCCTTAGAGCTTCGTTGAAGCATTGCCTGGAAACAGTGGCGTAGCTAGGTAACCAAGGGCCCTGCGCCCTGGTGCAAATAAAGAAATGGGGCCCCACTTCTAGTTTAGATATAAACTGGTTACGTTTTAATAATAATAGTTCGATCCAAATTTTCTGGTAATGATTCGAGGGCCCTCTGAGTTTGAGGGCCCCGGGGCACTGCCCCGCCTAGTCCCTATAGGTAGCTTACGCCATTGCCTGGAAACTACAACTTAATGGATTTTTTTTCCAAGGAACAACTCGCAACGAATTGCTTATTTAGTTACCTACTTAAGTTTAAATGGTAGTTAAAAATCTATTTCAGTGCTGCATTTTCTTACATATTTCATGGCCAGTTTGAGGTGCATAAATAGTTAGGAAAAAATATTACTCATATACGCCACCTCATAACGCAGCCTAGTGTTTAAAAATACGCGCAGAGAAACACACCTGAACTTTTTTCGAACGTACCGAAACATTTCAAAAAATTAACCTTTTTAGTCCCAATATTTATAAACAAATGGCGTGCGTCTCCCAAAACAGAAGGAAACTGGCGTTATTGACTTGTGAATCAGCCTTTAATTTTTTACTTAATTTACTTAAAGTAAAGGAAGTGGCTGTATCTAACCGTAAGTAAAATGGAAATCTCAATTTTACCTATTTATAGATGACTGAAATATCCCACAGTAAAGTTAAGTAGGTATCAGAATTTACAGACTAGGTGAAGGTACTTGGTTTTCATCAGGTACATGGACATCAAGAGTATAAATATATTTATTAGTACACTTTTATACTTATGAATCGTAAAGATTAACCATTAATAACTGCGACATGATGCGCGATTTCCTTGGGATTAATTTATTACATTGAACTGCCATAATAATTCAAATTATATCGATAATAGCGCCCTCTTGACAATAGTCATACATTAATGATTTACTTTTAATTTGCAAATGCAACGTAGTTAGTATCATTTTTATTTAACCGTTATTGTGTGTATGTAAAGCTGCGTCATGGAAAAAAGTTTTAGCTTTTAAAAAATATACAATTTGATGTGAAATGCAGCAATAGCCGAGATTTAGTCACATTTTTCAATTTTGTAAGTTTTGTAGCAAACTCACGTCAGCTAGGAGGCTGAATTACTTAATTGTGCTATGTTCAATGTGAACACTGTTTTGTCAATGATTTAAACTCTTTGTGCTTTGTCTATGAGCCATGTCCTACTGTTTGTGTTCCAATAAATAAATAAATAAGTGCATAAATGAATGAATAAATAACCTTATTATATATTAAGCCTATTGGGTAGGTACCAGGTACAGAAAGAACATGATGTAAATTCTACTCAAAATTTAATGTTATCTTTTTAGATTGGCATAGATCTGCAATTCCTCCCGGATTACTGATTTATGAGTTTCTCATTTACTGGATCTCTCCTTGGACTATAAAAGGTTTATCCGGATTGCTTCTGTAGATTACTATTACTATTTAATTAATCACGATTAGCGAACTTCATTGTAAAATTGCCCTGAAACTATTTAATTGCTCTAATCAGCGCTTTGTGACGGACGTTCCATCTGATTCTGGAATTTCCCTGTGTTTCATCATCATCGGATTTCTCATACCTAATTACCTCTTCTTATTTCGAATTATGAAAGCAGCTGTAATAAGCTATAGTCATGAACGAGAAATGAAGGGCCAGATTCCTTATCTTTTCCTGCTAAAATTAAACATGGCTGAAAGTGTGTCGTATGTATCTGCTGACTTACTATAATTGGCATTGTTCATTTTTTTTAGTATGCTCCAATTCGAAAACCATTTCGAGGAAAACCATCATTTATCCGATTTATCTTGTCCGATTTCAAAAATACTTTATGATTGCAGATATTTTTGTAAAAGTACTTTGAACCTTTGTTTGACCGAACGACCCGGTTTTTAGACAGAATCCAGCATCGAATGCTTGCCACAAAAATGAAAAAAAAAGTTTAGCTATGGCAACTGTCACGTGTCACTGTCAAATCGACAAAACCAAAGACAAAGCCGTTTTTTTTTATAGCCAGCCGAACGAAGGCGATTGGGATTCTGTCTAAATTCACGAATTATCAAACAGCGAAAAAATATTTATTATTAATTAACAAAGCTACGTAAAAGCATAATATTCAAATTAGTTGCTTGAAATTTATTTATTTATCTTTAATATATATAACATGACAGTTGACACCATAGCGTTACATAAGATAAATAAAATAAATAAATAAATAAAAATAAAAATTGACACTTCGAAATCAGTACTCATTTGCTGTAACTGTAACCGTTGCTTGTTACAGTAACCAAAAACCATCGTGTGAACGTGGCGTACGGTCAGGGGCGTGCAGTGGGTTTTGACAGAGGGTAGGCATATTGACAACAAAACCGCGTGTCGGGCACATTTACGTTTGCTTATATGCCTGTAAGGGATTAACGCTTCTGCGTACGGTTAACTACGAATACCCGGCTTGACCATCGGTCAAAGAAAGTCGTCATCATACGCCGATGCCTCGGAGAGAGGTGCAACACGTGTCCGGAGTATTTTTTATGATAGTGGTGGTGTTAACTGTGGGATGGATCGTTCTTTTGTCGATTATTTCATTTACTAAAGCTTCAACGGGAGTGCGGCAGTTTGCGTGACTTAACTTCGCTATTTCACAATGTAAACGCGAGTAACACCTAAACGTATTCTTTTTTCTCTGTATTACTGTATTTTTATATTTTTTATGTGCAATAAAGAGTTTACATACATACATACATACATACGTATTAACTTAACTAGTTAACTATTTTACATTATAATTATTATATACTAGCTTCTGCCCGCGACTTCGTCTGCGTAGAATTATACATAAAACCTTCCTCTTGAATCACTCTATCTATTAAAAAAAACCGCATCGAAATCCGTTGTGTAGTTTTAAAGATATAACCATACATAGGGACATAGGGACATAAGGGACAGAGAAAGCGACTTTATTTTATACCATGTAGTGATATAGAGTAGAATAAGAAACTATTAAAAAATCAGCCCTCTTGCGTGTCGTTATGTCAAAGTTCGCTCCCAGCATTATTTCACAGGTGTTAATAGCGACAAATCATAAAACAATATGCTGTGCTTGGATCACTGCAAGGCAATTAGGATGCAGTTGCACAAACGCAGGCGTCAGCGTATTGTGCAAAAGTGCACGTGGCCTGGGACCTAAGACATTGCTTAAACCAGCGTAGTCTCTAGACAAAGTCCATCCCAAGTTTATGATGCATTCGTTGTGTAAGTTCAAGGTTTAGCGTGGCGAGACCAAGAGCCCGATTTTTGAAAGCAAATAGCTCGAAAGTGCTATTCGAAAGCGAAATAAATTACAGTTCAAATTACATTTTTGACTAGTTGAGTAGATTAATTAGAACTGTGCTGATTTTCTACTAATGTACCTGTATTCCAAATTCAGCACGATTTTTTACCACTTTCTAGTGGTAATTTTCACATTATCTGCTTTCAAAAATAGGCCCGTAAATCGTTTTTGATTATAGACAATGCTAAGAAAATTGAATGAAATTGTACGGGATTGACATAAGCCTACGAAAATTACGTAATCTGATCCGGTTTAACGTTGAGCCTCAGGTATTAAGTTTTTCCTACAAAAAAGGCTCGAACGCATTCGCGTAACGTCTCTATTCATTAGTTTCAAATAGATTTTTCTTTAAATTTGTTGAACTGATCAAAGATGAACAAAGCGTAACATATTTATATTATAAAAATATTTTAGTGCATCTTCTGTGGTTACTATAAGCTGTGCATTCGTTTTTTGCATGTCTATCTCTGCCCTATTGTCTGCTTATGAAAATAATAATTTATATGCACTGTGATTTTCCATGCTAGTTTTGTTCTCATGTACAAAAAAGCCTCTAAGAAACTTTACCTATCTATCGTCATAAAAACACTTTAACACTATTTTTTTTATTAGTTTGCGCCACTTAGGTTAAAACATAAAATAACTCAACCAATCATGCGACTATATCACTACAAGATGAAAAATTGTAATTACTTTTTAAATACAGCGCAGTAAAAATCTCTATTGCTTTAGAAGTAACGCTCGAAAAAAAAAATTTGAAAATTCGAGTATTTGCCAAAATCCCTATTTATTTATACGGCATAAAAGGTATCACAGGTCACAGTTCAACGGGCTCGACTGTTAGCCTAGTTTTGTTAATAATTTACTAGACAGAAACATTAATTAAAAAAAGAAGTTACCAGCGCCATCTGTGTTTTGATCGTGGAAGCTCCACGAATGACAAGTCCGGTAAGCTAACGATTACGCGTTGATCATCTTGATAGGCAGCGCTGTAACACTCGCGCGGCTCGATAGATGTCGCTTTATTCATTTGCTTCCTAATTACTTTTATTTACATCTACAAATTTATACGCAATTTTAATAAGGTTCAAAGTATGTAAGTTCTTGGAAAAAACGCGTTGATGTCTTTTTGATCGTAATTTAGAAGTGAAGTTTTGTAAGTAGTAGTTAACGCACGAAATTCATTTTAATTTTATGACTAAAGCTTTTCCTAGTTGAAAAGACTGAATCTACACTAAAATCATTAACTAATTATTGAGTAACGTACTATTGTTCATGAAGATAAAGCCGCCAGACCACGGGTAACAATATGCAGATCAGAAAGTAAGTTATTATTGCCGCGCCGGGGCCCGATTTTTGAAAGCACATGTGTGAAAATACCACGAAAGTGGTGAAAACTTGTGCTGAATTCGAAATACGAGTAGCTTAGAAGATAATTACGGCTCTCATTGAAATGAAATGAAATGAGTTTATTTTGCTGGAACATACACAGGTTTGGTTTTAAAATATTTGTGGAAGTCCAGGGAAGGTATAAAAGGTGAGGAAACATAAAAAACAGGAACGGGGGCGAAGCCGTGGGCAACAGCTAGTACCATGTATAATTATGTTGATTGCCTTTACGGTATTCTCTGAAGTTATTTATTCTTGGGTCTAACATGACGCTCGCATAATTCGTATTTATTTGTTATTCACTCAAACGCCGATCATCTGTGACGCTTTTTGCATAAATTGTGGTAAGGTACGCTGATTATTATTAATCTGCACATAAACTTTACTCTGGGTTATGGTATAATTATTTATAAGAGCACGTACTAAGTCTAATGAAAACGAGATGCGCAATATTAAGAAAACCTTTGACCCTTAAATCTCTTCAAAGTACTGTAAACCCCATTGCAAGTGCGAAAAATTGTTCAAAAAATACAAAATATCCTTACAAAATTGGATTTATCATTTCCTAGCCAGAATTAGATTACCTACTTTGTCATAAGTTTCGGGCAACGGCAACGTTTTGCAATAACATTATGACATTTTAACAGATAAAATCCGACCGCTGTCAATTCAGTACAAATGGATAGATAAAGCATGCCAAAACACAGTACTTCTTCTTCTCTCCTTAATGGCGGCCGTAAGGCTTGGTCCGAGCCGATGACAGTGCGGTAAAAATATAATTCAAAAATCTTGTGACAAAAAAATGTCGGCAACATTGTACGGTAATGGTCAATGACCCCCCCCCCCCCCCTGTCGGGCTCTTAGCCAACGGTCAACGATATCCCTCAGAAACTGCCAGGAAATCATTAGCCGATGCCCAGGGTGCACCGGACCAAGCACTTCTTTTCCCCCCGGACGGATCCAAAAACGAACCGCAGCTCTTGACCACACGTGGAGGTAACCCGACTCGAACCCCCAAAACACAGTAGTTTCACGATGATATTTGACATATTAAAACGTTATAGTTATGGACTTAAGGTGCGACCACACCGTTGCGTTCACGCAACAAAATGTATGAAGAAACGGTGAGAAAACGTGACGCTTACGACACGTCACTGCGTATACGCAGCGGTGTGATCGGACCTTTAAACCTTATTTTTTAATTGACGGCGTTTGTTGGGCGTTACTTGAGGAAAAACTGAATCACATTATCAGCGGAAGAATATCAAGAAGGTTGTACGTATACTATTATGAATCAGAGCATTAAGCGGCTTTGTTTACATCTCAATGCCGGTGCATGACTCAACAACCACAATAGGCTACTACATTATAATTAAATAGGTAAAATAGGTGACACGTATAAACGCGATCTGAATGTTGTTGATGTAGTCACGGCCCTTCATACAAACGACGATAATGACCCTCTAAAGGTTGGGGTAAAACCAGATAAAACCTACTGCCTAGCGGGAGCGTCAGCCAAGTTCAAAGTAAAAGGAACTGGTGACGCAGCCGTGTGTATATTTACACGAATCGTTTCGAGCTACTTTTCACTTCTTCACAACTCGAACTATTTATTAACCTACATAACCCATAGTAACAATACCTTGGAGTAAAGAAAAAACATAGAATGTACCAGTTGCTTCTTTTCCCGCGCAGATGGTAAAAGCCCATCGAGGGAGAAGGTAGACGAAAATCTTAGGAATCGTTATTTTGATTCTCTTTTCCACCTATACGCCCACAATCATACCAAAGGCTCTGTCTACTCCGTAAGGTATAAAAACGTGACTTATGTATGTATGTATGTAATTTTCCATACATACTCTTACTTATGGAGGTAAATTTTTAATCACGTTTGTGAGAATACGTTTCGAAAATTATGATTTTTTAAATTCAATTTTGAAGTAACATGTACCTAGCTAGAATATTTTTCGAGCATTTCGTTGTAAGTATGTAGCAATATGGGCTCTATGTTCACACATGATCACATCAAAATCATTTAAAGATCGTTCTCGGCTCTTTAACTATAATTTTTCAACAAAAATTGTAGCAAAAAAGACAATTTTTGCCATCTCAACAAATTTTATCTAAACATAAGAGGGTAAAAAATCTTAACGAACAACGATTTTATTTTAGACGACTGACTTTTTATGTTTATTGTTTGTGCTAATTGTTTGAGTTAAAGTTTGTTGAATATCAAAGTGTATCCGTAATTATCCACAGCATTGTTTGTGCGTAGTTAAAAACTGATGGAACTATTAGAATAGCCGTATTTCCCCTGAATTATTTTTATACAGGTTGATGCGGAATGGAAGATTTTTGCAATGTTTTTCCTTGTTTCTGCATACATTTTATGGTTATTTTTAAACTTGTTTCATGTGGAAGGTTTGTCGTCACGGTTATTTGTAAAATTGACAATTTATAAAAACGATTACAGATATGCACATGAGTATGTATAAGTTAGTATAGGCAACAGTACTTAAGAAAAGTTTTTGTGGGCAAATCTTGAGATTTTTGCTGTGACTTTTACCTACTAAGTACACTTGTCATACAAGGCATAAAACCCTTACCTACTAATATTATAAATGCGAAAGTAACTCTAACTCTAACCTTAAAACAATAAAAAATATCGCTGATTGGAAACTACCGTCAACGGGTTATTGTTCTTTTTTGAGACTCATTTTATTTCAAAATTGAGCGTGCTTGTAAAGGTTTTGATGATAATGTAAGAATCACGAACATCGATTTATTTAACTGCACTTTAAAGTCAATAAAAGATGTGTTTAAGCAGGCTCTCTAGCTTGTTAGTGATTTTTAAGCTATTTTTTGTAAAAAAAAATTCATCAAAGGTTGCCGGCGAGGTCCTTTTTTAGGGATTACCTCACCTTTGTACATTGTTTGTCCTGTAACCAACGTTTCATGTGTTTTAAGTATGGTAACGATTACATACAACATGTATCTATGTTGTGTAGACATTTCTCCTACTTAGCTATTTGTTTGTTTTGTTGCTGTGCCATGTACTTGTATTATTTTCAACTAAGGAAACTATAGGTCTATTTTCACTCATTGTCATAGTTATTTTATGTACCTATACGACTGTTTGTTTCTTAATAAATAAAAAAATAAAAAATGCAACACGCTGTGTATACCGACGTCGTTTCAATACATCAATCACCGGTACAACGTACTTGGGGACAAATTAGATGTTTTAGACGCGGGCGGAGCAGCTATATAACCACTAGTTAGTGCAACGGACGGCCATACGTCACCTGCATCCTACTTACGATACACAATGGTAGGTCTTACATCTATTGTATGTTAAGTTAAAGTTTCTATTTTATTACAAGCTTTTTAGGTGACTTTACTTTACTTCACACCAAATTTCAAGTCGATCCGGAATGAAGTTAAAGTCTAATTTGACACAAAAATACACTGCAAGTATAAGCTGGCGTGTATTTATCCCAGCGGATCGCACTTGCGGTCCAACGGGGTAATGCCGCCAGCGTCATGGGGACTCTGCCGCAGCCAGTAGGATTGGACGGGGTTTTCTTTTTATAACTTTTTTTTATTTGTAAATATAGGTATTTTAAAGTTATTTTTAGGATAGATATGTGGTTTTTAGGATAAGTGTTTGTATAGAAAATAATTGAGTATTAAAATACAACTACAGCACTGCAAGTTAACAAATATTTTCAATGCCCTCTTTATTTGCCTGTGCTTATTTGATCTGCCATTGAAGTTGTGTGTATACCAAATTTTAAGTCTATTGGAACATTGGATGTGGATAAAAATTGTGTTGAAAGATTTGTTTGCATTATTTATTTGTCACTTACAAATAGAACTATAGCGCTGGCAGCTTCCCCGCACAGACTCGCAGTAACGATGCATCGCGGGAATGCTGCCTGCGTGGAGATCTAACCTACCCTTAGGTCCATCCAAGTTCATTTTAATTTTTTGCGTAAATTTTTGTTTAGTCATTTTTAAAGTAGCTTTAGTTTGTATTTGTGTTAATACTTTCGTAATTACTTACAAACTAGCTGTAGCCCGCGACTCCGTCTACACAGAATTCGTTTATCGCAAAAAATTCGATTGCCGCTATCCCGGATAGTATGGATTAAATTCTATCTGACAGACTTAACAAAAACTCAATTTCTTCTTTATTTTGTAGGCGACCAGTCCATAATTTTAGACCCTAATTGCCTGAAGTTATTGCATACAAGTAATAATTATAGTTTCATATTTAACTTGCAATTTTCAGATGTTCAAATATTGCTTGTTTTTGTGCTGTGTGGTGTTTGCCCTGGCAGAGGAGAAATACACGGACAAATATGACAACATAGACTTGGATGAAATACTTGAGAACAAGCGGCTATTGCAGGCGTACGTTAACTGCATACTCGATAAGGGCAAGTGCACTCCTGAAGGCAAAGAGCTAAAAGGTAAACAAATAAGTTTTCGTTAAACTAAAAGTACCTACAAGATTTGTTTTCATACTAAACATTTTAGTTTCTAAGTATTGTTAGTATAGGTTGTATAGGTCTACGGACTGGCTGGTTTACGAACTGGTTGGTTCGTGTTTGTGCTCAAGTTTTATAAATCGAACACTCGTTCGATTTTATTCGAATTTTGTTTAGAACTTGTAGGCAGACGGGAGATCTGCTTGAACCAGGAACCAAACCGTTTCCCTGGTATACTGTAACATTCAATTTCATCAAAGCTGAATAAACAAAGTATTAATTTAATACAATTGCATTTCTATTTCAAGTATTAAGCCTTAAGGAACAAAAGTTTGTTTAGGACGCATCGTGATCCGTACTTACTACACCGTCCGATTTAAGTAGAGCTCCAAGGCAACTCCACATGTACACAGACAGTAACTATACAGATTAACAGACAACGTGATATTTAGAAATATTTTTTAGTGACATTATGAATATTACGAGATAAGGTTCAAAATCTAACCCACATGTTAGGTATAGCCAATTTCAAATCAATCCGACCATTACATAATGGAGGATTCGGGTTCCCGACCATAGCTTTGCTTTTCGGTTTTTTCTGTGTTCTAATTTTCGGTGTCGTTTAGAAATATAAAAACCTTTAACGCTCGTACAAATATATATACATATAGGTACATAACTATACATTTGACATGTATAGATTTAACAAGCAGTAAGAATTCTGTAGATATTAGGAATATCATTAACTTTGATCTAAAATCTCATATACTAACATATATCTAGTATATAAAACATAGCAAGGTTAATGTAACCCCAGGTACATTATAAATTCCTTCAAATTTGATGGCAATGATGGTTTTTCCAAGTGCGCTGGTAGTTTCAAAAAGAACATGTAAAAGAGCCCTTGGCGACCAACTTGCAAAAATAATTTTTCATTTTCATTTTCTTCATTGTTGTTTTAATAGGCCCTGTTATGTTGAGATGCAAACTGACTACTATAGGATGAATGGTGTCGAAAACTTGACATTAAATCTATAAATTACGCATTGTTTTCGACTGTCAACAGCACAGGTCACTCGCCTTGACCTCATCCGTCTTCGGATGCGAGACTCGTCGCTATTGCCTCATACCAGGCTCTTTTATTATTAAGTAAACTAGTAAATTTATCAGAACCCAATAAAGACCAAATTAACTTACACGGTTTCCACTCGTTATTTTAACTGATCGGCCGAGTAAACCCACTCCGAAACCATGGTAGCATGTCCGAAAAGTCAGGGTAATAAAAACATGTAAAGTCAAGGAATTCATTCCTGACCCATCGAGGGACCTCTTCACATAACACGTCAGCCACGTCACCTGGATGACCGATGACTAAATAGATTTAACACCCCGAAACCCTATACATACTAAATTTAATGAAAATCGTTAGACCCATTTCAGAGCTTCAGATTACCCCCTTTATTCATAAACGCTCTATAGGCTTCTGCTAACTTAGCAATCGTTTGTCCTTACTTTGACATTTACTTTTCACATATAAGGACAAACGATTGCTAAGTAAGCAGAAGCCTATAGAGCGTTTATGAATAAGGGGGTATATGTATATACAAGAATTGCTCGTTTTAAGTTATTAGATAATGACATTGCATCATCATAACTTAGTATATTTACATGTTAGTCAAGGTCAACCTCAACTTACCATTTAGGACAGTGTTACTTTTTGTGGTCACGGACCACTTTCACAATTTCAAAAGTTCCATGGACCCCTGACTAAGCTTGTTACAGAGAATGAACACAAAGCCTAATATTAAAAAAACACTTTAAGTACAAACGGTATGGGTTGAGTGTTGCTGCGGACCCCTGGCACATACGGACCCTTAAGGGTCCATGGACCCCACTTTAAGAAACCCTGATTTAGGAGGAAGCTGAAACATCCTGTCTTTAAGAACAGGCGGGCGTGCAAATACAAATAAAGCTGTGTATGTACAATAGTTCAATTAGCTTGGCAATGTTTAGTTACACGTGTAACTTTATACATTCTGTATACAATGTATACACACGGCAAGGCGCAGTTTCCTTAAATCCGCTTCACTTTGCCGTACTCAGAACTCCGCTTCGACTTTATATTGGGTCTGAGATTAATCTGTATCGACCTATTTTGGATTGTACCCGCATCACACATTTTCAAAAAGTTCGTTAACATTTAGTTGAATATCGTTTCCAGATCACCTGGAAGACGCTCTCAAAACAGGCTGCGAGAAATGTACTGAAACCCAAAAGAAGGGGGCTTCGAAAGTAATCGAGTTCCTCATCAAGAACGAACTGCCTATCTGGCAGGAGCTGACCGCTCGTTTCGACCCTGAAGGAAAATACAGGAAGGTATACGAGGACCGCGCCAGAGCCAATGGCATCCAAATACCGGAGTGATACGGCACGAAACCGTTACATTTCAACCAATCAGAGTCGAGTAAAATTTTCAACGATTAAATGCTCTTTTGACAGCCGTAAGTTTGCTAATAAGTAGGTAATTTTAAGCGTCTTATGTGAAGATAATAGAAGGGTCAGGCTAGGCTCTTTGTTCACTCAGGTCTAATTTCTCAGGTCTATCCAAGTTTAATTATATACCTACATCGTGATTTTAATTGTTCTTTGTGTTTTTATACGTTTAAATAAAAATAATTTATCAATAAAATTTCCGCTTTTTGTTATTTGTGTGAACTTGTAATGACGCAGTACATAATTGTGGAATTACCTTCTATTTATTGACGATTATTTATCAAAGCAAAAACAGCAATTCCCCTTCTACTTAAGTAGAGCTTGAGTCGTACTTATTAAGATATTAATTACCATTATAAGATAACTGAGTTAAAAGGGTCTCTGTCCATTCTCATAACTGAGAACTATTAGGGTATATATGTATAAGGGTTATTAGGCCTCAATTCATAAATACTCTTGAGTCAGACACATACAAACATTTATTAAAAAAATTAGAATAATCATCAGAAAGCTATTTTCTTGTCTTCCTTGCCCTGCGTACTTACTACAAGTAAGTATTACTTGATTCTTCTATCATAGTACTAGGTCTTGTCAGCGGTAGGATTGGTGGAAATAAAAAGGTTTTGAACAATTTTATAACATCAATTTATGTATCCCATGTTATATAATTCCTATACTGGTATATATTGAAATATTGACTCTTATTTTTACCCGACTACGGCAAAGCAAAAAACTACTGTGACTACAGCTTCTCAAGCTTCAATATCTGTCTCTACACAGAAAATTCAGTGTCCTCAAAATCTTGTTTCACACTTTTCAGCGTCGTTTTTGTCGTAGTTGCGTTTTAGTTTTTTTGCTCTTCTTCTTTTAACTTTAAAGAAAATTAATATGGGTATGTATTTCATGGATTCATAATTAAAATATATCAATAAAAATAGGGGAAAAATGCAACAATTACGACAATTTAAACTTTACTTTCTTTACGCCAAAGTCATTTCAACAACAACAGGATTTCATATTAGATATAACCGCACTCGAAAGTACCATTCGGAAATGCTTTGTGTATTTTTACAAAAATAAAGTCCAAATAAAATTTTCAACTAGTTAATGATTCTTAATCTACTCGTGTTTCAAATTCAACACCATTTTTCAGCTCTTAAAATATTATTTTCGTATAAATCTGCAGAGATATTCCGATCTATATTTTTTGTTACGCTTGTATAATTCGTGACAATCCTTCCGAAACGATCAAGACAGTTAACGATCTCGGATGCTTCTTGCACAAATAAGATCATTTAACGTACTTTGTAAGAAAACAATAAAAACATTATAAGCAAAGAACAATAGACGCTATGCCGCGATATTTTTTATATTTGCATAAAGAAACGTTTTAACTACAGAACAATCGGATACTTAATAGGAGCAATTATAAAGGTGCATTCGCGTATTTAACTCGAACTGGGATAAAAGCCAATGGGTTTTCAATCGATCTTCAGTATTCACTGATACTAACAGGAAGATGAATTGGTTGTTAGTGCTATTCGGGTTCGGTCTTTTATGTTTGTCTCTCGGAGAGCAATATACAGACCGATATGACAACGTAAATATTGATGAAATATTGGCGAACAAAAGATTGCTGATCCCGTACGTCAAGTGTATGCTTGGCCAAGGAAGGTGTACGCCGGAAGGGAAAGCACTAAAAAGTAAGTGGAATTAATATATAATTAAGTACTAAGTAATATATAAATAAATACGGGTCAATAAATACACAAAGTAAAATAAAAATATGAGTGCGTCTGAATCTATTATTTCTAATTTAAATTAGAGTTCTATTAAAACAAAAAGATAACAACACCAACTTTTATAATGTACTTATATTTATTAGATTTTAACACGGGCAGGTAAAACACGCGCTTAATTTAAGTTCTATTTCCTCGCGAAACTCAAGTGTCCTTTTTGCGTTTGAGAATGTAAGTACTTTATTTATTAACCAACTTCGAGTGACGATGCACTAAACTTATTTCCATGGAGAGTGATAGATTTTCCACTAACATACTGATTGTTTATTTGTTAGTTGGGATTTTGGAGACCAATAACACTAATGTTACCAAGAACAAAACACCACAGTACGTTTTTTTTAGTAACTTAGTTTTAATCAGCTTGAACAACATAAAACCCAGTTCATACTTATAGAAATGGATACATTCCTGAAAACCTTAGGTTCTTTTAGCGTTGCACTAAGAGCCTTAAGCTTTTCAACAAACAGTAGGTATCTTCTTCGATATCGTTTACATGCACAATTTTAATACTTAACTTTTTGCTCTACCTTACTACATAATTATGTACATACATACATACACAAATCACGTCTATATTCTTTACGGTAACAAAACTTAAAGGCCATGTTTAGCATGATTGTAGGCGTATAGGTGGAAAAAGGAATCAAAATAGTAATGGGTGACCCGCATCGCCTATAACATGATTCCTAAGAATTTCGCCCATTTCCTCGACGGGCTTTTACCATCTGCGCGGGACGAGAAGCAACTGGTACATTCAGTGTTCATCTTTTGCTCTCAGACCAGCATGGATTATGTACCTAAATAATAATAGCAGTTTCACTCAGTTCTGAGACAGGTGTTCAAAATTACCTCTCAAGTAATACAACTCGACTTTTTGTATATTTTTTAGAACTTACAATAAATTGTCTGTATCCTGTCCCCGGTGTACCCGGGCACATTTAAAACCACTTTTTGCAAAACTACATAAAGTAAAATACCTAGTAAAAATATTAACCAGTTCAAGAACAGGTTTTGATGTTACTAGTTTAGTGTCGCAAATGTCTGAGACACGGGAATCCCATACCGTCTGATAGTTAAAGTTGTTCTTTAGACATCAGTAACGAAGGGCCTAGAATATTTATTTCGTACTTCTGACATCAAAATTGCAGACGACAGATGACCCTGGCCCAAAAGCTTACAGTATAAAAGCGGCGCAGGAATGCTGCCTGCGCAATGGGGATAGTCCGTGCAAATACAATACAAATACTCTTTATTGAACACCACAAATCAGTACAAAACAATACAGAATCAAAGAACAAAGTAGACAACAGATTTTTTAGCGTTCGTTTTATTTTCGTTTAGTTACTTTTAGTTTAGAATGCTTCCATGCTGGTCTGGGAGTAAATAAAAAACAGAATGTATCAGTTGCTTCTCTTCCCGCGCAGATGGTAAAAGCCCATCTAGGGAATGGAAATCATGACTTATAGGCGATGCGGCTAGCAACTCATCACTATTTTGATTCTCTTTTCACACGCCCGCAATCACGCTAAAAGTGGCTTTTAGGTCTTATTACCTTAGGCTCGGTCTACCCCGTAAGGGATAAAGACGTAATTTGTATGTAAGTTTAGAATTGTATTAATGCGTTTTGTAATAATTTACATCACATAAAAATATGTTTAAAATGCTATAGTTTCTTGTTAAAAAGAAGCCTCGGTCGAACATCTTCGTTTCTAGACCAGTCGGAAACCTATCTTACCTACATAACTCACGTCTCTATCCCTTACGGGGTCGACAGGGCCTAAGGTAACAATAACAAGGCCTATCTTGACCTCATTTTTATCCTGGCCCGATTACTCAAGCCAAGCCGAGTATTTTTAGCTCCGTACGCGACAGTTTAATGACAAAACCTTGATCTTCTACTCTTACATGAAGGCTATGCACGGCAAGCCTTCCTAACCATTTTCCTCATTTTAATCTCGGTTTTAAGTTAGTATCATCTTTTTAATTTTTATCAAAATTTAATAATCTTAAATATGCTGAACTACCTAATCTTCACAATAAAAAGAAAAAAAGGAAATAGTTGTACTTTCGGATTTAATGGATTTAACATAGTATATACCTACATAATAGTTACTCATGCTAAACGTGGCCTTAAGGTTTTGTTACGGTAGGCTCTGTCTACCCCCCACGATTCTAGGGGGGGGATCAAGTATACCCAGTCCCCCCACCTTTTGGCGCAGGAGCCCCGGCACATAGACTGGGGCGGCCGGTGGGCATACGCGGTGACACCCTCATGCTCCCGCGGTGCCCCCCAATGGCAGCGAGGGAATACCGGTGAGTTGTTAGTGGGTATGCCTCCCCTGCCTCCTTCCACCCAGGAGGGGGAGGCTCTGTCTACCCCGTAAGGGATAAAGACGTGATATATTTATGTATGTATGTATATGGTCATGATAGTCACATAAAGTCGACTCACCTATATAACCTTTTTATTTTGCGACTAAACCATGCACTTTTCAGATCACGTCAACGACGCCATGACTACGGGCTGCGAAAAATGCACGGACTGGCAGAGAAAATCCGCCAGGAAAGTCATAAAGCACATTAAGGAACACGAACAGCAGCACTGGGAGCAGTTGAAGACCAAATATGACCCTGGAGACAAGTACAAGCCGACATACGAGCAATTCCTTGCCCACGAAGATTAGCCTGAAGATTTTCGAAGGACCTTACAACTACGTTACCGCAAACACTTAAAACTACGTTTCCCTATCGATAGTTTTAATAGAAAATGCCATAAATATCGATAAGTCTATCAATACTGCTTATCGATAATATTATACAGAAACGTGCGAACCCTATTGATACTTTCGATTCGATGCCATTGATACTACCGAATAAAGGTAACAATCGATTGTTCAAAACTAAAGGGAGTATCATTAGTTTGTATAATATTGAAAAGCAATTGTATGTATCGCTTTGTATTGTAGTCTCTTTCAACATGAAACTACTGTGAGACTCAATTATAATTACGCAAACGGATGACTCACGTATAAAAGTCGAGTGATACTCGACATGTTTTGGACTAGTTCGTAGTGTTTCCTCTTCTTAATGTTCGTTTTGCTGCCGCCGGGGCGAGCGCTCCAAGAGGAAGGACTACGAACAAGTCCGAAACATGTCGAGCACCACTCGCCTTTTTTACGTGAGTTTGTGTAATTACTATTGTAGTCTACCAAGAATATCGATAGTATCGATTACTATCAATACTATTGTCTCTAACTATCGATAGTCTATCAAAACACTATCAAGCGGCAACACTACCTTACAGCATCAGTACTCACCAGTAATTTCAAAGACACTGGGTTAATCACGTTTTAACCAAATTATATCGGATACTTACCAAATTGTTTCGCTCCAATTAGAGAACCTTGTTCAGTGGGTAGCGTGCTCTCTTCGCTGCGCTATGCCTCGCAACGCTCACCATAACTATAAAGAATAGATTCGAAACTATCTGTTTGTATTCGACATATTCTTTTAAGTATTGTGATCATAAAGGATCCATACGTGTATCGATTAATTAATAAAGTGTCAGTTTAGTGTACAGTTTGAGGAAACAAATTATTAGCGTTAGTTTTGGAGCTATTGCAGTAAAATCAAGTTTCGCTTTTTTTTATTCGGAACCTACTTGTACTTATAGGTTTAAAATAAAAGCATGTTTATTTCTGCATTAAGATGAGATTAAAAAAAAAGATGATCAGACAGAGATGACTGTCACGTTTATGATGTTATCAATTATCCATATCAGGAAAAGGGATAGCTAGTGTCTGAACGTTGCTTTGTATGAATTTACTGTTACCGCATCCAAAATGCTAATCAATAACAAATATCAAATAAAGTTTAATAGTACCTGGTTTGTTTCATTTATCGAATCATAAGCTATTATCATATTTTATTTTAAATTTGAGCGCTTATATCGCTCGACTCGAGTGCGACTTCATAGAATAGGGCTAAATTATAATTTACTTACAGGTTTTGCTAAATGTCTTACGTACCTATTTTACATTCTAATATAACACTGGCAGTCATAGAAAAAAAAAAAGTCATTTGTTTTTTTTATTAATCTTAAAAAGCGAACATCAGTCTTTTGAAACCTTAACCTAAACCTACGCTCGGACGGCTCTCAGTTCATTCTCGTACTTGACGACGTACTTGCGCTGGGGATCGTACTTGCTCACAAGTTGGTCCCAGTAAGCGCTTTCCTTGTTGATAAGATGGCCGATGACACGCCGCGTGGCGTTCCGCTGGCTGTCCGTGCACTTCGCGCAGTAGTTTTCGAGAGCTTCCTTGATGTGAGCTGTTGAATGAAGATAGTAGGTAATTATTAGTCATCATCATCATCATCAGCCTATATTAGTCCACTGCTGGACATGGGCCTCCCCTAATGAGCGCCACAGCGCCCTGTCTTCAGCTTGACGCATCCAGCATCTGCATGCAGCCTTTCGCAGATCGTCATCCCACCTGGCCGGAGGGCGTCCTACACTACGTTTGCCGAGTCGCGGTCTCCACTCAAGAACACATTAATTATTAGTCATTTAATATCAATTCCCCTTCCATGCTGGTCTGGATGCAAAGAAAAAACATAGAATGTACAAGTTGCTTCTCTTCCCGCGCTCATGGTAAAAGCACATAGAGGGAATTGGCATTGTTTATTTTTTTTAGTATGCTCCAATTCGAAAACCATTTCGAGGAAAACCATCATTTATCCGATTTATCTTGTCCGATTTCAAAAATACTTTACGATTGCAGATATTTTTGTAAAAGTACTTTGAACCTTTGTTTGACCGAACGACCCGGTTTTTAGACAGAATCCAGCATCGAATGTTTGCCACAAAAATGAAAAAAAAAAAAGTTTAGCTATGGCAACTGTCACGTGTTACTGTCAAATCGACAAAACCATAGACAAAGCCGTTTTTTTTTATAGCCAGCCGAACGAAGGCGATTGGGATTCTGTCTAAATTCACGAATTATCAAACAGCGAAAAAATATTTATTATATTGACTGCTAAATGATCATTGTTCAAAGCCGGTTAAGTGTACTACTAATTTACACTGATCTCAGCATAAGCAATCGCTCGACAAACATGGTTGAAGTCTTTAAACGTTTTCGCACTTAATATAAGCAAACATCTCACCATTACTATTGAATTTAAACGTGACCACAGCTCAGGCACGTGAAGAATCGCAAAGTGAACTTTTAAAACATTCACACATTTTCAACGGGTTTCTCGTAAAACCGGATTCGATATAATAATTTATATCATATCATAATTCTATACTCGTAGATAGAAGACGTTTAACAGCTCAGAAACAATTATTTCCTTCGCCTAGGTCTCGGAATTTTAGCGTAAACAAAAACCTGACTAGAAAAATTAAAATGACATACGTGCTATACCTAAACTGCACCAAAATAAAAATGAACAGTTTAAAAAATTCAAATTTACTCATGCTACTGTAAAATTTTTTAACACTAAAACAAAATTTGGATATTTAGCGTTTCTTTTTATTAATATTAAACTGCTCTAAATTAAATAAACTATATTTCCATAAATCATTAATTTTATGGGTAGTAGCAAACCGAGCAATTTACATCGAGTTTATGCAAAAGTTGAAACAATACACGTTTAGGTACTCACATCTCAGTTCCTTGCCCTCCGGCGTACATTTTCCTTGGCCCAGCAGACACCTGACGTACGGCACAAGCAGCCTACGGTTATTCAGAATCTCGTTCAAATCCACACTATCAAACTTGTCTGTGTATTTATCACCAGGACGAGCCGAAACCATCACCGCCAAAGCCAAAAAACTGATCAAAAGAACAGCCCTCATTTTCTTTTAATTTTTTTTCGGCTTGTCTATATTTTTTCTGTGCGGCCAGTTCTGTCCTCTGCTAGTGGTCAGTGTGATATGCCTCAAGTCAGTTAATTCTTTCTTTTATACTAACTAGAATACTCGTACTGATGTTCCCTAGAACTGTGAAACGGGTTTCTCGTATCTGAGAATTTGCGGCACCCAACTAATTTGTTAGATGCGTCGTCAATTTGTTTTAGTTCCGTGGGCGCGTTGCGTCGAGTTTAATGAACTGAGTAAAAGAGACTTGTAATTTGAGCAACAGTGATTCGATTACTGAGATTTACCGTTTAAACACATTTTTAATTAACGGCACAGTGATATGCGGTATCGTTTTCAAAGCTGACGGGGACTTAAAGAAATTATACATATAGATTATCGAGTATAGATACATTCAATCAACGGCCATTTTTGATCCAATTGCAGTGGCTCTACTTTGAATTGTGTTCCTTATGTCCCAGGTTTAAAGTAGCCTTCCTCTGCCCCTACTGCTTATTACTTTTGAAACTGAGTTATGTTCGTAGTCATATAGAAACCTTGCTTATTTATTAGGTAGGTGTGTGCCAGTTTTTCCTCGATCCAGTCATTTCCCCAATCGTGATTTTGCCAAATGCATCGTTTTCTAACACAAAAAATTTACAGAGACATTTATTCTAATTTGCAGAGTGGGGCCCATTTTACACCATATCGGTACTATTCTAAAGTATATTGTGTTTCTTCACTACATAGTATAAAATAAAGTCGTTTACTCTGTCCCTATGTCCCTATGTCCCTATGTATGCTTATATCTTCAAAACTACACAACGGATTTTGATGCGGTTTTTTTAATAGATAGAGTTATTCAAGAGGAAGGTTTTTATGTATAATTCTACGCAGACGAAGTCGCGGGCAGAAGCTAGTCCTATATATATATCTACGTGTATCGAATGTGTGTAAATAAATATGTCTCTCTCTCTTTCTTTCTCTTATTTGTAAACTGCAACAAATCCATCTCGTAGCTTAACTTAGGTCAAATTAGTTTAGTTGTCACTTTAAAAAAAAGTTTGCCAAATTATGAGTTCGTGTAGTAACGATGGCTAATGAGTAAGATTGGTTCATTATCATGTTTTATAAACCAATAAAGCTACCAATCAAAAACATCCTGTAAGACGCTTTCCTCGAATTGTATCTTACCATAACAGGTAAATAATGAATCAGCGTCTAAAGTAAGACGACGTTGTCGTCACGAGCTGTTGCCGTCAGCCACCGACGTCAGAGTCTTTTTTACCTGATTTATAAATAATTAAGCCTGCTGATGAAGTATTTAACCCTCCACGCATAATTTTAAGTTATAAGTTTGACGTCGATGTCCCTCTTTCTCTCTCTCACTCTCTGTTGTTTCTGTCTGTACTAATAAAATAAAATAATAAATAAATATCTTCGGACAAATTACACCAATTGACCCAGCCCCAAACTAAGCAAAACTTGTAGGTACTATAATGGGTACCAGGCAACGGATAAACATAGGTACTTATAATAATGTAGATAAACACATACTTATATTAGTTTTAGTTTAGTTTTTAATTTAATAGTTTAATTTGTATTAATTTCATTTATTGTGTGTAAATTATTGCCTACTTCATGATAAAATTGCTTAATTCTTAAATACATACAACATCCATGACTCGGGCACAAACATTCGTATTCATCATACAACTGTCTGCCCCTACCGGGATTCGAACCCCGGACCTCTAGCTCCATAGGTCATTATGGGTCAGAATGGCTATCCGGCCGGTCAAATTTATTTAATCCTCGACGCAAAAAGAGGGGCGTTATAAGTTTAACGTCGGTATCTTTCTCTCTCTCTCTCTCACTCTGTGTGTCTGTGGTATCGTAGCACTCAAACGGATGGACCGATTCCGATGCGGATGTTTTCATTCGAAAGCCATTTTACTTGCGGTGGTTCTTAGCCATGTTTGGTAAAAATCGGTGTAGCAGTTTGAAGAGTATCGGCTATAAGGTCTTTTTGGCATACAATTTTATTCTTTTTTATTTAGGTGTACTCGAATAATGCATAGTTTTAATTTTTTTAATGTAATGTTATTTAACAACTTGTACCTCCATGCGGGGCTGGGAGCAAAGAAAAAACATAGAATGTACCAGTTGCTTCTCTTCCCGCGCAGATGGTAGAAACCCATTGAGGGAATTGGCGAAAATCATAGGAATCATGGTAAAGGCGATGCGGCTAGCAATCCATCACTATTTTGATTCCACTTTCCACCTCTACGCCCTCAGTGTCTTGCTAAACGTGGCCTGTAGGTCTTGTTACCTTAGGCTCTGTCTACCCCGTAAGGGATAAAGACGTTATTTGTGTATGTGTACATACACATATGTATAACAAAAATTATAGGTTACTAAATTTACGACCACGTATTAAGAATAAACAACTTAAAATAATTTATGAAATGAAGAAAAAGAAGGGGAAGAAATGAACTGAAACTGAAAAAATTGTGCCAAATTTGAAATACTTAGTAGATTAGAAGAAAATTACTGCTATAACTAATCTGGTCAGCTAGTCGAAAATTTAATTTGAGCTGTAACTTTGTAGCAATAAACAGACTTTTCCACTTTCAATACGGGCCCCTGAAGCTAAATCTAAAGTGAAACTCCTTATTCATATTCTGTGTTCCCAGACCTCAAATGGGCCAGTTCCGTTGATAAAGATAAACTTCTAATTTGCATATCGTGCCCTTTGCTTGAAGCTTGTTGAGTGAGACAGAAACAAGCTTGCTCCTCACAAAGGTGCGCCAACTGTACATCCGGGAATATACTATGGAGCTGCTCTTGGACCTCTACCTAAATCGGACGATGTAGCAAGTACGGATCACGATGCGTCCTAAACAAACTTTAGTTTAAGGCTTAAATACTTGAAATAGAAATGCAATTGTATTACATTAATTCTGTTTACTCAACTTTGATAAAATTAAACGTTACAGTATACCAGGGAAACGGTTTAGTTCCTGGTTCAAGCAGATCTGCCGTCTGCCCTCAAGTTCTAAAACAAAATCCGAATAAAATCGAACGTGTGTTCCATTTATAAAACTTGAGCACAAACACGAAC
The DNA here is from genome assembly GCA_932294345.1 of Pandemis cinnamomeana. Lineage (NCBI taxonomy): Eukaryota > Metazoa > Arthropoda > Insecta > Lepidoptera > Tortricidae > Pandemis > Pandemis cinnamomeana. Next base: position 5,154,432 of record OW028717.1, read on the forward strand.
CAACCAGTCCGTAAACCAGCCAGTCCGTAGACCTATAAAACCTATCCTAACAACACCTACGGCTCAGAATATACAAATTAAATGGGGGAAATGAACAGGGCGCACATTCTTGCGTTTGCCTTACAATACATTCCGAGGTCGTACATTAGTAGCACTCAAAAATGACGAGTATAAATACTATCCAGTTGTAAGTAAGTATGTAAATGCTTTATTGTACAAATATAAATGAACAGATACCATTTAAAAAAAAACATTAATATATGCACAAAGGTGAACTTATTCCTATAAGGGATATCTACCAAGTTAACCTTTGAGTAGATGAGAGGAGCATTAAACGAGGGACCGACAAAGTGTGAGTTTAAGATTCCAGACAGTGAAAGCCACAATAGAGCGTGCATATCTAAATACAATAAACAGATGTTAAATCAGATGATGGGTACTTTTACGCCACTTTCGTCGTAAATAGGTAAGTATGTTGATCCTTCTCTGTTAAGAATGTTCCATTTTCTTGTTTATTTGTATGGTTTTTATTTAGTTATTTACATAAAAAGTAGGTAAACCAGCATTTGATAAAGAATATCGTCGTGTCTAATACTGCATGTCATTATCGTCATGTCTAGTACATATCTACTTATTTGTATTATAAATACGAAGTTTGTTTGCCCTCTATTTTGGCAACAAGAGTATATTATCTTATATTAGTGTGTCTTGCAAAGAGGAATAAATGTCTTCTTTCTTTCTTTCTTTCAATTATTCTGCGGAGCGAGTATCTATGGGTGGTGGTCTGATTGTGCTCACTTACCAAGAGGTGTAAAAAAATCTACTACAGCCATATTTAAGAGTATGCTCTATACAAACAAATTGTAAATTTTAATATTTTATCAAATAAGGATCTAGATTACCTAAGATGGTAAGGTTCAAAAAACACAGAAATTTAAATAACAATTTAATAATTTATTTTTATTCCGAAATCATACTAGTTATGTATACCATGATATCACAAGTCTAGCAACATGCTGTTGCTTCACTAACGCCGACTGAGCGAGAAAATGCCGGCGAGTATTATACATTGCGGGTATACAAAAGTTTACTAACGTATTCTCTGATATCCAGTCATCAATGTATCACGCTCACTGATTTTCGCTCGCATAAGACAATCTACGCTAATTTCTTAGTTTTGTACGGTTTTCAGGTCTTCTTCGTATTTAGCGACGTATTTGCGTTCGGGGTCGTATTTGGTGCAAAGTTGGTTCCAGAAATCAGATTCCTTGTTGATGAGATGGCCGATCACACGACGGGTGCCTTTACGTTGGGTTTCAGTACATTTGGCACAGTTGTTCTCCAAAGCCTCCTTGATGTGAGCTGTAAAGAAATTAGAGTATGGTTATAATTTGTGACCAAACATCGACCAAATGAAGATACAAGAGTATTTAGATGTTTGTTGGTAAAATTTTAGAAAAATTACATTCTTGTAATAACAAGAATACTCAACATACTGAAACGACTAGCTATCATAACATACATATTTATCGTAGGTAGACTATATTTGCATTTTAGTATAATTTACAAATATGAATCCTATAGAAAATTTTAAACCTAGAGGTTTTGATTGTTGTGATTGCTTTCTTCGATAATTGAATTGCATTATTATACATATTAATTGCATGAAGCAATTAGAAACAGGTATGTCTCGTATTCCAGTGGTCTGAATGATTTGCTGTTAACAAATAGTTCTGAATAATTCGGCATCAGACAAAACTACAAATAAGTAATTAACAAACCGTCGTGCGGTTAAGCGATATCAAAATCGCGAGAATGTGAAATTCAGAGGAAGCATGGGGCACTGGTGCAAACATGACTTCTTAGGTTCACCTTTCATCAAATCAGGCACAATTTTTTATAATAATTTAGTTGTAGACTTCTGTGACGACAATGTCTATTCTTCTCAACGTCACAGCTAGCTAAGTTAAATCTACTCGTAGAGACGTCAAGAAAAGCTGTTTTCAAAATTATCGTAAACAATCAGACAGAGATCCATATAGATATACAGCTAAAAATCTAAGAACCAATTAAATTTATTTGATCAAAGATTATACCTATTCCAGACTTTTTCTTAAATCTTACACCGGTTCTTTCTTTCAACTGTTTTATTGTTAGACTTTCCCATCTTACATTTCAGTTCCTTGCCGTCAGCGGTGCACTTCCCCTGCTCAAGTACACACTTGAGGTAAGGGACGAGGAGACGACGGTTGGACAGGATCTGGTCCAAGTCGACATTGTCGAACTTGTCGGTGTAAAGGTCTCCAGGGCGGGCGTAGGCCACAGCGGCCAGGGCGAAGAAACAGACGACGATGAAGCTCTTCATGCTGGAAAAGAACATTAAACAATCAAAATAATTGAATACACAATGGTCTGTAATGGTTGGATTCGAATGCATTTCCATTGAGATTGAAATTAACCAATCATATTATCACAAGGAATTACAAAGGTGAATGTAGAGAAAAGAGAATTTTATGTTCAATATTTGGTTAAAATGTTGGGAGCAGTGTTGTGAATGATGTTTTTAAAAATCCATTTAACAAGTTCTTTCAAACTGATACTTTTGCTGTAAATAGCGCCTATAAATGTGAAACAAAACGTCGACGCTCGACATTGCAAGTAATTCTGAATAAATCATACTCTAGTCTGCACTATCATTAGTTTTATGGAAACTGTTATAGTAGGTTTAATCATACAATTTTTTTAATTTCAGTCCCCAACAAAACTTTGTCTAAATTTGATAAAACACTGAATTTAGAAGAGGAACGATATCTAATTTTGCGCGGACGTGAATTACAGATAGTCCGGTAGTCCTTTAACTTTTATGTGAATTCCACAAGAAAGACGCAAACCCACTGTTACATCCATTACTTAATTATGAGATAAACTTTGAAAACATTCTAAAACTTTTGAAAATACGGCACATCCACAATTGGCAAGGCGTTATGAAAAACTTCAACCGTTTTCGAGCACTAACATTTAAAATTTCGTAATAAAACTTATTTAAATGTTTAATAATTTTATTGCCTGGTACTCACATTATTTTGGTAGGTATATGACAGTACTGGACAGCACCCCCGACGACTACTTTGTGATGCAACACACAGAACTCGCTGACTTTTATACTGATTACAAGTTTAACACCGGCGAACAACGGAAAACCTGTTTTAGGCCATTTACTATGTCTCATGGAAACATGTCGTCAGTCATTATCATTAATACACGATAGCCCAGCGTTACTGGGGATTTTTTATCCGTGTGTTTAATAACTATATTGGTGATTTCTTATAAAGACGTCATAGAAGTTTTGGTTTCAGACGTAAGTCAGGCTTCTGCGGACGGGAGGTGATTGGTGTCTAAGAATAATTAAGTACGATATTGTGACAAAGTTTTCCACACCTGGTACTCATCTGTGCTGTGTCTAACGTATTTTATTAACGTTTCGTATTACGGACTTTTTCTTAGTATTTTATACGATACATCACTCCGCCATGACAGCTATGCAACATGGGATGAAGAAGAAGAAATACATTTACTAACAGAAATTCGACAACGACACGCACAGACTGAGAGAGTACATAATTTCACATTAATCACGTCTTTATCCCTTACGGGATAGACATGGCCTAGGATAACAAGGCGTAGAGGCCACGTTTGGCGTGATTATGAGCGTGTAAGTACAGTCAAGTGTAATAATATGTATCTAGACAAAGTTTCAAAAATAAGTACCATACGCTCTTACGGCAGCGTAATAAGGTCGTGGGACATATTTTTGAGAGGTTCCTATCGATACTTAGTTTTGCACTTGACCGTACCTAGGTAGAATCAAAATAATACTGGGTTGCTAGCCCCATCGCCAATATTATGATTCCTAAGATTTTCGTCCATTCATCAATTTGGAAAAATAATAAAAGAGTTGGCGCATCGATTATAACTCTGACGCAAATGTTCCTATATGTATTTGCATATCTCTACAAGATGACAATGCTTAGGTACATAACGAGTGTGACATGAGTGCCTGTTCATATAAGTACCTACGTAGCTATACATTAATCCGCTATAATGAAAATTAAGAAAACACTAGAAATCATTCTACGGGGGTGCGAGTCGGGCTACCTCCGTGTGTGGTCAAGAGCTGCGGTTCGTTTTTGGATCCATCCGAGGGGAAGAGCAGTGCTTGGTCCGGTGCACCCTGGGCGTCGGTTAATGATTTCCTGGCAGATTCTGAGGGATATCGTTATCCGTTGGCTAAGAGCCAGGGGGGGAGGGGTCTTATGACCGTGTTCTACCGTAGGTACAACCAGACCTTTAATTACCGTTATTTTTGCGTAACGCTATTTTTCATAACGTTAGATTATCGAATATCATTTTTCAATAAAACGTTTTTAGGTAGCGCTATTTTTCAGTACGTTATATTACCGAATAGCGTTTTTTAATAAAACATTATTTATTCTGTAGCGGTATTCATTATAACGTTATTAATAGCGATATATATCGATACTTCGGCAAGTGATATAATAACGTTATAGACCATCTCTTTCTTACACTCTATAACACCCGCTCTATATAACGTGCGACAAACATATGCAATGACAAATCTGTACTGTTTTCGTGAATTGTCAAAACATACTTTACAAATTTGTTTCGTGGGACTAGGCCGTAAAGTTGATATCATAGTAGTATTTCATAATCAGTTTCATAGCGTTATTATACCTAACGCTATTTCATAACGTTATGGTTTTCTTTAAACACAAACGACATATACCGGCATTATATCGTTTTTTTCATAACGTTTTAAAGGTCTATAACGCTATTTCGTAAAGTTACGGTTTTCTTTTCGTTATGATATGATATAACGTTATGAAGAAATATAGAATTTGTTTGAACGAAATTTTAAACACAAACGATATATACCGCTATTATATCGTTTTTTTTTATAACGTTATAAAGGTCTGGGTACAACGTTGCCGATTTTTTTTCCCACAAGATTTTTGAATACTGTATTTATTACTTTGACATTGGCGAAATCATCGCATCGATCGAGGAGGCCATATTAAAAAAATACGAAGAAGAAGAGTCATTCTATCTGACAGGGGGAAACAATTTGAGGTTGGACAAGTCGAATAAAAAATGGATTTGTAGAAAGTTACAGATCCAAATAAATTCTGTCAACTAGTCGAAAATTTACTCTGTTGATACATTTATCATCCATTCTTGTTTATGGTCTGAGAGGACACCTTTAAGGAAAATGTAAAGGAGGTCATGCCCCGTGGCGCTCACGGAAGTAAAAGAGACTGTTAAAGTATCTAATAAGAAACAAGGAGAAACTTAGTTTTATCTTTGACCATAAATCAAACGCGCAGAAGGACTACACCGAGGTTATAAATTCGAAGTTCGTTTCGTGCCGTTCCGCTCACACTAACTGTAATTTATAGGAGAGTGAGAGGGACGGCATGATACGAATTTAGAATTTTGGAGTAGCCTCCCAGGCAGGACCCGATTTTCAAAATCACAGCACTCGAAAATCTCATTGGACGGTGATAAAAATCTAGGTATTGCTGCGAAAATTGAATTTTAGACTAGTTGACATGATTACTAGAGCTTTCATTTTCTTCTACTATACCAAGTCAAAGATTTTTGAAAGCACATCACTCTAAAGTACTATAAATGTAAGTGTATGTAAGTGTTATAAATCTGAGTAATTGCTACAAAACTCAGCTCAAGTTAAATTATAGACTGATTAACTTTTACAAACATACTGGATCTGGTGATTTATTAAATTTAACATTATTTACCGCTGTTATTAGGATGACTTAATGACTATGTCTGTCCTTAAAATGTTACCTTTTACACCGACATACTCTACGACGACGACTTTTATACAATAAAAGATTCTTATTTCTTATTTATATATATGAAATTTAATATAAGTAATTTGTATATAATTTATATATAAGTAATTTGGGGCCTAAGGGGGTGTCATGCGCAATATATGAACCTCAGCAAGTGTGGTTCTCTAGCCTCTGCACCTCAACTCCACTCTCACCTTCTCGCGGTAGGCCCTGTTACGTTGAGTAACCTTGCGGAAGACTGTGGTGCAAATCCCAGTGGGAAGTGAGGTCGACAAACGGACGAGAGAAAGGGGGGACTATCTAAGCGTCTCACGGTTAGGTAGTCTGGAAAACATCAGGAGGGGATGGTTTCCAAGGGATGGTAGCGGATGAATCTGACAGTAAAGATCAACGGTAGCACCCATAGTCCTAGTTAGATGGACTTCTCTCCACTCACCAGGACGCCTTGGGCAAGCGGGTGGGTTTCACGCCTAAACCCTTCAGCAAATATGGATACACAACGAAACAAATGGCCCCGAGTTCCCAGCGGTGTAGCGGTACCCAACAAAGGCAGCAGTATGGGTAAAGGCGAGACCAGGGGTGCTAAGAATCACTGGGTTAACAAAAGCTGCCATGATACGAATTCTATAACGAAATTGGCGATAGCGTCTTACAACGCAAAAACCTTGAGAACGGAAGACAGAATGGAGGAATTGTTCTACGAGCTGGATAAAATCAACTGGGATATTGTCGGATTGTCTGAAGTGAGACGTCGGGGTGAAGAGAGTCTCAAGCTCCAAAACGGACATAGTTTCTATTATAGGGGATCCGACACAAATAAACACGAACACGGTGTGGCTTTACTTATAAATAAACGCATTAGTAACAACATAAAGTCCATTAACTCAGTCTCGGACAGAGTCTTGTATGTGATACTGCAAGTGTCCAAGAAAATCACTCTGAAGGTTGTCCAAGTATACGCTCCCACCAGCACAGGAGCAGATATTGAAGTTGAACGACTCTATGAAGACATTAGTTCTTGTCTAAGAGACCAGAAAACCACGTACACAATAATCACTGGCGACTTCAATGCCAAAATTGGTTTAAAACAGGATGACTCTGAATCCGTGATGGGTAACTTCGGTTATGGCAGTAGAAATTCTAGGGGAACCATGTTAATGAACTTTCTAGAACAGCAAAAAATGTATCACATGAGTTCATTCTTCAAGAAGAGACCTGACAGAAAGTGGACGTGGTTATCCCCGGGTGCAAGATTCTGGAACGAAATAGACTATATGTTTAGCAGTCACAAATGTATAGTAAAGGATGTCTCCGTCTTAAACAACTTTTACACAGGAAGCGACCATCGTCTCATCCGTGCAGTGGTACAGATCAATACAAAACTGGAAAGGTACTCAGCAATTAGAAGAAAAAAGGCCAAAGTAAACCCTGAGTTCTTAACGATCAACAGAGATATATATCAGGACAAAGTAAAGGATCAGTTGAATTCCATCGACGCTGATACATCTGATGTAAATGAACTCCTCGACCATCTAAGCAGTTCGCTCTGTAAGGCGGCTAAAAGTGTTGCATTAAAAAATACGACCGGTCCAACACGCAAGCTACAGGGTGAAACAAAGGCATTACTGGAAGAAAGGAGGACCCTAATCAACCAAGGGAAAAGCCAAACAGCTGAGTTTAAACTAGTTTGTAAGGAAGCACGCCGGCATCTTGAGAGGGATATTGATGCATATCGTGAAAAAACCGTGCAAAACATCATTAAGAAACATAGAGGTCCAAAAGTGTTCACGAAGGCTCTGAAACCTGGTACTCAACAAATAACAAAGCTATGCGACAAAGATGGAAACTTGGTTACTGAGCAGAATAAAATACTGAAAGTTATAGAGGAATACTACCAGCTACTCTATAGTTCTAGGAATCCTAAACCAGTAAATATCGCGACCCGAAAAGTAACAAATGTTGGATCTGAGGATGTACCAGAGATAACAATAGCTGAAATACGGGCCGCCCTATCCAAGATGTCAAACGACAAGGCCCCTGGCGAAGATGATATCATCGTAGAAATGGTCAAAGAAGGTGGAGAAGTGGTCTTACAGTTCCTCCTTAAACTCTTTAATAAGTGCCTAGAAGAATGCCGAATACCGGAAAAATGGGAAAGCGCTATAATCATTCTACTACTCAAAAAGGGGAACAAATTAGACCTTAACAACTACCGTCCCATCAGTCTATTATCACAGCTGTATAAATTGTTTACGAAAATTATCACCATTCGTTTGACTAAAAAACTTGACTACTATCAACCAATCGAGCAAGCCGGTTTCAGAAGTGGTTTTAGCACTATGGATCATATATTAACTATGCGAATCATTATTGAGAGAACCACCGAATATCAATTACCACTGTGGATCGCATTTATAGACTACAAGAAGGCCTTTGATAGCATCGAAACCTGGGCAGTAGTTCAGTCCCTTCAGAATGCCCGTATTGATCATCGCTACACTAATCTCATTAAAAATATCTACAACAATGCAACTTTAAAGGTTAACTTACCACCAGAAACTCAACCTGTCCAGATTCGGAGAGGAGTTAGACAGGGAGATACACTTTCCCCAAAACTGTTCACCCTCGTACTGGAGGACATTTTCAAGAAGTTGGATTGGGAAGAGCGTGGCATTAATATAGAGGGCAAGAGACTGAGTAACCTACGATTTGCGGATGACATAGTATTGTTCTCAGACAACCCTAGCGACCTTCAAGCTATGATACAGGAACTCAACCAAGCATCTGAGCAGTGTGGTTTAGAAATGAACCTCGACAAAACCAAGATAATGACCAACATCGAAAATAGTACCGCAAACATCAGCGTAAATGGCACTCTCATCGAAAGAGTAGATAAGTACGTGTATCTTGGTCAAGAGGTGGTAATGGGAAAAGACAATCAGGCTAACGAAATTGACAGACGCATAAGACTGGCGTGGGCAGCTTACTCCAAACTCAGGTTCGCATTCAACATGAAGATCAGTGCTGAACAAAAAGCCCGTATTCACGACCAGTGCATCTTGCCAGTGCTTACGTATGGGGCTGAGACCTGGGTTTTTACTAAGGAGATCCTCCACAAACTTCAGGTGGCTCAAAGGGCAATAGAGAGAAAACTGGTGGGAGTTACGCTGAGAGACCGTAAAAGAAACGAATGGGTCAGAGAGCATAGTAAAGTGAGCGATGTGACTAAACGGGTTGCCAAATTGAAGTGGGAGTGGGCTGGCCATGTCGCCCGCAAGCATGGCTCGTGGTGCAAGGCAGTGGTTGAATGGAGACCGTGGGGCGAGAAACGCCCGAGAGGAAGACCGCAGATGCGTTGGTACGACGACATCAAAAGACTGGCGGGAACAAAGTGGTTGGAGACTGCTCAAGACCGAGAAGGATGGCATAAGCTGAAGGAGGCCTACACCTTAGAGGTTGAGAACGGCTAAAGAAGAAGAAGAAGAAGATTTCTTATTTCTTATTTTATGACACCGATGTACGATTTCTTAGAAGTCGCTTAAAAAGACAATTTTATTTTGATATTTTCATAGAGATGAATTGGACGTGCGTATTATTTACGGTGTACTTACAACATTAACACGCCCATTTTCCTCGTTTATACTACTTTCGAGGCCTTGCGAATTCTCCGAAACAAATGCATATCACAAGCTCAGTCATAAAGCCATGTAATGGAAAACTACTTAGACGCTACTTGATAATTATGTTTAGCGGAATTTTCTAACATCAGTAATGATACTCTATTGGCGATTAAAATTAAAAACCATGTGATGTCTGTTTAATCTGAAACTTGTAGGTAATTATTTAATGAAGAGCCCAGTAGTTGAGCTTTTGAAAGCGCATTGAAAAACCCATTGAAAATGATAAGAAATTGTGCTGAATTTCAACTACAAGCAGGTGCTTATAGTTGAAATTCAGCACAATTTCTTAAGTAGATACCTACTTAAGTATAAGAAAAAAAACAGTTTACTGAGCAGAAAAAATATTTCGTGTTGTCGGTGGTTCGGTACGGCCATCATGAGAAAATTGTGACAACGAATATTTTATAACACGGCCGGTTTTTTAAATGAAATCTCAATCATTACACAGCGTGGATTTGGAGTAAGGGCGAATCTTAAAACAGCATAAAAATACCTGTTATTAAAAAAAAAAGACCAAAAAAATCATACAAATTTATTCAGCACGCAATGTACAGTAAACATTGCAGTTAAGAAAATAAGTTTGACATTTGACACAATGTGACAACTAAAATAAATTAGCGTCACATTGCTGCTCGAATGCATATCTAAATATAATAACAGATGTTAAATCAGATGATGGGTACTTTTGCGCCACTTTCGTCGTAAATAGGTACGTATGTTGGTCCTTTTCTTGTTAAGAATGTTCCATTTTCTTGTTTATTTGTATGGTTTTTATTTAGTTATTACATAAAACGTAGGTATAGCATTTGATAAAGATATCGTCGTGTCTAATACTGCATGTCATTATCGTCATGTCTAGTACATATCTACTTATTTGTATTATAAATACGAAGTTTGTTTGCCCTCTATTTTGGCAACAAGTGTATATTATCTTATATTAGTGTGTCTTGCAAAGAGGAATAAATGTCTTCTTTCTTTCTTTCTTTCAATTATTCCGCGGAGCGAGTATCTATGGGTGGTGGTCTGATTGTGCTCACTTACCAAAAGGTGTAAAAAAATCTACTACAGCCATATTTAATAGTATGCTCTATACAAACAAATTGTAAATTTTAATATTTTATCAAATAAGGATCTAGATTACCTAAGATGGTAAGGTTCAAAAAACACAGAAATTTAAATAACAATTTAATAATTTATTTTTATTCCGAAATCATACTAGTTATGTATACCATGATATCACAAGTCTAGCAACATGATGTTGCTTCACCAACGTCGACTGAGCGAGAAAATGCCGGCGAGTATTATACATTGCGGGTATACAAAAGTTTACTAACGAATTCTCTGATATCCAGTCATCAATGTATCACGCTCACTGATTTTCGCTCGCATAAGACAATCTACGCTAATTTCTTAGTTTTGTACGGTTTTCAGGTCTTCTTCGTATTTAGCGACGTATTTGCGTTCGGGGTCGTATTTGGTGCAAAGTTGGTTCCAGAAATCAGATTCCTTGTTGATGAGATGGCCGATCACACGACGGGTGCCTTTACGTTGGGTTTCAGTACATTTGGCACAGTTGTTCTCCAAAGCCTCCTTGATGTGAGCTGTAAAGAAATTAGAGCACGGTTATGATTTGTAGCCAAACATCGACCAAATGAAGATACAAGAGTATTTAGATGTAGATACGAGTATGTAGGTAAAATTTTAGAAAAGTTACATTCTTGTAATAACAACATACTGAAACGACTAGCTTCCATCATAACATACATATTTATCGTAGATAGACAATATTTGTATTTTAGTATCATTGAAAATTTAAAACCTAGAGGTTTTGAATGTTGTGATTGCTTTCTTCGATAATTGAATTGCATTATTATGCATATTAATTGCATGAAGCAATTAGAAACAGGTTTGTTCCATATTCCAGTGGTCTGAATGATTTGCTGTTAACAAATAGTTCTGAATAATTCGGCATCAGACAAAACTATAAATAAGTAAGTAATTAACAAACCGTCACGTGCGGTTAAGCGATATCAAAATCGCGAGAATGTGAAATTCAGAAGAAGCATGGGGCACTGGTGCAAACATGACTTCTTAGGTTCACCTTTCATCAAATCAGGCACAATTTTTTATAATAATTTAGTTGTAGACTTCTGTGACGACAATGTCTGTTCTTCTCAACATCACAGCTAGCTAAGTTAAATCTACTACAAGAAAAGCTGTTTCCAAAATTACCATGAACAATCAGACAGAGATCCATATAGATATACAGCTAAAAATCTAAGAATCAATCAAAGATTATACTTATTCCAGACTTTTTCTTAAATCTTACACCGGTTCTTTCTTTCAACTGTTTTATTGTTAGACTTTCCCATCTTACATTTCAGTTCCTTTCCGTCAGCGGTGCACTTCCCCTGCTCAAGTACACACTTGAGGTAAGGGACGAGGAGACGACGGTTGGACAGGATCTGGTCCAAGTCGACATTGTCGAACTTGTCGGTGTAAAGGTCTCCAGGGCGGGCGTAGGCCACAGCGGCCAGGGCGAAGAAACAGACGACGATGAAGCTCTTCATGCTGGAAAAGAACATTAAACAATCAAAATAATTGAATACACAATGGTCTGTAATGGTTGGATTCGAATGCATTTCCATTGAGATTGAAATTAACCAATCATATTATCACAAGGAATTACAAAGGTGAATGTAGAGAAAAGAGAATTTTATGTTCAATATTTGGTTAAAATGTTGGGAGCAGTGTTGTGAATGATGTTTTTAAAAATCCATTTAACAAGTTCTTTCAAACTGATACTTTTGCTGTAAATAGCGCCTATAAATGTGAAACAAAACGTCGACGCTCGACATTGCAAGTAATTCTGAATAAATCATACTCTAGTCTGCACTATCATTAGTTTTATGGAAACTGTTATAGTAGGTTTAATCATACAATTTTTTTAATTTCAGTCCCCAACAAAACTTTGTCTAAATTTGATAAAACACTGAATTTAGAAGAGGAACGATATCTAATTTTGCGCGGACGTGAATTACAGATAGTCCGGTAGTCCTTTAACTTTTATGTGAATTCCACAAGAAAGACGCAAACCCACTGTTACATCCATTACTTAATTATGAGATAAACTTTGAAAACATTCTAAAACTTTTGAAAATACGGCACATCCACAATTGGCAAGGCGTTATGAAAAACTTCAACCGTTTTCGAGCACTAACATTTAAAATTTCGTAATAAAACTTATTTAAATGTTTAATAATTTTATTGCCTGGTACTCACATTATTTTGGTAGGTATATGACAGTACTGGACAGCACCCCCGACGACTACTTTGTGATGCAACACACAGAACTCGCTGACTTTTATACTGATTACAAGTTTAACACCGGCGAACAACGGAAAACCTGTTTTAGGCCATTTACTATGTCTCATGGAAACATGTCGTCAGTCATTATCATTAATACACGATAGCCCAGCGTTACTGGGGATTTTTTATCCGTGTGTTTAATAACTATATTGGTGATTTCTTATAAAGACGTCATAGAAGTTTTGGTTTCAGACGTAAGTCAGGCTTCTGCGGACGGGAGGTGATTGGTGTCTAAGAATAATTAAGTACGATATTGTGACAAAGTTTTCCACACCTGGTACTCATCTGTGCTGTGTCTAACGTATTTTATTAACGTTTCGTATTACGGACTTTTTCTTAGTATTTTATACGATACATCACTCCGCCATGACAGCTATGCAACATGGGATGAAGAAGAAGAAATACATTTACTAACAGAAATTCGACAACGACACGCACAGACTGAGAGAGTACATAATTTCACATTAATCACGTCTTTATCCCTTACGGGATAGACATGGCCTAGGATAACAAGGCGTAGAGGCCACGTTTGGCGTGATTATGAGCGTGTAAGTACAGTCAAGTGTAATAATATGTATCTAGACAAAGTTTCAAAAATAAGTACCATACGCTCTTACGGCAGCGTAATAAGGTCGTGGGACATATTTTTGAGAGGTTCCTATCGATACTTAGTTTTGCACTTGACCGTACCTAGGTAGAATCAAAATAATACTGGGTTGCTAGCCCCATCGCCAATATTATGATTCCTAAGATTTTCGTCCATTCATCAATTTGGAAAAATAATAAAAGAGTTGGCGCATCGATTATAACTCTGACGCAAATGTTCCTATATGTATTTGCATATCTCTACAAGATGACAATGCTTAGGTACATAACGAGTGTGACATGAGTGCCTGTTCATATAAGTACCTACGTAGCTATACATTAATCCGCTATAATGAAAATTAAGAAAACACTAGAAATCATTCTACGGGGGTGCGAGTCGGGCTACCTCCGTGTGTGGTCAAGAGCTGCGGTTCGTTTTTGGATCCATCCGAGGGGAAGAGCAGTGCTTGGTCCGGTGCACCCTGGGCGTCGGTTAATGATTTCCTGGCAGATTCTGAGGGATATCGTTATCCGTTGGCTAAGAGCCAGGGGGGGAGGGGTCTTATGACCGTGTTCTACCGTAGGTACAACCAGACCTTTAATTACCGTTATTTTTGCGTAACGCTATTTTTCATAACGTTAGATTATCGAATATCATTTTTCAATAAAACGTTTTTAGGTAGCGCTATTTTTCAGTACGTTATATTACCGAATAGCGTTTTTTAATAAAACATTATTTATTCTGTAGCGGTATTCATTATAACGTTATTAATAGCGATATATATCGATACTTCGGCAAGTGATATAATAACGTTATAGACCATCTCTTTCTTACACTCTATAACACCCGCTCTATATAACGTGCGACAAACATATGCAATGACAAATCTGTACTGTTTTCGTGAATTGTCAAAACATACTTTACAAATTTGTTTCGTGGGACTAGGCCGTAAAGTTGATATCATAGTAGTATTTCATAATCAGTTTCATAGCGTTATTATACCTAACGCTATTTCATAACGTTATGGTTTTCTTTAAACACAAACGACATATACCGGCATTATATCGTTTTTTTCATAACGTTTTAAAGGTCTATAACGCTATTTCGTAAAGTTACGGTTTTCTTTTCGTTATGATATGATATAACGTTATGAAGAAATATAGAATTTGTTTGAACGAAATTTTAAACACAAACGATATATACCGCTATTATATCGTTTTTTTTTATAACGTTATAAAGGTCTGGGTACAACGTTGCCGATTTTTTTTCCCACAAGATTTTTGAATACTGTATTTATTACTTTGACATTGGCGAAATCATCGCATCGATCGAGGAGGCCATATTAAAAAAATACGAAGAAGAAGAGTCATTCTATCTGACAGGGGGAAACAATTTGAGGTTGGACAAGTCGAATAAAAAATGGATTTGTAGAAAGTTACAGATCCAAATAAATTCTGTCAACTAGTCGAAAATTTACTCTGTTGATACATTTATCATCCATTCTTGTTTATGGTCTGAGAGGACACCTTTAAGGAAAATGTAAAGGAGGTCATGCCCCGTGGCGCTCACGGAAGTAAAAGAGACTGTTAAAGTATCTAATAAGAAACAAGGAGAAACTTAGTTTTATCTTTGACCATAAATCAAACGCGCAGAAGGACTACACCGAGGTTATAAATTCGAAGTTCGTTTCGTGCCGTTCCGCTCACACTAACTGTAATTTATAGGAGAGTGAGAGGGACGGCATGATACGAATTTAGAATTTTGGAGTAGCCTCCCAGGCAGGACCCGATTTTCAAAATCACAGCACTCGAAAATCTCATTGGACGGTGATAAAAATCTAGGTATTGCTGCGAAAATTGAATTTTAGACTAGTTGACATGATTACTAGAGCTTTCATTTTCTTCTACTATACCAAGTCAAAGATTTTTGAAAGCACATCACTCTAAAGTACTATAAATGTAAGTGTATGTAAGTGTTATAAATCTGAGTAATTGCTACAAAACTCAGCTCAAGTTAAATTATAGACTGATTAACTTTTACAAACATACTGGATCTGGTGATTTATTAAATTTAACATTATTTACCGCTGTTATTAGGATGACTTAATGACTATGTCTGTCCTTAAAATGTTACCTTTTACACCGACATACTCTACGACGACGACTTTTATACAATAAAAGATTCTTATTTCTTATTTCTTATTTTATGACACCGATGTACGATTTCTTAGAAGTCGCTTAAAAAGACAATTTTATTTTGATATTTTCATAGAGATGAATTGGACGTGCGTATTATTTACGGTGTACTTACAACATTAACACGCCCATTTTCCTCGTTTATACTACTTTCGAGGCCTTGCGAATTCTCCGAAACAAATGCATATCACAAGCTCAGTCATAAAGCCATGTAATGGAAAACTACTTAGACGCTACTTGATAATTATGTTTAGCGGAATTTTCTAACATCAGTAATGATACTCTATTGGCGATTAAAATTAAAAACCATGTGATGTCTGTTTAATCTGAAACTTGTAGGTAATTATTTAATGAAGAGCCCAGTAGTTGAGCTTTTGAAAGCGCATTGAAAAACCCATTGAAAATGATAAGAAATTGTGCTGAATTTCAACTACAAGCAGGTGCTTATAGTTGAAATTCAGCACAATTTCTTAAGTAGATACCTACTTAAGTATAAGAAAAAAAACAGTTTACTGAGCAGAAAAAATATTTCGTGTTGTCGGTGGTTCGGTACGGCCATCATGAGAAAATTGTGACAACGAATATTTTATAACACGGCCGGTTTTTTAAATGAAATCTCAATCATTACACAGCGTGGATTTGGAGTAAGGGCGAATCTTAAAACAGCATAAAAATACCTGTTATTAAAAAAAAAAGACCAAAAAAATCATACAAATTTATTCAGCACGCAATGTACAGTAAACATTGCAGTTAAGAAAATAAGTTTGACATTTGACACAATGTGACAACTAAAATAAATTAGCGTCACATTGCTGCTCGAATGCATCTTTAAAAATTTATTACGTCAAGGTAGAGAAAACTAAAAAATATATTTGAATATCGTTTTTACCGCTAAGGCCAATGTCTAGTTAAAGGTTTCGCCCGTATTCCAAATCCACGCGGTAGACTGTGGTGTTAATTAATTAATTAATCACTGATTAATTAAGTATGACTGAATTAATTATATATATAATGTGTAAAACACTCCAAGATTGTATTGAATGCATTGCAATAATGCTTGTTCATTACTATTAGAGACACTTTTATGTAGATAAGTACATTCGAAAAAAAATGAGCTGCTTCATTAGATTACATGTTTAATTGCTGAAACAATTTTTATAGCATATAATTATTAATAAAATCGTTTCGTCGGTAGATTTGAAACAAAAAAGGTATTTCCAAATTGGGCAACAATTTATTGACGATATCCGTGGACACGCATATAGGTAGTCGGTTAAAAATATTTCAACATGCAGATTCAGTCCAAAAAACTGCAATTAAATAATCCAGGTGTGTTATTTTAAAACCTAATCGATTTGTGAAAATGTTAAAAGGAATCGAGTTTTTTGTCACTGCCGACATTGTCGTCATACATTGGCGATCAAGTTTTATTCTCGTTCATGACTCGCTTAGAGTTTACCTGGCACTCTGTTGCCGTGTTTGTAAACATAAATGTCTATTTCACTGGAATTGACGTCAGTCGGTCTGTCAATACCTACCGACTATACTAGAGATGATAACATCTAATCTCGGAGGAACCATCTAATCTATCATGGAGTCTGATGAAAATTGCATGACCAGACTTACGTGTAGTCGGACTCGCACTTGGCCGTTTTTTTCTTGAGACGTGCGGCATCTTAAAACAAAAGGCTGATTGTCTTTGATGGTTGAGCCGTACAACATATATTAGACTTAGGGGTGGTAAAGAACTTTAATTTGTCTATACATATTCTGATATTTTGGTTGTAGAGTTAGTCATCTGCTTAAGAATCTAAAAATAGATATCCGAGTAAATAGTGTTTAAATTGATCTTTCACGCGCGTCTAAAAACCTGTTGTTTAGTCGTATTTTGTCTATCTATAGCCCTGCTAATTGCAAGTCAAAGTCAAAAATCATACGTCTTTAGACTCTTTAGATAAGCATTCTCATTCAAGACAGGCTGAAGTAGGTACTCTGTGAAAAAAAACCTCCAAAAGGAAAATACCGATTAGAGGATTGATTTTTGAAATCACATCACTGGAAAGTGGTGAAAAATTGTGCTTAATTTAAAATAAGAGCGGTGTAGGAGAACAGCTTTAATTAATTTTGTCAACTAGTCGATAATTTAACTAGAGTCGTAGTTGTTGCATCGGGTACACTTAACGCCGACAATATAATTCCGAAAGCATCATAAGCCGATAGTTTTAAAGTATATTTAAACTGAAATGAAAGAAATGTACCTAATCTAATCACCAAATTTTTTATATTTGCCTTTCATATAATGAAAATTCGGTTTGGACTAATAATGATTTCAAAATTATGAGTAAGTAGTCGGAGTTTTTAGTGTTATCTGTTGCAAAACACAGATTTATATCACTTTCGAATAGTACAGTCAGCTACAGAGAAGAAGACGGGGAAGGGGAAGGCGAAGAAAGCGACAGAAGCGAGGGCCATCTCCCGTAATAGCGGTTACCTTACTGAGGGGGTACCTTTTCTGCAGCTGACTGCACCTTTGAGACTTAGTGCTTTCAAAATCAGGTTCCAGGTTAGTCAATCGAAGTGTAAAATACGCTGCAGCGGCTTGGCACAGTGTGTGGCATTGCCTCTCTGTTGTATAATTCTTCTATGATGGCACAGTGAGGTGGGTAAATAAATTCAGTGACAGAGAATATTCAACTTGGATAATAACTAAAGGTGATAAAGATCAATTAGATGCAGTCGCGGAACTGGCGTATTGTAATTGCAGAGTTGACAATACATGTGGGAATAATAGTTACCTATACGATAGTTTAGCTATTAGAAAGATATTTTTGCATCAAGTCTTTTTTAACTTATATTAGTTTCGAAACACATTATTGGGCATCACATGAAAATAGGACGTTGGATGAAAAGTGTTAGACAACTTACTTATTGGCCTATCGGTACCATCAGCCGAATAATTATGTGGACTGTCTCTTTAAAATTGAAAATCATTTGCATGTCATTAAATATAATGACAAGACGAGGCTGTCAGTTTTAAAGATTGCCTTTAGGGACTTTTTTATTTGACACGAAATAGGATGAAAGTGATTGACCACTTACTTGTTTGGCCGACCGTACCATCAGCCAAAGATACGGTCTGCAACCTTAAAATTGAAAATCAATGGCTCATCATAAAATAATCATGAATAAGACATGGCTGTCGACTTCAAAGTTCGACTTTAGCGACATTTGTGATAGATCATTTATTAGAGCCAAAAATCGAACTAGCCAGATCTAATTTCAGGAGAAACTCGTATTTTAACTCCCGACTCAAAAATAGGGGTGTTATAAGTTTAACGTCTTTGTCTCTCTCTCTCTGTCTCTCTCTCTCTCTCTCTCTCTCTCTCTCTCTCTCTCTCTCTCTCTCTCTCTCTCTCTCTCTCTCCCTGTGTGTGTGTGTGTGTGTCTGTGTGTGTGTGTCTGTCTGTGGCACCATACCTCTCAAGCCGATGGACCGATTTCGATGCAGTTTTTTCATTCGAAAGCCAGTTTTTTTGCGGTGGTTCTTCGCCATATTTGGTAAAAATCGGTCCAGCAGTTTGAAGAATATTTACAAAGTGATGTAAGGCATATACACACACACAAATCACGTCTTTATCCCTTACGGGGTAGACAGAGCCTAAGGTTACCAGGTACCTACAGGCCACATTGAATTGAAAATCAAATCGAAATAGTGATGGGTTGCTAGCCTCATCACCTATAACATGATTCCTATTATAATCGCCCATTCCTTCGATGGGCTCTTACTATATCTGCGCGGGTAGAGAAGAAACTGGTACATTCTATGTTTTTTCTTTGCTCCCAGACCAGCATGGAAAAGTAAGTATGTAAGGTATTATTGGAAAAAATTGAATTAAGTCTTTTTTTAATTTGTTTGTAATGTTTTACACTCGTGTTTTACAAGCTTGCTCAGTCTTGCATTTACAGTTGGTCTCAGCACGGTAGGTACTGTAAGACTCGATTACAGTACTGTAGGACAAATTTGCGTCATTGCTTGCGATAATGTGGACATGACTCAAAAATTAATCAAATAATTAATCATTTAATTAATTTCTCGGAATAAAATTTGAACTCCCGGAGATAAAAATTTACACATGCATAAAATTATTAACAAAATGTTAATTAAAGTGGCAGTTGTCGTTCTCGTAAAGCTTTTTATATAATAAAGAAATCACGACCCTGCTAGATATGATTATTATTTCTGACTAAAAAGTTTTCTAGTTCTATAGGTATAAAACCTCCGTGGATATACTCATTCTTAATATATGTATTTTGACATATTATTATTTGATTAATTTTGGAGTCATGTCCACATTATTGCGAGCAATGACGCAAATTTGTCCGATCTCTGATTATTATGGTAATGGGGCAATACACAATAACCACGTAGTTGTTACAATAATAGAGGCTGGCCATGGAGTTAGTGGTAAACCGCAGGACGGGCTGATTCATCTACTCTTGTTTATATATTACCAGTATTACATTATGCATCTTCTTCTTCTTTATAATCCCTATTTTCCTTGGTCACTGCATCACGCGCGAACGACTTGGTCGATTTCGCTAATTCTTTTTTTGTTGTGTTTGTTATAGTCAGAAAATTCTTCCAAAAATTTTTTTTTGAAAGAGAAGGAAAAAGTGGAACGAGGGCAAAGCGGCGGGCAACAGCTAGTTATAAATAAATATTCCGAATATAAATGGCAAATATATTACTATGATAATGATAACTATGATAAATTTCGATTTGTAATAATGTATGTATGTTTATAATAAAAATACATACATACATAAATCACGTCTTTATCCCTTACGTGGCAGACAGAGCCAAGGATAGCAAGACCCAAAGGCCACGCTTAGCATGATTGTGAGCGCATAAATGGAAGTGGAGAGCGGAATTAAAATAGTGATGGGTTGCTAGCCGCATCGCCTATAACATGATTGCTAAGATTTTTGCCCGTTCCCTTTTACCATCTGCGCGGGAAGAGAAGCAGCTGATACATTCTATGTTTTTTCTTTGCTCCCAGACCAGCATGGAAGTTGTAGTATAATAAAAAGCCACGCAGTAAGCAGTGGTCCTAGCAAAGTACACAATGTTATTATTATTTGGACAAGGTTATAAGTATTGCGACCAAATCTAGATATTGGCGATCATGACGTACTTTTATAAAGATAAAGCCAGAAGTAAGTACCTATAAGGTTATGGTAGAGACAAAAGTTTGGGAATCCGTGTGGATTTTAGTGGGTATGCCTGCCGTCGCGGGAAAGCCCCACATACCCCCGGTAAACCCGTGCCGGGCGGATGCATAAGGCGCATTTTCCACACCATAAAAAAAAATGGTAGAGACAAAAGTAACTCATGAACTGACGCAATCCCTGATGCTGGTTGCTGTTTTTGCTTATTCTGATGCAGGTCTACCCTTACACCTCTTAAACGGAGGTCAGGAGTTAATAAGAGGGGTTAACATTAGTCATTTGTTTTTATGCCACTTATATGACTCATGAGTTGGAGTCGAACATGCTTCTCTGTGACATAACCGCTATGAAAATGTAAATGAATAAAACTTTATTAAAAACAGCAATTGTTTCACTACTTACTCGATAGCTACTGGCTATATCAACTTAGGTACTACTAAATGCGCACTGCTTTAATTGCAATTTTTAGTTGGTGTTACATTGGTTACTTAAAGCAGTCCAAAGATTCAGTACCTACCTACAATTACTTCCCAGGCAGTGTGAGTAAACGCCTACTGCTCCCTGTACTAGTAAAAACTGTATCACGGTGCATCCTTATTTTATAGGCACAAAATTTAATGAACAATAGGAACAAACCTTACCTAAAATGTTTGTGTTAAGTATAAGTATTTCACTAAAGTCAAGCTACAACACACCAGCTTACTGCATAGACTTTACAAAGGACAACCGGCTGAACCGCGCGGCTATCCATGGTCCTCATGTAATGGTTAGAAAAGCTGATATTTCGTGTTGGATCCCCGGTGGGGGCAAATATTATTATGAAAAATATGAACGCTTGTCTCGAGTCTAGGATGTTTAATAATGTATTAAAGTATGTATTATCTGTGTATAGTCGTCGCCTAGTAGGTACTCATAGTACAAGCTTTGCTTAGTTTGAAACTAGGTGTAATTGTCTCATGATTATTTAATTATTTATCGGAATGTAAGCTTTCAAAAATCGGGCCCCTGGTATCGAATTAATAAATAAGCTTGTGGATGAGTAGAATAAATTGCCTCTAAATATCAATCACAATTAAATAATTTTTAATATTTTTCATCTTTTACACACACTTTATTTCAGAGCTAGTTCTAACTTATGTAGCTTATAGCAATTTACTGTTGTCGTTATCAACATTATATCAGAAGTAATAACAATAATTCAATGAAATGAGCTAGGTATATGAGTTGCATTTGACTTGACTCGTCTTGAATAAAAGTATACAGAGTAGTAACAATATAACACTTTTTTTTTATGAACTGGTTATTTTTTTTAACACGTTCACTGCGGGAAGGTATTTCGAAGACTTTCAGTCAGAGCGTCATAGGGTATATAAGACCCGACAAATAACTTTCTGTTAGAGCGTTTGGGGGTCGAAAGGACCTGTTTCACATGCTCGTCTAAAAGGGCCATTATCCGCATAGGTATGATGAATATTGGTAAAATATGAATTGTAATTCATAGACATAGAGTTGCTCTTGGCACAGCGAAGTTCGTAAGTAGATAGAGCCTCTCAAAACTAATCCAATGTATGTTTAAACTATCGGATCTTGTATGCCCGATATCCGCACTGACATAAAAAACTATCGATATATTTTTAGGGCTGTAGAGTGTTAAAGAAAACATCGATATCGAGCAATTATAATGTAGATGGGCTGGTATAATAGCAGTTTGATTAAAATTACTCTTACCTAAAGAGTTTCTAAGGATACACATATCTGTGGGCGTTTATTGTAAATGTTCTTCTGTTTTGGTGTTGTTTTCACTTTCGTCACCATTAGGCATTAAACAGTTTCCGTTTAGATCGCTTCATTTTCACTCATTCCACAAATAAAAAAGTCACAGCGTATATTTCGGTTAATTTCAGAAAAACAAATGGGGGTAACTATCGTTTGTTCTGCACACCCGCACTTCACTAGACAAACTAGCGTATAATCTAGTGCGGCTATCGGGTAATCGGGCATCGGGTCACTAAGACCCTATAACGCACTAGACGATATTTTTTTACGTTCAGTCGGCATAGGGCATAAAGGATCCGATGAAGTTTTTTTAAAGTAACTGACTACTTTTGGAGAGACAATACCAAAACGCTAACTATCTCACTTGTGCTCAACAGATAACCTGTATAAACTTGTCCCGCACCAGCGGTAGTTCAAGGAATTTTATCGCCGCACCGTAGGCTAGATGTGCATAGGATCTATTCGACCCGAAACCGCAGTGAACGTGTTAAAGAGGGAAGGGTATATTTTATATTTACTTTAGTTTAATTAGTTTTCAATCACCGTCCGAACGAAGGCTTTGTTTATAATAACATAACCCTAAGACATTTGATTACTGATTTACTACATTTAAAAAAGGTTATGTTGACTTTATTAACTTAGTTAGAGTCGTAAATGGTATAATTCGTCCAATTTCGATGCTTGACAGAAACCTTAAACTTTGAGTTAAACTTCTTTGAGTTTGTCTGAAGGTTACTGAAGTCGAGAGTTGAGGGAAACATATAGATGCAGGTGGCAAGATTTTCGTTTCTTAGTGGCGTTCTAAGAGGGGGTTATCCAAATGATAATGATGATGACGATGATGACACTGAAGTCGAAATTGTCACGAGAAATTTGATTAACTACTTTAAATTTTCGCTTCGCTTTTCGCTTTTACTTTTTGGCATTTTTGGGCGAATTCGCCGAAAGCCGAAGTCGAAACCTAAGGTTTGGTCAGACGCTATCCTCAATACAGATAGACAAGTAAATCTCATGTCTACAATAGAGCAAATTATACAACAATTTTCCAAACCATATAAAAGATGAGCTATTGAATTGAACATCGGAGTAAACTGTGGAATTTTGCGTCGGGAAGAAACATAACGCGTAAAGGTAGGTCAGAAAACTATTTTACAACTCTTTAAAGATTACTTTCTTGGTATTTTCTTTTGTTTTTAAAAGCCTGAGCTTTACATAGCCCACATACATACACAAATCACGTCTTTATCCCTTACGGGGTAGACAGAGCCTAAGATGACAAGACCTACAAGCCACGTTAGCCCACTTATACATAAAACCGTTTATTTAGCGTTTTTTAATTTAATTTGTTTTTATTTAGCTGTCACTGACATTTGCCTTTTTGTTGCCAGACCAGACACAGAAAAAACGTAACCTTTCTTGAAACAGGTTGCAACTTTTTATTTTATAAGGTGTAGATATTTAGTTCTTATTGAAGGCAAATTGCTTAGAGGCCCGCAAGCAAATGAATGCCCCATAAACTATCACAGGCATCATTACACATAAACGGATAACTCACGTATAAAAAGTCGAGTGATGCTCGACTGTTTCGGACTATTTCGTAGTCCTTTTTCCAAGAGCTCTCGCCCCGGCGGCAGCGCCACGAACACCCCCTAAACATGTCCGAAACATGTCGAGCATCACTCGACTTTTTATACGTGAGTTATCCGTTTATGTGTAATGATGATTAGGTCTCACGGTAGTTTCATGTTGAAAGTATCACAGGCATGTAAATAAAACGCTGGTAGTAACATAGATTCAGTCAGAATTACGGTAATAGCTCGGAAATGCAAGAGACAGAGTGATTATAATATAAGAAGGTATGGCAGGACGAAATAAACAGACGCAGACAGGGCAGTTTTCATTCACGGCTGTGGGTCTGAGTAGGGTAAAAGTGCGTTTTCTTTTGACGCGCTGTCAAATTTTCTGGTCTTGTTTCAGATATTTCAGCGTCGATTTAATCTAACAGTAGTTAGTATATACTATATCTTGGCGTAGTACCTATCTCGCAAGCGCGTAGGCATTTAGATTCCCAGAAAAATAGCAAAATGAAGAGGGCACCAATTACTTACTTTTTGGTTCGAGTCTGTGTGTGTTTGTATCAAATTGTGTTATGGACGCAACTGAAAACCTGCGTCTGTTCACCATGAGACCTGAGGCCAGATTTTTGAAAGTAATGTCAAATTGTGCTGAATTTGATATACGAGTAGGTAAGAAGAAAATTGCAGCTCTAATTAATCTAGTCCTAAGTTGGAGCTGTATCTACTTCTGTAGCAATACATAGATTTATATCACATACGACAGATAGTTTTGAGAATGATTATGCTTTCAAACATGTTTCCCCTGTAGATCTGCTGGGCATATGCCGAAACTTCTACCATTTTTATATTGTACAGCGTTCTGTCTATTTAGCTAGTAAAGTTAATATTACCAAAGCCGTATACATAATGTGCTTAACATGATATTTAATTCACAACATAGGAACTAACAATACGACAGCGTGACGAAGCGTCGCAATGAAGAGCCTTTCCGTCGCCTTCGTCATCTTCGTCATTTACCTCATGTGCCAATGTCACGCCGAAGCTCCGACGTACACGACGAAGTATGACGGGATCGACTTAGACGAGATTCTGGGAAGCAGCCGCCTGCTGACCGGCTACGTCAACTGCTTGATGGACTTGAGACCATGCACGCCTGATGGAAAGGAGCTGAAAAGTGAGTTCTTAGGGATAAGTTCGCCTTTGTACTATTTTTTCTGTATTTCTGCATTTTTTTAATTTTTATGTGCCATAAAGAGTTTACATACATACATACATACGTATCTGTAGATATGCAAAGTTTCGTTAAGAACTTAAAGCAAAAGATTACCTCACTCTCGATATAAAAACGAGCTTGCTAAACGTGGCCTGTAGATCTCGTTACCTTCGGTGCTGTTTGCCCCGTAAGGGAAAAAGACGTGATTTGTGTTTTGTGTGTGATATGAAAACAATGTACCTAACAAATATAATACTGCGGTTACAGTAACTTACTTTTAATTTATTATGAAATCAGATTCAAATCAGTCAGTTTTTATTACCTACTTATCAAGTCTATTCCAGCATAACAGAAGAGAGCGTAACCTTAAAAATGTTTTCAAATAACTTAATTAATTTAAACGGACTCATTTAAGCGGTGGGTCTACAGATATTTGATGACAGAGGGATTGTTAGGAAAGTATTTAACGACAGGGCCGTGTTAAGAAGGTTTAAAGAGCTCCGCTGCAAATTAATTATTTTTTATTATTTAAAAAAATCAATTTAACTCTTTTTTGCATTTACTTCAATTAACAGATAATCTTCCGGACGCCATATCGAACGACTGTAGCAAATGCACAGAGCGGCAGCAACAAGGGGCCGACAAAGTGATGCACTACATCATAGACCACCGCCCTGACGACTGGGAGAAACTCGAGAAGAAGTATGTTAACTGTACTCAGTACTCACACTGTACTAAAAGACCATCGAGGGAATGGGCGAAGGTCTTGGGAATCATGTTATAGGCGATGCGGCTAGCAACCCGTCACTATTTTGATTCCCCTTTTCCCCCATACGTCCACAGTCATGCTAATTACGACCTTTAAGCCTTGTTACCTTAAGCTCTGTCTGCCCCGTATGGGATAAAGACGTGATTTATGTGTGTGTGTGTGTGTGTGATCGTAAAATCATCGCGTCATGTAACATTTTGTTTTGGACGATAATTGATGCTATTGCTATTGATGTTAAATTGCGTTTCGGAGTGTGACATTTACCTAGATTGAACCATGTGTTGTTGATAGAGTCTGAGTTTAGACGGCTGGGGCTTGATTTTTGAAGGCTTCAGTACCTGTGTAAAAATAGCAACCGAAAGTAGTGAAAAATTGAGCTGTGTTTGAAATACTAGCTTAGAAGAAAAATACTACCTACTCTAATTAATCTAGTAAATTGTTGAAAACATAATTTGAGCTGTAGTTTGTTCCAATACACTATTCTTTCCACTTTCGAGTGGTACTTGTAAATGATGTGCTTTTAATAATGGACCCCTGGTGCTCTATCAGTAAACTTTTGTTTTAGATACAACTCCGACGGCTCATACAAAAGAAAATACTTGGAAAGGCACGCCGAAGAAAAATCCACTACAGCTAATGTGAATGAAGAAGAAATTAAAAACAGCACGTCCGTGGAAACAAAAGAGGAATGATTTTTGTAACCTAAAAACTTTAACAGCCTACGAGTTTATGACAACTTGGCAACTAGCTCTGAATGCAATTATAAGAAAGTCGCTAATAAAATGGGATTGGAAAGAACCACATTCTTTTATGATTGAAGACACTTAAGCATCTATTTGTATCTAGTAAGTTATTTCCGAAACAATACAAACCGTCACTGTAGGAACTCTGTGAACACAAGATTTTTTTTATATCGATTGGAGCTAAGCTAGAGATTGAGACAGGGGCCTTACACGAAAATTTTAAATAAAAAGCGCATTATTTCTTAAATATTTACTGGCATTAAAAACACATATTATATTTAAATCCTTTAAGATCTAAAATAATTTATTCAACACACACTATGCTAATAAAAGTCTTCATATACTAATGTTTTAAAATAGGCAACATAAATTATTATTATAAAAATGTATTTGCTATTAGAACTGCACAGGCGTTTCATGGAAATTTTAATGGCTACGGCTACAATTACACATAGGACCTGCACGAGGGGTTAGAGCAGGGGGGGAGCGCCAACTCTAGGTGCCACATGGCAAGGGGCGTTGTATCAGGTGGCATGAGGCAACCAAAGCAGGTAGGCTGGGAAGGAGTAGAAACCGTTGAACGAAGACAGTCGAAAGATAACCTCGCTCTACTCCGATCAAGGGCTAAGATAAGTAACATAGTATTGGGTACGTAACTTAACTGACTTTAAGTATAATTGAAGTTAAAAATTTGATGTTCGTGATGTGCCATTCCACTCGCGCGAATAGTCATTAATAGGAGAGTGAAAGTGACGCTATAAACACAATTTCGGAATAGCTCTCTGGATATTTAGTGAACATACGTAGAAAGTCTTTAACACTCGCAGTTAACTAATGAAATCGCTTATAAAAATATAGTAATAAAAGTCGAATCCAACCTACATATTGAATCATAATCACAGTATTCTACAGTATACTTCAGTTTTTGCTTTACATCATTCTTATAATCGAAAAATATAGCCCCATAGAGTCCAAATAAACTCCAACATTTTCCATAATAGGTATACCGTATATATGTCTCTTCATTCTCACTCTTGAGCAATGGACATTGACCACAGCAATGAACTTCGTGCGTTACTATTCGGACAATTATACATACTACAACGCTGGTGTAACATGGGGTTCAATCTTTTCCGTGTTATATCGCCTCACTCTCACTTTAACTCCCGGCATCGCATGTCGATCAGAGCTGATAACGTCCTCGGGTTCTCCCACCTCTCTATACTCCTCTACTTCAGGCTTAGAAGTAGTTGTCTCTTCGGGCCGTATCTGAAGAGCGGTCCTACAATGTTTATGGATTACTGCTTAATACCATTAGAAATAGAATTTGAATCGAGGCGATGTATAATTTCTAAAAACAAATGCCACGCTGGCGACATAATAATGAGCATGCCTTCGATCTACTGCTACCTACGAGCAGGCAAGATTGTTTCCGAGTTGGTTTTTCATTTATTTCGTTTATAAATAGGTACTTTTGAAACAGGGGTGGGCTAGTTTCTCCGTTTGGGCTCTTTTGCGATTGCCAACCAAAAATCAAACACAGTCCACAGGAAAAGAAATGTCTTATGTGTACGTATTTATTTTGATTTTTATCCTAGGATCCGCTCAACTTTCTTGATGCCACGGTACCTGGTAAGAAACAGTTTCCAGGCCGTAGGGTCATGAGCCATCATAGCCGCTATCACTTTTCCAGCGCCCTCTTTTTGGACTATGGTGCACTCCTTGCAATCATCTTTGATAGCTTGAATTATGACACCTGCAACAAGATACATTCCTTTATTTTAGACACTTGTGATACGATATTACAGTTAAGTTCATTTTAAGAGTAAAAGCGTTCACTCCAGGATACAGACAGAACAACAGAGAACAACAGAACGGAAGAGTGTACATCATCTGAGGCCTAATAAAATGGTCTAATATGACGGTACGCGAACGCAGTCCCGATCTCTTTTTACACTACTTAGCACTTGTCAGAAGGGATTATAATATAGTGACTGTGATTGTGATTCCTGAGTACATTAGAGAAAACTCGTACTCGTAAGCCTCTGGCTTGAACGCCACTTTGTTTCTAATATAAGCCCATGTCAACCGATTGATAAAGTTGTACAGTACTTCTATTTTCTTAATGTCTCTTGGCAGTCTTCGTTTTTCATATGTCTGACTTCCGAACTGAAGAAACACGAAGTTTTCCAAGAGACGCTAAGAAATTAAAAGGACTGTACCTACAACAAAAGTGATTTTTAGCAGCAATACGAATGCAAAAGGGTTCGCGCCTCAAAACTTGACGGACAAATTCTTGCAAGGACGTAAAATGACTATTCGAATCAAGTGTGAATCTAGCTAAAATATAAGTATAATAGGTACTTCTTACTCTTAGTTTCCTTCATCGATGTCGAGCAGTAGTGGTCAGCCGACATTAAGCATTTGACGTCCATCGCCGCGAGAGGCTCAATAGCATTGCTCAGTCTGACTTTACTCTTCAGCGCTTTCTTTTCCACGTCATCTACCACTTCATTGATAATTGTCAGGTCTTCGTCTCCGTATACCACTCTGTAACCTAGGCTGTTCACTCCCTCACTCACGATTCTGTCTATCCCTGGGGCAGTTGGTTCCCCTAGAGAAACAGCTAGTATAGCAGAGAGGATAGCGATCTCGGGCAACATTGTTGGTAGTCGCTGGTGTTCTGAAGTGTTCGACTAAGGCCCGGCAGCGGTAAGGGTGTGTGATGCAACTGCACGTGATTCAGTTAATTGTCCTGCTATTTGTTTGTTTATAACAACAGAATGAGAGTTTTCAGGGTTTGTCAACTGTTTTAAGCTCATCAATAGGTACAGCTACAAATTGTATGTATGTAAACTCTTTATTGCACATAAAAATTAAAAAATACAAAAATACACAGAAAATAGTACAAAGGCGAACTTATCCCTAAGAAGGGATTTCTTCCAGTTAACCTGAATTGTCTTATAATTATTTACCTACCTACTTACGCACTCAAAGTGAAGTAAGTAAATAGCTAAAACTTTACATATACACATAAATTACGGCTTTATCCCTTACGGGGTAGACGGAGCCTTTTGCCTTAGGCTAAATTATACAAATATAAAGAAACAGACAAAAAACTTTAAATATATGCACAAAGGCGAACTTATCCCTATAAGGGTCCTCTACAAGTTAACTTTAACACCCCTTTTTAGCCGTACACTTTGAACATCAACACACCAATGTGTGAAAATTTTCTATACCTACACATTCAAAATTATCCTACATTCGTAAGAAAGAAGACACAGGTCAATGGCAAAAAACCGACTACAATAGCGGAGAGTAAATGCTAGTGTCAGTACCTATAGCGACGAATTGAGAAGCCACTTCTTTTGAAGTCGGTTAAAAATAAACAGTGCTAGTAAGTAAATTTTAAAGTCCTATTTGCATGAATTTGGGATCTGAGTTAACAAACGAAATAATGTAAGTTCTAATGGGCCCTAACCTTAGGCCCCTCAGTTGGTCGCCCCTGGCGCTTGCAATATTCGGGGCGCGCGCGCATCGTCCACAAACAACCTTCGTCAGCGCGCATACCAAATGAGCAAATACAAATGTTGACGTTCCAATGGCAACGGGACAACACAGATAACATTTACCTATTGGTTATGCGTCGTAACCAGCCATCAGTCCCATTAATTAGAATAATTAAATTATGACAGCGCTTGTCTTAAATCTCGTGAAATTAAAAAGAAAAAAATAAAGCTAGCCACGGCGTAAATAGACGCATAGGTAGGCAGCCAAACGAAGCGCTAGGCTGTAGAACCGTTTCACAACCAACGTCGGAGTACCTACTTTGTCACTGACAGACACAGATAACAAGGCGATCACTTACTGCAATAAGGTTACATATTATTATACAAAGGCCCAGGGTCTCATAAATATGGTTGGCCGTATGTACTAAGTAGGTACATGAAATGACTAGACCTAGGGTATCTACCTGTAGAGTTAAAATTAGATTGCTATGCACCTATTGCGTGTTGTTTAGTAAAGAAAGTAAGCTATTATAAACTTCATTATGAGACTTACTTGTGTTCCAAAGTACCTATCCTACAAGAAATAAATAGCAAACATATTTCCAATGGCCAACTTTCAAAATGGCCGTTTGTATCTTAACAATTGAAGAACCCATACAAGAAACGGTTTTTAATGCTGTGACAAGACAAGCAAAACTTCGTGAGCGAGTCCAACTCGCACTTGGGCGGTTTCCTAATTAACAGATGCCAATAGGTATAGATAATGTCATCCGTGAAGACGCTATCTATGATCTAGTAAAATTAACCTTTAAAAACATAGTAGGTAAGTAATAACTATCGTGAAAGACACCTACTGACGGCGTAATTAAATGCCATCTTTAGTTTCCATCGGAGCTGTAAATAGGATACAGCTAGATAGTTTAACCTTTTCGGCGTTTAGGCACATGATATACATTCAGTAATTATGCGGTGTAAAATGCACCTTCTTTTGACAAGATACAGTTAAAAGTTGCGAAGGACTAGACCTGCTTGGCGGTGAAAAGGTTAAGAATCTATCCTAAGCATTCAGAGCATACAAATTTTGAATGTGACACGTTACTAGTGAACATAAAAAAGTTCAGGTCTTTTGTAGTAAGTACCTACCAAAATGGAACTCTGATCGTCTCTCGACAGGAATGGGATTCGCAATTAAAGTAAAATCAAAAGAAGTACCCAAAGTCTAGTAAGTAAAATAAATAAATAAATAAATATCTTGGGACAAATTACACCAATTGACCCAGCCCCAAACTAAGCAAAGCTTGTGCTATGGGTACCAGGCAACGGATAATGATACTTATATAATGTAGATAAATCCATACTTAAATACATACAACATCCGTGACTCGGGCATAAACATTCGTATTCATCATACAACTGTCTGCCCCTACCGGGATTCGAACCCAGGACCTCTAGCTTCATAGTCAGGGTCACTAACCACTAGGCTATCCGGTCGTCAAAGTAATTCATGAACCAAATAAAACAGCAGTCAGTTTTAAATAAAAAACAAAGAAAACTTTTCAACATTTAATAATCACTTCTTCAACAATTCTTCCATCTTTTTGGACGCCAGAGACATATCTAGCTTATTATTAGTGCTCTTAACTAACATCCCAAGTAAGGCGTGGTATACTTTGACTTTCCCACCCTTGTACTGCTTCACCAATTTAGGATTATTCCGGATCACTTCATTACACATTTTGGTTATTTCATCTTCATCAGTTACCAATACCCATCCTTTATCATTCACAATTGCAGCAGGCGATTTCAAGCTGTCAGAAGAATCGATCAGTTCGCTCAGTGTATCTTTACAAACATCCAAACTGATTTTCTTTTGCAGTAGCATATCTGTTAACTCTTTCAATTGTTTTACGGTGACATTACACTCATCAACATCTAAATTCTTCTTGTTAAGTACTGTTAGGAGATCATTGATCAATAGATTAGCTATTTTCGTTGCATGTTGTTTTTTTTCTGATGTCAATTGATGGAAATATTCGAGCAGTATTGGTTCATTGACAAGTTGTATAGCGGTGTCAGGACGGAGCTGATAGTCTTGGATTAGTTTTCTCCGTGAGTCTTCGGGGAGTTCTGGCATGGTATCTTGGATGAGGGGCACGCTAATGACGTCATGACTGTCTTCTTTGGTGTGCAGATTCACGCGTAATGGCGGGAGGTTCGGCTCTGGCATATACCTGTAAAACAGATGCACCTATTAATAAAAAGTAAAAAAAAAAAAATTAATCAAGATATCCAAATTGGATTAGAATAAGATCTGTTTCATACATAATTATTGGACAGTAATTAAATTTCGCACTACCTATAACGGTATCAAGCCACTCTATTTTTTTTATTTCACCACAAAATTCAAGCTAAATCACAAGTCTAATTAAGCTTATTACATGGGTAAGAAGATTTTATTTCAAAACAAAGTGGCATACGCACAGAGGATGAACACAAATTGTCAGATGGACAAATGATTAAGTAACATACATACACACAAATCACGTCTTTATCCCTTACGGGGTAGACAGAGCCTAAGGTAACAGGTACCTACAGGCCACAATTAGCAAGACTGAGGGTGTATAGGTGGAAAATGGAATCAAAATAGTGATGGGTTGCTAGCCTCATCGCCTATAACATGATTCCTATAAGTTTCGCCCATTCCCTCGATGGTCTTTTACCATTTGCGCGGGTAGAGAAGCAACTGGTACATTCTATGTTTTTTCTTTGCTCCCAGACCAGCATGGAAGAACTAGAATGATTAAGTAAGATTGGCATTCAACTTGAAACCTTAAGTAAATATACGCTATAGAGTACTGTGACTTACCTATAATCTTGTACAACTTCTTTGTCTCGCATAGCAACAGTGGTCCGGGCTACAGCATCCCAAGACCGGGTCTCATTCACGATCCGACCACCAGATTCAAGGACGGCCTTCTGGCGTTCGATCTCGTGCCGGATCGCCCCGGCCACACCTCGTACCGAACCAATGTTCTTTATCTGTAAAAAGATTTAATTCTTTATAAAAACAAAGACCGTTCAACCTTTTTTGTAACACTATCTTACAAGTACTGTTTTTTGATAGAATTCAAAATATGACAATTGAATAGTTATGATATTCATGGATTTCACTTAACCCGTCAAGCGTCCAAGCGACTACAGTAGTCCCTAACTTTTTCGGGCGGGAAATGTCAAATGTTAGGGACTATTTAGTTAGGGACTACTGTAGTCGCTTGGACGCTTGACGGGTTAATTGAACATGATATTATACAGTTTCTAACACGATTTACAGAACAATACAGAACAAAAGAAAAAAGTATTGTGTCATGAAAAGGACAACCAGGAAACTTCTTGACATTGGTAAGGCAACCATAATAGCAATTATTATGAAACATTGCGTCATTTTTGAACCATTGAAATTGTATACATTTTTCATTCATTTCTTTTAATTAACCATAACTTTTCTCAGGTTAGGCCACATCCTTCGCATGTCACCAGGTGTGATTGTGGTGACGGCTAATTTTTTCAGTCCATAAAAAATACCCTATAAATCTATAGTAACTAAAATATCAACTGTAGTGTCATTAGATTTAGATTCAGATTATTTGTTAATTCAATAAAAATTACATCACAAATTCAACATTGTCAAGTTAGGAGAATTTAGATTTAAATCGTCAAGAGTAAATAAAATAAAATTAAATAATACAGATCAATTGAATATTACAAAAATGTCAAAATGAAAAACAACAATAATAAAACAATTAGGTACAATAACGTCACTGATTATAGGTAAATAATGAAATATAATAAAGGGTTAATTTAATATAATGTCAAAATTATTGGAATAATCAACATGGGAAGAATATGCCTTGCTAATACACTAAGGAGCCATGATCATAAAAAAAAAAAAGGTTTAAGGACCTGTTTCAAAATAAGGACCCTTATGTTTTAAGTGTTGGTGATCTATGATGTTTGTCTCTGTTTCATAGTAAGATATAGAGAAGGAATCATAGATAACTGACACTTAAGATATCAAGAACTTTACAGAGTGGTAAAACAGGGCCTAAGTGTCCTTTACATTAACAGCTTATCGAACAGGTCTTTAAACATATGCAGCAGTGAGTATGATTCCTCACCTCAGTCCGAGTAGACAGGGGCTCCCCAGGCCTCCGCAGTGACACGTTAGCGTCGACCCGGAGCGCACCTTGCTCCATACGCCCCGTGCAAGCATCGAGACGCTGTACTATCAGCACCAGTTCTTTAACCAATGCCGCTGCCTCCTCACCATCCTGTAAAGAGAACAAAAACAATTATAGCCGTGTGTTATGTTATTTATGGTTGTACCTACTCTATATTCAAGTCATGAGGAAAATATAAAACAAAAGACGGTATTCAATGAAATAAAACTGTGCTACTCTATGGTCACGTAGGCGCAAACAAAGTAAATCTGATTCAATTAATGAAACAAAATCAATATGTTGGATTTTGGATAAAGATGACTTAACCCCTAATCAGGACAATAAAATTAAAACCTAAAAAATGTAACCATTGATTTAAGTTTTTGTTCAAGATATAATATTTCTTTATAAGGACAAGTTCGCATTTGCGTTTATATAATCGGTTTACCAATTGTGTTTGTTTCTTTATTTTTGTTCAATAAAGAATTTACTTACTTACTTATACAATACAATACAATACAATAACCCTTTATTGAACACCACATATAACAACCAAAACAGAAAAAGGTATACAGAATATTACAAGGTAACAACCTAATATCTACCTAATTTATAAGTTTTTTAAATGAAGCGTACCTCTAAGTCGGGCTCAAACACCAGCTCAATCAAGGGTGCTCCAGCCCTGTTGAGATCAACCAGGCTGCGCTTGAGCTCATCATCATGCAGAGACTTGCCACTGTCTTGCTCCAATTGAATTTGCTTGATCTTTGAACTCTTCTTGTATGGTTTCTTGTGAATTCCGGGGGTAAATACCTGTAAAGAACAGAATTGGCTATTTAATCTGTATTCTTCTAAGTTTTTTAGACAGCAGTGGTAGGACTAGGACTATTTATCAGTGTATGAGAACAAAATGCCTTTTCGGCATCATCAACTCAGTATGTTTTTGTATTAGTTTAAGAGTCTGTGTATTTTTTGATGTCGAATAAAGTTATGTCTATGTCTATGTCTATGTAAATGGGTAAAAAATTAATGATAGGTTACTTTCTCAGTTGTTCCAGGTTACAACAACACTGTTTAAAAATGTACTATTAGCTTAAATAACTGTAACAAGATAGTCAAAAAAGGTATGCACTAAAATTTGATTCTCCTCAACAGTACCTGAAAGTTAATAACACCATCGCTCGCTAAGGGTGCTCTTTGTTGCGTAATTTGATAACCGGCCGGCAAATCAGCGTAAAAATAATGTTTCCTATCAAATGTGGACACTTCGTTGACTTTACAAGAAAGTGCCAATGCAGTTTTTACCCCCAATTCTACGCACTTTCTATTTAATACGGGCAAAGTTCCTGGCACCGAAGCGTCGAGCAAAGCGACGCAGTTATTCACTAGACCACCAAAAGTATTCTGAGCACCCGAAAATAACTTAGTTTTAGTATTTAACTGCGCGTGAACTTCTAAACCCACAACACTTTGCCATTTTTTATCGGAAACTGCTGAATAATTTCTCTTACACGTAGCAGGCCGTTCGTAGCGATACAATAGAGCTCTTGGAATATTGCGTAAAACCATTGCAGTAACTTTTAATTCAAAAATTAAATATTAAAAATCTATTTGCTACACCATCGAATTTTTTGACAGATGACATTTTTTTTTTTTTTTCAATCTATCACGACATTGGTACCTAGTCAACCTTGGCCATTATTCCATATCCAACATAACGTGGGCAAAATAACTTTTCAATTTCAATCAATCGCAACTTAACTTTAACAATACGTCACAAAAATTCAAATAATCATAAATTTACTATTGCACGCCTAATATTAACGAGCTCGGGTCATGTTCCTTTCGAGCAAAGGTCGCCAAGAACTAAAAGTAGCAACGTGTCCGAAAGATGGCGCTACTGAGACCGAAATATAAACGCGGGAAACGGAACGAAAAATGCCGCACATATTTAAAAAATCATAGTGATTGCTATTGTAGTATTATAATAACAATAACGCTAAACACATCATGTATTGTTAGTTTTACGTTTAATTGATAAATAACTCGACAACAACGCGTGTTCTTAAAACCGTTAATGGGATTAAGGTAGAATTGAAACTGCGTCAGTACTTACTTGTGAAACTGTGCACGACGTGATGAATAAATTGAATAAATATTAATTTTAAACCTATCCTAATATTGCATTGATATTTTGACTTAGAACTTAGCTTAGATATAAGTTAAAATTTAAACAGAACTTAATTAAATATCACATTTTACAGCTATAACTTTCAATGCTACATTTCTACGCCACTAATCCCGTTACAACTTCGAAAAGGAACGAAAAGAGGTAAAGAACAATGAAAGCTAGAGTAGCCTCGGCGATTGAATACATTTCTGTAATTCTTTTTATAAAAGAAAAAAGGTGAAAAATATCCGTTTCGCGGATGATTTACGTGCGTAACTCCCGAGAAAGCGTGCTATCGATCGTACCGCCTGGTGGGGTATGCCGCTACTCCACACCGCGGTGGTAAAACACGAAGCCTTGGCCAGCTACACGACCAAGTTAAAAATTACCCAACACACCAAGGAGCCTACCGGCAAACTTAATAGTCACGTGTATACTTAATTTGTCCGAATTATAATGACATTAAATACACACCCACCGACACGGCACAAAAATTATCTTTTCTGACGTCACAAACAGTGGGTTTGAACGATACACACCTCCTGCTACTAGTCAATAGGTATAAAATCATAATATGCTTATCTTGCTTTGCTGGTCTCATTCTGTATGCATCGACAATTCGACATCGACTGTTCTAGGTTGTTGTTCTATTTAATCGCCTAAATGTGAATCGGTAAGTAATAAGTATTCATGTTTGAAGTAGGTTTAAATAAATGTGTGCTTAGGCAGATTCGTTTTGATGGCCTTCATCTGATCTTTGTTTAAATAAGTACACGAGAACAAGAAGCCCTCTGATGACAAACAAATATCTGTTGGTCGAAGTATAATACACTTACCTACTTATTCTGGATGTGGGTATTTGCGGAACGAAACTATAATATAAGTAATTGCATAATGCTAAGCGTGAAGCCGGTTTAAAGTACGCCTCGCTAAGCTAACTGTTTTTTTATACACTGCAAGGATTGAGCTGACGCGGGCCAAGTTATTTTAATTTCAAAATGTCTGTGAAAATTAGAACACAGAAAAATCCGAAAAGTAAAGCTATGGCTGGGAATCGAACCCGGATCCTCGTCATTCCGTGACGCGTGCTATACCCCTACACCACCCATAGCAGGTATTCTAATTTTCACAGACATTTAGAAATTAAATTTTAACGGTAAAACCGTAAAAGTAGACATAAAAAATCAAGAAATAATTTCTTGATTCATTTGATAGTACCAAGTTATTTTGTTTATACCTACTGGCCAATCGAAAACCTAGTATGTATGTATGTATGTATGTAAACTCTTTATTGCACATAAAAAATATAAAAATACAGTAATACAGAGAAAATATTATTATATATTGCCTAGTATTGGTCACGTACATCAATTTATAAAATAAAAGTTTGACATAATTGTATTGTTCGCAATACGAATATTGTTGAGCAAGTGAGCCAATTGATCGTAAGTAAACTCGTCGCAAAATAAGAGGCCCGTTTTGACATTTGTCTTCGCGACGTAACTAGTGATGTAACCATACGACTCGGTAATCGATACTCACGATAAATCGATTCCAGTTTGGATGAGTATTTGATCGATTTGAATATGTACTGTAAAGTGCATTGGATTAAAGTTCTAATAAGAAAATTTAACTTAAACTGATATTGTAAGTATTTTGAAATGATACAATGTTACGGTACGTCAACTTTCTTTCATTTAATATTTTTGTTACAATAACACTCACTCAATCACCAAAAGAAATCAGTAATTTATTTGTCCAAACACTAGTGTTTAAAGAAATAAAACCGGCCAAGTGCGAGTCGGCCTTAAAAATATATTTTGATCGATTTATTTTTTTCCTTAACCGATTATTAATAGTCTGTGGACAGTATGAAAAAAATCGTTATTCACAGCACTTAGCGGAGTGGGCGGTAACCATCAATGAAAAATGTAATTACCTTCAAAACATTTCGATCGGTAAAAAATACAGAACTTCATGGGCGTGAACTGTCAAAACGGGCCTTTTATTTTGCGACGAGTTTAAGCATGAGCACCATCACTCATGGAAACCAATAAGTTTTTCAAACTGTGGGTCACGACCCTTTGGAGAGACGCAAAGCCCGTACAAGGGGGTCGCGAGAGGTCGCTAAAACTAGGTACCTCATTAAAAAAACGACGTTGCTATGCAAATACATAAAATGTGTCGTATTCATTGAATATTTTTAACATAAATAAAATACATACATACATAAGTCACGTCTTTATCCCTTACGGGGTAGACAGAGTCTAAGGTAACAAGACCTCCAGGCCACGTTAAGCGTGATTAAATAAAATACCTACATGAAAAAAGATGGGAGGGGTCGCGAAATATTTTTTCACACCTCTCATTCAGAAAAGTAAACTGTCGAGAGGGATCAAAGTGCAACTTTTCTCTGCAAGGTTTTTCTAAAAAACACTTTTTTGCACATGCAATTTTTTGAAGTTGATAATTGTAAAACCACGCCCTTTTCTATGCTGGCAGCTCATTAATTATATTTAGAATTCTTTTTTCAAGTTTTTTAATGGTCGGTGTGAAAAGTTGTATCAGCCGATCGGGAGCAAATTATTTTCATCTTGGGCGTTACCACTTGAATCCCTCATTACGCTCAGGATTTTATTGTAGAATCCTTCGCTACATTTTGGATTCAATATACAGCCTTCGCCATAAATATATTCTTTTGCTCCTTTGTGACACAAATGACTATTTCATACTAAGATGAAAAAGTTTGTAAAACACTACACTAGAGGATTGCAGATGCGTTGCCAGCCAGTGAACGAATATAACTATGGAAGCATTTCTGACGCTCCAAAATGACCCAACGTAAACTAGTTCGCGGCGGGCGGGGCTTGAAAACTAGTGCGGCAACGCGATCAGTGCGCAGGGCGCACGCCTGTCAGTCGTGTCACACGGGTTTTTTATTATATAAAATCAACTTATTCATTAAAAAATGCCTTCATGTGTGGTGAGGTGGTGCAGGAATCAACAGGAATATTGTCCCAAGAGTACTGGAATCACTTTTCACGTGTAAGTACACTGTTTACTCAAAAAATCCAAAATTGCCTTTTTACTAGAGGGATGTCATTATGCATAATGTAGTAGTACATTTTAATATAGCTATTTTATAGGACATAATATTTATTATTAAGTTACATACAGATTTGGGTTTTAATTTCGGTTTTTCATCGGATTAACAAGTCGAAGTCGTCTCTCATTATGCTTAATTTTAATTTTAATTTAGATTCCCACAAGACCCGAGTCGTAGAAATCGATGGAAAAAAGCTGTTCAATTAGAGAGAAAGGAAAATGACTGGACACCGAGCAAGAATTCAAAAATATGTTCAGTTTATTTTAAAGATGAAGATTTTTATGTATTGAAGAAGGGACACATAATACCTTCTAAAAGCGCAATACCAATTTGTACTGTGCGGATTTATTTGGTTTGAATGATCACGTTTTAGTTAATGTAGTGCTACTTTGTACGATTGTATAATAGACATGTACCTACATTTTCAGATGGTGTTTTCGAGTGAAAAACCAGTATTAATAAAAATTAAAAACAAAGAAAATATTCCGGAAACTTCTCAGGAAAGTCCTCAAAAACGTCCAAATTGTCATTATAATAAATTATCTACTGATATTTCTTTTATTATTTTTATCTACACCCACCTATATAATACGTTTAGAAACCGTATCTACGTAATATCATTCGTTGCGGGTGGTAGAACCACACGAGCAGGGTCCGTCCGAATCGCTACCAACATCTTAGGCTACTGTGTTTCGAAGTGGAGAGTAAAACAGCCGGTGGAATTACTGGCACATAGTACTCTAAGCCGGCAACGCATCTACAATACTTCTGTGTTGCGGAGTCCATGAGCGGCGGTGATTACTTACCATCAGGTAACCCACTTGCTCGCTTGCCTTCCTTGTAATACAAAAATAAATAAATATGTAAACTACTATTAATACACTTATCGAACTAGGTAGTCAAGCGCGCTGACGAAGTGGGCGAAAGCGAGTGAAAATTTGGCTTACTGATTTCATACCTTTGTGCATTGGGCTGCTTTGAATCTGACTGGTCCCCTTCTGCATAACATCGTCCTTGCTTCGAAGACACACTGACAATCTGCTGACATTGCATCGAAGCCGCGAACCAATTAGCGTAAATCTGTCACGCCGAGAACCAATCGCGACATGTGATCCGACGCTTCTCAAATCGTTGAGCTTTTACGTACTTATTTTCAAAAAGTCGCAACTAGCGAAGCACATTCTAATACCGACCTAGATTCATTAGCAATAACCTATTTTCTTAAATGCATTGATAATTTTTATTTACTTTGCTTGTGTGTGTGTACTACTTCAAACCTATCTGTGTGAGTTTTTGGGCTAATAATGAACGGTAGGTGGTATGAAGAGACTGCTTCCATAGTTATATTCGTTCACCGTTGCCAGCCTGGAAAGCTGTAATAGATACCTAGTGTGCCAGTGATTTCACCGGCTATCTTACTGCCACACCGAAACACAGCAGCGCAAGCACTCCTGCTTGGCTGCAGGATTCTTGTTAATCTTTTACGATAGTCGGCTGGACGCATTTTTAATGACTTTTGGTATTCTGATAGCTTATAACCACGATTAACAAACAGATAGGATGTTTTATCCCAGCAAATTCTATATTTCGCGAGCAACAGCTGTTCC
Organism: Pandemis cinnamomeana; assembly: GCA_932294345.1. Taxonomy (NCBI): domain Eukaryota; kingdom Metazoa; phylum Arthropoda; class Insecta; order Lepidoptera; family Tortricidae; genus Pandemis; species Pandemis cinnamomeana. The sequence goes on from OW028717.1 coordinate 5,196,072, forward strand.
GTATTTTCTGGCTTATTTTCATAGTGATTCGTTGTTTTCGACCCGACTTCACCCATATATTAAGCAGCCATTGTTCTGTTACCACCATTATTATTATTACTATGAATAACCTATTCATAAACATTTCAATTACACTACTACCTATACGAGCAGGTACGATCGTGGAAGTTTTGTACGTAAACAAGTGTTATAAAAACAAGAAACAGCTTTATTATACAGTTGAGTATTTACAATAGTAATACAAGGAATATTTAGCAGGATCTTTTGAATAGTGGGTACGTGAAAATATTATGAAAATGTGATTTCCTTTGATGAAGGCTGAAGCCTCGAAAGGCTTTCATGAACCTTTGGGTTTTTCGGGGCGCAAAATCGATTTCACAAGTCTCTGCGAAAACGCATACCGAGTTCTGCCAATAGGCAAATACCGAGCTTTATGAAATACCCGTCATGTCCCCTTGATTATGATTTATTAAAAAAATACTTAGGTAAGTTTTTGTTTTGAAACAAAAACTCTTGAAGGAATTTGAAAGCAAACAAATTCCTAGACGATCAAAATGTGCTAGAGTCCATAATTCGCCATACGGTATGCGACGCACGTCAGAAGTCGCTCGGTCCAAAGTCCAATCCAAAGATGACTAGCAAGACATTCTAGAACATTCCTTAACGGTTATTTGAATAATTCTTCGATATTTCTGCAGACAATTGCCTCACGTAGGTACCCTTGGTATCTGCGTAATATGTAATTACACCAGACGAAGCCGGTTAAGTTATCAGTATTCGTTGCATATCAGTACAGGTATTTTTTTTAATAAATAAGATAAAATTATTGATTCGGCCGACGAGGATTAGATGCATTAAGTCATAAACATCCGGGTACCTATTCAAAATTATTCAATAACATTTTAAAAGTGACTTGACAGAAATGAAACCATATTCAAAATTGTGCTGCTAGTATTAAGTAGGTACTTATTCTAAAATCTATTTCGTCTTGGACGTCAACCATAGTAAGTATAGTGCATTGGGGTAAATTCGAACTTGGGGGAATTTCGAAACTCGTCGATATCCACTAAACGCGCGGGGAACAATTACATAAGCTAGCAACGCTTACCTAGAAGCTCCAATGTCTTTGGCGTCTAGATAAGCGTTGCCAGATTATGGAATTATTCCCAATTTAGTGGATATCCGCGATTTTTGTAATTCCCCCAATTTCGAATTTACCCCAATGCACCATAGGTTCCTTCAACACGTTAACAGAAAATTGTTCATTAGGTTACTATGTAAAGGCGTCCCTTCCTGCAGGTCCTTACGAGGTCTCTGAATATATAGCCGGGATCACAAATACGGTATATCTCCACCTAATGTCTGTATGTAAACTCTTTATTGTGCAAAGTAAACAAGAGAAATACAATTGACAAACACTGAGATACATGCACAAAGACGGACTTATCCCTTTAAGGGATCTCTTCCAGTCAACCTTAATGTTTTGCTTCTTTGGGATTGTTAAATTGACGGTCTGTGATTAGAAGAGGTATGACAGGCAATCTAGCGTTCCTACTTAATGTATTGTAACCAGGCTGTCTCCCTTACGGGACAGTATGTGCCTTATCATAGACCCTAACTAGACTAAGTTTTGTAGTTTCACAGTGTATTAGTTGTTACTGTAATGCTGTGTAGCAAATTTATAAATAAAAAAATATTAAAAAAAAAAAAAAATTGTTTGCAAAGTGCAAATAGGTAGCATTTAGTTGCGTGTTTAATTAGGATCTTACTAATGCGAAGGTTAAAACTGCAGTTTCCATTCGGTAGACTAAGTGCAGTGTGTTTCTCTAATTAACTTCCGTTACCGTATGTTTAGGAATTCTCTGATTATACAACATCATTTGGAACCAGCTAAGTTACGGATTTATACTTACAATGAATATCCGTGTTATTGTAGTATTCTTACAATGTATTCCCCGATACAGCAGTTTCTTGACCAAATGAGGATCTAATTTTTTTTATAAAGTTTAGTAAGTAGCTAAGTATATTTTCATATATTTTTAAGAATTTTCTCCACTCCAGTTAATAAGAACCTTATTCAAAGTGTAGTTAAAGTTGACAACCGCATGGGATTCGGCGAAATGTCATAGGAAAGCTTTATACTCACTATCACTACTCCTAACCATCCTAACTAACCATAACCTCCTATCGTAGGTACTAAATATTTACTTATCCATTGACATATGCAACGTTTTGATCGTGGTGTGGAAATGTTGCCAGTTGGAAAAATCCAGTGGCTGTTATTATTTTACAAGTTTTTTTTAACCCATTGATCCGATACTAAATAAGTAATAACATGACGGGCCATGTTTTGTAAACAAGCGCCCAAATAAGTAGGTAAAATTAACTCCGTAAACGCAATAGCTACCCAATGGAATATTTTTACTGTGTACAATACAATCGCAACGTATTTTAAGTTAATGTCCCCAAAACTCACGTTTATTAGGTATTATTATAGCCTTTTTATTCCGAATTCGCTACAATATCAGTAAGTACCGTCCAGTTGCGTATCTTCGCCTGTGCTACCTATCTTCGCCCAATTTGACATAAGTTAACACTACCGAAATGTTTTTAGTGCTAGCCTTACATAAAACTGCTAAATACAAAGTATTTTTCATGGCGGTCAACATTCTTCGAACGATCTGCGACTAACTTCTCACAATTGATGTTCAGTGAGATTTTTTCGCGACGCCGACCACGTGTTTTTTTTTTACCAGCGTTTTAACTTTGGTTTTAAACAGTGATATAGACCAGATAATGTTAAACTTTTTACATGATTATATCGTATAACTATTTATTTTTCATGTGACACTAGTATTTAATGGCTAACTTACGTCTAGAAATCACAATTGGATAAAACGTTGGGGAGGGTATTTATCGTTCAACTTGTTGCCAAATTTCGCCTGCCCCTAGGGTTGTCAAATTTATTGTAGCACATTAATTAGTGGATGATATTACTTGTTTGCCAATTTAAATATTTTCTTTTGTTTTGTTTTACGGAAATGGCTTTAACGATTTGGAGGAAAGTTAATAAGTAGATTAAATTATATAAATATTTTATAGGCATAGGTTGATTGGATTTCAATTAAAAACATATTATAGCAGAAAAACATACGTTTTGTTTAAGTAATAAAAAAAAGTTTGAAAATATTTTTTTTATTGTAAACCATTACTCCCCTTTGTTTGGCATGTTGGGTAATTTTGGCAGCCCTAGCATCGTTTTAGAAAATGTATGAAACAACTTCAAACTGCAGCCAATCTTCGCCTACCACACATTTTCTTTAAAATATGCCTAGTCCGGTGTAGTTAAGCTTCATATTGTATTGACACAGTCCAAGTAGATAAGACTTAACATGTGTAAGTCATGGAAAAGTTTAGTATTAGCGGTAAGGCATGCCATAGGCGAAGATAGGGAAAAGTACCCATACTTCGCCTATTGCCTTTGGGGCCATTTATTACCAAGTTAACGAGTGAAATTCAAAGCTTTAGTGATTTATACTGATAGCCAGGAGTACTAAAAAAGGATTTTTTGCGACAATGGACTAAAATTCTTTCAAATATGAAAGATATTTTGGAAAAAGTGTCAAAATCCAGGCGAAGATACGCAACTGGACGGTATGTTGTTGTTGTTGTTTTTTTATTAATTTTTTTATTTTATTATTAGATTGTCGCGTAATTCGGTGTGCCTCATGGCATAGGCCTCCTCCGTGTATTGGAGGGTTTGGGCTATAGTTCCCAAGCGCGCGCGATTGGGAACTTAACACACACCATTGAATTTCTTCGCTGATGTGTGCAGGTTTCCTCACGATGTTTTTCTTCACCGAAAAGCTCAATGGCAAATGGCAAATGTAATTTGCGCACATAAATTCCGAAAAACTCAGAGGCCCGGGATTTTAACCCATGACGCTCTGCTTGAGGGGCCACAGGTCAAACGTCTACCTACCCAATGGAATATTTTGACTGTGTACAAAACAATCGCAACGTATTTTGAGATAACATCCCCAAAACTCACGTTTAACCCGCGTTAATTATTTGTTGTTAAATTCCTACCTACCGACGCACACTATCGAAGTTGTATAACAATCTGTTTTGAAAATAATAATCTTTTTTATGTAAATAAGGTGGCAAACGAGCAAGTCACCTGCTGGTGAACACCGCTACCCATGGACATCCGCAACACCAAAGTATTGTAGATATGTTGCTAGCCCAGAGGCTAAGATGGAATACCTAATGTGCCGGTAATTTAACCGGTTGTTTTGCTCTCCTCGCCGAAACACAGCAGCGCTAGCACTGCTGCCTGGTAGGATTAGCAGGTAAAGTGTAACTTACATTGATATGATAACCAAACGATTAATTAAAGACGAATAATACTCTGAGCTGGGTTCCAGTATTTGATAATATAAATTAGAAAAGTAAGTAAGTATATGCTTTATTGTACAAATATAAAGAAACAGATACAATTCACAAAAAAATAAAAATAACATTAATATATGCACAAAGTAATAGTTTCTTAATTACTTTTCGCAATGATCATCCCGGACCACCTGCCTGTTGGTCTGTAGATGTCTGTCTAAGCCAGGGGTCGGCAACCTTTTGAGAAGAGCCAAAAATTACTATTTACAAAATTTCAAGTTTTTCAAGAGCCACAATTTTTTTTCTCGCGGGTCGCCAGGGAGGGGTGCTGCGGTGAAAAGCGAGTATAAGTAGCTGAGAGATAGAAATAATGCCTAAACCTCGTTAATCGTTTCAGAACATTTCTTTTTATAAAATAAATAATATTTGCGAATGGAATGGAACTAAAGAGCCGCAGCCTCACATCCAAAGAGCCGCATGTGGCTCGCGAGCCGCAGGTTGCCGACCCCTGGTTTAAGCTAATTTTTGTATTGTCAAAATGCTACGCTAATACTCCGTGACATGTCAATCATCCAGGTCCCCATGGAGGAACAGTTCATAAAATAGTCAATAGTAAAACACTTCAAAACGGCTAAGTTGTACATAATAATTTTTGGGGCTTACCTACTTGGTAGAAACTTTAAGTTGTATATACCTACGTATTAAGAAATGGGTGCCGGAGAACGGCCAACGACGACGAGGCAGACCCAGAAGGCGATGGCGGGACGTTATGTACGCGTATATGGAGGAGGCCTGACATTGCGTCGGACCGCATTTGTGGAGGTCGGGAGGAGAACCCTTTGCCCAACAGAGGGACACCGCAATAGGTTAATTAAAAAAAAAATACGGTGACCAAAACGTGCTAATACTTTATAACTTGAACGTGATTTTATACTATTGTTTATTCGTGATCATATCGAACAGGTACATCGTAAGTTAATTGTTTGTTAGGTGTTTTATGGTATTCATATCACGCGACAACAAACTTATCGTGGTGATGCAAAATGGCGTATAATGAAGAAACAAAATGAGTGTTAAAATAAACAGGTATTATTATCACATTTTTAAAGTCCAGTTGGCTTGCTAAAAAGTCAACCGGATCTTACCTCTTGCCGTTAGGTACATTGTAGACAGCATGCGACCTGGATGTTGGGTAGGATGAAAACTTAAACTACCCACACAAGAAGGCTGCCCGTCCTGGAAAATGAAAAATACACACGCCAATGGTTGTCCAACTGACAAAAGACACTCTCAAAATATGCAATGAAAAATTCCGTACCCTATAGGTGAAAAACTTAAGTGAATGACCTGTTGTGTGTGTGTGTGAGTAAAGTGGGCGAATAGACAAATTGGCGTTGCAATTTAGAAAAATGAAAGTCCTATATCAGTTCTGTACACTAAGTACTACAATACAACAGGTAATTTACTTAATGTATGTATTTCACCTCTAATACTCTGTTCTCAGCAAAGCCGTAGCAAGCCACGGCGAATTTCGAAACAAAAAAAAGTTTGTAGACGTCAATATAATATACATAAAAATGCAGCTACAATACGTAATTTCATACATTTCGCTCCCCCATTGAGCCGTGACAATCGGTTTGTTCCCATCCACGCTGAAATAATAATAATGCAAATTGCCTGAAGTCCGAGGCCAACTCTGTAGGATCCTTTTCGCATGCTAAGCGAATTCGATGAAGGTTAATTCAGACAGAGCTTGTAATGTAGATTGTCAATGGCTTCTTGTGGTACGAAGACCTCAATAAAAGAATAAACTGCTCCGCAATGTTGCGTAGTTATATGATAATGCAAAATAGTAAATAGTATATCCAAGGGCCAGCCCTAGAACTGTCTAGACTAGTTATCAGTCCGAATGGGGTCGTTGTTTCCAGGCATTGATAAGATGTATGTTCTCTGATACCGTCACTACGGAACGTCACCAAAATAAATACGTCGCCAAACCAGACTATCCTCCAAATTAATTCCGTGCATGGCGGGAAGAACTTGATAACTCCAAAATGGCAATTTTACAGGGCAGCGATTTTAAAGTTTGTCATTTTCTCCAAAATCCGTTTTTATCTCAAACTCATATCTATAGCTTGATTTATGGATAATTTTATGTAATCTTTCAAATTATGTTACGTATTCTCGTGAATTCTGCTTATTTTGTAAGATATTAGACTTATCAACATACTGCCAAGAGACTTATCAACTTATTACCCATACATTAGTGCTCAAACCAGTGAAAACATTGTTTAATTTAATTCCTAAAAATCAGCTTTTCAGTGTAATTGAAATGTCTAAATTGATCTAAGAGTAATTTTTGATGGTTTTTCAAATATGGTTATGTTTATCTTTCTTACTATCTTATTATTCATAATAATTGACTTATCAACATGTTCACCGATCATGATCACCGAACATGTTAACTTATTCACCATAGAATTGGTATAGTGTAAGTATAAATTGACATATCAAGTTACGTTCGTTTTATCAGTAAGTAGATAAAACGATATATTTATTTGTTAACGTAATAGTGTATTAGTCGACTTTTATTTGAGATCTTGTTTTGTCAATTTACGTACGTTAGATCGGTTTTTGAGCATAAGTTGATGTAAGGATATATTACGATATTATATTTTTTATTGTGACTCATCGCGTACATATCTCGTTTCGTTAAATAAAACACGCAGCGTATGGATATATTCAAATACTCACAAGGCAATATCTCTAAAAGTATCGTAGATATCGAGTTGAAAATTTTTTTCCTACAAAACCAATGCTGTAGGAAGCCATTGCGACGATAAAAAAAAAAACATGTAAGTCGAGTTATCAAGTTCTTCCCGCCATGCACGGAATTATCATCACAATTCCACAGATGGCCTGGCTTTGAAAATTCCACATACCTACTCACCGAATTAAATAACCATGTAAATCCTTACTAATATTATAAATGCGAAAGTAACTCTGTCTGTCTGTCTGTCTGTCTGTCTGTCTGTTACCTTTTCACGCTTAAACCGCTGGGCCGATTTAGTTGAAATTTGGTATACAGATAGTTTGAGTCCCGGGAAAGGACATAGGATAGTTTTTATCCCGGAAAATTGCATAGTTCCCGCGGGATAGCATAGCCCAAACCACTGGAATTTTTCAAATTTAAGGCGGAACAAAGTTCGCCGGGTCAGCTAGTATTAAGTAAATTTTGACGTAGGCAAATAAAGAAACATTGTAACTAGTACTAACTCGCAGCGATCTTCTTACACCTACGAGATTTTATTCGAAACGGTCGTTAGCATATTTTTTGTCAGGCTTGATTGGAGATGTTTTGCCATGACATGATGACGTTCGTCACAAGAGTTCCGTGATCTTAAGAACTAAGGCAAATGAAGCGTAAAGTGTTTTGACCCGACGGCGAAAGAAACGAATGTACCTAATGGTAGCACTCCATTTTCCCGTCTTCGCCTAATCTTCGCTTGAGCCAAAAGATATGCTATATAGCTAGGCACATAGTATATTTTCTTTCGTAAGACGCAAATCAGATGGCCTATATAATAGCTTATGCATGCTTTGGATAAATACTATTTTATTTAATACCTTCTCCGGAACATCTGTGTGTCTCTTTGTTTTTTTTTCTTCTTTAGTCTTGAATCTGTTGTCAACTTAACTTTTATCTGCTCATGTTTTGGTAATAAATGTTTTTTATTTTATTTTTATTTTATTTAACATGAACGGCGGTACCTATTACCTTAATTCTTACCTACGAGTAATGATGGAAGTACTCGTGTTTGAAAGTACTTCCCACCTACCTACTTATAGGTAGGTACACGAAACTTCACTCTTAGACCATTATAAAGAGTCCTGAATGAGTTCTGCGAACGGCAAAGTGAGGCCGCTTTAAACTACGCCATAATATATCCGTCTTGAGTTTTTATTGGCTCTGAAGCTTAACATATTTCATAGTCGTGTTTAATTTAATGATTAGGTACATATCGGATAAAAAAAACCAGCTTCCCAATTTTAACGAGCACCTCATATTGATGGAGTGTCTTATTATGTTGTCAATCTTAATTTTAGAAAACAATTCTATTGTTTTTACTAATCTTAATGAAAAGGAGGGACTTTCCAGAAAACAATAGGTAATAATAACATAGGTAACTATGTCATGTAGTAAATAAACGAAAAATTTAATAAATAAGAAAGTACGATTCAGTCAGTACGTACTTCAACATTTCTCACGTTTCATTTGAAAATTGCATTCTAAAGATAAACTAAAAATTCAAGTATATGCAATACATACATAGGTAGTACCTACTGTTACAAAAATGTCTAACCCCTATTTATACCGTCTGAAATCTTGTCGAGATATAATTGTGTTGACGATTTTATATTATGTCCGGTTTTGTGACCGATTGGTCTCAAAAGGTGCGGTGTAAAACTTGAATTGTAAAAATAGAATTAATATAAAAGGTCAAAAGCCCCCGACGAATTTGCGAGAACTTAACTTCCGTAAAAAAACAAATATGTAAGTAATTTAAACAATATGCGAGCAAATGACGCATTTTCCTAAAAATATATGCCCAAATAAAAAGATTAGGGTGGGTGCGTTAAACAGGTTTTTATAATGTTATTATTGTTTACATATTTTGTTTGTAAAAATTGCTCAATAGACTGAACTCATTTCTTTCTAAGTTTTAGTTAGAGATCTTAGTCATCCTAAACCTGCCTCCGTTGCAATTTGACTTTACGACAATATGTGTATCTATGTGGATGATATTCCGGCATTATTATCGAAGCCAAGGAAAACATTTCGAAAACATACAGAACTGACTTGCTAAAGATATTCTCTCATTTCAATATTGAAAACAATTTATGCAATGTATTTTGCAACAATTTGCGAAACCCTTAAGTGTGGTTTTATTTCTGTAAATCGAAAATAAAACGCATAACAAATCGGGGAGGGTAGTGATTAACCTTTAGAAGAACTATTACGAAAGGTTTTTCAATTGGCTTCAAATTAAGTCGCCCAAAATGCAGACATATTTATTTTCGGAGACAAAATCAGGAACCTCCATGATTAAGAGCCGATTTCACAAGAGCCAGGCAAACGTGCAGAAATGCCGTTGGCAGAACTGGCTTGGAGTAACTCTCGAGCGGCTCAACAAGGTCGATCAAAGTCCATGTTTTCGATTTGCACCGTACTTCTTCAATCGTGGCAAATTTGTATGCGCTGTGTACACAGGTGGTTTGTTGACAAAAATATAATGCGCAAAAGCATAAGGCATGTTTATTCATGTTTTAATTTTGAAAAACAAAATGGTCCCGGTTTGTAAAGTGATTGTTGTGGTTAGGAGTGTAAAATTTGCAGTCTGACGCACTTTTTTGATTGAACCTTGCGGTTGACCATTGCTCAATCTAATTTATAAAACAGTGTTTTTTTTGTGGTTAATTTTTTCAGATTTTTCATTTTCCACAGATTTGAGTGTGGCTTTACTTATTACCGTTTTTGAAACGCCACCCTTAAAGTTCCGTCACCATCATTAATTATCATCGTCATTATCCGTACGTAGCTTAGCTCAAAGCCGTACCACAGGGCGTACCTACTAGAAAGCCTTAATTTGACATGGATACAAACACATTACGTGTTATTAATTAAATTTAATTATTTTTGCTGACAAAGTGGTAAAATAAAATTCATGTGAATGTTTTTCTTACGAACAATCAAGTGTTAAACGATATCTCTGAGTTGTCGGTAAACATAAGTTTATAGTAAATACTTTTAAGCTACCTTCCACTCAAAGTCATGAAGAGTCACTCAAGTTTCAACCAACGTCTTCGATGACGCAAGCAAATATCATTTCTAATATGGAAATGAACGGAACTTGGCTAACATCCTCATTGCCACGAGCTTTCACATGATGTCGTTATTCGTAACTAAAACTTGTTTATCTGAATATTTATTTAGCACCTAGGGGTCTACTATACTACTACCAAGTTCGAAAAACTAAGTTCGCATCGTACCGTCCTTCGCGCTCCTATATTAAAAACTATAGTGTGAGTAAGACGGCACCATGTGAAAACGTTTTTTCAAATTTCGGACTATAAGACGTGTTGTTTTACAGTTGTACCAAGAAGGAGACCAAAAAGCGGTTACTCGAAATGAAGTCAGGGTTTCAGACAAAAATACAAAAACATAAAAAGAAAAAATAGCTGGAAACGACGAAGTGAGGCCGGTTCATACTCCAACACATTGCCCCGTACGCATACGCGTGTGCGTACTTCTTTTATAGACCTACCGCTTAAATGAGTCCTCACCCGCGGGGTGCAGGGGCGCGGGGTAGGCTACAAAGAGGGCCGAGAGAGGTGCGGGCGGCAGGCGCACTACCCGCCCGCACCTCTCTCGGTCCACTTTGACGTCATGACCTGCGCCCCTATGCCGCGCGGGCGAGGACTCATTATTATTATTAAACGGTCGGTCTTCGGTCTATACTTTGCGAGGCGATGCGTGGTTTAATCCGGCCATAATCAAGAAAAGAAAGAAGAAAGAAAGAAAGAAGACATTTATTCCTTTTTGCAAGACACACAAATATAAGACAATATACACAATTTTATAGAAAATAAACAAGGTATAACAATAAAAAACATAGAGACGTAAAATAGATCATCACCGTTGTGTGTAACGATTCTGCGAACGTCAAAGTGATTATTCTAAAATGGATTAAACTGATCGACAGGTGGTTTCTAACTTCCTCATTTGCCGAATAAATTTCCGTTTTTACGTTTATAATCGTATATAATTAACATACAAGTAAAACGAGGCGTTGTTTCGGATAATTTAAGCTATGTACTGTTTGAAGTAAAATGTACTATGCCTCTGCTTCTATTAATATAAGCGTTGCATTAATATTATTTTTCTTGACGTTGAAGGAAACGGAAAATTATTCATGCAGCCATCGTCATGATAAAGAAATAACTAAGCGACTCTTTAGTCCGCTAGAGTCTAGCGGCTAGACCAATATTTTATGTCCAAGTTAGAACTAGCTCGGAAATACATTCCATTGTGGGCATATGTGAGACAACCAACCAGTCTGTATAGGGCATTGACCGCCCTTTCGCTTTTCTAGAAGGTTCCACGTGATCCCCGCCAAGCAACATCTAGATATTGCTTCCTATTTAAGATATCGAAACATATTATATGACGTAATGTATGAAGTTTTAATTTACAGATTTCATTAAATAGGTATTGAATATGTATTTTTTGCATTTGGCAGAAGTTTTTAAAGCCGTCTTGCATGTTAATGTTAGATATGTGCGTAGTAATCAAGAATTTATTAACCTTTTGTCATTAGTCTCCATTCAAAAGCCATTTACAGTTTCTGTTAAATAATAATTAAAATAAAAAAACATTATATTGTTTTCCGGGGTATTTCTAATATTGTTTGTTTACGTCTCTGATAATTTGCGATCACGCATCAAACTTTTTTTATTATTGCAAGCTTTATATTAACTTGCAACATGTATGTAAGTACGTAAGTAGGTAGATATGTTTGTCCGGGTGGAATCTTGCGTGTAAATTTTGAAGCAGATATCTTTATCCGATTGAGCTGAAATTTTGCATACTTATGTAAACAAGTCATAGGCATGACATTACAATAATCTGGTAGTAGAATTCTGGTGGTCCAGCCAGGACCGTCTCCGTAGGTCCGATTGACTTGAAATTCGTTTCACATACATTATGTGACGGATGACAATGTAAGTACAATCAACAAAAAGTACAGTTAGCAAAAAACTTGTATCTAAAATGATAGGTAATTCCCAACAAATGACCATTCTATTATGTTCGAAACAAATGACTGTGATCTTCTCATCTCAGCCAAAATGTATCTTTCTAGAAGGTTGCAAAAGTGACTGACCCATGTAGCAGTTGAAGGCCGCGTCGCAGAATGCTACACTGCGCTTGCGCCATGCCAACAAGTCAGTACAAACTATGATCCAGTAACTAATCCACCAGCATCACGCTGAATTTGCACTTGCACGTCATCTTTAGTCATAGGCTGACAATTTTGTCAGCACTGAACAGTATTGACGTGACGAAATGAGGCCATGACGTCAATACCCAATTGTTATTCGGTATTTGTTACACATAAATACATACATGTAATTAATTTTAAGTTTACAATATTCGTATTTATAAAGCTGGTTTGTAATATCTTCAAAAACAATGTTTTTGATAAATCATTCTCACTTACCTACGTTTTTTTTTATGTTAGATAGGCCAGACAAACGAACTAGTGGGTCACCTGGTGGTAAATGATCACCACTGTCCATAGACACCCGCAGCGCTTTACGCGATGCCAGTGCGTTGTCGGCCCTGAGCTAATCATCAATTTTATACCTAGCTACCTACTATAACCGTGAGTTGAAGTTACTTTACCGACCCGATAACTTTAACCAAAACATAACCATATTTCATAGGTCTTCTGTCAAAAATCCTCGGTTATCGTCGAAATTATTGTTAGAGTAAGTAACTTGGTGTAACTCACACTAAGAGGTGATAAATATCGCATTGACTGAATTATTAAGATGACCGCTTCGGTACCTAATCAATACCATGTAGACATTGTAGAACACTCATGTAATGAAATGAAGTTCGTACGTTTGGCAGTTAGGTATGCGTATGCAGCGTGCAGAGAGCGTGTGTGTGTGCAAATTCCGCGCGTTGTTGATTGTTTACTAACTTCAACTGTGGCTAAGTTGCTGGTTAAGCTAGAGCTATAGATTATGATCAGAGATCGGACAAATTTGCGTCATTGCTCGCAATAATGTGGACATGACTCCAAAATTAATCAAATATGTCAAAATTATTAAGAATAAGTATATCCACGGAGGTTTTATACCTGTAGAACTAGAAAACTTTTTTGTCAGAAATAATAATCATATCTAGCAGGATCGTGATTTCTTTATTATATAAAAATATTTACGAGAACGACAACCGCCACTTTAATTAACATTTTGCTAATAATTTTATGCATGTGTAAATTTTTATCTCCGGGAGTTCAAATTTTATTTCGAGAAATTAATTAAATGATTAATTATTTGATAAATTTTTGAGTCATGTCCACATTATTGCGAGCAATGACGCAAATTTGTCCGATCTCTGATTATGATGGAGCACTCGCGAGCAGCCACACCCGTCGCACTGCTTGTTTACTTAGTTACGGAACTTGATGATGATTATGGAACTTATTCAATACACAGCGATATTGGCGAATGATATCTATGGCCTACTTTATTTGATAACTGCTGCACTTAAATATTTTAGAACGAAAATGCTACTTGAATGTGTCTCGGTTCTGTACACGGTTTTAGATGCGTGTTTCCAAGCTCAAATAAAAGTACCTAGGTAAGCATTTTTTTAAACGAAATAAATGTACGTGTACCTTTTTTGATAAACGAAAATACTTTGACCTTAAATGCGAATAGAACACCAGCTAAGAATAAATAAAAGGCTGTCAAAACTTATACAACACTTAAATGTAACTTAACACTTTAATAATTTAATTTTGTTATTTAAGTTCTTTTATTTTAAAGAAAACTATAATTTGGGCATTTAACGATGTGTTTTTGTTTTTGTGTAAAAGTCATTTACAGGCATCGTTAGAAAAAGCGTTTGAAGTGCCAAAAAAGTGTGATAACAAACACAGTGGCATAATCTGCAGCCACTTAAAACATATGACTCTATCTCATGCAGTTTCGTCATATAGGTAAAGTGGTTTATTATGAAACAACGCAAGGCGTGGGACATACTAATACTACCGAATGGCTTATAACCTTCAGGGTTTCGGATCAAGAAACTGCTACAAGAGGATATTTATTAACCGTTACGGACAAAGTCACGCTCATAGTACGAAAGACAGACGGTGACGGCTTTCAGACCCCAATGCCGATCCCCTAATAACCTATGTGGTTTGTAAATAGTTCTAACATAACCTTTCCTAGTAGATATAGAAATAACGGATAAACTCATAAATAAATCAGCAACTTCCTTATTCAAGAGAAATACACAAATAAACCCAATATTCGTAAAACCCCAGACTACCAAAACACCTAGGCTTTTCGTATAAGTTTACCAAGTTGTGCAAGTTTATTTTCCACGCAATAAGCCAGACTCAAAGACATGTATTCGTTTAAAGTAACAATAGCATCAGATTTGAATATGACCTATCGTATTGATCTATTGCATCGCGTTACATTTAAATTGATTAGCACATACGACGAACCACTAGTGCTGAGTTGTGAGTTGTGACCACGGTAGCGGTAAACATGTCATGGTAACGTCCTTTCTCACTCTACAGTGATATGGATATCAGTACGAGGAAAAGGACAGGGCTATCTGCCACACCAATACATACAACACATCTATAGGTACATATTATAATAAACCAGTAAGTTCGTGTCTGTAAATTAAATAGATTCATCAAAAATAGACTGCTTACGATTAGGGAAGAGTAATAAAACACAAAAAGTAGATTTTATAATCTTTGTCTGTCTGTAGGTATGTACTTGTGTATGTATGGATGTGTTCATTTACCTATGTCTGTGTTCGCTAATAACCAAAACTGTTGGACCGATTTAAATGAAATTTTGCGTGGTGGTATATCCCTGGTTAATATTTCAGATACTTTTAGTCCCGGAAAATTAAAGAGTTCCCGTGGAATAGTTAAAAAACTTGTTATTTAGATAAATAAAAGATATTTTGCTTAATTTGGGCTCTCTTTAATAGGCTCCAAAACATGACAACAACGTGACAGCTGTCACAGATTATCTTATAAACTAAAACCATTTAAGGTGCATTCACAAACATCCCCTTTTCTTTATAAAATAAACTTCGTAGTCTGTAAGATGACGAGGCAAGTGTCTAGACCGGTGACTACGTCGAACTTCTAACCTCGAGGAATCTTCCGGACGCTCAACTGATGTAGTATCTGAAGTAGACGGCTGTAACGGAGACTCTGTATTTGGATGCCACTGATAGAATGTATCAACACCAGAAAACGTTATATTATCATGGGGCCTGTATTCAGCAGTGTGTTCTGTTGGTCGGCCCACTGACTTGGAGCCAACTTCCTCTCCTAAGAAAGGCTTGATGTGACATCTGCTTCTTCTGTATTCCTTATTACCTACTGCCACAATGTAGGATCTTTCATTTAGTCTCTTAGTAATAGTGCCAAAACTCCATTTTTTATTAACTTCAGGATGTAGCTGTGTAACAACCTTTTGTCCAATAAATAACTCCGGTAAAGTTCTACTTCTTTTATCAAAACCTTCCTTAATCCTTTCCTTCCTTTCTTTTATCTTTTTAGGAACTTCAATTACAACTCTAGGTTTGAGATGATGTAGTAAACAAGGTAGTCCCGTTCTTGTTCTTCTAGAAAACAGCTTTTGTACAGGGCTAGTATAGTCCATTTGTATAGGAACATTACGATGATGTAACAGACAGTACCACAAGTCTTGCTTTAATTCCTGACTCTGAACAACTAATTTCTTGGCAATCTTAACTGCTGATTCAGCCTTCCCATTCGACTCTGGATGATGGGGTGAGGATGTAACATGCTCAAAGTTCCATTGATCTGCAAAGCTTTTAAAACTCTCATTGACAAAATTAGTGGCATTGTCAGTACAAACTTTTTGCGGTACTCCATGTCGAGCAAAATTTCTCTTGCATATCATAACTATTTCATTTGCTGAAAGTGTATTCAGTTTATCCAATTCAAAATAGTCCGAATAGTGATCCACTGTAACCAGGTACTTTATATCATTAACAGTGAAAACATCCATAGATATGTATTGAAACGGATATAATGGAATATCATGGCAGATCAAGGGCTGATTCTGTTGAGAAGGAGAGTGCTTAATACAAAACTGGCACTTTTCTATATATTGTTTTATGTCCTCTGACATACCAGGCCAGAATATATTTTCCCTTGCCAACCTGAGAGTGCTAGCAACACCATTATGACTTACATGAACTTTTTGAGTCATTTCCTGTCTTAGAGGCTCTGGTATCAGTACCTGATTGCTTCTAAATATTAATCCATCCGATGTTGACAGTTCATGTTTGCAACTGAAATACACACTTAGTGTTACCGGCAAGCCAGAGATATATTTTGGAAATCCTTTCTGTATGCAGTCAATTAACTGTTGTAAATTCTGGTCTTTCTCTGTATATTTTCTGATCTTATCTAGAAGACTATCAGAAACCTTTAGATATTTAATGCTTGATACTTTGCTTATTAACTTGTAGACTTTTCTTTCTTTTATTTTTTCTTCTAGGTTATAAAATGTGTCTTTATCATCCCTGATAGGTGCTCTAGATAGAGTGTCTGCAAGTAAATTATCTTTGCCTTGTATAAATTCTAGCTTTACATTATATTTTTGTACAGTCAGTAACATCATTTGCAATCTCTTTGGGGCATCAATCAATGGCTTATTAGTAATGTTAATCAGGGGTCTATGGTCAGTTTTTACAATCGTCTTGCTGTTACCTGCAACATATTGGTTAAATCTTTTACAGGCAAAAACCACTGCCAACATCTCCTTTTCTATCTGTGCATATTTTTTTTCTGTAGGAGTTAGACATCTAGATGCAAAACATATAATTTGATTATTCTGGTATAGAGCAGCACCGAGACCATACTCACTGGCGTCACATTCAATAACAACTTCTTTGTTAATGTCAAAATATTTTAAAACTGGTAAGTCACTAATAACATTCTTTAAATTCTGAAATTCTGTTTCTTCTTTTTCTGACCAAACAAACTCTGTATCTTTTCTTGTAAGCTGTCTGAGATTAGTTGCTCTTATACTGAGGTTATTTATAAATTTGCTGAGATAGCCAACCATGCCCAAAAAACGCAACACATCTTTACTTGAAGTAGGTGTAGGCATATTTTTAATAGCATCTACTTTGGACTCATCTACTTTCAAACCATCTTTTGACAGGATGTGGCCATAGAATTTTACAGAAGTTTGCAACAAGTTGACTTTTTCTTTATTGAGTTTACAATTAACCTTCTGTAATCTTTTCAACAAATTCTCTAGTTTTATGTTATGATCCACGGTTGCCTCTTCAATTGTATCCCCCACTCCATAAATAAGTATATCATCAGCTATAATTTCTATACCTTTAAGATCCTTCAACAAACTGGTAAGCTGCTGCTGGAATATTTCTGGCGAACAGCACAAGCCGAAGGGGAGTCTCAGCCACCCAATCCGTATGTTGAGTTTCTTTCACAATAATGCCATCTTCTTCTAACTGTTCCAATTCTTTCTGCAATCTGTTTCGTAGGCACACAGGAATACGCCTGGCAGGTTGTATTTTAGGAGTAACTGATGTGTCCACCTCTAAAGTAACTTCTCCTGGTAGCTCTCCATAACCATTAAAAACATCATCATACTTCTTAATAATGTCTAATACTTTAGTGCGGTCCAATTCTTTTTCAACATTCAGATTCATCCCTGTGTCAGATTTCACAACCTCACAATATCTTATGAATCCAAAAGCTACACATGTTTTTTCTGAAAGTAGTGGCTCATGTTGAACATCTACTATGTGAAATTTAATTTTGAATTTTTTATCTTTATTCATGCATTCAAACATCACAGTGCCATATTGAGAAATAGCTGAACCATTGAAACATTTGAGTTTCTTTGAGGAGGGTGTCAACTTGCGGAAATCTTCATCCCCCGTTATCTTTTTATAATAATCAGCACCCATCACACATACTTGTGCACCTGTATCCAATGTGCAATAAATTTGGTTCCATTTGTCTTTAATATTAAACATCAATGGTGCTTCGATATGGCCAGAACTCTTATTTGTTCTAACTTGAGCTATAACAATACTCTCCTCAGAAGTGTCACTCATATTCTCATTGATCTCATTAATTCTTGTATTCTTCTTTTTACACACTTTCTGAAAATGGTTGCGACCACCACATTCTTCACATCGCTTACCAAATGCAGGGCATATATTTTTATCGAAAACATGATTATCCCCACAAAACTTGCACCTTCTTGGCATTTTCTTTTCTTCCTTTTTTTTGTATGTATCTTTTTTATTATATGTATTTATCTTATTCACCACATTTTCTTTTTGCAGATCTGCCAACTGAGTTGTAGCTCTCTCAGCTGCTCGGCATATATTGAGGGCAGAATCTAGGGTTAAATCTTCTTTCCGCAATAACTCTTTAATGACCTCACTGTCCTTTATTCCAACCACTATGCGATCTCTTATCAATTCGTCTGCCATTGTACCATAACCACAGGTTCTTACAAGCTTCTTAAGTGCCAGGAAATAGTCTTCAAAAGTTTCCTCACTGAGCTGATTCCTAGAGTTAAATAAATATCTGGAATAGATGACATTTGTTTTTTTTATGATAGTTTCTTCCATTCTTCTAAATATTTCTATTTCCGATTTCTTTTCCTTCTCTGTGAGTCCGAACTCCATGAATTTTCTCACTGCTGCAGTGCCCACTGCACTTAAAAGAATGCTGGCCTTAACCTCACTTTTCTCCGGTCCCCATTTTGATATTCCGGTAGCCGTACAGTAATTTTCCCAGCCGTTGCGGAAGAATTCTAAGTTTTCGAAAAGGTCTCCCGATTCTACATCCAATGGTTGGGGCCATGGAACGCTGACATGACTTTTTACAGCGTCTATAGTGGATCCCGCCATCATGTTACTCATTTGTTGCTGCATGACTTGCATTTGGGTTTGCATGGCAGCTAACAGCTTAGTTTGCTGCTCCAGAAGCACTTTGTAATCTTCATCTGCCATTTTACCCACTAGACACCATGTTATTTAGATAAATAAAAGATATTTTGCTTAATTTGGGCTCTCTTTAATAGGCTCCAAAACATGACAACAACGTGACAGCTGTCACAGATTATCTTATAAACTAAAACCATTTAAGGTGCATTCACAAACAAAACTATAATAACTTAAGCATCTAAATAAATAAAATTGGTGTGCTGACACCATATTGCCGCGGTTACATTAAGCATACATACATAATTAGTTGAAAATTGGTATCCAGTTAGTTTCAGTTCCAAGGACGGACATCGGATAGTTTATATACTAGAAAATAGCATAGTTCCCGCAGGATAGCGATAAGCGAACTCTGCGCGGACGGAGTCGCGGGGAACAGCTAGTCATTAATAAAATTATGGCCAGCTGGTCATCTTGAAATTCTCTAAAAAAAATCGCATGCATATGCATATATAATCGAGGGGCTGAAAGCACATCACTCGAATCCAAAGTACCATTCGGAAGTGGTAAAAATTGTGCTGAATTTGAAATAAGAGTAGAGAAGAAAAAAATTGCACCTCTATGGAATAACTATGTCATGTTAAACTGTTTGAGTTACAGTTTTGCAGCTCTGGGCATGAGCTGGAATGAGCTGGAGGACGCGGCGCGAGATCGTCCCAAGTGGAAAAATATGCTGAGAGCCCTATGCCCGTGATCAGGGATTACAGGATGGAATGATGATGATTTGCAGACAGATTATTACCACTTAGAGTGGATTTTTGGAGTGATGTGTTATAAAAATCGGGCCCGTTTCAACACAACATTTCATTTCATGTAAGATACAAACTTTATTGCTGACTGTACTTGTGTTGCCATCCGTCCTACACATGTCATATGAACAAAATTTCAAGTCAATCACACCAACCGTTGAAGAGTTCCCTCCTGCGGAGACGGTCCTGGCTAGACCACCAGAATTTCGCTACCAGATTATTGTATTGTCATCCGACTTACACAAGTATGCAAAATTTCAGCTCAATCGGTTGAACATATACCTTCGTCAAAATTGAGTCGCAAGATTCCACCCGGACAAACATACATAGGTACGTTGCAAGTTAAATAAAAACTTGTAATAAAAAATCGGCAGTGCCACTAGCGGTACGTAACGGCAACAAGAGCCATCTCTCTTCAACGCGAACGCCTTCGGGACGTTTGTTACTACAAAAAACTTCTAAGCCATACTTATTACTTATTATTCGTTTAATGCTCCTTTCATCTACTCCAAGGGCGGATCCAGCTTTGGCGCCAGGAGGGGGTCACATAGTCGTGGTCAAGTCAAGAACTTATAATTTAATTTAAAAAAAAACATTATGTTCAATTAGTGGTCCACCTAAGTCCTGGAACCAGCTCAGGGGGGGTCATGACCCCCATGACCCCCCCCCCCTGGATCCGACCTTGATCTACTCAAAGGTTAACTGGTAGAGATCCCTTATGGGGATAGGTTCGCCTTTGTGCATATATTAATGTTTTTTTTGTGAATTGTATCTGTTTCTTTATATTTGTACAACTAGCAGTTGCCCGCAACTTCGTCTGCGTAGAATTCGTTTATCGCTATCCCGCGGGAATCACGCAATTTTCCGGGATAAAAAGTATCCTATGTGTTATTCCAGACTATAATCTATCTATGTTCCAAGTTGCATCCAGATCGGCCCAGTACTTTTTGAGCCTATTCATTACAAACATACAAACATACAAAAATAGGTACAAATCTTTCCTCTTTATAATATTATTAGTATAGATAAAGCATTTACTTACTTACTTACTTATTAAACTGAGCATCCAACCGAATAGAGGAAGCAGCTGATAAGCTGACTTAATCAAAATCGTCGGTCAATTAAAATGTTCAAGATCACGTTTGGTTCAGTAAATAAAATGTGAACGTAACAATTTCACTACACAGTTGTGAAATATTTGGAACTGTTATTCACGGTCTCGATGGTACAATAATAGTCCCCTGGGCCTTGAAATGTGTGGTAATGCAATATTTGATCGCATTAGAATCAAATAGATACGTGTGATTTCAACCCGAAAATGTATTCTTACTATCTAGCGCCCGTGACTTGGTGACTTATTTTTCGTTTTACTTCACTTAGGCTTAGGTTTGACCAATTTTATTTCTTAAACTTATATTTTATAGCTGTTGCCCGCGGCTTCGCTCATGTTCCAGATTTTTCTTTTAACTTTATACAAACCTTGTCCAAACAGTAACAAACACACACACACGGAGAAAGGCTAGTACATACATAATATTTTCTTCCTGACGTTTGTTTTTGATGAGGCTGTGTTGTCCCAGTCCCAGGCTAAGTTTAATGTAACACTTACTTGTAAAACGCCGTGAAATTTTTCAATTGCAAGCACCTATTTATAAATACTCACGATTTTTTCTGTACTACTTACTTACTAGCTTCTTACTTAGTAAATCTTGGCCTCCGACACCAGACTCCTTCATGTCTTGCGGTCTTGAGCCAGTTCTCTCCAACCATCGGTCTCATAACGCATTCACTGGCACCGACGCGTATATGCGTTTTCGTGACTTTCGTCCAGTGCCGCTGTCATAATTTTACAGGCATTTAAACGCACATGTGCGTCATGGCACCTGAAGAAGTCTCGAGTTTGACAGCTGACAGCGAATGCGTTAAACAATAAATTGGATCAAGAGCTAAACGTATCGAATCATTTCTCAGCTATCCACTAGCGCCATCTTCTGTCAAGCGATGTTACTGTTTTGTAACATGGCTCTACAATGCTCTACCCTGATTACCGCAGTTTGTCGGCTACGTATATGTTTGCAATGTTGTGGAGTAGTCTCACAGTCGACGTAACAGATGGCATGTTCATCGGCAATATCGACTTAGTACCTTTTAGATAACAAACGAGCTAGCGCGTCATCTGATGGAAAGCAATCGCATCCGCCATAGACACCATGGTGGTTTAGAGTTTAAAGGCGCCGTGCCGGCCCTTTGGGAAATGAGTAGACACGCTTTATGAAGACCCAGTTGGACTGGTCCGGGTGTTGGTGACGCTTCCTGATTGTTATAAAGTTGCGTGCATGGTTAAAGCGTGAGCTATGTATACTTCATTTAATTTAGGATGAGAAACCACAACAACATTATATTGCGGCTCGTGAAGTGTGCTCTCTTTGCAATTTGTACTGGAGTAATTGTAAACGACACGAAAATAAAGTGGCATTAAAACAATTTTATTTTGCGGCTCCCAGACTATTGTACTGTACTATTTGCTAGGTAAGAAATAGTTGACCTGACGCAATTTAATTTTGTTGTGGTTTCTCATCCTAAAATAAATGAAGTATAGTGTGACTCTATCTTTATTGGTAATGTTTAAACCCGAACCAAACGTATGGGGGAATAATAATAAAAAGTTTCAAACTCTGTCTGTTCATCGGTTCCCATTGCTAGGCGCCCTTTTATGCCTGAATATAAAACTTATACAAAAAATAACTAATTACGAAAGAAATGATATTTGTTGAAGGGAACAAAGCTGCGTTTGAGTCGAGAGGTCGTTTACGTATTTATGCCTAAACCTTTTTAACTTAACACTAGTGTTGCCCAAATTCAGTCTTGGTCTTGCAGTCTTGGTCTTGTTCTTGCGTTTTTGCAAGACCAAGACCAAGAACAAGACCGCGTATTTTTAGCAAGACCAAGACCAAGACTGACCGTGCAAGACTTGAGCAAGAACAAGACATAGCCTGCAAGACTCTTGCGTCTTGCAGCTAGGACTTAGCGCTATTTCACGGAGTAGTTAGGTGTAACAGTTCGGTGTATAGGTAGGTACGCTTAGGAATTCTATGAGACGCAAAAAACTATATCAAAGAATATGAAAAACTGGACCTATGCGCATTACGACTAATACCATAAACATAGCGAATAAAAAAATATCTATTAAAATCAAACTGAGTGCATGCATAGTTATGTTTTAACCATCGGTACTTTGATAATGCGGCATCAAAGGTTCACAATGTTCCAATTCTAATACGTTTTTCTAAGATTTAAAGTAAACTTTAATAAATAGTAATAGACTAATAGGTAATTGCAAGACTTGCAAGACTCTTGCTGCAAGACCAAGACCAAGACCAAGACTGGGAGCGCAAGACCAAGACCAAGACCAAGACCAGGTGTATTGGCGCAAGACCAAGACCAAGACTGGCTAAGTCTCGTCTTGTTCTTGCATTTGGGCAACACTACTTAACACCGCCAAAAATAAACATGGATGAGATCACTGCTTAATATACTCAAATAACTCCTTATTTTGTGCAGTGCGGTGTGGCTTATGCTTTTATTACTTTGCTCCTAAGGTTTTAGAATTTCAGGTTTTTTGATGATATTTCGCCAGGACGTTGGTAGAAATGACTATGGTCCATTCAGGTTAGAATTAGACAGAAGGCAAATGGTTTTTTAGTGCAACTTTGAAAATGTCATTTAATAAGTATCATTTCTGCGTTGGAGTTTCCAAACCCAGAGCAAAATAAAATACCGAATATTAAAATAGTTTCACCCAATTTATCAACCAATCATTTTAGCCACTTTTATATCATAATTTTTACCCGTAAACCTAGGTGTTTATAGTTTTAAAAAGGCTAAAGAAAGTTTCTGTATAAAACACCTAAAAAGACAGAGGTAATAGTTTAACAGGTTGTAGGTATTAAAGTTGTCATTCCTGTCATTGTGTACAGTTTTCTCTTGTATTCGTTCACATAGTGTCCAATTATATTATAAAATCACGGAAAAAGGTTTTCAATCACTGATTCAGAATCAGTGATTCTAGATTGTTATCCTGAATGAAGGGACCATAGAAACTTGTTTGTTTCAGTTGTGCGGGTCCCTTTGCGAATCTAACTTGCACTTGGCTACCTTTCTTAATTCGAGAACCCTGATTAGAATTAAAGGTAAAAAAAAACAATAAAACAAGCTGCCCTCAAAAATTGCACGGACCAGGAGATTCGTTTTTATGGTTTGTACCTGTCTCTGTCCAACCAAATAAATACAGCCAGACTCGGGGTGGGACGCTTATTACGTTGTGTGATATTCAGAGTCCTTCAAGTCCAAGATTAGAATTTCTTGGAAATTTTGTACGTAATGGTAAGTTTTCGGGATTTTTTTTTCTAACTTTATTTCTATTTGCTATGTCGGTCGCTGTCCAACGTGCCTACTCGTCTAAGGTTAGACGTAGGGCAGTCGGGTTGTGTTTTTCGCGGCTACTTTCGTCTGGAAATATTAACTAAGACGGATTTTGGATTGAATGGTTAGCTTTATATTTTTCTTTTTTAATTTTGCATAATTGGCAGGCGTTTGTTTGATCATAATCATACCTCAAGAAGAAAGGATTATTTGATCATGACGCGCAGTTTCCTAGTAGGTACGAGATGTCTATCTACATATCAAACCGTCACTCTCACTCTCAAATTAATGAGTATTAGTGTGGAACGGAACGGCATAAAAGGACTTTTATAAATCGAATTTCGAAGGATAGGGCTACATAGCCCAGTGGAGTCATCACTGCATTCAGCCGACAATCATAACTTGACCTTTTCGCTTGTTGGCGTTATATTGAATCAGGTGTTTTGTGTCTACATTGACATACACGACCTACGTCAAGACACTTTACGCTGTATTATGTCTTCTAGCGAACGAGTCTTCCGCGCATACCGATGATTCAACGAACAAGTTTCATTTAAAGAATAACAAAGCTAATCGTGTTTGGATGGTGATGGAGAAAATGATCATTATTTTTAAGAGCCTAATTTTTTCCGTTTTTTTCAGATCAGACACGCCTGTGCTGTTTTTATAATCGTAGGCGTTGCCTACACATTTCCATTCGAGGACGAGAGCGAACTAAGGCCCAATGCGGAAGAACCCATCATCAAAGGGGATGAATCACCAGCTATTGGGAACATACTTTTAACTCCTGAGAATGTACCTCTAACACCCGAGGACGTACCGTTATCAGCCGAAAATGTACCATTTACTCTGGGCAATGTACCGTTAAATTTTGACAAGGAAATAAATGCAAATGAACCTTCACAAGGTGAAGTTACTAAAGAGGTGGCGTCCAATGGTTCCAAGCCTGAAGGGACAGATCTGAAGACCGACGAGACGTTTTGGTGGCCTTCGTTCTATAGATCGTTCCACAGCTACCCGTACTACAGGCGCTATAGATACTACAGACCAAGGTAGAGTTGATTTTTACAGTATTATATGACTAACGATTGCCATCTTTACGAGCCATTTTTTAACTAGTAACGTAAGAGGAAATTGGCTTGAAATTTTTCAGGACACATTTAATCCACTTGTGGTCGGATTATTTCCAAACTTGGTAGTTGGTATTCCTACATTGGGATGAATGACTATGCAAGTAGCTTGCACTATCAAACATATTGACCCCTTTTCATGGTAAATGTCAGTAGTGACGACTATGAAAACGATCTACGGGGGGTCCGAAACCAATTTGTGCGATAGTACAATCACAATCAACAAAATGACTGACAAAAACTTATTCGATTATTAATATATCACACAGTGCGTCATTTTTATACCAAACTGAATAATAAAAGTCTAATGCGACTTTTATTGCAAAGCGCGTATTGGGCAGTGCCATTGGCCTAAAAGTTAGCCTGTTGGGTTTATTAAAATTATTAAGTAAGGGTTATTCACTCGACACTCTGCTAAGGTGATCGCTAAAATAAATTTCGTGTACTGAACCGGTATTTAACATTGTTACTTTAAATTGGCTTCCATTGGTATTAAGTATACGTACAGGTAGGGCCAATCTTAGGGCCATCCGGAATGATATCGCCTTCGGCATCTTACTTGCTAATTTTTCCACTAAACAGATTAGAACTTGCACTGGTGTAGAGATTAACACAGTCGGATAAAACTATTTAATCTTAGCCCTTTTGGTCGCTCCCGACCCGTGGCTCAACTACAATTTGTCCAAGTAAGCTACCTATTTGTGTATTAAAATATTATTGGTGTGATTCAAAATAATAGTTTTTCGAAGTTTGTATCATACCATTTCTCTTACTCCCAACTCTCAAATGAATAACTGCTAAAAAAAATAAGTGTAGTTCCCATAATAATCTCGTACAATATGTTACAAATTTTGCTGAAAACACTCGAGATACGAGGACGCTTGACGGAACCCAAAATCCTTCGGATCCGAAGGAATTTGAAAGAAACCTTCTCATGTGTAGATTATGATAGGTAGGTATACCTATAGGTGAAACGGTCGTAACACAAAGAAATCAATTAATTTTTGTTGTAATTAAGCCCTTAACTAGGTACTTTTTTTTTAAAGCGACTCGTATATTTTTCTAGCAAAATCGTATTGGTTAAAAGTACCCTATTAAGATAGATGTATTTTAAATTTTTGTATTTTGTGTGCCTTTAATTTTTGTTTTCCTTTACAGAGTGTATTACCGGCATTATTACTGGTAAATAAAACTGCACTATGAAGGTTGATACTTTACAAACACCTTTGCTATATTTATTACGAAAGCGCAAGCAATTCTTACCACCAACCGGAAGGCAAAACAGCATTGCCAAGATGGATTTAAAATATAATAATGATAGGACTTAGTGATACAGTATTTTTAATAAAGACTTCTTACTTTTATAACTTTTGCTTTTATTTTTAGCGAATCCTACCAACAGTTTAGCACTTTGTTGAACACTGAGACGAAATAAAACACTTGCGAAACAAAGTAAACATTAAATTAAATGTTAAAGTGTTTATTATTTCTTCACCTCCTGTACCAACAATATTTTAATAAATTTATGAATGATGGATCAATGGAAACGTCGAAAACGTTGAATTGGTTTCAAGTGCAATAATAACAACATATTTCGCTCTAAATTAAAAAATGAAACATCGAATATTTCTATTTTGAGTTTGCAAATTACTAACATTGCATATTTGTGTAAGGGCAAATAATTAAAAAAAATGTGGTAGAGCTTTTATTATTTCTTTTATTCTTAAATACCTATGTAATTTCGAGCTCTTCGCTTATGGTAAAATCTGCTGCAAAGTGAATTTAAATCTAAACATTCCGCAAATATGAATTTTACGACGGAGGTTTAACATCAGTAGCTTGATACAAAGAATTAATAGCTATGTCTGAGGACACATAAGCCATCGACTTGGCCAGCGTGGCTAGCGACAATGAGTCCATTATAATCCTGTTTGCGACATGATTCAACTTCGCTCCGTGAGATTGCGCCGTATACTTCAAAGCTAGTTTTATCACCCTCTCACAAGCAAGAGATTTCGATCCCGCACTCTTAGCTTCCTTACCCGCCTGTTGCGCCGCTGTTTTCGCCAAATTCATCATCAATTCCTGATGATTAGACATACCATTCTTCGCGTACCTCACAGACATCTGAACCTCAATAGAAGCTGTCAATGCACGGCGCATAGCAACAACACTAGCTGCAGTTAAATAAGCTACATCACCCGCAAACAGGATAGCCTTCTTCGCTTTAGCTTCAAGTCTATCTATTCTCTGTTTAGCCCTTTTCTCGTTTTTAGCCTCGTCTTCAAAATCGGAATGATCTATATTTATTTCTGCTACAACATCAGCGTTAAGTTCAGTTGCTCTTCCGTCGTTCCATTCGTCTGTGAGAGACTCTTGCGTGTCCAAGTTTGGTGGGTCAGCTATTAACTCGTGGGGTCCATTCACAGATTTTTCCATTAGGATTGGATCACTGTTGTTGCCTTTCCGGATGTTATTTTCAATGTCTAGTGCAGTTTGATTCAAAAATCCTTTGGCGTTACCATTGTCAGATGGCTTAGAATTCAAAACATGTAGAGTCATTCTGTTGCTGCGAGGTAAAACTGCAAATGGCGAATCGGGAACTAATATACCATCTTGTTTAGGAGGAGCCACCGGTGATGCTTCCGTAGTAGATATATTTAATATTGCGCCATAGACTGTGGGAATTACACGAGACTCCGGAGAGCTTGTAACTTGATTTTTATGCGGTTCAGACACAATTGACCTCTTTTTACGCAAAGTTAAATCAACCGATTGCTTCTTCGATAATGCAGTGGCGTAAGTTATGTCTTTCAGAGCTGATACAATGGAAACTTCTGCCGCAATTTGGGCTAGCCCGTACACTAGACGATGTAGTTCTGGTTCAGTAGAAGCCCTAGTAATACTAAGAATGTTACCAGACAATGTTCGTGAAATATAATCCAAAATTCTTCTGGTTTCAATAGCAGTGATACCTTTGTTTTTACCTGGTGCTTCGAGCGCTTCTCTAGTTATTCTAGTAATTTTGTCTTGGATTTCTAATTTTGATAAGATAGCAGATACCAGATCCTTTGAAATATTGTACAAGTTTTCTTCCATCTGCGGATTTTGTGTGACATTCTTTGTCGCTTTTAGCAAGGACGTATCTAAATGCTTAAGAACTTTGTGTGGGGAATTAAAAAGAAATGGCTCGTCAATGGTTGCTGAATCGAGTTTGGCTTTGAGATCGTGAACAGGAGAAATTCCAGCGGTAGCTGTGGTAATCTAAAATGAAAAAACTTTTTTTATACATTGCTCATTGGATAAAGTACGAAAATTTCAAAGGTACTTACGAACATAACCAGCACAAGTAAACAAATGATAACTCTACTCATTTTGCACAATGGCTGGGTGCCACCTACGTTTACATTCGTGCAACTACAAAATGAACAAATGTTTTAATTGAGGACCTGAACTGAAACCTTCAAATTGCTATTGTTATAATAATTGGCAGTTAGTTAAAATGTTATCGATCTAATGCTTCACTTACCAAGCAATTTAACACGTGCATACGTAGGTATAGCGTTTTTATTATTTTTATCCAGCGAACGCGTTGAACATGGTAATTCTCCGTTTACTGTGTTGTATTCTTCTGTATACATAAAGAGGCCGATACACAAAATCTCTACTTTCAGCTGTCTCTAAAACATCTGCATCTTCATTACGAGTTCTACGAGTTGGTTCAACATTAGTGAATATTTTTTCTCTATCTTCATCGAGCTCATTCTTAACTTCATTCGTTGAAGTGTGATGACTGTCATCGGGAATTATTTCAAGAGGTTGATTCACGTCGACATTTTTAAGCGCATTTAAAGCAAAACTATTTAAAACTGAGTACAAGATAATAACCGTTAAATATATAACACCCATTTGAAAGATTTAAATCTGAACTGCTATGTGAAGAATGCTATAAGTGGGAGTATATATTATAACGGCAATAATTAGAACATCATTCTTAATTACGAATAAGTAACTTAAGCTAATTAGTGATGATGTCGATGTAATTATCGTATTGTCGACGATTCTTTACCCGTTCCAGATCGATATCCCTTGCAGGATTTGCGTATTCCTTGCCACACGTCAAAAATTTCTAAAAATGGCGTAAAACCTCCTTTAAACTTTTATAGGCGGCGCTAACATCGCAAGGAATATGTATACCTAAAGTAATTTTATTATGAAAACAATCAGAAAACGAAATGAAACGAAGAACGTTTTTAAATTAACTATTTAATAAACGAAAAAAAACAGAAAGTGAAAATTGACTTATTTTTACAGGGTTTAAAGTTGAAGGCTTACAAATTCATTGAGATTACTTAACCTAGAATCATGGCATCGTCGTACAGGGTCAAATCTTTGCTGTGGTCCAATTGTTTAGCCGAGATACGCCGGGAGCACCCTGATGCCGCCACGGCCCATCAGGTTGGAGGTCTCTCCGAAGGGAGAAGCGTCGTTTTGGTTGGGGGAAGGCAGCAGATCACTTTCCTGGCCACCGATATCACGACGGGCCCTGCCGTTATGTTCAGCACCACTTCCTGCCACAACACCAGACGGAACAGCTCCACTTCCTGTAGCTGATGGTGTTTCTTCTACTTTTTGGGGGATGTGCTGGATCACATCCTCCTCGACGGGTGCGCAGACGCAGGCGGCCAGCAGTGCCAACGACGCGACGGCAAAGAACATTGAACGCATTTTGAATTGATCCTATATTGCTCGACTAAATCTTCAAAGTAATATACCGATGGCTCCCGTCTTCGGCTTATAAGTAAATCTTGGATTGACACAAAGCATTATTGTTATTGGAACTGTAAACTAGTTAATATATTATATTGTTTGTGGAAGCCGCATTGACGCACGAGCTGGCAGGTAACTGCGTTATATTATATGCTTGCAGCGTTTCGTATGGAACATACTATGGGAGTGTTAATGGAATACCAAAATCGTCTGATAAAACTGATAAGAATAAAAGGCAACACGAGAGTTAGCACCTGGCCAGAAGGCCCATTTTAGGTACTCTTTTATGTGAAACTCAATAAGTGATTTATATGGCGCAATGTTTATAAGTATTATTTGATTGCTGAAGTTTTTTTGTTCATGTTATTTATGAATCAGTCAATACTCAATCAATGTTTAAATCTTGAGAGTTTCACCAAAGACATGTCACTAATCAAAGTTCTTGATTTGCAAACTATTTAAAGTTAACTAGCAGCCATTGTCATATTAACTACTTATCCGTGCAGAAATGGCGGGGGCGGTGGGAGGTTCTCTCTGAGTCAGCTAAAAACAAAAAAGCTCAAATCTATTTTTCTTTTCTTCTAAATATATATAACTCAAAGGTGACTGACTGACTGACATAGTGATCTATCAACGCACAGCCCAAACCACTGGACGGATCGGGCTGAAATTTGGCATGCAGGTAGATGTTATAACGTAGGCATCCGCTAAGAAAGGATTTTGATCAATTCTACCCCCAAGGGGATAAAATAGGGGATGAAAGTGTGTATGAAACTTTGTCAATTTTAAACCGATCTGGCTGAGACTTTGCATGAGACTAGCGGGATAGCGATAAGCGAATTCTGCGCGGACGGAGTCGCGGGCAACAGCTAGTAAAAAATATAATTAAAAAAACCGTTCCTGAAACTCCTGCGATAGAATTACGTTTCAATTTAAAAAAATGAAGTATTTTTTGCTGTTGCGTGCTAGCTACACATTAAACTCCTTGAATATCATAAAATCAGCCTCACACCCCGAATGTATAGTGGCAGTACCAATTCGCCCTCGATGTGTAATGTGAAATGATATTCGATGCATAGCTTTAGAATTAAAACAAAGGATAAATAAGCTGCGGTAACCCTAGTAGTTTGACCTATGCCTCTCTAGCAGAGGATCATGGGTCAAACCCGGGCTCACACCTCTGAGTTTTTCAGAATTTATGGGCGAAAAACGATGAGCTTTTAATTAGAAAACATAGTGGTGTGTGAAGTTGCCAGTCCGCACTGGGCGTGAGAACTATACCTAGCCCAAGCTTTCTCATTATGCCTGTGCCCAGCAGTGGCACTTATATAGGCAGGAGATGATGATGATAATCACATAAATAAGTATTACGCCTGTAATATATAAATAAGATGCTAAACTAAAACTTTCCATCGTTATAATTAAGCATGCTGGTCTGGGAGTAAAGAAAAAGCATAGAGAATGTACCTGTTGCTTCTCTTCCCATGCAGATGGTAAAAGCCAATCGAGAGAATGGGCGAAAATCTTAGCAATCATGTTATAGGCGATGCGGCTAGCAACCTATCACTATTTTGATTCCCTCTTCCATCTTTACGCTCACAATCATGCTAAACGTGGCCTTTAGGTCTTGTTAACTTAGGCTCCGTCTCCCCGTAAGGGATAAAGACGTGATTTATGTATGTGTGTATGTATATTTAACTAAGCCCTCGACTCGAACACTTCTAAATAATGGATAGATGGAAAAGTGGTTTTTCGTGTCGGATATAAAATCAACAAACTAGATAAGTGCTTTACTATATAGACCGTCCACATACATCCCTACTAATATTACAAATACGAAAGTAACTCTGTCCGTCTGTTTGCCTTTTCATGCTTAAACCGCTGAACCGAATTTGTTTAAATTACTACCTATTTACATACAGTAGTTTCAGCTCCGGGGAAGGACATAGAATAGTTTTTATCCTGAAAAACAGCATAATACTTACTTAGTTCCCGCGAGATAGCGTAAAACGAATTCTGCGTGGATAGAGTCGCGGGCAACAGCCTAGTAAGCATAATAATATTTTAGAAATCTACAGATCTACTTGTATTTCAAATTTAGCACCATTTTTAATCAGTTTCGAGGACTTTTTCTTACATATGCTTTAAAAAATCGGACCCCTGGTCTGAAACAATGGGTCGCATCCGGCGCACGGACGTTGAAACACCGAACGTCTGTAGGTCTATTTTCGAAATCATTTCAATCTGTTAGGTATCTATTAATATGTATGTTGCTATAAATATATGCATTTTATATCACTTTCAAGTCGTATTTTTATAGCTATCTTATCGAAAATCGTCCTCCTGTATCCACATGAATACCTACCAATTAGGTACCTACCAATTTTTCATTAATAGCATCCGGGCTCTACATATTTCTTCGAAAAATCACGTAATTCGCTAGAACTACGACACGCAAACGACAACTCATAAAAATACTTGAAAAAATGAATAACAAATAGCACCTTGTTATTCAATAGAATAACCAACAAGGAACACAATAAACTGAACAGAAGGACAATACTGTCACGCATCGGTATTTCAGTACACTGAAGTGAGACATTATGTAAACTATTCCTCGTCATTTTTCATTGTAATCCACAACTAAAACATACTCATGGTCATTATGATATTGAAACCATTTACAGGACCAATTATCGAGTCGATACACAATGCGTCAATGCTTCCAATTCTGGACAATACTCTACTTAGCACAATTACAAAATGAGTATATAACCTAATCACGGGTCGGCGTATTGTCAAAAACAAAACACAGTCGCAAGACAGCTAACCGAGAGCATATTCTTGGGATTTAATCCCATACGCAGAGAAGTCTCTTGAAGCCCATCACGAACATGGCTTCCAAGTTGATTGTCCTTCTCTCGCTGGTGCTGGCAGCCGCCATTGCAGTACCAATCCCTAAGGACGACGCCGAAACTACCACGGCCGCTGATGTCCAGCCACTGTTCGCAGTGATCGAAGTCATCGAAGACGTACCAGTTCTGGTGCCACTAGTGGAAGCTCCAGAGGTCACTACGGAGGCTGAAACCAAAGAGCCGGAACACAAGGTAGCGAGGAGGTCGCTCCGAGGTGATAACCCCAGCAACGATATTTTGGAAGGTATCGACGAAGGACAACAGAATGAAAACGGACTGTCGAGCCTTGCAGGCCGCAGAATCAAATTCTTACCCACTTGGTTGGGTTAGTGATTAAGTTAATTTAGAGATTGTAGACATATTTCGTATCTGTCTACAGTTTTAAGCTCAAGTTAAAAATGGATCCAGTGTTATTATAAGGATCCGATTATTGTGCAATTGTATGTATTATCTTATAGACAAATTATTTTTCATTTTAATATTACTTTAATAGTGTATGTAAGTTCTGAAATATTGTGCAATTTATATTTAGTTTATTATTG
The DNA here is from genome assembly GCA_932294345.1 of Pandemis cinnamomeana. Classification (NCBI taxonomy): domain Eukaryota; kingdom Metazoa; phylum Arthropoda; class Insecta; order Lepidoptera; family Tortricidae; genus Pandemis; species Pandemis cinnamomeana. The sequence continues at coordinate 5,229,849 of OW028717.1, forward strand.
AAATAAATTATTTTTACACCATTTTTACTTTTAATTCTAAAATACCAAGCGACCGTCACCTAATGATGATACTAACAGCGATTAAAAGTATTATATTTAGACAATTTCAGCAAAAAAGGTAACAGAATAGCCATGTTAGTTCAGTGTAAGTACATATTATTATTATTATTAAGCCTTTTTTATTCCGAATTCGCTACAATTTCAGTAAGTATGTTGTTGTTGTTTTTTTTTTTTTTTTTTTAATAATTATTATTAAATTGTCGCGTAATTCGGCGTGCCTCATGGCATAGGCCTCCTCCGTGTATTGGAGGGTTTGGGCTATAGTTCCCACGCGCGCCCAGTGCGGATTGGGAACTTAACACACACCATTGAATTTCTTCGCAGATGTGTGCAGGTTTCCTCACGATGTTTTCCTTCACCGAAAAGCTCATGGCAAATTGCAAATGTTGTGTTTATGTGCGCAAATTACATTTGTAAGTACATATATTAATGGCAAATAATTAGTTGTGCTTATAAGCCTAACTACGCCAAAATCAATCAAGGGAATACCTACATTAGGTCCTACAAGAAGTCTTACCCAACTTCATTTGTGACATTGCCTTAATTTTTATGTCCGTAACCTTTTAAGGGGTTTTATTTAATTTGCTCTACCTCTTCTTAGCTACAAGGGTGAATATTTATTTAAACTTTTGAAACCCAACACATAAGTAAGCCTATGCAATTTCTCAAGACTTTATCCAGATCTAAAAATCAGTAAACCTATTACCTACTGGGTTAATAAAAAGAGATAGGAAATATGAAAAACTATTTATTAATATGAACAGATATTTTTTTTACATGCTTATGCAAACTTATAATACTATCTGGTTAAATCCTTTCATCGATCTTCTATTATAATGATTTCTTCATCCCGTGGTTCACCAACGTCAGCAGCATCTTCGTTTTCAATTTCGAATGCGTTATTCTCTTGTTTTATTTCAATAACCGTGTCAACATCATCAGATACAGGTGCAGGTACTTCTACTACGATGATATCTTTAGAATAATGCGCCGGGTTATAGTCCAAATAATCATTGCTAGCCCGAAACTCCATCCGGCTTTTCATCATCTCCGGGTGTATAAACAACCCATCCAACATTCTCCCATTTGCGATTTTAAAAACAATCAAAAGTGTTAATAGCACCCAGATATTTGCCATGCTCAACGACGCCACGCCGAATAACAATAAGAATTATTGAACAATGATTTTATACTGCTCGAGTGATAATTTCAATCTAAACTCGTTTATTTGTTAGCAAATAAATACCCACATGTATGGAATAAATGGAACTGTAGGAGTCATAACTGAAAAGGTAAATAGCGCTTTTCACGACAATAGATCACATCCTTGTTTGTTCCGTATTGTGCTTATATTTTTTATACTTATATAACTCTACCTACTCTCAATTGTAAAATAGTATGTACCTACTTAATAATTACAGGATTGTTAAATTGCACTTGCTCGGTCACTTGCTGAAATAATTTGAATTGAGTTTATAACACTGTGTAATATTTATTGGCGACCTAAATCTGTTGAAAATGTTATCTACTCCATCAGCAGCAGTAACAAGGCAAACAGAACTGACAGCTGTGGTAACAACTCAGTGGTGGTAAATATTGGTCCTCCCTTCAAGTGATGTGGCAAGCCAACGTCTACAAAGACGATATCATCTTGATGTTCCTTGATTGGAACTTCGAATTTGTTGCCTAGTATAATATTTACTTAAACTCAATTCTGTCACGCCAGCTATATGTGGATGACAAAAAAGCTGTCCAGCATTTGATCACCATTCTCCTAAATAATTTATGTAATGGTTTTCTTTTATTAAAATCACATATGATGAATTTTAAACTGGTTCTTGAGCTACTAAATATTATTAAGGTTGTCAGTACTGGTTGAGACCGCCATAAATTGCGTCGTCTGAGAATATATTACGGAAAAATGAATCTATTTCATAGCATCTTTGCTTTATTCGTGGTTTCTTACGCCTACGATGCTTTTGATTTGGAAACAAATGCACCGGAATGGCTGAGTATAGTCAACGTTACGAAGCGCTCTCATACTATCATGTTAAATGTAGAAAATGAAACCAGCGTTACATTTAAAAATAGTCTCATTAAAAGTTTACATCGAGATCACTCAGTCGTAGTAGTAGCAGGAAAAAATATGCCAGAGTTGATAAATGAACGCATATTAATGAAGATATTAATGCGAAACACTAACTTATTGCTAAGCACAAATCGCATGGATTCAAGTTTGCTGGATAACCCAATACTAAAGTTCATGCTTAGATCACAAAGCTCAGTGTTATTCATAATAGTATCTACGCATGATCGTCTATTTAAATGTGATCACGGCAAATTTACAGAAGAAGCTCACGCCAAAATAGAAAACTTTCTGAACGACATTTGGCATAAGTATCGCATGTTGATCGTAATTCTTACCATTCCACACGTATGCCCAGACGAATATGTAATTTATAGTAACTCGAAATCATCCAACGTGGGTTTGTACAACCGGACAATTAAACTCGTCCACGCGGCTAGTCACTTAACACAAGTGGTGACAAAGAGAGCGAAGAGAATGCTAACTCGGAATTATCCACTTAAAGGCAATATCTTCAATCGGTTTCCGACGGCTATCAGCAACTGCACGGGCACAGAAAAATATCTGAAAACGAGAGATATTCTAGGCGATGACTACTGTGGGATGGATGCCCTCATTATGGCAGATGTTGTCCAACATTTTAAATTCAATTTAACTATGCCCCTATTGGGACCTGGCGGCGATAAGTTCGGTTACCAGCAGGATGATGGAGTCATTACCGGAAGCTTGGGATATATTATGAGGGGTGAGCTGGACATATCGTTCAACTCCAGGTTTTTTGTCATTTACGTCGAAGGAGGCACGAGGCCACACCACTACTTGTACCCCATTGCCCAAGATTCTCTGTGTGCTTTGCTAAAGCATCCTAGCGAAGAACCGTTATGGCGGTTCCCGTACAAGGCTTATACTTTAACACAGTGGCTCTGGATTTTCACCATGCTTACTACCGCGGGATTATTTTTGTGGATCTCTGCGAGGATCAAAAAGAGAATACATCGCAATATCAAAGTGTCTTCACTCTATTGTTACATCACAAACTCTGTCAACGCTGGATTGTTTGGCTTCTTCTTAAAGCGGAGAAATGATTTTTTGATACTGAGAGGAGTCTGTTTATACGCATCCATCATGCTCTTAGCGATATACCAAGTAAATCTGCACTGTATTATTCTATACTAGCGACCCGCCCCGGCTTCGCACGGTATATCATGCATGTATTATATATTATAAACCTTCCTCTTGAATCACTCTATCTATAAAAAAAAACCGCATCAAAATCCGTTGTGTAGTTTTGAAGATATAAGCATACATACGGACTTGGGGACAGAAAAAGCGACTTTGTTTTATACTATGTAGTGATATCTACCGGCAATGGTTACGAACGTGTCATCGGGCGACCAGCAAGTCTGATAAATTGAATGACAGTTCTTCTTGTTATACGACCAGGGGTAGCCAACTTCTTTAGACCCAAGATATACTGGTTACTTACCGTGCGATTAACCAATTGCTTAATCATTACCTACTACTACTAAACTTCGACTAGACTAGATCAATAGCCGCGACCGAGCGGTTGGCCACCCCAGCACTAGACCATAATATATAATCATATCATACCTACTAGAACCGTTACCATCCCATAACAGACGGGTCCTATACCTATCTACCAAATTTCAAATCAATTTGACCACTGGAAATGATCAAAAGTTTATGGTTTGCTTTGGAAAACAACATACATACGGTACGAAACGAATAATATAGCAAGATCTGCGTTGTTATTATCTTGCAATAAAAATTTTCTTACAGAGTTACATCAACTATTCATTCACGACTCGCTGGTACAAGTCGATGAACAAACTCACGGAGCTGGCGGAAGCAGGCTGCATGATACTGACATCTGCTTCCATCAACGCCTTACTTGAGATACCTAGCAACGACGTGCAAGCCACGCTTCACTCTCGCACCATAGTTTCAGGTAATGAACAGACTTAGAGCCCAGTCTCACCGGGACGTTATGACGACGTCTCCAGCCACCGCAGCCAAACAATTCATGTAGAAAGAAATATCGGCTCACTCACTTGGTGACGTCTGGTTTGTATAGGATACGTAGCTACGCCATGACGTCCCGGTAAGGCAGGGTTCTTAGAAACGCGATGAAAATCAACAAAACTTGTTTTAATTTTACCTGCGGCATCTGAAATAGGTACCACCGTTGCCAACACGAATGCGCTGCGGCCTAATTTCATAAAAACTAAGTTAGGTACCTTCTTAACCTTCATCCACAAGAATAAAAACTTTTGTTTATTGATGTATTAGCTTCTGCCCGCGACTTCGTCTGCATAGATACATAAAAACCTTCCTCTTGAATCACTCTATCTATTAAAAAAAACCGCATCAAAATCCGTTGTGTAGTTTTGAAGATATAAGCATACATAGGGACATAGGGACAGAGAAAGCGACTTTATTTTATACTATGTAGTGATAGTGATAGTGATTACTAACATTTCAGAAGACACTAACTTCTATGACTACGTCCTCGAACACCATAATACGGCGGCTTTGGAGCGGCGCACTGATGCCACTTTAGTAACGCTGATGCATTATACTGACGAGGACGGCCGGCCTCAGTTGTATATCGCCAATGAATGTTTCCGCGTCTTTTATCTGTCGTACATCACCAATAGAGGTAAATATAACGAATTTATTTTGTTATTATTGGCATAAGACTTTACACGGTTGCAATTACCTCTATAGTGGTATATTGTGGCAGGAGTCTGGGAATTTGGTTGGGAACACAATTGTTTAGTAATCGGCCGACTAAACGGCAATTGTGGAACCGACTAGTCGGGTAACTATTCGGGTAGTCTATCCCATCACTAGACTTATCTAATTGTTATTGCAACTAGGTTTCAGATCAGAGTTAGAGACATGTATTGTATCGATACAATCTAACACAGGGGTGGCCAACTTGATTAGACCCAAGATCTCCTGTTTACTAACGAAACCCTGTGTGATCTACCAATTACATACTTCATGAAACCTTAAATCAGCAGTTGGGGAATACGTTGCGCAGTCTGGTCCACATATTTATGGTTTTTGCCTTGCCGCGATCGACTGGACTAACAGTCGCGAGCGACCGGTCGATCGCGATCGACCTGTTGGCCACCCCTGATCTAACATCTAACATTTGTTTTTGTCTACAGCTTTCCCGTTCGTAGAACCACTCCACGTATTCATGATGCGGCTAGTGGAGTCAGGTTTACCAAACAAGTACTACACCTGGACAAGTCGGTCTCTAGGACTGGATGTGACGCTTCCAAGTATGATTTCGGAGCCGCGTAAAGCTAACGAAATCAACTTGAGCGTAGAAGTCATCCCGTTCAGCCTGCTGTTTATTGGCTACCTCTTGTCTACTGCTGCTTTGGTGGTCGAGATTTGGATGGCGAGGAGGACCAAGCTCTTTCCGTACCTACCGTAAGAGGAGATTCAGTGCAGCATTTAATCGAGTAAAAATGTAAGGCTTCTTATATGTAACAGGTAACTGGCCCGGCGAACTTCGAACCGCCTTACAATAAGTTTCTGTCATGTCGTCAGAGATGGCGTTGCATCCGTTTTTTTGTCGTAAATTTCCCACATTTTTAATTTGTTATTCTGCTATCCGGGGTGCAAAATCCACCAAATCAACGATCATAAAAATCAGAATGGTAGGTCCCACTGTCGAGTGATATTTTTTTTTCTTAAATCGAACTTGTTAGTAACAGGGTAACGATGTTATTGTTATGCAGTCACAGAAAAATACTAACATTAATCTCATGTCATTTTATTTCCAAAATATACTTTAACAATGACGTATTAACAAAATCTTATGTATGTTTACTATAATACACCTTTCCATTACATGGCAAGAATTGAAAAAAAATAGCGTACCTAAACTAAGTTTACAGAAAAATAACAAAATCAATAAAAAGTTTACTTATCTACAATAAATTTTAATAAGATTACATTGAGCTTTTAGGTAAAAAACATATTACTAATATTAAACCAACATATTGTCATCTAGATCTATCTAGCTTACGTTACGGTCATTTAATGATACATAACTCTAATGATCCAAAAAGCACTGAGCCCTTTTATCTACAACGACACAAGTGAGCAATACGTATAATAATAGTTAGGAATGTATTTATGTGCGTTGCGCAGTCGTTCCGCCTCTGTCTAAACCCTAATAAAAGATAGGGACACAACTGTTCTCAACTGACAACATTCATACAAAATTCCCGTTTCATTCACACGGCCAAAATGAGTTGGATCTTTATATACAGTAAAAATTAGGTAGGTACGCGCCTCACAGGTCAAAAAATTACGCTTGTCTTTGTCTGGCAGAATGACTACTAAATAATATGCAAGTAATATTACAATTGAAAAATTAAACAAATTTATATTATTGTTCTCATCTATTGCTTGTCAGTTTCTACGAGCACGCATTAGTCACTGGAAAGCATAATGACTAAGACAAAGGACGACTACACTTTTTTTTTAATATAACATTCAAATATTGCTTAAACAAGATATAAGACAAACATACAAAATGCTAATAACTTCACTTCGAAATGAAGATTTTTTTTTCAACTTAGACCAAAAATGTTGTGAGAGATATGTATTTTTTACAAATTATATATAGTTAGCGTAAGAATCTATAGATGCAAGCTTATATTACACTAAGTATTAACTATGGAAATATGTTGTTGGAATATCACAATACATGTTATATTTGTGTGTTTAGTACCTAGTACAACTTTTAGAGAATAATATGTGAGCTATCGATAGATTTGTGGCTTCTTGTGTGTTTATAAACTGGTATGTTCATATGACAGGCAGGTATTTACCAGACGTAAACTTGATTATTTACAGATAAAATATTAATTTAATTTCCCATGAATAACTGACAAAGCTAGTCAATTTAACTGCATTGAATTCAACGCGTACAAAATATATTAACAATATTTTACAATTCTTCTAATACTCTAATCAATAAAAATCTATTATAATTATTTTAATATTAAATCACTTGATATATTTAATGAGGCCTCCAACCACTACCACTTTATGCTAGTTACAACAATGCAGACCGCCACGAATAAAAAAAAATACTATAATGAAAATAGTACCTACTACATTGCGGGGTGGCCACGCTAGCGCGTTACAAGTTATCAATCGAACGGCGCAATGCAATGCTACTGCAAGACTGTTGTAAATTAATCATAAAAGTACGGGTTTAAGGGACATGGAATAGCAGCTCAGGCAAGTCATATTTTATCACAAGTTGTTGCTTGTACGAGATAATTTCTTTGACATTGTTATGATGTTCATTTATTGCCAGTATTTATGCTTATTTATTATACAATATTTAGAACAGAACAAGCAGAACACATCTATACGGGGAGTGTAAATGGTTGAGTTGGGAGGGGAATGCCTAGACGGACGTTCCGGGATCAAATAGGAGACATTTTGAAAAAAGGTCAGGTCAGGACTGGAAGAGAGTGATGAATGTCGATGAAGCGAAAGAGATATGTCAGAATCGTAGCAAATGGAACAAACTAGGCTCTGCCTACCGCTATGGGAAAGAGGCGTACCTACAGGTAAGTCGAAGTTATTTTTATGAGTATTTTTTAAAACACTAACGGGTAAAAAAAATTGTTTAAAAGTCATATTTGTGTACTGTCTGACTGTACTTGCATTGAAATCCATCCTAAATATTTAGGTAAGTACTTATTATTAATTATGTACCTATTCCAAATTTTGAGATAAATCGACGACTCGAAATGGGTTAGATTCACATACATACAAACACGGCAACGTAATTATTTATTACTTGTAAAAATCTCAAGACTCAAACAGAAGTCCATTGCGTTTTAATAGTTATACTATAAGTACCGCTACTCTAAGGCAAGTAGTGTTAACAAAAGAGAGCTTAATTGTCAAAGTTGGCGGTGACCTTATTAAAAATAAAAATAATTAATAATTACTAACAAGTCTATCGTGACAGCCCGCAGTACCCTTACCATAGATATCAAAAAATCTTACACTCATATTGCACCTTATAGGAAAACGCTTACCACTACAGCTACAAAACCTACAAATCAACCAAATAAAGTCTATGTAAGTCAGGGCAGGATATATATCACCTACTAACCGGCAAGCACGCAAGGAATGCAAGCAAGCAGACAAGCCACCGCTATTTAGAATGTTTACTGTTTCTTTTCTTCTTGGAATTAACCTTGAAACTGTTTTGTGGGGTAAATGAATTGCTACTAGAGTCTGTGACAGTGTTCAAGGACTGTGACGATTTATTTGCTATATACCAACCGCACATACGTCTGACGGCGTCCTCCCAACGCGAACAGGTCACTTCGTACGCCTTCTTCACTTGCGGCCGCGGGTTGAACACGCACGCAACTTTACGGAGGACCTTCAGTTCGTCTTTGGACTTCCATATACCTGCATTTTATGAAAAGTTTATTATTACATATTGGTTATAGCAAAATATACAACGGACAGATACAACCTAGGGCTCTTCAAGGCTAGAGTGAATAGGCTATTACTGAACCAGTGAGTTACACCTTTGGCCCCATCTGCACCTTCCACCAAGTGAGATAGAGGTCAATCACTGGTCAGTCCGTAGTAAAAAAAAAAAAATTTTTACATGTAATAGCTGGGTAGTTAACACTGATTATAAATAAATTTAAGACACGTTTGTAATAAAAACGTTACCTTAGGCTTAGGCTCTGTCTACCCCATAAGGGATAAAGACGTGATTTATGTATGTATGAATGAGAAGCTTAGAAAACTTTAATCAATAAGAGGGTAGTTCGAGCGTAAGTACCTAGTTGCAAGCCGACGACGTGTGCGCAGCCCAGGGAAGACATTTCTGTGTGTAAAGGCCTCTCCACACGGAGCCCGGTCAGGTCGGCGACTAGTTGCGCGATGAAGTCGTTGTTCGACACGCCGCCGTCCACTCTGGAAGTATAACAACAATCATTTAGTTAGAACAGCGTTTTTAAATGTAATTGGTATGGATTACACACACACACACACACACACACACACAAATCACGTCTTTATCCCTTACGGGGTAGACAGAGCCTAAGCTAACAGGTACCTACAGGCCACATTTAGCAAGATTGTGGGCGTATAGGTGGAAAGTGGAATCAAAATAGTGATGGGTTGCTAGCCTCATCGCCTATAACATGATTCCTATTATAATCGCCCATTCCCTCGATGGGCTTTTACCATCTGCGCGGGTAGAGAAGCAACTGGTACATTCTATGTTTTTTCTTTGCTCCCAGACCAGCATGGAAGAAATGGTATGGATTAGGGCCTAATCCATACCATTTCTTCCATGCTGATCTGGGTTGACAGCCTAATCATTAGGCTGTCAATATTATCGTAATACTGGTATGTTTTCTTTGTTCTGTTCGTCTATTTAAGCAACCAATATAAAATGACCTCACACCGCCTACTATCTTGCTGATAAGCAGGACTCTGCTAACATTGGATTGTTAAATTAACAGACCCTTAGCCCACTTACCCGATAAAAAAAAGTTATTTTCTATAAATTCACCTGATAATATTGAACTCGTACGAGTTCTCGGCGCGTACGCAGTTGTAGAGCTGCGCTATCCTGAAGGCGAGGGACTCCAGCACCGCCCTCACCAGGTGGGCCTTGGTGGTCGAGGGCTTCATGCCGACGAAGCCCGAGGCAGCGGAGCCGTCGTTGTAGGGCGCCTGTAAAAGTTAACAATCTCCATTGAACTAAAAAAATATAGGTATATAAAAGGAGTTTGTAATTGTATCGTACTGACACATCATTCAAACAGATGACGCTTAACGACAAAAATTCGCATAGTAACAAAGGTCACGTGACATCTAGTAACAGGTAGAAAAATTCGAAGACTACCCACCACCTGTTATGGGTGGTGTAGGGGTATAGCACGCGTCACGGAATGACGAGGATCCGGGTTTTATTCCCGGCCATAGGTAGCTTTACTTTTCGGATTTTTCTGTGTTCTAATTTTCACTGACATGTAGAAATTTTAAAAAATATAGTAAAAGTAAATAAGTTTCTGTCAATAATTGATCATCGGCTGGTGACGCCATTGGAGAGAATAGATACTACGTCGTCGTACGTCTACGGAGTCGTTTTCAAAAAAATTACAAAGTAAAGTTTGTCGCACTTTGTCCACTCGGCACCGGATCGGCGCCGCCTCAACTCGAGCCATCCAGTATTCTTTGTAAGAAATACCATAATTTAACGCACACATATCAGCATCGAAACAGCATCGCCTCGCCTCGGCACAAGCTAGCAATCCGCAAGCGGCGCGCAGTCAACTCGCAGTCATAGAGCTTACGTCTGGCCGCAGCCGCGCTTAGGTCTCGCTGCCGGAACGGGAACGGCGCGCAAACCGCCATCGTTCCCCCCGCGGGGAATGACCATCATCGACTACCAGCTTTTGCCGCCGCCTCGCTTTAGGCGCGCTGTCGCCCAGCCGTAAGCGCGATGTCACCTAGCCGCAGCCGCGCGGGCACCTCGGAGGTGCTGAGCCGTTTCCGTCCCACACGTGCTTGCGTATGGTTGACGTCTGGCTGACGGCGAGCCGATGAGGTGAAGCGGCGCCGAGCGGTTAAGTTTGCGACAACCTTTAAGGACTTAACTACAACAAAAAGTAATTGATTCCTTTGTAACGACCTTTTCGCCTTTATTCCATGAAATAAAGGTAATAATGTCGTTACACAAAGAAACCAATTCACTTTTGTTTTAATGAAAGCCATTAACTATGTACTTTTTTTTAAACTACTCTACTACTTACCCCTAATCCGCTGAATGCCGGGATGAAATAGACACCATCGGAATCAGGAACGGATTCAGCTATCTCCGCCGAGTCTTGGGGGTTGTCGAATAATCCTATAAAAGAAGCTACAATAAGCAACAAATACACAGAGTACTACTCGCGCTTGGCCGGTTGTTTCATAGTCAGTTACGTATAATTACACATAAACGGATAACTCACGTATAAAAAGTCGAGTGATGCTCGACTGTTTCGGACTATTTCGTAGTCCTTCTTCCTGGAGCGCTCGCCCCGGCGGCAGCGAAACGAACACTGCGCACAAGGGTAGTTGTGCGCCGCTGTAAGTTGCGTCGAACAGCCGCGCGAACAGAGCGCTGGCGCGCAATGTTCGTTTCGCTGCCGCCGGGGCGAGCGCTCCAGGAAGAAGGACTACGCAATAGTCCAAAACATGTCGAGCATCACTCGGCTTTTTATACGTGAGTTATCCGTTTATGTGTAATTGGCATTGTTCATTTTTTTAGTATGCTCCAATTCGAAAACCATTTCGAGGAAAACCATCAATTATCCGATTTATCTTGTCCGATTTCAAAAATACTTTATGATTACAGATATTTTTGTAAAAGTACTTTTAACCTTTGTTTGACATAACGACCCGGTTTTTAGACAGAATCCAGCATTGAATGTTTGCCACAAAGATGAAAAAAAAAGTTTGGCAATGGCAACTGTCACCTGACACGACAAAACCATAGACAAAGCCGTTCTTTTTAAATGGCTGAACGAAGGCGATTGGGATTCTGTCTAAATTCAGGAACTATCAAACAGCGAAAAAAAAAATCATTATTAATTAACAAAGCCACGTAAAAGCATAATATTCAAATTAGTTGCTTGAAATAGTCCATTTTATCAAATAAAGGTGTTGTAAAGTAGAGCTTAAAAAAAATGAACAATGCCAATTATGATTAAGTCTCACGGTAGTCTCATGTTGAAAGTCAGTTACTTGCCTAAATTCTGCGCCCACTTGATGATCGAAGCCGTGTCGTTGTTGGAGCCCTCCGCCGAGTACACCAGCTCGGCCCCCAGCCGCCAGCCCACGATGGGGTAGAGGCCGGCCACGTTGGCGTGCGGCGCCGCGCCCGTGTGGATGTTGAAGAACGTGCCCGTGCCCATGGTCAGCTTCACGTCGCCCACGTCGAAGCAGCACGAGCCCCACATTGAAGCCGTTTGATCAGCCATCTGGGAAGATTAGGGTTTTAGACACTAAGGCGGCGGACTTAACTGAGTTCTAGCATTTTTCTTCAACAATCCTTTTGGAGCGAGTCCAATCAAGCACAGCTAAGGGTGCGGCTCCACTGAGGCGGAGACGAGCGGAGCGGAGAGGAGACGTGTGGGGATCGACCAATCATATTACAGAGCGGAGACGCGATGTGAATTTCATGTAATATGATTGGTCGATCCCCACACGTCTCCTCTCCGCTCCGCTCGTCTCCGCCTCAGTGGAGCCGCACCCTTACCTGTGCTTGATTGAACTCGCTCCAAAGGGATTGTTGAAGAAAAACGCTAGAACTCAATTAACCCTTTGAAAGCCAATGTCGGCTATAGCTGACAGAGAGTACCCGGCGATTAAGAATGGATATCGTCTTTGGAAAAAGACGGCTAATTTCAGCTTCGTAGAGCGTCGTCACACACTCCAGTGTCGATGTCATTAATTTGACATAAACTAAATAAGTTCATAAAGTGCAGTATTTATTTGATATAAAACGTCACTTATGAAAGTAATCATACATAAACAAACTAACCTAACCTAATCGGTATATCTGTCGCTGCGGTCGCAAGGTAAGTTTAGATAAAATAAAGGTAAAGTTTAGATAAAATCAAAATCGTGTTTCGAAAACCTTGAAACCACTGAAAATATTGAATTATAGTTTTAAAAACATATATCACGTAAACAAATACTCACACAACTCCTAATAGGTATAGGGTGTCCCCAAATATTGGGGGTCGTTGAACCAAAGTGATCCCCCGCTGTGTCCACGACATCCGGCAAAACTCCTCGGGGGATCTTGAACAGTCCGAGCGCCCATCCCCCCCACTGCATGCAGAAGGGGTCGAAGAACCCCGTGGCCGAGGCAGAAGACACATCTGTCACGTGGATTTTGCCCCCTGTGATAAAACAAAATGGCTGACATCATTTCATTGTATGTGTGAGGCAGGTATTGGCTTGCAGTCACCGAAATAGAGGCATGTAACGCCAAAATGTTTGCCTGAATTAAAAGTGATTAAATGATGTTTTTGTTGAATTTTTCAGTCGGATTTCTACCCACTTCCAGTGGCTGATTGACTAAAACTTTGTTATCCCTACTATCCCTGTGTATTAATGTGAATCAGATAACGGTTCTATAACAAAAGCACCAACAATATCTTATTTCTAATGTAACGTAGATGGAAGTCTGATGCGGCTCGCCTATTATTACCAAACCGCTGTCGACTCGACATGCACTACAACCTTGTGTCAATAAGCTAACATTGTGCTCATCAAGAAAATCACTGGGGCATTTATTGTGACAAGGTTGAACTGCCGGTCGAGATTATAGCGGCTGTAACCATTAGAGGAAACTGGCAAGTATCATAAATGGGAACTAAAAAAAAGTACCAGTTACAAGTAACCAGTTCAACACGTAGTTTAAAAATACGACGCAACGATATCACGGCCATCCAGCCATTATTACAGTCTCGCGGAACCCATAAAGTATCATAAAACCATTAGAACTAGTAAAACCAGTCTTAAGAGCATGCATACTTGATTTGGTCTCGTGTTTTGTCGCAGCTACCGAGTTGTGGTAAAAATAAGTCCAACGCATAGACCGATCGCTGAATTGAGTCCTCGCCCGCGCGGCATAGGGGCGTGGGGTGAGACGACCGCATAGAGCTCTCTCGGCCCCCGCGGTCGTCCCACCCCGCGCCCCTGCACCGCGCGGGCGAGGACTCGTTTAAGCGGTTGGTCTATAGATGTGATTTTCAGTTAAGTACCTATCGTTGTATGTTGCTGTTCATTTATCGTTGAATGTTAATTATAATCCACATACTTTAAGATCGTCTTTTTGTTTTTTTAAAATTGTATTTGTTAATTTAACAAGAATCTAACGAGGCTTGAATTGAGTTCATTTAAATAAAGGGTTATAATTGTACAGTACCTGACAATAATGATTGAACTTCGGTCTTTGGTAAAAACAATTGGCGGTAAGTTAGAGCGAGACAATGCTCTACGAAGCCGAAAAAATATGTGTGGGTATTATAAGTTTGACGTCAATGTTTGTGTGTGTGCGTCAGTCTGCGATCCAGCAGTTTGAAGAGTATCAGCTCTTCCATGATGTAAGGCATTTTTGGCAAAAAATTCAATTATTATTTTATTGCGTGAGGGTTTTTTTTAATTTCTAATAGTTATTACCTGTAAGTTTATGTAACAGCCAAGTATCCAAAGTCCCGAACATGACGTCATCGTTTTTTACGGCTTCCTTCAACGGCTCGATGTTTTGAAGCGCCCAGCTCAACCTCAAGGTTGTCTGAAAGGAACGTGTTGTGAGAAGACAGTTCGTGACCTCTGACCTGTTGACGCAAGTTGTTTGTTGTATCGTTAAACAGTATTGGGAACGTGCGATGTGTATGGTGGGGGTATAGAAAACGATCACAGCGCATGCCGTGGCAGAAAGGGGAAACTTGTCAATGTTGCTTTGAAATTGGATCATTATTAAACTTGTTTTATAGGGTCACCGATGTTTGGCGAGTTATGTTGGCTCGTATTAAATAACTAATGCCATTACTTCTTTGTTTTTCTACATTCCTAACGAGTGCTGCTAAAACCAATTTATTTATTTTCCTTTCATAGCATAGTTCGGGGAAACTTATTCTGTGTTTTACACTCTCAAAACTATTTTTTATAATGACATCCATTTTTCCTATTACTGCTTGTAACAAATGCCTCTAAAAATGCTATTTATTGCATTTCTATATATATTACTAGCGACCCGCCCCGGCTTCGCACGGTATATTATGCATGTATTATACATATAAACCTTCCTCTTGAATCACTCTATCTATTAAAAAAACCCGCATCAAAATCCGTTGTGTAGTTTTGAAGATATAAGCATACATACAGACTTGAGGTCAGAAAAAGCGACTGTTTTATACTATGTAGTGATTTATTTATTGACATAACTTAACATAAAGTATGTACATATATTATGTATGTATGTACTCTTTATTGTGCAAAATAAACAAGACAAAATACAATTGACAAACACTGAGATACATGCACAAAGGCGGACTTATCCCTTTAAGGGATCTCTTCCAGGCAACCTTTGAGTGGATGAAAGGAGTAGATATATTAGGGATGGACGAGTGAGTTTAAAAATTGCAAACACTGAGAGCCACAACACATAACTTTACCGAATATAATACATAAACTCCTAAAACCTACCGGTCAATAAACTACTAATTAAGGACTTGTCATTCACTTCGTGACAAACTCCCGTAAAGTTGCGTATGCGAGATGGCGCTACTGTCGTGCACAGAGCCAATTAGTAATTCGTTATGGTTATATTATATGTATTCAGTTATGTTATACCTACACGTGCTATTAAGACAAACAAACTACAGACTCGGTTTTGTAATAAAAACAAATGAAGCTCTTTGATATGGCACCGGTGTTGAGACCAGTGGAAGGTTTTAAGAAATTATATGGCGGCACCGCTTGTCTCGTAACTTTCTGGCAGATTTTTATCGTAAAGATGCTTCTTCTTCTTTTTTTAATATGGCCCCATCGATCGATGCGATTATTTCGCCAATGTCAAAGTAATTCAAAAATCTTGTGACAAAAATGTCGGCAAGCTTGTACGGTAGAACACGGTCAAAAGACCCCTCCCCCCTGTCGGGCTCTTAGCCAACGGATAGTGATATCCCTCAGAATCTGCCAGGAAATCATTAACATGCCCAGGGTGCACCGGAGTAAGCACTGCTCTTCCCCCCGGACGGATCCAAATTTACCGCAGCTCTTGACCACACGCGGAGGTAACCCGACTCGCACCCCGTAAAGATGCTTAAATATGGCAATCAATTTGATAAACCATCAGAACAAAATTTTGATGATTATTATTATTATTTTCTTCCTCATGGCGTGAGATCTCGGAACTATCCAGCGACACATCACACCCGTACAAAGACATGACAAGTTTGCGGGAACCAATTCGCGATTCTGTGATCCGTCCGCGAGATATCACTACACTACATAGTATAAAACAAAGTCGCATTCCGCTGTCTTTAGATCTTAAAAACTACGCAATGCGGTTTTTTTTAATAGAGTGATTCAAGAGGAAGGTTTATATGTATAAAACATGCATAATATACCGCGCGAAGCCGGGGCGGGTCGCTAGTTAGGCTTTAAAGTACTAATTATTGTTAGTGTCAAGTATCGCCTATCGCATGGTCTATAGCAGGGATGGCGAACCAATGGCACGCGTGCCACTGTTGGCACGCTTCAAAATAATTTGGGCACGCCAATAATAAAACAGGTTTATTTTTGTCCAATAAATCACCAACTTAAGATTCTTTTATTATGAAACTAGCGACCCGCCCCGGCTTCGCACGGTATATTATGCTTGTATTATACATACAAACCTTCCTCTTGAATCACTCTATCTATTAAAAAAACCGCATCCAAATCCGTTGTGTAGTCTTGAAGATATAAGCGTACATCGGGACATGGGGACAGAAAAAGTGACTTTGTTTTATAATATGTAGTGATAGGGCGGAAAACGAGCAATGTGGTCATAATTATGATGGTAAAATAACAACACACTCTAAGACAGCAGGGTCTTTGATGACAGGTCAGAGCCAAATATTACTTTATTTGTGAAAAAACCGGTCAAGTGCGAGTCGGACTCGCGCACCGAGGGTTCCGTATCATTATCTATAAATATCTAAAACCAGTGTAAGCAGAGCCCTGTTCCAAAGCAAAATGTACGCAGTGTGGGGTTACTTTATATTGGTCACTGCTATATACAGGCATACATACACATTTACGGTTTTCGCAATTATTCTTTAATCTGTGCTATAAGACCTACCTTCATACCAAATTTCAAGATTCTGCGTTCACGGGAACTACCTTGTAGGTTTTGATTCCCTTGAGAGTTGAAAATTTGCGGAAATTTGCGGCATAAACGGCTGTATCTTTTGATTGCGTTGGCTTAGAAGTTTGATTTTTTCACAGCTTCAAGGGACAGTAGACCTGAGTAATTGATATAAATTTCAGCTTCATACCTCCACGCGTTCCTGAGAAAAAGGGTCTTGACAGACGGACGGACGGACGGACAGACGGACAACAAAGTGATCCTATAAGGGTTCCGTTTTTTCCTTTTGAGGTACGGAACCCTAAAAATGGCACATCCACCAAAAAAGGTTCGCAACCCCTGGTCTATAGTGAGCCATTGTGGACCATTGTGTAGTAACGCTATTATAAAACAGGTATACCTACTGGTCACGCCATGCATATCCCGAGTATAATGGAAGTCATTAAAGATCATTGCGGCGCATTGTAGCCTTGTTGTGAAGCACACATCAACCTTACGCAACATATACTCTTAAATACCTAACAGTACATTGAATTATTCATCTGAGGATAACATTATGTGAATATTTTACCATTGTTATTTGTTATTTCTTTTAAAATATCTCTGTAAGTAAAATAAATTTGGTTTCCAATTACCAATGTCAAGGTTTTCAGGCAGCCTTTTCAAAATACGGCATTTAACGTGAGTTTTCAATATAAGTATTATAACTATACGTCCATACAATCACGCCTCACGCAGAGACTGTTTTGTTACACTTGCTATGGTCCTAACATACCTTTATTGCTTCATCCACATTAATCAATCTCTGCACACACGCTCGTCAGTTTAGGGTACTCTAGACCTGACCTTTTATCAAAGCAACCCCAATTTGGTCACAGAACGGATTATAACTGTAATAGATATAGAAACTATAAGCTTCATTAAATAATGGTACTTGCCTGTGTGTTCATAAATTTCAATACGCTGCCAGCTCTGAATTTTTGACTTCTCATTATTAAATACAGTACATAAGCACCAGCTTTAAATAACTGGAAAAAAGAAAAACAAATTAATCTTATCTATAGTGTACAGTTTGATGTCCTCTAATTTAATTTATCAGATAAAAACATTAGTATAAACAGATTTCCTTGATCAAATGAAAATGAAAATGAAAATGAAAATGAATTTGCAAATTGGCCGCCAAGGGCTCTTTTACATGTCTTTTTGAAATTACCAGCAAATTCGGAAAGACCATCATTGCCAAGAAGAATGCGCCGCAAGAAACTTGGCAGAAAGTCATTTTCAGTCATCAAAGTTTCACACAACAAGTTTGTGTAAGCTCCCTGCTGTTTCGCCAACAAACCTTTGGTCAAATGCATTGTTCAACAAACACTTCATTTGTCAACATTTCTGCTGCTTAACTAATATGATATTTTAATAATTTGTAATGTAATAATCCTTACTAATATTATAAATGCGAAAGTAACTCTGTCTGTCTGTCTGTCTGTTACCTTTTCACGCTTAAACCGCTGGGCCGATTTAGTTGAAATTTGGTATACAGATAGTTTGATTCCCGGGAAAGGACATAGGATAGTTTTCATCCCGGAAAATTGCATAGTTCCCGCGGGATAGCACAGCCCAAACCACTGGAATTTTTCAAATTTAAGGCGGAACAAATTTCGCCGGGTCAGCTAGTTTTAAATAAAACGAAATGTTTGCCAAACTTTTTTGTCAAATAACTGAATTCCGATTATCAAATACATTAGATATATGGGGTGGTACCTTCCATGTATAGGACTCATTCCACTGATTCACAAGTTTGTCAGCCCTCAAGTCTTTCCACGTGATAAACCTGTGGAACGGTTTCCCCGTCTCACGAGACCAGGTAATAAAGGTGCTTCTCAGCGTTGATATACCCATGGCGGATATTTGAGCTGCTGTAAGGTTGGCATCTAAAACAATGGACAGTATACCAATTTAACTGTATGCAAAAATAAAATAACCCTGTAGACTGCAACAGATGGGGTGATGGATGGACATGGCGAAACTGTAAGGCCCTTTTTACACAATCCTACAGTATCAGTGGCGGATTTACAAATTTTCAAGGTATAGGCTGAAATTTTGCCGCCCCTGCAAATTGTGTTGCAGACTTCTTAGAATTTTTATTTTATTTCTATGAGGTAAAAAAAAAAAATAATAAGCTCGTGCCCCAAAATTTGCCGCCCCCCAAAATCACAAATTTGCCGCCCCTAAAATCTGCCGCCCTAGGCTGGAGCCTTTTCAGCCTTATGGTAAATCCGCCACTGTACAGTATGAATTTGAGTGTGGTTGTGCTTACAGACCAAAATCGCCAGGAATTGGAATCGCATAAGAGTTCCATTTTTGTTATTTTACTTTATTTTATATATTAAATTTTTATGAGGCTACAGTGTGCCTCATTGGTAGACTCTCAAGCCTAATTTATCAAACACTCTATTTTGGCTATGAAATGCTAAAAAGCACTCTGTCAAGTCTAAAGGTAAATAGAGCTAGCACAGGGTTTAACAAAGTTTTAGCTCTAATAAATTCTTTTTTAATGCACTATTTACTAGATTGAAAAAAAAAATTATAGCATCATTACTATGAATTGGATTGCAGTTTATGAATTTATGAAATTCCACAGAACCCACTATGTAATCCCAACTAAGGAACTAAACCCACAAAAAATATCAAGTCACCTTTATAATTATTATTACAAACTAACCTTGGCCAGAAATAGAACGGTATTTAATTTATATCAACTCATTATACTTTGTAATGGCATTAAACTAAGTGGCTAATTAATTGGCATCAAATAGAAACATGTGTAGTAAGACTTGGCATCTCACAATTAATTCACACTGACATACCTTTGAGAGAATTCACTACAATTTGCTTTATTGAAGTCCATAGCTCATCGGGATCAATTTCAACAAAACCAGGACTCGGGTAGTGCAAAACTACCTGCAAATAAAAACAAAACAAATATTTTAAAAATCATAACAATAGATTTACAGTGCTTCTAATTCCCTAATGTCTCTAAGTAAACTTTGTATTTCTTCAAATCTGAAGTCATTCATATAAAAAAAATACAACGGAAAGGAGAACCACCTAATTTTTATGAAGTCGGATAAAAAAGAAGATTGCTGAGAGACATTAAGAAAATTGAATTGCTATAAATATAACTATTTATCACTTAAAATTAAAATAAAGTTGCAAGCAACAACCAGTTCATTACAAACAAATAGTAATTACCCTTTACACACTTAGGAAAGAACCTAATCAATCATTTAAAAGTAGGCTACTGTCTGATAAAGTTTGAGTATTATAAACAGTTCATTCAATAGTTATCTATAGCTTCTAAAATTAAATACAATGCTGATAAGTTAGCAAAATATATAAAGAATTATGATTTATTTGTATATAAGTATACTTTAAATTTTTTTTCTTTGACTGTAAACACGACTTTTTTAAATTATAATTATCAAGCATGATCTCGGAAAAGCTAATGAATAAAGAAGAGTTTAATTCAAAGACAATAAATGTTTTTTAACTTCGGTAAGTATTTTAAAAAACATACCTGATCAACTGCACTTCCAACTGTTTCGGTTTTAGAATTATAAATAAAAGACCGAATCGTGGTAGTACCGATGTCTAAAGTCAGCACATACTTTTCCGCCATCGTACTGTATGTATGCTTCAGCATAAATTCTTCAGTTATTAACTAGCACAGTATTTTCATATTCTATGTAATAAAAAGCAATTGAATTAATTTGCATATTTTATTTTTCCTAACACGCGATTTCTACGAACATGTCAGCACACATGTCATCTTGACGTGCGACTGACGTAACTGACAGCTGACGTACCGTTTTCTTTAGTTTTTTTTTTCGTATTCTAAAGGCAAAAGGTGCTAACCCATACTGCCAAGATCGCTGTGAGTTCTGGTTAAACCTGTCAGCTGTTTGAGGGGAAATACAACAGAAGAAACGCGGTACCACGTTTATTCATTTTATGAGCACTGTCACGTCAATTTGTTCTATAGTAAGCTAATCATCTTATCCAAATAATAACAATATTCGCAATCTCGTAAATTTCCCGCCAAGCACATTTTTTTTTCTTCTGGGGAAGGAAAGATTAAGGCGAAAGGCTATAAAAATGCAATACAAATAAATCAAAGTAATTTTGGTAACACCAACTCAAAAGTCACATCAAAACTGTAGCAATCAAGTAGCAATATTCTTTTTCTTTCTTCTCTTGCTCCTATTCTTGAGCCTCTTTCCTTTTTTATGTGTTTATGCTCGGAGAAATACTTATGTTAATAATTTTTGTAGGTCATTTCAAATTTAAATACTACGTCAAATTCTGTTCTGTGAAACAGTTTTAAAAGCGATCTTACTGTTAAATACGATTTTTTTTATTAATTTTGTAAAATATTTCTTGTCTTTGCCTATTCATAGACCTGCATAGACTTATAGATTTTTTTTTGAACGGCAACATTGAGTTTGCTACTTGCGACATGACAGGCAAGCGCGTTTTGGTCCTACGAACGAATAAAATTGTGATGTAAAAAGGGAAAAACTGTTGTTTGTCGGTCATCATGGCGAACCCTAGAAAATTTAGTGAAAAAATCGCCCTTCATAATCAAAAGCAGGCTGAGGAAACGGCCGCTTTTGAAAAGATTATGCGTGAAGTTTCAGACGCAACCAATAAGGTATGTCGCCTATTTACTCAGGCAATCGCTTCCTGGCCGTCAAATGTGCGGCCGAGACGTAAACAATAATCGTTGCAATATTCATATTGCGACTCAATAACTAACTGACTAATTAATCTTATCTAAATACAACTATTTTAACTGCTCTATAGGAGCTCTACTGTGCACGAATAGATAATTGTCATTGTCAGACTCCTATAACATTTACAAAGAAAACAATACAGCATTTATATGTGTTTATAAGGTGTCCCTTAGATTGTTCCTATGTAACAAATAACATAATTATTTAATGATTGAGTTCTTATTGGAGTCTTATTTGTTTTCAACATCAACATTTAATAGTAAAATAAACCCTAATTTATTTCTGTTTAATTGCAAATGTCTATAATTATAAAGACCCTAAACCAAGGTCACCTGGCATTTTTAACAGAAGTTTCTGCCTGCATATAGCTAGATTGTTGAAGAGTCATGGTTACAGGTAAACTCAAGTAGCAGATGTTCAAGAGTCAAAACTCCCAAGCCTGTGGAGAACAATGACTGTATGCTCAGGCCCTCACCAGTGGGGTTGGGCTCGTTCCGCAGTGGCTCCCTGCCAAATGTGGCTGCACCACAGGCCAGTGCGGAGCCCGAGATTACCAAGGTTCCTCCTCAGGACTCTTGCTCGTTACAACTCAGACCTTGTTGTAGACTGCTATGTTTTTCTTTATGGTAGTGGTGCAGTTGTAGATGGCTATTGTGAGTCCCTATTTCTTTATCACATCTTTATTTCAGTTCAGTCATGTAAACTGTTATAAAAATAATGTAGGCAAAGTAAATAAATTTTAAAAATGATTCTCAGAAAAAAAAGATAAAGGTCATACAAATCGCTCAACTTTTGGTGTTAATTAAATTAGCACCTCGGTAAATATTCATAAGAGTTACTAAATAAAACTTAATGCCTGTCATAATAAACACATTGTTAGCCACACAAATGTGTGGAGCACAGCAGAAAGCTGCGTTCAAACTCATATTTACTTAGTGCCATGTGGTTGAAAAGTTTTTTTTTGTTAGCTCATGGCATTGGCTTTGTCTGTTCGCTGCCGTACACATTAACGGTATTTAAGGTTACATTACCATTATTGTAATGTGTATGTTTTGTTTAAATTTAGGAATGTTGCCATGTAGAATTATTGCCATTTGACACTTTTTTTTTAATTAGTGTTTTTTTTTGTAGGATATGCCAATTTCCCTATGAATCAGCATGCGCGTAATTGTAATGTTTATAGGCACATTCTTAAGATTCAGAATGTTACTATCAGTTGCTGAATGTACTCCCTACTGACTTAATTTAGTTAATAGATATTATATTTTATTTGAGCTTCATGTATTGTTTGCATGAAACTGTTTAGTGCTGTCATTTGAGGATTGCATATTCATTTTGATTCATTACAAATTGCCTAATTTAATGTGACAGCCTTGATTAGAGTGGCTGAGAAACCTAATGTCCAATTGGACATCTGTTGACTACCAAAATTCTCAGTTTGCATTGTTACTCTATTGTAAATGATGTTGATACAGCAGAATAGTAAGTTTATATCAAGAATTAACTGCCCTTAATGTTATATTGTAAATTTATAGATTGGCATTCACATGCAGACGTGGTTTACCAATAAAAAAAATTACATAGTAATTTTTATTAAGATAACATTCTCACTGACTACTGATTCATCATCGTCCAGACCAAGCCGTTAGACCTAGAAAGGTTAAAATTTGCGTTGAGATCTTTACTTACCTACTTACAAGGAATAAAGAGGAATATTTATTATTTTTATCTTCGTTTGATAGCAAAGTTTTCCATTGGAGTAAAAACTTAAATAACATTTCCCTTAAATAAAACAAACAACATTGACCAATTAAATGTGATAAGATAATAATAATTATGGAGCAGATTTTGTTAAAATTTATATTCTAGAGATATTTTAGATAAATTGTTTAATAATGCATTAATCATCAAAATCAGTTTACAGGTGGCAATGACACTTAAAAAAATGGTAAAAAAGTTGTGCTAAATATTACAGTACATACAGTAATATAATATCCATCTAACTAGTTTTGTGTGCCGTTATTAAATTCTAAACTAAACCACCTGTTGGATAGTGAAAACCATGATTTTTTTACCAACATACATACATATATCACGTCTTTATCCCTTACGGGGTAAACAGAGCATGAGGTAACAAAACCTTAAGGCCATGTTCAGCATGATTAAGGGCGTATTAACCAGACGTAATTTTTTTTTGCGTAATTTTTAACTTTATTTACCCAATCTAATTTTTAACTCGACTACGCAGCGTAAAAGAGGGTAATTTCTTTATCAACCTATAAGTTGCATGTTTGTTAATTTTCGGTGTGGTGTGCATTCATTTTCAATGATATTTACATCAATTGATTTGTCTTTGTTATTTTTTATTATATGTTGTGTCTAGTGCTAAATACTTAATACCGCTCTGTTATTGTTAAATGGGCAGACAGACCAGACAACAAAGTTTTAGTAGTAAGGCCCTGTTGACACCTTTTAAGTAGGGAACCGGTTAGGGTACCTTAAAAATGATAACTATCTGCCTTGATACTGTAGTATGATTAAAATGACAGCTGTCATAGTATACAATGATAAGCATTAAAGTTAGGGTTCCAAAGAACAGTTGTTGGCTTTCATCTGTCATACCATATAAGGATATTCTAATATTTGTCGTATCTAATATTTGAAATTCTTTCAGTAATAGAAAGCTACACTACTCCTTATTAACATAAGCTATTTTATCTCGTTAAAGTGATAACTCCCGCGTAAATCATGTAGTTCCACTTATACGCCCATGTTACCATAGGCTCTGTCTGCCCTACCCTGTAAGTGTAAGGGATATAGACGTGATTTCTGTATGTATTTGTATAGCTCGTAAGCTCAAACGGCTCTCCAGGATAACGCGATTTGCACGATTTTTCTAACTTATGTGCCTACCTACTCTAGGCTTGGGAATACCTGTGCTATTTTCGAATTCTCCACTGGAATACTAGGGAAAAGGGGGCTAATTCTGAATTTTAAACTTTGTAATTTAATAGTACACTAGAAAATAATAATAGGTTGTCATTTATTTCAGACTTAACCCCTTTTCCACTAGACCCCAGCGGCCCATTATAAAGACGCGTGTCATTGCGACGGCCTGTAAGGGGGCTATTGTGTACTGGGCCAGGGCCATTATGCCGTCTCCGCACGTTTGGCAAACATCGGCAAACATAGGACGCAGTCAGTCCTGTTTCAAACAGTGTTGCCGATGTTTGCCAAACTTGTAGAGACGTTGTAGAGACGGCATAATGGTCCAGTACACAATGATCCACCGGCCATCATTATTGTGCACAGGTGGCAATTACACGTGTGTTTATATGGGCCGCGGCACTAAGTCACACATTAATTCCCTAAATGATCCGTACTGGCAAGTTAAAATAAGTGAATAATAAATTCAATTATTAGTTTCGATTTATCAGGTTGCCGTAATGTGTGCTAAATGGTAAAGTCGGAACTGGGCACAGGGTGGATGAATAATCTGTAGAGTAGAGAAATGGGCGACGGATCGTGGCGCAGGCGATGTAGCGATTGCCGTGCGTGATCCATTGTGTACAGACAGGTACAGGGACCAATAACAGTTGACTATGTTTGTTAACAGCCTGAAGAAGTAACGTTAGCAGCACAGTATGGTATGGCGGGCGGGCGGAGCGGCGGCGCGTCGCCGTCGCGGTCGCCGGTCCAGCGCGGCCGCGCCTCGTCCTCCGTGGGGCCGATGCGGCGGCCTGCGGACCGCAAACACGATACAAGCCCTTACGGCAGCACTGTGTACTTGAGGTGAGCTTGAAAGCTTTATTGCTCTTGCAATTTACGATGGCGAGTGAGCTATATTCGTGTTAAACACGTAACGTGCATACGCGTCAAAGTGTGCGTGGCTTACGAAGCGATTTTCGAGCGAGATTTTTCTTTATTTTTATATTTACTATACCCACTTTCGCTTTAACGCACACTTTAACACGTATGGCAGATAGGTGCTTACCACAAGTAAAGTTTATTCGCCATCTTTAATTGCAAGAGCTATAACTGGCATTGAATTCCGACAATACGGGACATTTAAAAATACTTCAGCTTATTAAGAGTTTTTTTGCGGTCAGTCGCTATGGTGGAGATTTTGAAGAGGTGGATCGTCGATCAGCTCTCACATCTTCAAAGGAATTTAGGTTATTTAGGTTACAGTAGCACTTTTAAATTGGATTTGTATGAAGTGAGACGCATAGAGAACGTCTAGGATAGGATTATATTATACGAAAGGACTTCTTGTATCACTTTTTGGCATTTCGACATGAAGAGTGTAAAGTAAAACTCGTGCATGACTCTGAATCTTTACGTTTCATATGCTCTTGTGTGCTACGGCAAAAGCACCTGCTGCGATATACGCAGGAGTTAAGTTACTCTTAACTTAACGTTACGAAGAACATATGAGTCTCCATAGTCTAGAAGTATGATGGGAAGATGTTAAAATATCTGTGTTGTTTTCACATTATCTTGAAGTGTTTTACTGTTCCGGCATGTGATCGTAATTTAATTCTAATAATTTACAATAGTTTTGCTGTTCTTGAATATATATTTTTTTCGTCGGTTAACTTTGCTATTAACTCAATTTAACAGGTATTTTATTACTCGTTCTCAATTATCTCGGATAACGCCATCACGATTAAGCAAATTACGCGTTGACTCAGAAGACTGTACCAGGAAATTCAAATAAAATAACCTTAGAATCGTTTTAAAGAAACATCGTTTTGTTTGTGGCCATATAAACAACAATTAGTGACTATTTTGGTGTCATTAGCAAGGCGGGGTGGTGACACATGCTATTCGTATTTAATTGAATGCAGGCTTACTCATAGGCAGAAACCTCATTCATAATTAATTATTGTTACAAATTTGGTGTAGGTAAAGTGGTTAACAGGAAGTCTTCCATTTTTATGTATGCGATCCATTGTGTACAACATGTCGGTGATACCCTAATAAACATAGCAGGTTAATGTTTATGCTTATCTGTTTCAAACGAGATAGAAAAACTTCATCGTAAGGCGTCGACGTAGTCGTCATGAAAATATTGAACTTACGGGTACCTTTCCATTTACATATAACCAGCCGCAGCAGTTTTAAAATAACTATTTCTTTCATATTTTTAACTAACTTCTAGAAATGAGAATATTCTCAATTCAAGCGGCTCAGACGCACATGCTGCTCAGTTAAAACGTAATATGACACTATTACCAGCATATTATGCTAGAGAACTTCTTACTAGTGGAATAAAAGTGTTATTCGTTCATACTACACGTACATTTACTTAATTCGTATGCATTATTTGACCATTTCCCTGTATAAATTAAAATTAAGAGTC
The DNA here is from genome assembly GCA_932294345.1 of Pandemis cinnamomeana. NCBI lineage: Eukaryota > Metazoa > Arthropoda > Insecta > Lepidoptera > Tortricidae > Pandemis > Pandemis cinnamomeana. The sequence continues at coordinate 5,257,115 of OW028717.1, forward strand.
ATTGACCGTATCGAATCGAATTTAAGAATAAGAAGTGGCCTTGCGCGGGTCACTATCACTTGTCTCGCGAAGCACGTTCGGTATTAATGTTGCAATGTACAAAGCATTGCTTTAATGTCATTGTCAATGTTTGTCAAGGCCACGTTCACACTTAATTTCAGCCGCCGCAGCGATCCATTAATAAAAAATTTAATGATTGCTTGATTATTGTGTGAGGCGAACTAAATGATACCGGTTGTTTGTCTGGCTTTACAATGACAAAAGTCTGCGTCTACGTTAGGCCTATTGAGCACGCTAAGTTTTGACGCCGACGTGTGATATTTATCCCTTTCTTACGAGTTAGAGTGCGAAAGGGAAGAAGGAGCTTAATAGACGCAATACACCCTTGTATTCTACCGTCTTTAACACGGTTGCAACAGGTCGAGGGAGCTGGCACTAGTTGATGGGAAGGGGGGGTGCTATGTCGGAAACCTCCCCGAGAGCTCTAGCGTTACAGTTCCCTTCTATCAGGGGCTTTGGCCCCATGGGGGGGGAAGGGTAACGCTTAGGCCGGTGCACCCTGGGCAACTACGGCTGATTAAACCCCTCGGGGATTAGTTAGCTGGTGGCAAATATCCGACCTGGGGGGGTGGGAGGGTAGGGCGGGGCGAATTATTATGTCTAAGTATATATTTTTCTGGCGAGGGCCGGGGCGAAAGCCCCTTTTTATCAAGGGAGGGAACGAGTTTAGGTGGGGAAAGGCGGGCGGTAGCTGACGGGAAGCTGCTCTGCATCTGCGGCCGAGTAGCCACTGGTGCAGGTCGGGGGGCCAGTGCCAGATGGTGAAAGGAGGCGTAGCTCTGCACCAGGCCTGAAGGCACCAAACGCCTTTTGGGGGGGAAGGGGAGCCTTGGGTAGACGAGGGACAGAAGCGTTGGGTACTGTCGGGCCGAGCTGAGCTGCCTACTGAGTAGCCCCTCCCGCCGAGCTGGTCACTCGGCCTGGAGCTGGCGAAAAGTAGGTATTGCTTTGCGGTTAATTACCGGCAGGCCTTTCGTTCTCTGAGGGGGGGGGAGCCTAGGGGGGACGGGGCGTGCGGTAGCTGCCGGGGAGCTGCTCTGCATCTGCGGCCGAGTAGCCACTGGTGCCGCGGGGCGGTGCCAGGAGGTTGAAAGGTAGCGCAGCTCTGCACCAAACCTGGAGGCGCCAAACGCCTCGTACGGGGAGGGACGGGGGCGAGTCCAACCTTGTACCTGCTGTTCGCCCCGGGCGGGGAACGGAAGGGCGAGCCTCATGCTGGCAGCGGGCGAAAGCCTGCCGTCGAAGCGGTGCGTTCCGCAAGGGACGCGATCGCGGAGCGGAGTGACCTCGGTCATTTTCGGTCGGCACGTAACCTGGTCCGTAGGGCTGGGACCGTGGGCCGCCTCGTCTTTATCAAGATAAGGGGGCCGCGAGGAGAAAACCTCTATAAAAATCCAGAGGAGCGACGTGACCTCGGTCACGGTCGGACGCCACGTAAACCTGGTCCGCAGGGCTGGGACCGTGGGCCGCCTCGTCTTTTTCAAGATAGGGGGGCCGCGAGGAGTAAACCTCTATAAAAATCAACAGGGCGGCGTGATCTCGGTCATGTCGGCCGTCACGTAACCCCGGCCCGCTGGCGCTGGGAACGTGGGCCGCTGAGGGGGCTACGAGGAGTCAACCTCTTTAAAAAAACAGACGGTCACTGGCGGGGGAGGGCGGGGAATCCGGAACCCGCATTCAACGGTGCCGTCGCCACCTGCCCCATCCCGGGGCGGCCAGTGGACGTTGCGGTGGTCACGGTGTTCGCCCGCAACGCCCGCAGTTCAAGGCCTGGAGGGAACGTGTGTGTTTTTAGACGGTAGGCCTCTCCCCTCCTTCCATAGGGAAGGCAGCGGCGAGATGGAGAACCCGTCATACCTCCGTTCGTGCTGCCCCGAGCGCGGAGATGCATAAGGCGCATTTTCCACACGTTAAAAAAAAAAAAAAAAAAGTTGATGGGAAGGGATGATTAAGTATGACTTAAAATTTAAAAGAATACTCAGCTACTTTTGAGAATTTAATTATTCATTACCTAAGTACGTAAAGGATTAGAGTTTTGGAGCGTGCAATGAAAATCACTACATAGTATAAAACAAAGTCGCTTTTTCTGTCCCCAAATCCGTATGTTTTTTTTTTTTTTTTTTTATATGAATAGGAAGACAAACGAGCAAGTGGGTCACCTGATGGTATGTGATCACCACTGCCCATAGACAACCGCAACCCCGGAGGGATTGCAGATGCGTTGCCAACCTTGAGGACTAAGATGAAATGCCTCTTGTGCTTGTGTATGCTGATATCTTCAAAACTACACAACGGATTTTGATGCGGTTTTTTTAATAGATAGAGTGATTCAAGAGGAAGGTTTATAATGTATAATAGATGCATGATATACCGTAAGAAGCCGGGGCGGGTCGCTAGTAAATATATATATTAACTCGCGCGAAAGAACCAGCCGTGCAGCAAATTATTCGCTCAAGCGAAACAATTTACTGATTTTCACAATATTTGTGTCCCGTATATACCAACTAACTTTGCATACGAAACAAGAATGTTGTGAGTTTGAAGCCAATGTTTCGAGTTATTTATACTGGCCCTAAATAAATAAGGCCAAAATAATAAACACCTGAGATTTAACAAAATTACTGCTAACGTATTATGTAACGAAATTACAACAACGCCGTCAGATGTAAGATGGTGGATTGTGGAACAATTGGAACTAATATTGTATCTATTGGTTACTTATTTAAATAACTCGGTTCATTAGCACCTACTGCTTTTTTATACGACAAGGAAGGCAAACATGAAAGTGGGTCACCTGATGCTAACTAAGCCAGCACCACCACCACCACCCATAGAGACCCACAACACTAGAGGACTGCAGATGCGTTGCCAGCCTAGGAGGCTGGGATAGATTACCTCTTGTGCCAGTAATTTCACTGGCTGTACTAACTAAAGTTATTCATTTAGTAGGTAGTCCCTTCAATATTACACTAAATTAAAAGAGGCTTTCTACTCACTTCGGTTAGACTGTAAGTCAAACAAATGCTGTCTTCTGGCTCTATGTTTCTATATAAAAAGGCAACTTTATAGGAACTAAGAACATGAAGAGTTAATGAACCCTATGTGATCCATATTAGCTTTATCGTCCTTCATAACCCGTACAGGTTGTGTGCGAAACGTGTGTATGGCCGGCGTCTAGAGCTATAGCAGTTATGCAATAATGATTAATAGTTCCCATTGATATAATGCGATAAGGAAGGACCGTTACCAATGTATAAGAGCAACTCCTATACGGCTTGTAAGTGTACGATTATGATGAGGATGTGTTGTTAATGGCAACAATCCCCAATCGTTCAATCAAGATATAGAAGCGGAGGCGTCTTAAGAGAATCGTACTATTTACTGAAGCTAAGCGTAAGCAAAGTTTGTTAATAACGAAATTTAGTAATGCAGAGTAGCATTGTAAATGTTCTTTTACTTTATTTCACAAACATTCAATGAAATATTGATGGTATATTATGATATTAGGCTGCAAAGTAGGCCGTTACGGGTGCGACTAGACGAGAGATCTGTAATGGGATTTCATACAACATTGCAGCCCAAGGCAATGTGCTTTTTTTTAATTTCTATTCCACACATATTGCATTCAGCCATTAAAAAAACTTGTGCACGCTTTTGCTTTCTGGCGTTATGACAATCTGTCACTGCCTTTATTAAAAAAAAAACAATACTTAAATGAGATTTGTTATATTTTGTCTAGTTTACTTCTAGTTTCTCTAGAAATGAAACTTTAATTTCATTGCATTTTTGAGAAAAGCACTACGTATACCAGCCCTTGGCCACGTACTGGGACTCGTATCTCTAGATGCCCTCTTTAACACTCGGCCAGCAAGCCCCTACTTCGCGGCCGCTACAGTAATGTAATGTAATGTGTTCATTGAAATGGACCTTCGCAAAGTACGCCTGATTAAAAAAAAAATCTTCCTGACAGGCGAAAAAAATAGTCATCACCCGTGTTCTGAATGCGAGCTCGTTTGTTCCAGCCCACCTCCCGACAGCAACTGGCGGCGGACCAACTCGGACTCGGCGCTCCACCAGTCGTGCGGCGGCGAGCAGCCGGCCGCCTCGCAGCCGCTCTCGCCGCACCACCCGCTGCACTCGCACGCGCATCCGCACGCGCCACACCAGAACCATCGCCGAGGTACACACACACACACACACACAGAGAGAGAGAGAGAAATTACTGGCACAAGAGGTATTCTAACCTAACCCTCTAGGCTGGAAACGCATCTGGAATCCTAATGCGGGAGTCTATGGGTTGTGGTGCTCGCTTACCCATTTGTCGAGTAAAGAAAAGAAAACATTACAGAAATAAGCTTGCGGAAAAAAATGTTACACCTGGGGCCCGATTTTTGAAAGCACTTCACTCGAAATTACCACTCGAAAGTGGTATAAATCTGTTTATATCTTCAAAACTACAGCTCTAATCAAATTTTGACCAGTTCACAAGAATAATGAGAGCCGTAATTACCTTCTAAGCTACTCGTATTTCCAATTCAGCACAATTTTTCACCACTTTCGAGTGGTATTTTCACATAGAGGTTTGATGGTTCTACACACTTATTGCAAGCTTTTCTTTACATACAGTGCGTCTATTTTATTTTCTTAATGTCACTCGCTCGGTATCATCGGACTTTCAAGTATGTCTTGTACTTGAATGGGAATGGTACATGCAGAGGCAATCGGAAGATTGTAAGGCCAAGTTCTTCATTTATGTGGTCACTAGCGACCTGTGCAAGTTATTAATTTGTTTGCCACCGACTTGTTACAAAAAAAAGTAAAAAGTTTTACGATGAACACTAAAGACATAGACGAACTGTATCTTGTATGTTCGGGTAAAATTAGACTTGCAAGATTTGACTTCCAGTGGTCAGGTCTCTGACCTTCAAATTTTTTTGCCTATAGCCCGAAAGTTTTAGGACCAAACCGTGGTCAAAGTTGTCCTATGATTTGCACTAATCGAGTGATTTGTGTTCAGTATGGCGCCTAATTCCTCCATAACAATGACCAAATTTTATAAAGCGACACATTTGCCGAACTACTCGACCGTTATGAATCGATTTGATTTGGCGCATTTAGAAAATGTGGCTTGAAAATCACATTTGTCTATTATATGTTGAGTTGTGTCATTGTAACGCGTTCTTTTTGAAAATAAATTATGTATGTCACAGTTATTATGAACTGCGCATTAACTAACAGCACTTGAGTGGGGATTTATATTCGCCGTTAGTTCTGTAAGAATGACGGATAATAGCTTAAAACTACAGCATTTACTCGAATATTACTCAAATTCAATGCTCCCTCGCTGGTCAGGGAGCAAAGAAAAAACAGAAAGTACCAGTTGTTTCTGTCCCCGCGCACGTGGTAAAAGCCCATCGAGGTAATGGGCGAAATTCTTAGGAATCATGCTATAGGCTTATAGGCGATACGGCTAGTAACCCATCACTATTTTGATTCCTTTTGCCATCTATGCGCCTACAATCATGCTAAACGTCGCTATTAGGTTTTGTTACCTCAGACTTTGTATACCCCGTAAGGGATGTAGACGTGATTTGTGTGTATGTATGTATGTAACATTAGGTACATGGTACGAGTATTCCGATGTGTAATGATGAAGTTGGTTTACCCAAAGGGCAATTACTTATCATGGTAAATTCCGTAAATTAAAGGTCAAACAGGAAGCAGGTGTGCGGCCGCTGTATTTCCCGGAATGTAAGGTTGGGAAAGCGTAACCCAGCAACAGCCGCCCTAATAGTAATTCCTGAACTGTCATCATCAAATCTTAATACTTATAGTCTTGTTGTCGGAGTATCTTCTACTAATTTGTTCTAAAAGGTATCAAAGACAAGATCTAAAGACCACGTTTAGCATGATTGTGGGCGTGTGGATGGAAAGGGGAATCAAAACAGTTATGGGTTGCTAGCCACATCGCCTATATGATCCCTAAGATTTTTGCACATCAAGTCATCAGTTTTTTTAATAATAACATAACGAGATGTCGTCTATAACGTGTACGTTACATTTTCAAAATCTGTTATTGTTTTAATTGATGTGAAGGAAATACGTAAATTCGCGTGCGCTCCACCCACTCTAACCAGAGCCGCCACGCGTCCCTCCTGTCTGCTTTGGTTCTGCTACGGCCGTCGGACAGTGAGCTTAGTGGCTAGAGTTTACGACTGATTTCAAAACAGCAAAGAATTTTCACACACACATAAACGGAGCACACAACCAAAAGCTCGGCGCCCCCTTAAGAGACCTTGTATTAGCCAACTCCTTGTCCGCCTACACTATGACACCGGCTTTTCCTTTTATCTGGTCGATGTAGCTTCATCTAGCTCTACCTCTTTCTCCAAAGTGCTGTACTGTATACAAGTTAAATGGGGGCACACATTATATTGGTCGCACCCGGAAAGAGTAGATATTTTGTTGACTGGATTGTTTCCATTGGAGGAAACTATGTAACTGTCAACATTATTGGCGTGTGATACTTATTCCTTACTCGTCGCTATTACTTCCTTATTTTTAGTATTCCTGCACTGTATTTCCAGTCATGGAACCAAATACAATGTATACGTAGTAAACTTGTTTTTTCCGCAGGAAAAATTTTTCGAGTTATGAATGAGTACTTGTTTACGGTAAAATCCAACGGCTTTGGCTGCATAATAAAAGTATTATCTTCAGAGAGAACGACCAATTTAAAATAAACAGACACAGAAACAGTGTCAACGGATCTCCGCTAACTTGGAGCTCCTATTCCTGCGTGGTTTTGGCCCTTCGGGCCGATGCAATACATAACCTAAACCTACCCATGAGCCGTTAAGCCTATGTCTGTAGTTTGGTAGTACGAGTACGATACATAGGACTCGATGGGAAACAGGAGCTGTCTATTGGGATCGGGTAACAACGTGATTGTGGAAAAATACGACACAGAAAAGTCGCTACTAAGCTTCAGTAAAAAACCATAATGGGGAAAAAAGCACCTGGGGCAAATGCGAATGGAAAATTATCTAACAAGTTGAGACCTTTAAACTACGTCCTAGCGAGTGCATACAGTTGCACGCGACCAGCAAGAATCTACTTTGTCAAACAAACTGGTTGAGACACGCACACACGGCAATGCCTAGTTTACAGCCTCACATTGCCGTTGGCAGAACTCCGTCTTGACTTTTATTTTGTCTGAGATCTTAACACAATACTGGGTTTTTAGTTAATTGATACGGACCTCCGCAAAGTAACGCATGATTTAATAAATTACCATACTGTGTCTTTCTTTTCAGCTGCCGACATTCACCTAGACGTGCTGGGCGCGTTGGGTATGAACCCCTCGAACCGGCCGCGGTCTTCGTGCGAAATACCCAGAATACCAAACAACAACAAGTGAGTTTCCTTTCCCTCACTTGAATATAAATGATGGTACCAGGTCTTGTACTATACATTCAAAATTTCATGTTTGTATCGTGCATACCTGCTCACTTTAATAGTCTATACTAATATTATAAAGAGGAAAGATTTGATTGTTTGTTTGTTTGTTTGAATAGGCTCCGAAACTACTGGACCGATTTCAAAAAATCTTTTGCCGTTAGAAAGCTACATTATCACTGAGCAACATAGGCTACTTTTACCGCGGGAAAATACCTTTTCCTAAGGGAAAATTAATTTATCGCGGGCGAAGCTGCGGACGGAAGGCTAGTATTCAATAAGAGAGTAAGAGGAACGATATGAGAAGAACTTCAATTTTTAGGGGTAGACCCCCAGGAAAGTTACGCAACCGAAGCTCTGAAGATCTACTCCCCTCTGCGGTTTAAGCGGTGTTTCTTACCCTGTACGTGCAAAATTCTTGTGAGGGTCTGAAGGTTTCGAATAAATAAAATTACCCCTTTATGTAAACGCTCAATAGGCTTCTGCTAACTTAGCAATCGTTTGTCCTTATCTGTGAAAGATAAATGTGAAAGTGACAGATAAGGACAAACGATTGCTAAGTTAGCAGAAGCCTACAAAGCGTTTGTGAAAAATCTCTTATTTCCCTTGGTCACGGCACTACGCCGATACGGCTGGATCGATTTCGTTTAAGGAACTCTTATAGCTTCGCTATGTCCGTCCGTCCGTCTGTCTGTTCGTGGCTTAGTTCAGAGGTTCTGAGTACTAGAAGCTGTAATTTGGCATGGGTGTATATATTAACTGCGTACGCTAAACAGCTGTATTAAAATAGGTAAAAATGTATGGTAGTAATATATAACGAAGTTTAAAATAAAACTATCACAGCTAGGTAGGTTGGCTTTACAATTTAACGAGTAATAGTCGACCAACTTGTAAAATGTACTTAAAACCGTGAACTATGTTCATAGTATTATCGAATAAAAATGAAAAATAAAAATTATGTTATGAAAAAAAAAGACTTGAACGCGGTCAGCAGCTCTTCGTCTATAAAAATGCTTGTAAAATCATGTAAGGAAATTAATGAGAATTTGCATGTTCCTATCACCTAAACTAATTATACCATCGTACAGACACACTACTATGAGTTGTAATATACTAGTTAAATATTTTTACGGCAGCTAATCAATGAATGACGAGCCATGAGTACTAAAATATTTGTTATATAACGCAAACATGTTGCTATTGACTCGGTACGGGATGAATCACCGATCATTGAATTGTTATGTTTGTTAAGAACAACGACATGACATGATAATTTACTCGTCACCTTTATTTCCGCCATTGAAGCACATGTTTTGTTGGTATGAAGAGGAAAACTGGAAAAGTTACTCTATTTACCAGTGGCGTTACGTGAAATTTTCCGTTAGACAACCCGAGGAAACAGATATAGACCGACCGCTTAAATGTGTCCTCGTCCCATTTGTCCTCCCACCCCGAGGTCTATAAGTATTTACCTATCTTCTTGCTACCCTATCCTTCCATGAAGAAAGAATGAGGAAGCGAAGTTTGATAAAGAAACTCGGTGGTAATCGAGTTTTTAGGTCGCGTCGCCACTGCTTTTTACAGGACTTCTTCGACTGGAGCGTCTTTTATAATTAAACTAGCTTCTGCCCGCGACTTCGTCTGCGTAGAATTATACATAAAAACCTTCCTCTTGAATCACTCTAATCTATTAAAAAAATCGCATCAAAATCCGTTGTGTAGTTTTGAAGATATAAGCATACATAGGGACATAGGGACAGAGAAAGCGACTTTATTTTATACTATGTAGTGATAGTGATAGTGACTACAGCACAACATTTCAATACAGAGGGCGAGTATGAGGTTCTGGAGTTATAGGAATACCCTTATTAGTTTGTAAATAGTGAAAAAAACCAATGGCTTGCCATAAATAAGCCTCGAAAATGAGAAAGCTCTCAACCCAATACACTTGTTTTTACTAGTTTTGTCTCCCTACCCTCCCCAAGCAATCCTTCCCTCTAAAATCCTGGGTACGCGTACGAACATTTTTGTAAATTTTGCGAAGTAAAGGATTCCAATTCCAAAATTCCCCAGCGAACTGAACTTCCTTGAACCTAACAATTTGTCACTTATCAAAATAATCCGATGATTAGAATCAAGAAGACACATTCATGCGACAAGGATGCGGCAAAACATTCCGATTACGTCCTATCGATACGATTACGCGTGATCGACGATGCGGCAAATAAATATTGTGTTCATTGCGTGGTCTGAACGAGCATCATCCAGCAGTTACTTGTAAACACACGTAATGTATTACATAATCGTTGCTCTACTCGTATCAGTGCTATCAAGCGTTGAGTCATCGTATCATGCGATTGACCCTATCTCGCGTTTACGCTAAGGCGTGATTTGATTTAGTTCCATATCTGTTATGCTCTCTTGTTGCGAGATAGGGACGATTGTTTTGACGTGATTTTAGTTTCTTTAAGTTGTCAAATCGTAAACAATTTCAACGACGGTTTGTTTACGTAGGTCACAAATTCTATCGTGACCTACTTTAGTTTAGATACCAATATAAGCGATCGCCACTCTAGAACCTTAGGGCCTCAAAAGCCATCGGTACTACAAGCAATGTGGCCCCGCTAACTGTCACTTACTCGCAGACCTCGCAGTGGCCTGCACAGAGTTTTGCAGAAAAATGCTGCTTGTTTATTTTGTTGTCTAGTCTAGTTGGTAAATATGACGTAAGTAAGTTATTAACCACCTCTATGTCTTTTTGTCTATATGAAGTGCACGCGACTGACGGAAGGTATGCAAGTAGCTGAGCTACGTCGGTTACTTTGGGTCTTCTACGAATTTCCTAATTCCTTAATAAACACTCCAAGCATAGCTCTTTCCAGTGACTTCGCGCCTTATTATAAGGTCCAATGCGTCCTTGATAGAACTATATAATTTTCACACCTCTCATTCAGAAAAGTAAGCTTTGCTCCCTGTCGAGAGGGATCAAAGTGCAAATTTTCTGTTCAAGGCTTTTCTAATTGTTTTTTTTGCACATGCAATTTTTTGAAGTTGATAATTGTAAAACCACGCTATTTTCTATGCTGGTAGCTTTAATTATAGTTAGAAAAAAATTTCCAAGTTTTTTTAATGTTCGGTGTGAAAAGTGGTATGAGCCACCCGGGAGCAAAAATATTTTCATCTCGGGCGTTAACACTTGAATCCCTTATTACGCTCTGGATTCAATGTAGCGCCCTCGCCGTAAATACATCACTGCTCCCTTGTGACACAAACGACTATTCTTAACAATAGATTAATGTGTGTTAGCGTGTACGAGAGCGGGGACGGCGGCGGCGGCGGCGGCGGCGGGGGGCTGGCGTGCGGCGAGCTGCAGGTGCCGGGCGGCTCGCTGCCGGACCTCACCTCCGTGCACTTCCCGCCGCCGCACTACCTGCCGCACCCGCACCGGACCGACCCCGACTACCAGACACGATACGTGAGTGTGTTAGCTGTCAGCGGCACGCGGACGCCACGGTGACAGTAGGCAGCGATACGGTGACGCGACACAACTTGTACACGCAGCCAACCCTGACATCCCGACATGCCGTCCGGGGGGAAGAGCAGTGCTTGATCCGGTGCACCCTGGGCTTCGGCTAATGATTTCCTGGCAGTTTCTGAGGGATATCATTGACCGTTGGGTAAGAGCCCGACAGGGGGGGGGGGGGGTCTTTGACCATTACCGTACAACGTTGCCGACATTTAGTCACAAGATTTTTTTACTATGTTTTTGTTACTTTGACATTGGCGAAGTGGTCGTCGCTATAACGACTTGAAACGCCACAAACAAGAAGAAGAAGAAGAACTCTGACATACTGCAGTACCATAGTGTACTGTGTACGAGACACGCTTCGATTATGAATAAATTTATTAAAGGGTTCTTAAAAGGTGTTGAATATAAATTGTCAAAGCTAGCAAACGTTAAAGAATAATATTAACTCTCTATGAACTCGGGTATTATTATTTTACAAGTTTTTTTTTACTTACTTGATTTAAAAAGTGGTAGGACTGATTTAAAAATATAGTGGGTACCTACAGTCTACGAAAAGAACGCTCAGCAAAGAAAAAGGTATTATTTTTACTCTTGTAAATATAACTTTCTCAATAATAACTTACAATGTGTCTCGGTCAGCAATTTAATTTAAATCAATGTTAGTGAACCTGTATGACTAATGAATGTCATGAGAAGCGATATTTATTTACAATTAAATCGCTTCACATGAATATGGTTTTCCTTATAACATTTCTAACCATATACTTAAAGTTCAAAACAATTTTAAACAATTTATGGTTTGTTTGTGTAACAAAAGTGATAAAATCGAGAAGTGACGTAAAAGCGACTCATCTCTCTGCATAAGATTAAGTATTCTAATTAATAAATAACATTTTATCCTCCTACCTGACCAAACTTAAACGTTCAGTTACAATCAAAGGCATAAATATGAGTACGTTACCAAGACGTCAAAAACATCTAAACACCTTTATGCCACAAACAATAAGGTCGGTGATACATTATTTCGACATCATGGCTGTATCGATATTTAATTTATGCTCTCGACTGTACAAGGAAATGTAACTCCGGATTTAATTAGTCATTAACATTTGGACTCTTTGATTTTCATATAGCTTTTCATGTCTTATTGTTTCATGTTTCATCAATGCAATTATCTTTTTTTAAGTTTACTTTCGAACTGGCCTCATTTTCTTTCTTTATTTTTTTAAATTTTGTGTTGTTGTTGTTTAATTTTTTTATTGTGAACAACTTACCCTTCCAGCTAGGTATTTATAAGGTACGTGGTATAAACCCGATCCGATGACGAAACGTTAATAAAATATTCGTCTATTTTTTATAATCAACCAATTTGATGACCCTGTTTTTTTAAGTCAATTAAATTTTCATTTCAGAGTCCAACCTCCCCCGGCGCGGTGTCCCCTAACGCGGGCAGCGGCTCCCCCGCCACCGGAGGCCTGTCCCCCGCCTCGGGCTCCCCCGTGGGCGCCACCGTACCCCTCTCCAACACCATGCACCATCCGCACGAACACACGCAGCTCTACGACACACAAGTACGTACGAAACAGCATCGTGACGGCGTGTATACAGGGCTTAGGGTAAGACCTGAGTGGACGCTCGAGTTGGGCGTGCGGCGTGCACGTTAAACAAATGAAACTCATACTGGTATCAGTCGCTGTACAGAGCCCTTTGCCGCTCCCCGCCACGCTGCACGGCCCGCCGAACGCTCCGCTTCGAGCGTCCGCTCACGCCATACACTTATACTCCGAAATTGGTTTTTTGAAGTCCGTTTCATGCTTTTACGCTCAAGCTTATAGTCATTAAGTGAGGAGCGGTGTGATGCGAACTTCGAAAATTGAATTTCGGAGTAGCCCTCCGGCTTTATGAACAATAGAACCTTGTACTGTTCTCTGTTGCGGCGTCCACCTTAAAGAAGTTCTGAGGCTCTGCTGGCAGTGAATTCTTTGAACGTAGAATTTAGTATTTAATCTAAATATTTAGTTGAAAAAAACCTGTACTGTCTGTAAAGTCGGTTTACGGACGATAGTTTTACGTGATAACGTTTTAAAGAAACATTGATGAAAACTGCTAGCTTTGACGTCACGCGGAACGTGACATCGTGACACTTTTTTGTGCGTGCAGCCGGTGTTCATCGATTTAGACGTTATCACGTCAAAAATATGGTCCATTTCTGAATTGAATCTTCAATAGCGCAGGTTTTATATCAATTCCAGAGACAAGTGTGTTTGAAATATCAACGAGAATGTGTTTATGGTCATTGAGCACATAGCGTCTGAACCTGAGGACGAGTTAAATGTCGTTTTTAGACTATTAAATGACCGATAAATATATTTAAAACCAGTGGCTAAGTCTCGTTCTTGCGTTGTGTACTGGTATTATCGCCAAGCTTCAAACACACACATAGTAACGTAGCGATATCCGCACCCGAAGACAATGGAGTGTCGTGTGGCGTGTGTGTAAAGAGCTGCAGGCCTTGATGTTAAAAAATCGATGTTCGTTTCTTGTTGTCCTGCTCACACTAATAGTTATTAATAGGAGAGTGAGAGGGACGGTTCGATACGAACTTTGATAATACGAAAAAAGGGTTCGTGGGGGTTCTTTCCTCCACAAGGGACTGTTAAAGTAGCTGCTGAAAGTAACGGTTCCCATGTTTGTATATCTCCCAAGTTAAAATTTTTTGTAGATACAGTCTTAGCACCAAAATTATCATTATTATCTGATTTTGAACTAATAAATCAAGTAATTTCTAACACCATGGCTTTGGAATATAACCTGGTTGTTTCCAACAAGCACTAGTTTTCCGATAGGCATTTAACATTTTTTTTTTGTTGTTTTCGTTTGTGTTTATTTGCCTTCTACACAAACCATTTTTTGTTTATTTCAGAATCACTTATCTGTACCAAACACAAATAATTATCTTCATCATAATAAGGTTCGTTTTCTTTTTTAACATCCTTTTAAAGTTTTTCCAGTTCATTAGTTTTTATGAACGATCGCTTGAGCTTCAAAAACGCTATGATATATGTTGTTGGTGCCACAACTAACAGGCCTATCCCCGCCGCTGATAATCATACTAAAACAGTTCCTCTCATTATTTATTATCTTATATATTGTATTGTAACATTCGTTAAATCGAAACACTGGAAAAATGCATGTAACGATTTTCTCAATATGAATATTTTGGATGCTTCGATTTTAAAACACGTTTTCAATGGTTCTAATTAAGCTTTCGAATTTTTGATTTCACAGCACAATGTATTTAAAATAATTAAATATTCTTCGTGTTTGGTTATGATTTCACCTTTTAACTAACCCTTCAATTATACTAACATTGTTTATCTCTAAAAAAAACTAATATAAGAGTGCAGGAAGGCTAGCACAGTTCATGATTTAGTAATAACATAATAATATATAGACGTCGTTTATAAGGGTTGATCAATATTAACATGTAAGCTTTACTTTTGAAGCATAATATATTTGCAATTATTTTTCGGGACGAATTTTCATATTTGAGACAGTCTTTCTATGAGAGCATACTACTAGCTAAACATTAAAAAGAAGAGAAAGAAGAAAAGAGTGTCTCAAATATAATTTTGTTTATTACTGTAATCTTCGACCAAATAAAGAGTATGGGCTGGTAAAAAACTTATGATACTCAAGTTGAGATACTAGTGCATGCAAGCACACACAAATAGAAGCAGTCTTTACAAATTAAATGTTTATTTGCATTTATTGTGTGCTTTGCACACTTTCGCGAAGAACAGGAGTGCATTACATAAATTAAATACAAATGAAACGAAGGTATTTTAAATACTATTTTTCAACTTGCGTGTCGCTATTAGGTATCATACCAAGCGACTGAAACGAATGAATGGTCAGGTTCACTTTGTAAGTTTCAAAAGACTGTTCGCTAAAGCCGGCTCACACTGTTTATTTAGTCGTAGACTATTCATAATCACACATTACTTGCGTATTTCAGCAATAAATAACGACGGTTCGCTTCTTAATTTTATATTAAGCTTCTCGAGTCATTCGTTCTAACTGCATGTATCTGCTTTTGTACAAAAACACTGTGACTGTATATTAACAATTTAACATCTCTGATCAAAGTTTTTTTAAGTATTATTCTCTTACCTCTTACGAATGGTCTGGCAGTTTACAATGGCATATTATATTTCAGGTATTGAATAAAGCGGCAGACAGCATCATAAACATGTATACAACGTCGCGAATATCTCTATGCAGTTGTCTAAGTAATGTCATGTAAAATAGTGTCAGCAAACAATACCACAGTGCACTGCCATCGGTACTACGTATGTTGTAACAATTAGTGCGTTGTGGTTTTAACATCAATTACATCGTTAATGACAAGCAAAATCACAGCAGTTAAAGCGACAAAATGCTAATTTGTAAAGTGTTTATGATGCTGACTGCTGAGATGCACAATTAAATTATATTAAAAGTTAGTTGAGTCATTACTTATTTAAATCAATTATGTTACTTAAACTTATCTGTAGGCAAGAGATGGAAACTCACGCGGCTCCCAATAGCCGTTATTAAATGTCAGTCATTTGTTTATCCAGTTACTTCACTGTATGTTACTGCCAAACTGTTGCCGCTTACTTTATACCGTCACATTGTTTTTGTCCTAATAATACAGTCAGTGATGTATTGAACTGAGATGGAGCGTTCTGTCTGGTTGCAGAACATGTCGCCTTTGGACCACAGTTGGATATCATCGAGTTGTTACCAAACGCAATGTAGTCCGCCCTCTCAATATTCCTCTACGTCAAATATCAACATACCTTCTCCTACGGTAAGTGCTTTACAGATTGCTGATGAAAATTTATAGTACAAGTCGCTCCAAATAAGTTAAGTTAGCTGGCTGCTCATTTAAAGGCGCAGGAAATGCTATACTCAGCGGCAAAACATGTGGTTCTTATATCTATAAATAAATAAATAAATAAATATCTTGGGACAAATTACACCAATTGACCCAGCCCCAAACTAAGCAAAGTATCGTAGTAGCAAAGTATCTATAGTATCATATGTTAGTTTATAGGTAATTTTGAAGAGACTGGGCCAAATGTTTTTGAATCAGTCGTTTGTGGAGGTCTATTTCAGTGATCAGTGATCACAAAAAATATTATTTTGTTCATTGATTATATTATTTATAAATTTTGAATAAGGTGCCAAAGAAACATTACCTGGTAAGCTAAGTTTCTCGCTATATCTGCGAACTGAGAAACTGATTACAATTAAACTTAATTCAAGCATTTAAATGACAAAATTGAGCTAGTTAATTAGAAAGTGGAGCCCCAATTTTCTACTCCTTTGAAAGTGGTAGATTTTTGCGCTTGATCTATTGTGAAGACAACCACAGTATAAATAAATGGTTGACTTCTAATTTTGAGCGTCAATTATTTGTGTGTGATAATTCAAATCACCGATGGAACATTCCAGATGGTGCACAGTCCAGGCAGCCCTGCGGAGTCGCCGCAGACGGACTACAACAATCTGCACCAAGCGTTGTTGCAGCCGTTCGAGCAAATCACCATGGTGAGTGCGCCCTATTTGTTTACGCTCACTCACTAACATAACCCTTAAAACAATTGCTTGTCGGCCCGGCTCATTTGTGAGCTGTAACCGTAACTGTTCCACGTTCATCATCATATCAGCCATATGGCGTCAACTGTTAGACATAGGCCTCCGGTTGCCTCGGTTGCTCGTTACAGTAAACTCAATCCGTAGTACGGACGAGGTTCGCGAGCTTGGCGCGAGGGGAACGCCACACCACTAGGGTTTTTTGGTTACAGCTCGCAAAAGAGTACACGGCTTTGTGTTGCAAGCTACAGACAAGATGTTGTTTGAAAATTGCAATATTAAAATACATTTTGTAGTGTGTATCTATAATTAAACCTGAAAATTTTATCTAAACTGTCTCTGGTGGTAATAAAGTATAATGAAGGCTATACAATAAATAATGCTATGTAATGTTCAAGTCTTAAGCTAGTTCACTTTGAAATGTTCTCGCTGGGTTCCTTAACATGACATAATGATGTCTCTCTGTTAATACACTGCTGAAGTATGCCAGGGATCAGACAGATTGGTCCCCTAGACATTTTTGGTGTGTAATTTTCTATTATAACAGAGAAACATTCTTTGTCTAGATACGCTCGCTGTAGCGGTTAATAGAAACCCGGCCGTAATTCATATTTCTCTGTTACAAATCACTATGCTACAATGGGATTATTAGCAAGGAGTTGTAAGTAATCGTAGACTTATTATTAAATGTCCTGACAATACAAACGCTAAATTAAAATTTAGGCCAAAATTTAATTCAACTGAAAATTAGCAAACCCACTCACCATTTTATGAGAAATCACTAAAACCAAAGCACTATTTGAGAACCTAGCACGGAACCATCAAGAAAGCACACGTAGAAGCAATAATGTTTATATGCTGATTTATTCGCTATGATTGGAAATGGTGGGTGCCCCCGACGCGTGTGTTGTTTACCGTGAATTTGCGTATTTGTTAGTAATGTTATTAAAAAAACTCACGATCTGTCATTGACTAACTAAACATTACATTCTTGGTGTGATTGGTTAAAGAGAGAGTTAGTTTCACCGTTCCTTTCTACGAAGAAAGTGACGGCAATTATAATTAGAGCCAAATTCGTCTTCTCGGAAGAAGTAGTGATCCGTGTAACGCTAAAACTTTCAAAATAGTAGACTTCATCTGAAATACAAATTTTGAAAGTGACCAGAGTTGTGTAGAGTCCCGAGATGTCACAACTCACGAATGCTCGCAGACCTTGATTGTGTTGGAGACTCGTCTACGCTCCGACAAACACGCACACTAACAACTCGTGTTACTACTACCTAGACACAACCAAAAGCTACGAGCCTTCGTGAGATGCTTCTACGAACTGTTTTTGTAACATTATTAAATCCAACTGCAGCATTGAAGTAGCAGAAACATCACTGACAGATTGTGAGTTGCTAGCGAGTATTTCTGAGTATAACGTTGGTGGATTGGTTGGCCAAGGACTGGGCGCAGCTGGTGCAGAGTCTGGTGGAGTCCGGCTGGACAGCCCACGTCCAGGTCGCGGAAAATGTACGACACACCCCCCGCCCGTCACACACTCACGCCGAGTTTATGCGTTCATTTTAGTCTCACGACGTCCGCTGCTGAAGTCGGTTGCGGACGTTTATCTTTGGTCGCGTCCACTACGCCGATAACTATGTTGTACCCTTTGCAATGATGATTGTCTGTGTACTTTGAATTTATATCTTATATCTAAAAATGGTTACACGTTTCGATCTTACGAAAAGTAAGG
Organism: Pandemis cinnamomeana; assembly: GCA_932294345.1. Lineage (NCBI taxonomy): Eukaryota > Metazoa > Arthropoda > Insecta > Lepidoptera > Tortricidae > Pandemis > Pandemis cinnamomeana. The sequence continues at coordinate 5,275,543 of OW028717.1, forward strand.
AGATTCTGTTCATTGTGACAGACTTGAGCTTTACCTTTACAGTAGGACTTCCCAACCAGGGGGGCGTAGAGAAATATCAGGGTGGGGTAATAGGTACGTTTGCATTTCCGAAAAAAAGAAGTATTTAACGCATAGATAAATCATGTGGTCCGTATTGTAAGATTGGGAAACCCTGCTTTAGAGCATGACTGGAAGTCAGCAACGCAAAACCATTTTCTTTGGTCCGCGCCGGAAATCCGCAACCGACGTCAGTGGTAGATGTTGCCTTGAGACTAAAAAGAGCCTCTCGCCGAAACAGTTGTAGATAGAGCGCGTTTCACTGACAAATTAAGTAATTGGTATACTCTATCACATACTGTCTCGCCGGGTGTAAACTTGGTGAACACGTGCGCCTTTGAATTATTCATTAGATTTATGGAAGTACCTACCGAGTTCCTGTAGCGAGTGACTAGCTGCCTACATACCTTAACGCTGAGGGAAGAGTTAAATATGTCCTGCTCTTACTCGTAAGGATTGTGCTTAAGAGAGGGATGAAATGGCACATTGTTAGGCAACCCACTTGAGCGTGCCAACTTTGTTCCGAGTTGTTTAACGAATTAAACAACTACATTTTTCCACAATGAGAGTTTTCTGACAGACAAACTACTCGCTAGATGGCATTAGTATCGATAGATAGGTCCATTTGACATAATTCTCACGTCACGGATTGGCTGCTTAAATTATAATTTATAAGCCAATCTCGAACTTGACAGATATGTTACCTAAATGTCATCTGGCCATATTTTGTCAGGCAGAAAACCCTCATTACTCATTACATCAAGGAATGTCGCCGTGCTAGTAACACTGAATTCTATACATTAAAACAATTGAATCAAAATAAGTGGAACATGATTGAAATATCAGATTAACTTTAAACTACTGTATAATTCAAAGGAGTGACGTTACACAACACCATCCAGTAATAAGATAATTCACATTCTTGCAGACGCATTGGCCTTTTCAAAGTTCCTGTTGAATATATCTTTCAACGCCTGCGTCCAATATAGCCGGGTCAATTGAGAGAGACTTTATTCCGTATTTGCAAAATGTGATTATCTTTAATCCTACTTAACTAGCCATTTGTAGCACTATTATTCAATAACGTAAACGATTAGGACATGATCAGATCGCTAAGGATTTTAATAATGTTGCTTAAGGGGATTTGACACCTTCATTCAATTAGCACATTTTTTATTTTTTTATGAGCTGTAATACACGATGTTACCAAACGGATTGCAGGCGATCCCGCGGCGAGCAAATCGCTGAGAAATCGCCGGACAAATCGTTAGTGTGTAAGGGCCCTAAGCTGTCACTTGACAAAGCAACTTAAAATCTAATTTTACAGTTGATTGAAAATTTATCTGGTTTCGGGGGTAAAATTACGACTTGTCTAGAATTGTTAATGGTGTCATGTCCCTATTATCGAAAACTTTCATAACGACAGACAATTAGTGCTACAATGGCTAAAACAACAACTCATATACAAGCTTCAATTTATGTATTTAAATACCTTATATCTCACATTCGGCATGCTGCGCAATTTAATTTATTTGCGTTTGTATACCTCTTTTACTTAAGGTTCTAGGTAATACGTAATTTATTTTTGTATTTGCGTATTTAGAATTTAAACATTCCATTAGCTTTAGCTACACTAGTGGAACACACTTGTCGTTAGACGCATGGACTCTTGTAGAACACTGGGTTAGCATGTTGTTCAAATTTTATCAGCACCATAGATTGGGATCTCTTATAAGGCCAGACGTCTTAGTACAAATGTAAGGAATAATGAGCTGCCGTCGGCTGAACTCGGAAACTACCACTGACTACTCGATAAGCGTCAATCAGTTATCGTTTTTTAATGATTGACATATTTGCGTATTTTAATATAAAAGTTTTATAAGTAAATGTCTAAGAAAAATATTGTGTCAGATGTTGGTGACACTTTACAGAAGTCCATGTTAATGAATAAAAAACTATATCGTATATTCTCTACAGCGCGTGCACTCTTAGCTGTCTTGCACGTGTATCGGAGTAGTAAGACTACTGTTTTTAATTATTAAAATTTAATATGTGACAATGAAGACCCAGATTAGATCTCCACCAAATGACAGAATATGTCAACGCGAAGTCGCGACTTTTAAAATTTGAATACTTATCGATTTTATCTAATTTTATTGTTCATTTTTAATTTTGATTTTATTTTCATTTAATATCGATTGCATGTTATGTTTTGATTTAGATTATGATTTTATTTCCGATTTTAATTTTTAATTTTGATTTCATTTTAACTTGCCTACTACTTACTGTATTTTTATTTGATTTTTTTTAACTTAATTTTGAACTAATTTATTATTGTGTGGTCTTGAAATAAAATTATTTATTTCATTAAAATACATGGATGGAATATGTGACATAAATGCGTTAATCGTTTAATATTAAATACTATAATTAATTGTCATTTTGTGAATAATATTGGGGTAAATTTGAAATTAGGGGAATTTCGAAAATCGTGGATATCGAATAAACGGGGAACAATTCCATAATCTGGCAACGCTTATCTAGACGCCAAAGACAAGCTTCTAGGTAATCGTTGCTAGATTGTGTAATTGTTCCCCATTTATATGATATCCACGAGTTTCAAAATTCCCCCAATTTCGAATTTACCCCAATATAGGTACTATAGTTTCCGAATTTTCCCCGACAGCAAACCATTATTAACTACATCTGTATAAGTGGTAGTGTGTACAGTATTATATTTTCCAATCAAGTTATAGCTTCACTTGCCGTTTAGCCAGGAGAGCTAGTGCGGTTATAAATATTGTTTACTTGTCGATAAAAATGTATTTCGTATTGAACTAGCAGCAGGAAAAAGAGGCTTTTAGCGCTAAACGATAAAGCGGCACTTTGGCATTTATACACCTTTCTTCAGTATGATCGCGGGCGTATAGTGTAAAGGAGTAAGAGGAAATCTTGCTAGCCATTCTTAAATATTATTTTATTTGTATAAAATACAGTATAACATAGGGAAAACAAAATACTATGCTAATCTTATCACTAGCTCTTGGCCTAACATTATAGTTATTCATTTTTTCGTGTCATTGTGGTCATTTTAATATCGCTTCCGATTTTGTCTATGTCACTCTTGTCACAAGATAAACAAGAGTCATGTAGTAGTTATCTTTAAATGCGGAATTGTACTCTGTTTAAGTTATCTTATAGTTTTTGTGTAATTCGTATTGGATAAGAAAGTGTGACGCTACTTTTAAAGTCGAAAAGTTGCAATTCCTTTAAAAGTACAAGTAACGTCACATCTTCTAGATTCTATAGCTTAATTAAAATCATTCTAGTTTTATATTCTGTCATGGTAGATAGTGGTAACGTCATGTCGTTTATTTTTTCAGGATTTGCTGCATTTTAATCGTATTTCTTTTGTTTTCTCGCTTGCAACACATGTTTTTCGTTTTCTCTTTCTAATGTTAGCGTTTTGTTCTCACCAGCTGGATTCGCCGGTGTCAAGTTATAACACGTCGTATATGAATCACAGTTCACCACAGACAACGAATTCAAACCACACGTACCCTCAGGTAAGTTGTGTTTAGTTCTTTTGTTGTTTTGCTGAACAGTTCCGTTCAGAAACGGGACGTATTTAGGTTAGAGATGATGACGATTTATGTACCTCTTAAGGCCCATGGTATTTTTAGGACGTTTATTATAACGACCCAGTGTAGTAATTTTTGGGCACTTATGCTGGCGGGCCAGACCTTTAGATTGCTATAAAATCCGAAAATGACATATTTAGAGCTGGAGTCCGATACGCGCCAAGTTCAAGGATTGGTACGTGCTTAAGGTGTATGTATGTCTTACTTTGGGGTCTTTGGGCCGCTTATTGATAACTTTCGATATTTGCTTAGGCTAAAAGGACTAGATTTCGCAGTTCTATAAATAGAACGTTTGGCCTTACTAGGCTAATCTATGGTTTTTGGCAGTCCCCAGGCAACTGCGGTACGAACGGTACCGGTTCGACGACGGGCGTGACGCGGCGAGGCGGGCGGGACCCCGTGCCGGGCGGCGGCTACGCGCTGCCGCCGCTCGCCTCGCCCGCGCCCGCCACGCCGCCCAGCATACCCGACATCATACTGACAGGTGAGACCCGCTACACCACCACACCACCACGCCACTAGCACTACACCACTACAACACCACACCACCACACTACTACATCACCACGCCACTAGCACTACACCACTACACCACCACACCACCACACCACCACGCCACTAGCACTACACCGCTACACCACCACACCACCACACTACTACATCACCACGCCACTAGCACTACACCACTACACCACCACACCACCACACTACTACATCACCACGCCACTAGCACTACACCACTACACCACCACACCACCACACTACTACATCACCACGCCACTAGCACTACACCACTACACCACCACACCACCACACTACTACATCACCACGCCACTAGCACTACACCACCACACCACCACACCACCACACTACTACATCACCACGCCACTAGCACTACACCGCTACACCACCACAATACTACATCACCACGCCACTAGCACTACACCACCACACCACCACACTACTACATCACCACGCCACTAGCACTACACCACCACACTTCTACATCACCACTACACCTCCACACCACCACACTACTACATCACCACGCCACTAGCACTACACCACTACACCACCACACCACCACACTACTACATCACCACGCCACTAGCACTACACCACCACACTTCTACATCACCACTACACCTCCACACCACCACACTACTACATCACCACGCCACTAGCACTACACCACTACACCACCACACCACCACACTACTACATCACCACGCCACTAGCACTACACCACTACACCACCACACCACCACACTACTACATCACCACGCCACTAGCACTACACCACTACACCACCACACCACCACACTACTACATCACCACGCCACTAGCACTACACCACCACACCACCACACTACTACATCACCACGCCACTAGCACTACACCACTACACCACCACACCACCACACTACTACATCACCACGCCACTAGCACTACACCACTACACCACCACACTACTACATCACCACGCCACTAGCACTACACCACTACACCACCACACCACCACACTACTACATCACCACGCCACTAGCACTACACCACCACACTTCTACATCACCACTACACCTCCACACCACCACACTACTACATCACCACGCCACTAGCACTACACCACTACACCACCACACCACCACACTACTACATCACCACGCCACTAGCACTACACCACTACACCACCACACTACTACATCACCACGCCACTAGCACTACACCACTACACCACCACACCACCACACTACTACATCACCACGCCACTAGCACTACACCACCACACCACCACACTACTACATCACCACGCCACTAGCACTACACCACTACACCACCACACCACCACACCACCACGCCACTAGCACTACACCACTACAACACCACACCACCACACTACTACATCACCACGCCACTAGCACTACACCACCACACCACCACACCACCACGCCACTAGCACTACACCGCTACACCACCACACCACCACACTACTACATCACCACGCCACTAGCACTACACCACTACACCACCACACCACCACACTACTACATCACCACGCCACTAGCACTACACCACTACACCACCACACCACCACACTACTACATCACCACGCCACTAGCACTACACCACCACACCACCACACCACCACACTACTACATCACCACGCCACTAGCACTACACCGCTACACCACCACAATACTACATCACCACGCCACTAGCACTACACCACCACACCACCACACTACTACATCACCACGCCACTAGCACTACACCACCACACTTCTACATCACCACTACACCTCCACACCACCACACTACTACATCACCACGCCACTAGCACTACACCACTACACCACCACACCACCACACTACTACATCACCACGCCACTAGCACTACACCACCACACTTCTACATCACCACTACACCTCCACACCACCACACTACTACATCACCACGCCACTAGCACTACACCACCACACCACCACACCACCACACTACTACATCACCACGCCACTAGCACTACACCGCTACACCACCACAATACTACATCACCACGCCACTAGCACTACACCACCACACCACCACACTACTACATCACCACGCCACTAGCACTACACCACCACACTTCTACATCACCACTACACCTCCACACCACCACACTACTACATCACCACGCCACTAGCACTACACCACTACACCACCACACCACCACACTACTACATCACCACGCCACTAGCACTACACCACCACACTTCTACATCACCACTACACCTCCACACCACCACACTACTACATCACCACGCCACTAGCACTACACCACCACACCACCACACTACTACATCACCACGCCACTAGCACTACACCACTACACCACCACACTACTACATCACCACGCCACTAGCACTACACCACTACACCACCACACCACCACACTACTACATCACCACGCCACTAGCACTACACCACCACACCACCACACTACTACATCACCACGTCACTAGCACTACACCACCACACCACCACACTACTACATCACCACGCCACTAGCACTACACCACTACACCACCACACCACCACACCACCACACCACCACGCCACTAGCACTACACCACTACAACACCACACCACCACACTACTACATCACCACGCCACTAGCACTACACCACTACACCACCACACCACCACGCCACTAGCACTACACCACCACACCACCACACTACTACATCACCACGCCACTAGCACTACACCACTACACCACCACACCACCACACTACTACATCACCACGCCACTAGCACTACACCACTACACCACCACACCACCACACTACTACATCACCACGCCACTAGCACTACACCACCACACCACCACACCACCACACTACTACATCACCACGCCACTAGCACTACACCGCTACACCACCACAATACTACATCACCACGCCACTAGCACTACACCACCACACCACCACACTACTACATCACCACGCCACTAGCACTACACCACCACACTTCTACATCACCACTACACCTCCACACCACCACACTACTACATCACCACGCCACTAGCACTACACCACTACACCACCACACCACCACACTACTACATCACCACGCCACTAGCACTACACCACTACACCACCACACCACCACACTACTACATCACCACGCCACTAGCACTACACCACTACACCACCACACCACCACACTACTACATCACCACGCCACTAGCACTACACCACCACACCACCACACCACCACACTACTACATCACCACGCCACTAGCACTACACCGCTACACCACCACAATACTACATCACCACGCCACTAGCACTACACCACCACACCACCACACTACTACATCACCACGCCACTAGCACTACACCACCACACTTCTACATCACCACTACACCTCCACACCACCACACTACTACATCACCACGCCACTAGCACTACACCACTACACCACCACACCACCACACTACTACATCACCACGCCACTAGCACTACACCACCACACTTCTACATCACCACTACACCTCCACACCACCACACTACTACATCACCACGCCACTAGCACTACACCACTACACCACCACACCACCACACTACTACATCACCACGCCACTAGCACTACACCACTACACCACCACACTACTACATCACCACGCCACTAGCACTACACCACTACACCACCACACCACCACACTACTACATCACCACGCCACTAGCACTACACCACCACACCACCACACTACTACATCACCACGCCACTAGCACTACACCACTACACCACCACACCACCACACTACTACATCACCACGCCACTAGCACTACACCACTACACCACCACACCACCACACTACTACATCACCACGCCACTAGCACTACACCACCACACTTCTACATCACCACTACACCTCCACACCACCACACTACTACATCACCACGCCACTAGCACTACACCACTACACCACCACACTACTACATCACCACGCCACTAGCACTACACCACCACACTACTACATCACCACGCCACTAGCACTACACCACTACACCACCACACCACCACACTACTACATCACCACGCCACTAGCACTACACCACCACACCACCACACTACTACATCACCACGCCACTAGCACTACACCACTACACCACCACACCACCACACTACTACATCACCACGCCACTAGCACTACACCACTACACCACCACACTACTACATCACCACGCCACTAGCACTACACCACTACACCACCACACCACCACACTACTACATCACCACGCCACTAGCACTACACCACCACACTTCTACATCACCACTACACCTCCACACCACCACACTACTACATCACCACGCCACTAGCACTACACCACTACACCACCACACCACCACACTACTACATCACCACGCCACTAGCACTACACCACTACACCACCACACTACTACATCACCACGCCACTAGCACTACACCACTACACCACCACACCACCACACTACTACATCACCACGCCACTAGCACTACACCACCACACCACCACACTACTACATCACCACGCCACTAGCACTACACCACTACACCACCACACCACCACACTACTACTCACCACGCCACTAGCACTACACCACTACACCACCACACTACTACATCACCACGCCACTAGCACTACACCACTACACCACCACACCACCACACTACTACATCACCACGCCACTAGCACTACACCACCACACCACCACACTACTACATCACCACGCCACTAGCACTACACCACTACACCACCACACCACCACACTACTACATCACCACGCCACTAGCACTACACCACTACACCACCACACTACTACATCACCACGCCACTAGCACTACACCACTACACCACCACACCACCACACTACTACATCACCACGCCACTAGCACTACACCACCACACTTCTACATCACCACTACACCTCCACACCACCACACTACTACATCACCACGCCACTAGCACTACACCACTACACCACCACACTACTACATCACCACGCCACTAGCACTACACCACTACACCACCACACTACTACATCACCACGCCACTAGCACTACACCACCACACCACCACACTACTACATACCACATACCACGCCACTAGCACTACACCACCACACCACCACACTACTACATCACCACGCCACTAGCACTACACCACTACACCACCACACCACCACACTACTACATCACCACGCCACTAGCACTACACCACTACACCACCACACTACTACATCACCACGCCACTAGCACTACACCACTACACCACCACACCACCACACTACTACATCACCACGCCACTAGCACTACACCACCACACCACCACACTACTACATCACCACGCCACTAGCACTACACCACTACACCACTACACCACCACACCACCACACCACCACACCACTAAACACATCCAACTGTTATAAGAACTAACTTACCGAGCGAACGAAAATACTTTCGTATGTACGAGTATGTCCGGCTTTATGTTCTTTTATACAGATCGCATTTCTCAAGCGATTCTAGACAATTTTTGTGAGCAAGTTCGATAATTAAGTACATAATGAAATTCTTTGTCGATCAATTTTTAGAAAAAAATAAAAATGACAACCGTGAGGGTTGAAAGTAAATAAAATACATTAAAAAAAACGTATAAAATCTGTTCCATACGAGGGCGACACTGAAAGTTTTTAGAACTGGCCATTTTTAAACAATATAATAAAAAAGTAAGTTTAAATTTAGAAAATGTAACTTTGCCAATATTATTGAGTATATATTTCATTCATTTGTCATTTGTTTTACGATTTGGCGGCAAATTGAAAATTGTCCGTGTCACGTCAACATGAATGTAACGCGAGAAAATTTTCGTGCAATGATTTTTTATGACTTTCGATGTCATTTAAGTCAACAAGAAAGCTATGATAGACTTCGATTGGCCTTTCGTGATGAAGCCCCATCTCGTGCGACTATTTACAACTGGTTTAGTGAGTTTAAACGTGGTCGCACTAATCTCACCGATGATCTGCGTGAGGGACGGCCTTCTACGGCGACGACTGAAAATAACATCAGTGTTGTGCGGCGTATGATAGAGACTGACAAAAGAGTGACGTGCCAGCAGATTCGGACAAGCTTAGGCATCGTTATGAGTCAAGTGCATAAAATCCTCCATGATCATTTAGCGGTCAGGAAGCTTTGTGCCCGATGGATACCTCATAATTTGACCGAGGCCCAAAAACTCCGTCGGGTTGATTGGTGCCGTGAAATGATTCAAAGATTTAACGGAGGTGACTCAAATGCTGTGTTCGACATACTTACGGGTGATGAAAGCTGGATTTACTGTTATGATCCAGAAACCAAGAGACAGTCTGCTCAATGGGTGTTTCCTTTCGAGGAGTTGCCAACTAAAGTGAAGAGAGGTCGAAGCGTGGGAAAAAAGATGGTGGCCTCGTTCTTCGGAAGGACAGGTCACTATGCGACAATTGTTTTAGAGGATCAAAAAACAGTTACTGCCGAGTGGTACAGTAACAATTGTTTGCCACTTGTATTGGAAAAAGTTCGGGAGAAACGACCTCGAAGTAGGATCCTTCTTCACCACGACAACGCCTCGTCGCACACCGCCAGGCGAACGATCGACTATTTAGTGACGTCAGACGTGGAATTACTGGGTCACCCGCCGTATAGCCCCGACCTCGCACCTTGCGATTTTTATTTATTCCCGAAAATAAAAGAAAAACTTCGAGGAAAACTTTTTATGAACACCGAGGAAGCAGTGGGTGCGTTTCAAAAGGCCGTCGAAGAGACCCCTAAGGACGAGTGGGCTAAGTGCTTTTCTCAGTGGTTCCATCGGATGCAGCGGTGTATTGATGTGAATGGACACTATTTTGAAAAGATATAATAAAACTAATAACTTGCTAGTTTGCTCAGTTTTTGATTTTCTAAGAACTTTCAGTTTGACCCTCGTATCATCTGTTTTATTTCCCACGACATTGTATTGCTCTTTGTATTTAGTTCTAAAATTATGTTTAAAAAAAAAAATTATTTTTCTTCCATACCGAACTAGTTCCGTCAAAATTAGCATAATTACGTAATGTGCAGAGTATTCGTTCGCAGATTATTCTGGTGAGCTGGACCCCGGGATATTTGGCGGCGAGGAGGCGCAGCTGCGCGCCGGCCTCGACCTGGACGACCTCACGCTACTCGAGGAGCCCAGCGCCCTGCTGCCGGATTCCGCCGTCGAGCACGAGTTGCTCGACCGCTTGTAGTACACCAGCACTGCGCAGGTCAGTTAAGTTTTTTTTGGTTCCGTATAGGAAAGGCAAAGGGATACAGCCCATACAGGAACAATTGGCATTGTTCATTTTTTTTAGTATGCTCCAATTCGAAAACCATCATTTATCCGATTTATCTATAGCCAGCCGAACGAAGGCGATTGGAATTCTGTCTAAATTCACGAATTAGCAAACAGCGAAAAAATATTTATTATTAATTAACAAAGCTACGTAAAAGCATAATATTCAAATTAGTTGCTTGAAATAGTCCATTTTATCAAATAAAGGTGTTAAAAGCACAGCTTAAAAAAAATGAACAATGCCAATTTTCTGATTAATATTTTAAGTGCCAGTTTTAGGTCCGTCTGGACCGCTACCAAAATTGTAATGACTTATCCTGCCGCAAAGCAGCAGTTCTTGCTTTTTCCGGGGTGGAGAGTAAGATAGCAACAACAGGGTATATGCGTCACATAAATTCTTCACTTGCTCGTCACTAGTTCATTTGTTGTATAATATACCATCATTTTATTCGCCAATTAACATAAAGCATAGAAAGAAAAATTCTATTGATTAACATCATCCACTCTTCGCCGCAATTGGCATTGTTCATTTTTTTTAGTATGCTCCAATTCGAAAACCATTTCGAGGAAAACCATCAATTATCCGATTTATCTTGTCCGATTTCAAAAATACTTTATGATTGCAGATATTTTTGTAAAAGTACTTTAAACCTTTATTTGACCGAACGATCGGGTTTTTAGACAGAATCCAGCATCGAATGTTTGCCACAAAAATGAAAAAAAAAGTTTGGCTACGGCAACTCAAACTGTCACGTGTCACTGTCAAATCTACAAAACCATAGACAAAACCGGTTTTTTTTATAGCCAGCCGAACGAAGGCGATTGGGATTCTGTCTAAATTCACGAATTATCAAACAGCGAAAAAATATTTATTATTAATTAACAAAGCTACGTAAAAGCATAATATTCAAATTAGTTGCTTGAAATAGTCCATTTTATCAAATAAAGGTGTTAAAAGCACAGCTTAATAAAAATGAACAATGCCAATTGGCCAATGAAGAGAGCAGAAGTCCAATGTGTTACGTTTATGGCGTGTGTGACGCGTGCTGTTTGCCGGCAGGTCCCCCGGCGCGCGAGGGCGGGCGTGAGCGGCGCGGACTCCCTATACTTCATGACAATTTCTATCGTTTCAAGTCTGAGTTAGTGAACGTAGTCGGTGTAGCAAGACTAGCTGTAGTGAGCGGACGGCACATTCCCAGACCGACGTCTGAGTGAGTGCGTGTGTTTATTGTGTTTTTAAATGTTTTACTCAAGTTTCTTATTCGAGGGGTTAGGTATAAATATAGCTATAGATTTTTTTATCGGATCGATTACTTTATCGATCATTCTTGTACAGCACGGAGTAATTATTTTGTTAAATAAGTATTGTGAATATTTACTCGAATATCATTAGGGAATTTGATTCGGATTTAAATGGAGATATTTTGGTTAGTTGTGAGGCCGCGACGGTCGTCTCCGTATACATAAAAAATTGGAAAGTGTTCACTTTATTAAAATTGCATTTAAATCGCTAATGTTGCATGCTAGTATAACAGAAAATGGCCAAGGAAAGTTTAAACAAATTTTCTACTGCTATAAGTTTTAATAGGTAATTAAAATCTCCTTTTTATCTTTGTAATGCATGTTTGTCACTCAACGATTGCTCAAGCGTTGACTGATCTTTTTTCTAAATTAACGTGACGCTGTTTCTTAAGCATTTAACTTCTATCCAGTTACATTATTGAGTATAGATAGATAATTGTGCACCACGTTCGTTGTACAGCATGGTTACATGTGCCCCAATTCCTTTTGAATGTAATCAAACGATGCCGGTTGTAGGAATTATGAACTTTGTCATGACAGATTGTTCAATTGCGTCTAGCCTACTTTGTGTCGCTTCAAAACGATGTATCGTCACTATTTTAAAAGAAACTTGTATCTCGAAATCGATTAGCTTGCGAAAGTGAACTTTATGCTGCGCATTTCAAGGTTCAGTATGAGGTGTGATTTTTTTGTTAAAATAGCGACGGTATTGTTTAAATTCTATCCGTAGTTTCTCTAATGACAATTTACGTCCCGAATTTGTTGCACACACATTTCGCACCCTTCGTGGAAGAAAGACGTAAGTCGTATTAAGGCTTAATAAGACTTACGTCTTTCTTCCACGAAGGGTGCCATTTATAGTTTTGTACGCACTATATTACACATACACACACATAGTTGTCATGGCAGGGTCTCTGTCCTGGTTACCTTATTAGGTCCGTTTTATTTAAGATTAACTTAAACTATCTTTCTTGTTCGTTGCGTGAAATATAAGAACGTTACATCAGTAGCGTATACATATAATATTTTTTGTTGGATATATATGAATATTGTTTTTTTTAACTTATGGTTTACTGATAAATGATCATTGGTAAAAATGAATCATATGTACCTATGCTCATGACATGACGGACATTCACATGATAGAGGCGCCACCGTCTATGTAAAGGAGACATGTTTGTATGCAATACTTACTGTTACTTAATTACATTTTTCTTCTCTCATATTGTACAGTCAGTGTCATATAGCTTAAACCTTCCAAGTCGGCCAAATAGTTCGGGACACTGTTAGTACGGCGGGCCAATCTTTTTGGTCACATTGGACGTTTCATACTATATGATGCTAACTTTACCTTATGTTAGGTTATATGTGATTACCTAACTATTTTGTTGTATTCTAAGTTTTTCACTTAACTTAATTAAATTGCTTAATTGACGTCTCACAGTGCGGCAGCCTGGTATATTTTGACTTCGCGTGGCTGCTGTAATGTTATTATATTTCACTGCATTATTTTATAACAACGTTATGCAAGTCCAAGTGTTCCGTGGCCGTTTGAACGGCAACGTTCATTGTAATTATAGAATTGTTATCGAAATTTTTTAAAAATGCTTCTGTCGCAAACATATCTATGTACTTATGTGTGGTTGCGAGACTCGTTTCTGTATGGAGGTCAATTCTAATAGCCACGTTAGTTATAGGGTAATCGTTACGACTGACACTGCATCCCGCTGATTTGCCCTGTGTCATTCCGAAAATTAAAACTTTAATTTATACTGGCAACAAAAAGTTAAATGAACAATGGTGACTACGGTCACTTCCGAAGAAAAAATTACAATAATAAGTAATAATGCAGAGGTATCAGTTACATTGACATTTACCCTCATCTTTGTTGAATTTGACATGTAAATTTTATTTTAGCGTTGGGTTTTAATACTCGCCTGCTACAGACCGAATTCACGTCAGTAGACCATCCGAAGTTAAACTTTGCATAGGTATTAAGTTTTAAAATGTTTATTGTACCACAATGTATTCGCAATATTATTTTTTCCACGGTCTATGTGTTTAAACTATGTATCGTATATCGGTTGGTGTACTTGACACGCAGAGTACAAATTAATTTTAAATGTAAAATTTTATGAATATTGCGATTGCAGTGTACGTTCAAGTAGGCACTATATATTTTTTTTTCGTTTTGTAAAAATGCTCATTTTATTACGTTTTAAGATTCTAGTCAGCAAGTTATGAGTTCCAAACGAAATAGAATGTTCAAACAGCGGCTTCCATTCCATTCCACGATTTGAATTTTGATTGCGTACATTATGGTTGAGTTCAATGCGGAATGGTTCAGTTATTATGAGGGGAAGAGGATAGCACACTGATGCGAGGGCACCCGGCGACCTCTGCGAGTTTCATAACTGTATAACATACATGTAACAGTCATATTAGCTTCTCTATAGCTCCTACAGACTGAGAAGACCGAAGAAAGCGAGAACGTAATGCGTTGGGGTGCGTAACGATGGCTATAATTTTTTTTTGTATAATATTAGTAGCAATAACGCTCATTTGATATAATTATTAAATCATATAACAACACTTAATATATTTACATATGACATAATTATCATTTCTTATAATGATCATTTGATATAATATCATTTAATATAACATTCTTTAAGTATAATGCTTATTTCCTGTAATGAACTTATGGTATAACGTCACAAAACGAACTGCTATAAAAGTATAAATAGTATTTCTTATATACCTATTATACCTCTTGATTGTTATATATTATGATTTGTATATAAAATGAGCGTTATACCATATAAGCGTTATACCGAACGATACATATACGAAATAAATGTATATATTTTAAAATTATACCAAACGTTTATTATACACAATGAGTGATTATACCCTTTGAAATTATATCAAATGTTGATATATCGATAGAAAATATATAAAATATTTTTATATCGATCATTACACACCCAATGCGTTGATCTTCTTTTGGTTCTGGCACTCGGGTGTCAATGCATGGATAAGGTCGAGAAGGAGACGAGAAAGTCTTTAGTTCGCGAAGTCTGCAGAGGTTATTACAAATTTGGATGTATAAGTTGAGAGGTAGTATTTTTCTGTTTGTCGTAGACGCATTCTAGTTTGTACAAAAACTTTGTGTAATAGGACGGTTTGGTACATATCTGAATAAATTCGTCGTTAAAATTCGTAAGAGTCAAATGAGAATAAAATTGCAGGAATGGCGTACTTCTAGTGGGTATTACTAAATTTTCCTTGAGGTTTGGCAATTTCTACATTGAAGGATTCGTGACTAGTATCGGCCCGCGTCGGGTTGCTCGCATCTTGTGTGCTATCGCCTTTTGAAGTGATGACAATTTTAACGTCTGTATTTTTTGTTATGTTGTGACGTTAGATTTATTGTATGACTTGAATATGTAACACAAGTTTATTGGAAACTCCCTTGTGTCTCATAGACATATTTACTGTTGTTTCAAATCATAGAGCATTATGATTCTGGGAACGTTGTACAGATTTTTAATATAGCTTGCTTTGAGGTACTGCAAATAATCAAAGAACCAAATGCTTAATGTGTTGTTTAAATTTTACATATAATTATGTTTATATTCACTGATAATATTGTTGATGTGGTCTAAAGTTTAATTTCACTGCAATAGTTACTCTTACTGTATGACAGGTAATTGTATAAATAGATTATTGTATCATAATTGTGATAAAGGAAAAAAAGCACAACATAAGTCGTAGAGAAGCCTAATATCTGATGATAATGTAAGAGTCTTTTCTTAAAAGTTCATCGTAGTTTTTTCTAAAGTTGATACGTTATGTACATCTTATGTACCTAATAAGCTAGGCTGCGGTGTGCAGCGTGTAGGCTAAAAGTCGGGTTAGTTCGAGTCTGGATAAGGTGCAATATGGTTTTTTTTTTATATGTTGGAAAATGGACATGCCATTAGATGTGATTCATTGTATTATAAAATGGTAATATTAAAAACATTGAAACTGCATTATCCGTTTTCGTCGTGCTGGGGACCTGCACGGCTTGCATGACGGCGCGAGATAGACTGCCCGTCTCTTTAAGAACGAACAATAAGAAAGAGACAGGTAGTCTAAGCGACACAGCTCTCGCGCGCTATCGTGCTGGCCGTGCGGTAAAGTATCGGTAGGTTTCAGATTCTACAAAGTATTTTGAAGGGTTACGCCGTAAATGAGAAGAGCGAGTAGAATGAGATACGAATTATATTGTATTGTATTAGAATGAGCGAGCGAATAACTTCTACTTCTGAATTTCTAAACGGCACTGAAAATTAGAACACAGAAAAATTCGAAAAGTAAAGCTATGGCCGGAAATCGAACCCGGATCCACGTCATTCCGTGACGCGTGTTATACCCCTACACCACCCATAGCAGCCACACATACTGCTGCGTACTGCTATGGGTGGTGTAGGGATATAGCACGCGTTACGGAAAGACGAGGATTAGGGTTCGATTCCCGGCCACAGCTTTACTTTTCGGATTTTTCAATGTGTTTTAATTTTCAGTGTCGTTCAGAAATTAAATTTCTAACAGTAAAACCGTAAAAGTAAACAAAAAATCAAGAAGTAAAAATTCTTTATTCATTTGATAGTTCTACTTCTGCTTAAAAAAATCAACAGCTAACTTTTAAATGTTTCAGCTGCTTTGAATTAGTCGCAAAGTACTTCGTAGAAACAACACCGACCACGATAATGGTGATAGCTTAGATGCGTTTAGAAAAGACAATTGCGGCGGATGGGGGCAATTTACCATTTCCAAAGTTGAAATTTAAGTGTCATAGAAAAGCCATGTGTTGTGGGATTGATATATTTCTATTGGTAACATACCACAAGTCCCATGAGTTTAGTGTGCCATAAAGTCTATTCTTATACAGCCTCTGGTGCCGCATGTCTCGATAAATGCATCTACACATTGAAGCACCATAGTATTGTGAATGTGGCGTTCTGGTTTTTGCATTAATCCTGGTTTAAAGTCCAACCCCCTTATTCATAAACGCTCTGTAGGCTTCTGCTAACTTAGCATTCGTTTGTCCTTATCTGTGAAAGGTAAATGTCAAAGTAACAGATAAGGACAGACGCTAAGTTAGTAGAAGCCTATAAAGCGTTTATAAATAAGGGGGTAAGACTGTATCAGAGGAATGCTTATTAAGAACATGAAACGGCGCTGTCGAGATATCTATTCCTTTACCTCAGGATTTATGAGGTCTAAATGTTCCATAAGCTAAGCATGTTTTGTAAGACAGATAATCTACTAGCGGTAGTAATGTCACTGATCTAAATATAACTATTTTTGAATAGCTACTCTGATTTGAGGTTTTTTACTCCGGGATCAGATATTCGATTTTCTTATCGTGCCGTCTCGTTCACACTTAATTGTTTATAGGAGCGAGAGGGACGGTATGATACCAACTTCGAATTTCAAACTTGGTAGACAGATGCAAAAGCCAGCGCCCCTGTTGCCCTCAGCACTTGACGATTTGTAGTTCTGGCATTCGTTCGACATCGCATTTTGGATTTAGGTTACGAAATAGTAATAGTATAATGTATGTGCAGTTGTGAGAAAGCTCGCTCCTTAAAGGCAACGATACACCAAATCGTGTGATGATATCTCTTTGACCTTTGATGAATTTGTATGACATTATATCTAGGAATTAATGTTTTTTTTTTGTTTCTCAAATATGCACAAACTTATTGAGAATTTGCAGTAAGATGTTTCAATGGTTTGTTTTATTTAAACCAAAATACATGTACATAATAAGTGTGATAGAGATGAAACGGTCTCATTTAAAATAAAATTGTTGTAAGTACCTAGTTCTGTTATTTTTTTTGTATTTCCTCGCCTTCTTAGGTTCAGGTACCTTCTCATACCGTTACAGTCTTTACGTCGCCGTGCTACGCGAGCGGAAATGTCCACTTCCTGGCCAGACGTAAAATTGTGTACACACCTCAGGCGGTGATAATGAAAGCCTCAGGTCAGGCCGCATGTTTATCGACAAGTTCCTGCGATCTCAGACATTCTTTATTTCACCACTCTCGGGGCTGTAACGTACTATTAATTAATTCCTTATCGATAAAACTTACAGACCTCATTTAGTCTTCATTCAGAGAGGCAGGTATTCTCTGTCCGATTTTGAGCCCTGTATCAAACAAAATCAAGCCTTATGCAAATTCATCGGTAACGTAGCGTAGGACAACATTAAATGTACTAAACTCTTGAAGCAGCTCGCTGACTGGCTTTGGCTATGAAATTAAAGGTAAAGTATTGGCCAAACTTTGTCCTCCGTGTTGAAACTACCCTTGATCGTTGTGCTAGAAAGAGACGAGGGGATCTAGGCTTTAGTGAAGGTAAGCAAGATAGAAGGTTGCTTCACGCCAGCATTGGCAATTTGACCACCACCGACTTAACCTTTTCGCCGCCACGTCAAATACAAAAGACGTCACCTATACGCCAGACATCTTTATTGCGACGCCTTAAGTTGAACCTAAACCCAATTAATAAAAGTAGCTTTTGCATTGAAGTAATGGACGTATATATAGGTTGTTGGCGTCGAAAAGGTTAATGCAACCAGTGCCATAAATCATTCGAGCCTGTCGTAGAGTATGTTTACATGTAAGAAAAACTGCGAAGTTACGTTGGAATATAGGGGCGCCGTGTTAATGAATGAAGTGATTAAACGGAATATTTTAAACTGCAAACCTAAATGGGCTTATAATTCGAGGGCTGGTAGATAAATGTCGATTTTTGAGTCAGTACCTCAAAAGTAATCTTTAGAAGGATCCGGCTCTTCTAAGGACCATAAACAATACATAAAGGAAGATCAATGTAAAACAACCTTCACAATAAGACTAATTGAATGTTACTGGCTGTTTGAAAGAGAAAATTTGAATTAGTTCACTTCACTTGTCACTCAGTTGTCAAACTTTTTTAGCGAATTTTGATGCATAACTACAAAATGCGGTGTTTATTGATGTTAATGTTATGTTGTGCGCTGAGCCGGGTTGGCAGTCGTCCTGCAGATCAGGCTTTCCAAGACAGGTATTTACAATGATCATCATCAATTTATATATATTTATACTTGAAATATAACATCGCCGCTCGAAAGTGTGCCGGCAACACAATCTTCAAAGTCGCTTCAAAGCTGTTCTCAGTGCAAAATGGCCGTGGAGCGATGCGAAACGATGTCTCAAAATATTAAACTGTACCCAGATTATTCATTATTGAAGGATAACTTAAACTGGTTACAGATTTTAGCAAACCCTTTAACCGCCGTGGTCTTAAATATAAGACATAAAATATCCAGCTCATTTCACCGTAGTCTTATAAATAAAGACAATACGTCATATATTTTGGACACATCGGCGCTACTGGCATGTTCGTTGGTAATCTTTTCGGCGGCTAAAAGGTTGTGCCGTATGACACTACCTCTAGAGTAGGTATTATAGTTTATGTATTATTTGGAGCTCACATGCAGCGATAGGTAAACTAGAGACAGAAAACTATAATTAGACGTTCATAAGAATCCAATTGGTTGACTCTAGCGAACTAAAACTTTAACTGCGTTGTTCCTGATGGTACGGTCAACAGCCTAAAACTATATTGGTTCGTCTTGTGAGGGTATAGGTATTCGACGCATTGTTTGTAGATCTCTTACTGGATTTGAACAGGCATACCTTGATTTTCCCTATTGATGGCATTAATTATGTATCAGTGAGCTGGAGGAGGCGGACTACGATAGGAATGACGAGGCTTCAGAAGACGATCGTCACGACGATGAAGACGCGCCGCTTGATGACAAAGTAAGATTATGTTTAAATCATTATAATACATACATACATACATACACAAATCACGTCTTTATCCCTTACGGGGTAGACAGAGCCTAAGGTACCTAACAGGTACCTACAAGCCACATTTAGCAAGATTGTGGGCGTATAGGTGGAAAATGGAATCAAAATAGTGATGGGTTGCTAGCCTCATCGCCTATAACATGATTCCTAATATTTTCGCTCATTCCCTCGATGGGTTTTTACCATCTGCGCGGGTAGAGAAGCAACTGGTACTTTCTAAGTTTTTTCTTTGCTCCCAGACCAGCATGGAAGGTCATTATAATAAATTAAATATATTATATTCGTGAGGAGATCCGTAGAAGAACCAAGGTTACCGACATAGCCCAGCGGATTAGCAAGTTGAAATGGCAGTGGGCAGGGCACATAGCACGGAGGACGGATGACCGATGGGGTCGAACGGTCCTCGAGTGGAGACCACGTACAGGCAAGCGCAGCGTGGACCGTCCACCCACAAGGTGGACCGATGACCTCATTAAGATCGGAGGATCGCGCTGGATGTAAGCCGCTTCCAACCGGTCTTATTGGAGATCTAAAGGAGAGGCCTATGTCCAGCAGTGGACTTGTAATGGCTGAGATGATGATGATGATGATGATATTCGTGTCATATATCTATGATGCCGTCTTTGGGGCCACGTTTTGTGGCGCTAAGTACATTTAAGATTTAAGACTTAGGTATACTGAATTGGAAATTACTGGTGGAGTCAATTTGAATCCGCCGAGAAAGTAATTTACGTCAACTTATTATTCCACGCATTTTAAGTTTTTAAACTTTGCATTTCAGGTTTCAAAAGACAGCAATCACGGGGAGACAGATACTGCGCAATCTCGTCCCAGCAGAAATGAATACTTAACTCAAAACGGACGCGCTCCTACCGGCCATATGACTCGGAGGAACACATACGATAACGTAAAACATTGTTCTTCAGCCAGTGGCGTGCAATGACGAGTCACCGGGGTAGGCAGCGCTAGGCAGCAGGAAGGTACAACACAATTTGTTGGCGCTGCCTACCCTGATGACCCCCATTGCACGTAACTGTCTCCAGTAAAGATTAACCGCTCACTGAAAGCTTTTTGAAATACTTTAATCATTCTGTAACGATTCTCTGTACAAAAACGTTTATTTGAGAATTCTTAATAATTAAGGGACGTCTGAGTGAAACAAAGAACTTTATGGTATTAAAAATGAAATTACTGACATGACATCGGAAAGTTTCCCATGTAGTAGGAAGATGGACTTAACAGCGACATCATTAAACTGTTTAGGATCTGTCTCATTTTCATACGCAAGCCGTACACGAATGACAGCTTTTTTTTCTAGTTCGCAGAATACAAATCGGGCAGAAGAATCAAAGTGCGAGATGAAGACGCTGCCATTGAGGAACCTGAACAACCCTACTTTAAACGCCGACAGCCAGGCAGATTTGCGAGTAACAACTATGGCAACGATCAGCTAATGCCAAATCCAGAAGTCTCTGCCAGCGGGTTCGAAGACAATCCATTAGAAAACGTTGGTCTGAGAAATGACGCTATCAACAGACGCAGAAATGGTGCTCGTTTGGATGACGACGGTGAATTACTTTTCGAAAATGGCGACAACAAGCGAGTACAGGTCACCAAAGTTATGAAAAATGAACCCAACGATTTTAATGCAGAACCTAGTGGACAGTCGCATTTCTACAAAAAGTATTATAACCCACTGCGATCTGAAAATATAGAGTTCGAAGAAGGTGGACCTGAGGAAAGCCAGGAAGATTCTCAACGAGACCGACGCGAGGCACAACAGCAGACTGCTGAGGAGCCTAGTCCACCTGAACCGAAAGAAAATAAAGACCTCCATAACATTGCGAATGAGGATGACCAAGCTGCTATAAAGAGGCACATTAAAAAGTTATCTAGTGAGGAGCTGGAGGAGTTGTTGAACTCCCTTTCTGAAGAGAAAAAAGCACTTTTACAGAAGATAATTGAAACTGACGCAAATAGTGAAAATAATAACTTAAATAAACGAGAAATAACAAAAAAAGCAGGAGCCGTCGAGGAAAACAATTATTTAGATGGTGGTCCTTTAGACACTAATAAAATTTCAGGACCGACGATCAATTTGAACACAGATGGTGCATCCCAAAACACTGAAACGACTGAGACTATTAATTCAACCGTTTGCCCGAATGACATCGGAGAGACATCCACCTCAAAGAATTCAGAAACTAGTCTTGCTCATTCCGTCAGCAAGGAATCAACTAACAACGTTGATGACACCGCCCAGGACAGCGTTGAAGAAACCGTGGCTGCAGCAACCGCAGAATTAGCAACGTCTAAGAATGAAAATAAGAGGGAAGTAAATCTGAATGATTTTAATAACGAAGAGACTCTTGATAATCACTTAAACCCTGACGATTCACAAGATACTTTAAACGACCAGTCGTATGTTTGCTCTCAGGACGAAGATCTATCTCAACTGATGGATGATGAGGAACAACTACACTATGATGGTCGAAATACGCAAAAGCGGGACACGGAGCAAGAAAACGACTCAAATTTATCAAAGTCGTTACAAGAATCATTTCCAAATTCTAATGCGTATGATGATGCCGAATCTTATGTTGGTTCAGACATGGCACCTTTAATTAGAGTGAAGAGGAGAAATAAGGAGCACGCAGTAAAGAAACGTGCAGCTGCTATTTTGCCAATAGAATCCAAAGTAGCTTATGTGCCTTACCGAGCCGAAAATGAAGATGAAGACAGCGACGAAGGCAATGAATTTTATGATGATGGATTTTTTGATCGCACGGCAAACTTTGCGAAGAATGTTAACAAACTTAGTGACTCACGGCGCAAAACGCTTAGATTGAACGCTGATGGTACTGCGAGTGTATCGAAACAATCGAACGTTATGGATAACATTAGTAGTGATACTATGAGCATTGGCTCTGATACAGACAATGTTTTGTCTGGAGTTGAAGGAGTCGACGACAATTTGATGTTCAATGGTGGAGCCAGAGAGAAACGGTCTGCAGAAAAAGGTTTAAAACTAGAACCGGCGGATGAACTTATCAAAGAAGACTTACTCACTTGCTCACAGCGCTCGACAACTGTCGATGGCAGCAAGAAATCGGAGAGCTTCACTAATGGGGTAAATTACGACGGCAATGAAGCTTTTGGGCCTATTCCTAAAAGCTACGACGGGGAACTAGGCCGATACAAAAGAATAAGGCGCCTGAAGCAATCAGTCGACCCTGACGAACTGTCTTCCCCTAAGACAACCGGCGAGTAACAGGCGAGTAACTCAATACTTCATAAGCGTTTTAATGTTTGAGGAACAAATAGTTTTAATTACTTTACATGGGTTATTTTAGAACTTGGTTTTAAGTTTCAATGGTACTGTTGAAATATTGTTATTTAAATGTGGTTTAGCTATGTTATTATATTCTTAAGATTTTTCTGTGTGTTTAATTTCTGCACTGCTGCTTGTACAGTCAAGTGTAATAATATGCATCTAGACAAAGTTTCAAAAATAAGTACCATACGCTCTTACGCCAGCGTAATAAGGTCGTGGGACATATTTTTAAGAAGTTCCTATCGATACTTATTTTTGCACTTGACCGTACACAACCGATCAATAATGCTGTCATGGTCAAAGTTCGCTTCAATTCACTGACCACCATTAAATTATTTAGTCGATTTTATTGTTGTGGCAAATCTTTCGACGTCTGATCTTGTTGAGTGTGGTTCAGAAAAACCTATTCAGATGTGTGTGCAATTATGGTGTAACTAAACATGCTGGGTTTGTTTTGTTTAAAGTACGTTACAAACAACGAAAAAGATACACATTGCTTTCGCTAGCTTGAAGGGAAATACAAATAAAACTCTCTACATTTAATATAAAATTTATTACATGGCAATGTTTGACATTATTATAATAAACAATGATAAATATCTTCGATCGCATCTGCTATAATTTGTTAATTATTAATGATTACAATGCATTGAAAGCGGACGTATTAAAATTATATAAGACTAGCAATGTTAGATTGCGTTACAAAAATTATATGGATATAATTATATGCATTTTTTTATAACTAACTATAAATAAACAAGCTCTTATAAGGCACAGTCGAAAGGAATGAATAAACTGAAAATTTATGGGTTATCATAGGAATTTTATCGAGTTGCTTTTGACGCGTAGAATTTGTGTTCACGCGTATCGCGAGTGTGTTTGAATGGGGTGCGCGGGGCTTCGATGAGCGTAGCGGGGCATGTTCCGTGCACGCGCGAAGGGAACTCCTGTTTGTAGCTAGTGTTGTCATTGCCGAGCACGAAGTGAGAAGTCGTCCCGTGGCGCACCACACGTTCCGTACGTTCCACACGCTCGCTGCGCTGCGCTTTTTGCACATTCTCCGAACGTGAAAAACTACCGTAAGCGTTTGCTTCAGAACGTCCGTAGAACTCTCCACCAATTTGAATGTTATCCCGCACAGTCACTCGTGGCTGCCTTTCTACACCAAGCGTAGATTGCCCGTCCCGCTTGCTTGACTGCTGACGTGAATCAGATTCCGTATGTTGAGAAATAACCGCCATGTTGTCGCGACCTGATCGATGCATGGAACTGATGCTCTTTCTATCGGTGCTGTGAGTAGAGTTATTGATGTATTCACCGCGATCGCATAGATTGCCGATACTCTTACGTTGTGCAGATGCCGTAGAACTTATAGAGTGCTGAGCTTCAGTAGCCGAGGAGATTCCTTTACGATGAAGAACTGTGTTAGATGAATCGGTTACTAAGTCAGATGTTCGTTTATGATGCCCGCTGCGGGTAGAATTATCAATGTTCGGAGTTGAAGTATCGCCACCGTGCATCGCTTTCTGGAACTCGACGCTGGTTCTAGCGACACTATCACTCAACTGATTCCTTCCAACAACATGCTGACTCGACCGCGAGATATGTTCTTCAGCTTGACTACTTTTTGTAACATTCATAATATTCGATGAGTTACGTTGAGTGTGACTATGGGCCGTACGTTGATTTATATTTGTTCCATGTTGCACGGAAGATGTTACCAGATCATCTGATGAAACTATCCTCTGACTAGAATCACCCCTGATTTGCCTGTTTTGATCGGATTTGTCAACTACGCCCTTATCTTGTACGGTTTTAATATTGTTAACATCACCACCGGTGGAAGTCGTGTTTACTTCCACATTGCGAGTAACGGTTTGCCATTTGCCAGCTATTAGTTTCTTTTCAGAAACCTGCTTCATTGTCTTGTTTACCGAAGAAGATGATACACTTTTAATGTTTCGAGAATCCGAATGCTGGGCCACTTTGTTTTTGTCCGTTACAGCTCGAGACGAAGATCTGTCGGTTACATCTTGCGACGATGATTTAGTGATGTTTCGCTGTGATCCCGTACGATCGCCACTCTGAGACGTCACTTGAGTTATTTGGGAGCCCGATGTTGAGTGTTTCACGGTAGACCGCTGAACGCCACTATGCACGCTAGTATGTGACTCAGTGTGTGTTGTATGGGACCCTCCTTCATGGTAAATTGCAGTACCACTGGAGTTGGTTTGCATACGCAAATCACGTGATTGAGAATTGTAGTCATCCACGCCAGTTTGTGATTTAGTTACAGTTGATTTTCTGGTCACGTCTTGTGACTGAGTTCTCGATGTGGCATCATGTGTAATGTTTCCGTTGGTGTAAACGAGATTGTCGGTAGGTCTTGAGGGTCCAGATCTATCTGATGGACTACCCATGCGAGGACTGCCATCAGACTTCAAATCATTAGGGCGTCGTGGTCCCGATGCGATGTCTGAATAATTGTCACCATCAGTATGTAAATTGTCTTTGGGCCTTATTGGACTCGGTCTACTGCCTGTTTGATATTCTGGCCGTACTGGTCGATCGAAATCTCCCTCTGATCGTAAATTATCTTTTGGACGCACTTGAGCGGGAGTTTCGCCTGGTTGCCACTTAGTTTGCGGACGGCCTTCGAATTCACCATCTA
This sequence comes from Pandemis cinnamomeana, assembly GCA_932294345.1. Taxonomy (NCBI): domain Eukaryota; kingdom Metazoa; phylum Arthropoda; class Insecta; order Lepidoptera; family Tortricidae; genus Pandemis; species Pandemis cinnamomeana. Next base: position 5,302,337 of record OW028717.1, read on the forward strand.
GATGCAAATTATCTTTGGGTTTCTTGACGGACCGCCTGTCTCCTGTTTTTCCGTCGATTACGTTGATTTCCACGTTTCGCGTTACCATAACCCATTTTCCACCGATTAACTTCTTTTCTGTTACTTGTTTCGTTGTTTTAGAGGTGGATGTTGTTGACGACTGAGTATTTCTGATATTCTTAGAATCATGCTTATTTACAGCATTCTTGTCAACATGTCGAGTGACATCTTTGTCGGTTTGGTCTTGTGTTCCATCAACTCTACGTGTGTAAGTTGATTTACCTACACTGTTCTGTGATTCTGTGCGATTATTAACATTATGTGAAGTTACCGTGGAATGGGTTACGTGAGTGCCAGATTGTATATGCCTAGTTGTTGAATTTTCGGTGTGCGAGCTTGACTTTTGCAGACTCGTCTCCTCATGCATAGCTCGCGTTCTGTCATCGTGTTGTATATCAGTATCGTGTCGAATCACACGAGTCCGGTTCAAATCAACACTGCTGGTGTCTTGACCAGTCACAGTAACAGACTCGGTCGTCTTTCTGGAAATATCATTTATTTGGGTAGAACTGGTCCTATCTGTCACGTCTATCTGTCTGTTAGGATGACGCCCGCGTTCCGGTGAATCTAATTTATCAGTTGGCTGACGTTCGCCTACAGGATGTAAATTATCTTTTGGTTTGATTCCACTTGGCCTTTCACCAGCTTGCCATTTTTGACGTTCTGGACGGTCAAAGTCACCTTCCGGTTTCAAATTATCCTTTGGGCGAACTTGAGTTGGAGTTTCACCGGGCTGCCAGTGGTCCTTAGGTCTCTCTTGGAACTTACCTTCTGGGTGTAAATTATCGGCTGGCCTTATTTGATCTGGTCGGTCTCCTGGTTGCCATTTTGGTCGCTCCGGACGGTCAAAGTCTCCTTCTGGTTTCAAATTGTCCTTTGGGCGAACTTGTGATGGAGTCTCACCAGGCTGCCAGTGGCTTTTGGGTTTATCTTGAAATTTGCCTTCTGGGTGTAAATTATCTACTGGTCTTACTTGATCTGGTCGATCTCCAGGTTGCCATTTGGTGCGTTCTGGTCGGTTGAAGTCACCTTCCGGTTTTAAGTTGTCCTTTGGACGAACTTGCGATGGAGTTTCTCCTGGCTGCCAGTGGTCTTTAGGTTTATCTTGGAATTTGCCTTCTGGGTGCAGATTATCTACCGGTCTGACTTGATCTGGTCGGTCGCCAGGTTGCCATTTCGTTCGCTCTGGTCGGTCAAAGTCACCTTCCGGTTTTAAGTTGTCCTTTGGACGAACTTGCGATGGAGTTTCTCCAGGCTGCCAACGGTCTTTTGGCTTATCCTGGAACTCACCTTCAGGATGCAAATTATCGACAGGTCTAACTTGATCTGGCCTATCTCCTGGAACCCATTTCGTTTTACTTGGTCGGTCAAACTCTCCGTCAGGATGAAGATTGTCACGAGGTTTGACTACATCAGGCCTATCTGCGGACTCCCATTTTGGTTTTGAAGGTCTTTCAAAGTCACCTTCTGGTTTTAAATTATCTGTGTTCTTTATTGGCGTTCGTTTCTCACCAGTCACTGGTTCTTGGATAGGCCTCTTCTCGAAAGAACCTTCAGGTTTGAGGTTATCGGGATGATATATGATAGCAGATCTTTCACCTTTTGTTACACTATAATCGTTTCTTCGAGAGTGGTCTTCAAATACTCCTTCAATTTTGAGATTATCTTCTCTGCGTGTCAATTTGACCCTTTGGCCTTTAACCAAACGATAAGTATCTGACGATCGAGTGTTTTCCATTGTTCCCTCCATTTTTAGATTGTCTTCGTGTTTTACTACAGCTGACCGTTCACCTTTCACAACTTGATAATCATTTCGCTGCTTTAGATCTATAAACTCGCCTTCTAATTTAAGATTATCTTCCCGTCGGATTATGTCGATTCGTTCTATGTTATGTAGACGTCTTATGTCAGTTTCCTTATCTATTGTGATATTATCAACATATTTGAAAGGTTTACGCTTTTCAGCTGGTTGAGATGGTACGGTTTCAGGTCTGTAGAATTTACCGTCAGGTTTCAAATTATCTTGTGGCTTAACGACGACAGCTCTCTCACCTTTAGTTGCACTGTAATCATTTCTGACATGGAGATCAATGAATTCACCTTCTGTTCTCAGATTATCCTCATGTTTTGTGATGACAACTTTTTCAGTTTTTTCAATACGCTTGTAATCATCTCTGGAACGATGAACATCAATCTTCCCTTCCATCTTAAGGTGATCTTCGTGTTTAACCACATCGACGCGATCACCTCTGGTTGCTGTATAATCAGTTCGTCGCACAACGTCCATATCCCCTTCAGGTTTTAAGTTGTCTTCAGGTTTCTTTTGAACTGGCCTTTCTCCCGCCGGCAAAAGTTTTGGTTTGTCAGGTCGGTCGAATTTTCCTTCAGGCTTAAGATTATCCTGGGGCTTTTTAGGAGTCTGCCTCTCTGCTGGGCGCCACTCGTCATGTTTAGGTTTTTCAAATTCACCTTCCGGTTTAAGATTGTCCTTAGGTTTGGTAGGTTCGCGGCGTTCGGCCGGTCGCCACTGGTCAGGTTTTTGACTTTCAAAGTCACCTTCAGGTTTAAGATTGTCTTTTGGCTTTTTAGCTTCCGGTCTTTCAGCTGGGCGCCACTTATCTGGCTTCGGTGTAGCAAACTCACCTTCGGGTCGCAAATTATCCTGGGGTTTCTTGGGCGTTTGCTTTTCAGCTGGACGCCATTCATCGTGCTTAGGTTTTTCAAATTCTCCTTCAGGCTTCAAATTATCTTTGGGTTTAGTTGGCTCCCGGCGTTCAGCAGGACGCCATTGATCAGGTCTTTGTGTTTCAAAGTCGCCTTCTGGTTTAAGATTATCTTGTGGCTTTTTCGGTGTTTGCCTTTCAGCTGGTCGCCATTCATCGTGTTTCGGCTTCTCAAACTCACCTTCAGGTTTGAGGTTATCTTTAGGCTTAGTTGGTTCACGTCGTTCTGCTGGTCGCCATTGATCAGGCGTCTGTGTTTCGAAGTCACCTTCAGGTTTTAGGTTATCTTTCGGCTTCTTAACTTCAGGTCTTTCTGCTGGACGCCACTCATGTTGTTTGGGTGATTCAAATTCACCTTCTGGCCTTAGGTTATCTTGGGGCTTTTTAGGAGTTTGCCTCTCAGCGGGACGCCATTCGTCATGTTTTGGCTTCTCAAAGTCTCCTTCAGGTCTGAGATTATCCTTTGGCTTAGTTGGTTCTCGGCGTTCGGCTGGGCGCCATTGGTCAGGCTTCTGAGTATCGAAGTCACCTTCTGGTTTAAGATTGTCTTGTGGCTTTTTGGGTGTTTGTCGCTCAGCTGGTCGCCACTCGTCGTGCTTAGGCTTCTCAAACTCGCCTTCAGGTTTCAGATTATCTTTGGGCTTTGTTGGCTCTCTTCGTTCAGCCGGGCGCCATTGGTCGGGCTTTTGAGTCTCAAAATCACCTTCAGGTTTAAGGTTATCTTTTGGTTTTTTAGCTTCGAGTCTCTCTGCTGGACGCCATTCTTCATGTTTGGGAGATTCGAATTCGCCTTCTGGTCGGAGATTATCCTGGGGTTTTTTAGGAGTTTGCCTCTCAGCTGGACGCCACTCATCGTGCTTAGGTTTCTCGAAGTCTCCTTCAGGTTTTAGATTATCTTTAGGCTTGGTAGGTTCACGGCGTTCAGCTGGGCGCCATTGATCGGGCTTCTGAGTCTCAAAATCACCTTCTGGTCTCAAGTTATCCTTAGGCTTGGTTTGCTCTCTGCGTTCAGCCGGGCGCCATTGTTCCGGTTTCTGAGTTTCAAAATCACCTTCAGGTTTAAGATTATCTTTAGGCTTCTTAGCTTCAGGCCTCTCTGCTGGTCGCCATTCTTCGTGTTTCGGAGATTCAAAGTCACCTTCTGGTTTAAGATTGTCTTGTGGCTTTTTCGGAGTTTGTCGTTCAGCTGGCCGCCATTCATCGTGCTTAGGTTTCTCGAAGTCTCCTTCAGGTTTTAGATTATCTTTAGGCTTGGTAGGTTCACGACGTTCAGCTGGGCGCCATTGATCGGGCTTCTGAGTCTCAAAATCACCTTCTGGTCTCAAGTTATCCTTAGGCTTGGTTTGCTCTCTGCGTTCGGCTGGGCGCCATTGTTCCGGTTTCTGAGTTTCAAAATCACCTTCAGGTTTAAGATTATCCTTAGGCTTCTTAGCTTCAGGCCTTTCTGCTGGTCGCCATTCTTCGTGTTTAGGAGACTCAAAGTCGCCTTCAGGTTTGAGATTATCCTGAGGTTTTTTAGGAGTTTGCCTTTCAGCAGGACGCCATTCATCATGCTTTTGTTTCTCGAATTCTCCTTCTGGCTTAAGGTTATCCTTAGGCTTTGATTGCTCCCGACGTTCGGCTGGCCGCCATTGCTCAGGCTTCTGAGTTTCAAATTCACCTTCAGGTTTGAGATTATCTTTCGGTTTTCTAGCTTCAGCCCTCTCTGCTGGTCGCCACTCTTCGTGTTTTGGAGATTCAAAGTCACCTTCTGGTTTAAGATTGTCTTGCGGCTTTTTCGGAGTTTGTCGTTCAGCTGGCCGCCATTCGTCGTGCTTAGGTTTCTCGAAGTCGCCTTCTGGTCTTAGATTATCTTTAGGCTTGGTAGGTTCACGACGTTCTGCTGGGCGCCATTGATCGGGCTTCTGAGTCTCAAAATCACCTTCTGGTCTCAAGTTATCCTTAGGCTTGGTTTGCTCTCTGCGTTCGGCTGGCCGCCATTGCTCCGGCTTCTGAGTTTCAAATTCACCTTCAGGCTTGAGGTTATCCTTCGGTTTTCTAGCTTCAGTCCTCTCTGCTGGTCGCCATTCTTCGTGTTTCGGAGATTCAAAGTCACCTTCTGGTTTAAGATTGTCTTGTGGCTTTTTGGGAGTTTGTCGTTCAGCTGGCCGCCATTCATCGTGCTTAGGTTTCTCGAAGTCACCTTCTGGTTTTAGATTATCCTTAGGCTTAGTAGGTTCACGACGTTCTGCTGGGCGCCATTGATCGGGCTTCTGAGTCTCAAAATCACCTTCTGGTCTCAAGTTATCCTTGGGCTTGGTTTGCTCTCTGCGTTCAGCCGGGCGCCATTGTTCCGGTTTTTGAGTTTCAAAATCACCTTCAGGTTTAAGATTGTCCTTAGGCTTCTTAGCTTCAGGCCTCTCTGCTGGTCGCCATTCTTCGTGTTTCGGAGATTCAAAGTCACCTTCTGGTTTAAGATTGTCTTGTGGCTTTTTCGGAGTTTGTCGTTCAGCTGGCCGCCATTCATCGTGCTTAGGTTTCTCGAAGTCGCCTTCTGGTTTTAGATTATCTTTAGGCTTGGTAGGCTCACGACGTTCTGCTGGGCGCCATTGATCGGGCTTCTGAGTCTCAAAATCACCTTCTGGTCTCAAGTTATCTTTAGGCTTGGTTTGCTCTCTGCGTTCGGCTGGCCGCCATTGCTCCGGCTTCTGAGTTTCAAATTCACCTTCAGGCTTGAGGTTATCCTTCGGTTTTCTAGCTTCAGTCCTCTCTGCTGGTCGCCATTCTTCGTGTTTCGGAGATTCAAAGTCACCTTCTGGTTTAAGATTGTCTTGTGGCTTTTTCGGAGTTTGTCGTTCAGCTGGCCGCCATTCATCGTGCTTAGGTTTCTCGAAGTCGCCTTCTGGTTTTAGATTATCTTTAGGCTTGGTAGGCTCACGACGTTCTGCTGGGCGCCATTGATCGGGCTTCTGAGTCTCAAAATCACCTTCTGGTCTCAAGTTATCTTTAGGCTTGGTTTGCTCTCTGCGTTCGGCTGGTCGCCATTGCTCCGGCTTCTGAGTTTCAAATTCACCTTCTGGCTTGAGGTTATCCTTCGGTTTTCTAGCTTCAGTCCTCTCTGCTGGTCGCCATTCTTCGTGTTTCGGAGATTCAAAGTCACCTTCTGGTTTAAGATTGTCTTGTGGCTTTTTGGGAGTTTGTCGTTCAGCTGGCCGCCATTCATCGTGCTTAGGTTTCTCGAAGTCGCCTTCTGGTTTTAGATTATCTTTAGGCTTGGTAGGTTCACGACGTTCTGCTGGGCGCCATTGATCGGGCTTCTGAGTCTCAAAATCACCTTCTGGTCTCAAGTTATCCTTAGGCTTGGTTTGCTCTCTGCGTTCGGCTGGGCGCCATTGTTCCGGTTTCTGAGTTTCAAAATCACCCTCAGGTTTAAGATTATCTTTAGGCTTCTTAGCTTCAGCCCTTTCTGCTGGTCGCCATTCTTCGTGTTTAGGAGACTCAAATTCACCTTCTGGTCTAAGGTTGTCCTGGGGTTTTTTAGGAGTTTGCCTTTCAGCAGGGCGCCATTCATCATGTTTGGGTTTTTCAAATTCTCCCTCAGGTTTTAGATTATCCCTGGGTTTGGTTTGTTCTCTGCGTTCGGCAGGGCGCCATTCATCCGGCTTCTGAGTTTCAAAGTCGCCTTCAGGTTTAAGGTTGTCCTTAGGCTTGGTTGGCTCTCTGCGTTCCGCAGGCCGCCATTGATCAGGCTTATGTGATTCAAAATCACCTTCAGGCTTAAGGTTATCTTGAGGCTTTTTAGGAGTCTGTCTCTCAGCTGGTCGCCATTCGTCGTGCTTGGGTTGTTCAAAATCTCCTTCAGGTTTCAAATTATCCTTGGGCTTGGTTGGCTCTCGGCGTTCGGCAGGACGCCACTTATCTTGTTTTGGTGTTTCAAATTCACCCTCAGGTTTGAGATTGTCTGTAGGTTTCTTTTGCTTCGGCCTCTCAGTAAGCTCAGTGCCTTGATAAGCATCATGAGACACAGTATGGGTTTCGAAAGTTCCTTCCATGTGTAAGTTATCTCGCCTTATGATCTGTTGTTGTCTGATATCGGTTTCTTCGTATGTCCTGTATTCTTCCTGCGAAGTAGTAACTTTTTGCAAAACATCAGTTGAATAGAACTTTTCGTAATCTTCTTTGGTCCAAGTTCGACGCCTCTGTGGACGTTCGACTGGAGTGACCTTTTGTGTATAGTCTTCTTGATTGGATGTAACGAATTCTATTTCACCTTTTTGAGTCAAGTTGTCCGTTTTCTTTGTAGCTATAACAGTTCTTTCAACAATGTCTGTATAGTCAACGTATTCAGTTTTGGAAGTAGTATCTGTTGTCATTTCACCCTCAATCTTAGTCCAGGTATTGCGACGAACTTGTTTTGGTCTTTCCACAGGTTTCACAGTATATTCAGTGCGCGATGTAGTTGTATCTGAAACAAGGTAATAAAAGTTAATAAATTAAAATTTCAATTTTTTACTGGAGTGAATATTTGAGAAATGTGGTTTTGATATTTAGCTATACAATGTTTATCAAAATGGCTAAATTATACAGAGACTAAATCCCGGACAATAACTCGTTATTATTACTAATAAAATAAATACCTGTGAATTCTCCTTCAGTAATAATGTTGTCGGTGTGTCGAATTATTTCAGCTCTTTCTCCAGTGACGACTGTAAAGTCAGTTGTTCTTCTAGTAGTGAAATCTCCTTCCGGTCGTAAATTATCCTGAGGTTTTTTGATTATGGCTTTTTCTGCTGGTTTCCATTCTTCTTTTATAGGAGACGTGAATTCTCCTTCAGGTTTCAAGTTGTCTTCTGGTTTTTTTGGCTTTTGCCGTTCCGCTGGCCTCCAAGTTTCCTTTTCAGGAGAGGTAAAATCACCTTCTGGTTTTAAGTTGTCTTTAGGACGACGCACTGGAGCTCTGTCACCTGGACTCCACTCTTCAGGCTTACGTTGAGCAAAGTCACCCTCGGGTTTCAAATTATCCTCTGGCTTCTTAGGAGTTTGCCTTTCAGCCGGACGCCATTCATCATGTTTAGGTTTCTCAAAGTCTCCTTCTGGCTTTAGGTTGTCCTTTGGTTTTGTAGGCTCACGGCGTTCTGCAGGGCGCCATTGATCTGGCTTTTGTGTTTCAAAATCGCCTTCAGGTTTTAGATTATCCTTAGGCTTGGTAGGTTCACGACGTTCTGCTGGGCGCCATTGATCAGGCTTCTGAGTTTCAAATTCACCTTCAGGTTGTAGATTATCTTTAGGCTTAGTTTGTTCTCTGCGTTCGGCTGGGCGCCATTGCTCCGGCTTCTGAGTTTCAAAATCACCTTCAGGTTTCAGATTATCCTTCGGCTTTCTAGCTTCAGGTCTTTCAGCTGGACGCCATTCTTCGTGTTTTGGAGATTCAAAATCACCTTCAGGTTTTAGATTATCCTTTGGTTTAGTTGGCTCTCGGCGTTCAGCTGGGCGCCATTGATCGGGTTTTTGTGTTTCAAAGTCTCCTTCTGTTTTGAGGTTGTCTTTGGGTTTAGTTGGTTCCCTTCGTTCAGCCGGTCGCCATTGGTCTGGCTTTTGTGTTTCGAAGTCTCCCTCTGGTCGCAGATTATCCTCAGGTTTCTTGGGTTTCTGCCTGTCGGCCGGCTGCCATGGTTGCTTTTCAGGGGACGTAAACTCTCCTTCTGGCCTCAAGTTGTCTTCAGGGCGACGAACTGGAGCTCTGTCACCAGGGCGCCACTCGTCAGGATGACGTTGGGCAAAATCGCCTTCAGGTTTAAGATTGTCCTTAGGCTTGGTAGGCTCACGGCGTTCAGCTGGGCGCCATTGATCTGGCTTTTGTGTTTCAAAGTCGCCTTCTGGTTTGAGGTTGTCTTTGGGTTTAGTTGGTTCCCTTCGTTCAGCCGGCCGCCATTGATCAGGCTTTTGTGTTTCAAAGTCGCCTTCTGTTTTGAGGTTATCTTTGGGCTTAGTTGGTTCCCTTCGTTCAGCCGGTCGCCATTGGTCTGGCTTTTGTGTTTCAAAGTCTCCCTCTGGTCGCAGATTATCCTCAGGTTTCTTGGGTTTTTGCCTATTGGCTGGTTGCCATGGTTGCTTTTCAGGTGATGTGAATTCTCCTTCGGACCTCAAATTATCTTCAGGACGACGAACGGGAGCCCTATCCCCGGGTCGCCAGTCATCCGGTTTTCGCTGCGCAAAGTCACCTTCAGGTTTCAAATTATCTTCAGGCTTTATAGGTTTCTGCCTATCAGCAGGCTGCCATTGTTGCTTATCGGGTGAGGTAAATTCTCCTTCTAGCTTAAGGTTATCATGTGGACGACGAACCTGCGCCCGGTCACCCGGTCTCCACTCCTCAGGGCGGCGTTTTTCAAAGTCTCCTTCGGGGTGAAGATTGTCCTGGGGTTTGCGGATAGACGCTCTGTCACCCGGATGCCACTCTTCGGGACGCCTCTTTTCAAAGTCACCCTCTGGCTTGAGGTTGTCCTCTGGTTTTTTCACGGGAGCTCTGTCGCCAGGTCTCCATTCTTCGGGACGCCTCCTTTCGAAGTCGCCTTCGGGTTTAAGATTGTCTTCTGGTTTGGTGGGCTTGGGCCGCTCTGCGGGATGCCACTCGGGGCGCTCGGGAGTTTGGAAGTCGCCCTCGAGGCGCAGGTGGTCCTCGTGGTGGACGGCCGTGGTGCGGCTGACGTGCTTCTCGTCGTAGTCCTGCTTGTACGCGGACACCACGCTCGTCGTCTGCGCCACATCGAACAATGGCTCCGGGACATCGTTGTGTGGGCAACGGTGACGCCTGGAATCGTAACGTGAAATAATAAGTTGGCTGAAGTTGCACAAATTTAATTTAATTTTTAAATGTGGTTGTCTTAAACTTTAGAGGAAAAGTTTTATTTATCACATTGATGAGTGTCACATCAAACATCACACATTTTTTGTCAGGAACAAGCCTTATCGGCTTATCACACCCCATGGGCGCCACGCCGCGCAATTATAAGGCGTTACATTACATGAATTTTATCACACCTTTTGACACGGTAAGGATGCAGTGAAACATGGAAACGTCGGGGCGGCGGCAGAGGCGGCAGCGTGAGCGGTTCGGCCATCGCACGCTTCCATCGCGCTAGCTTCGCCTCCAGCCACTCTTACGAGACACACCGACAACCACAATAGAAAACTCTAAACACCCAGAAAAACTTTACTATTTTCATCCTTCAATCGATATAAGCCGCCGCAAAGTTTTTGCTCAATTTTCTATTTAATTCACGCTTCACGAGCTTAATTAAATTTATCGGGATCTAATAAATTTAAAAGCGTGTTTTGATTTCGCGTGACCGTGTCTCTAGTTGCAGAGCGAGCCGCACACTGCCGTATTGCGCTGCCTAGTGAGCACTGAAACGAGTTCAACTGAAGTTAACCACGTTAGCTACGTATATGCCAGACAGATTCAGGCTATCCAAACTTCTGTCCGCCTATTTAATTGGTGCCTATGTATTTTCAAGTGCTTGGCTTTAAGGTGACCTAACTGACAAGGCCAAGTGGACTATGCGGAGCTTAATTTTTAATTATGAGATCAATAGGTACTACAAATTTTGACAAACAAAAGAATATTCGACTACAAATTTTTGGTTACATCTTTAAACCTAATGTACAAAAAAAATGCCTATTCTATCAGTTAATTAATTTTTCAGAAGCTTCAGAATAATTGTCATCCATATTCACCAATCGACGGATACTAATTTCATGGAAACTCATACCCACAGTTAGGCCTCTAGATCCAGTCTTCTAATAAATATGTCAGTGTTTAGCGGTTTAACGCTGTAATTTTGTACTTGTTACCAACTGCCTAGGGCTGATGAATGTCCTAACGACCGCGTGACCTACTGCCGTCGCCTGGCAACACAAGTCTTACATAAATAAAGGCATTCCCAAGGGACATGCAACCTTTATGAGCCGTAAGAACATTCGGGGTATACGCTTGGCGGAGCAGAGATTAGATTGCCATGCCGCAACCAACAGAGGCAGCAACGAAAAATGTGTACGAGTATGCAATGGAAGGAGTAAGACATATTGCAGACGATTATAGAGTTCAACAATCCTTGTATGTTGCGCTCGCTTTGTCATTTTTATGAACGCATTTGATATTTCTAAAGGTGCCACAAATCTTAAGAGCTCTGCACAGTAGAGTCGTCAACATACGTGTGACACTTAAAGGATTAATATAGTTTATGTAGTACCGACTGTATTTACAGAATAAGGAGTTAAATTGCACGTTTTAAGATCAAAGCGGTGAGCACCTAATGAAATTCAAGGGCTTTAATAATGATAGGAAAATTAAGTATGAGAGCAATTAAATAGTACATAAGTTCTTAGGTTAAGGTATGAGTAGGTAAGTGACTCTAAGATCTATTTTCAGCGATGGATTTCTTAATATTAATATTACCCTTCAAAAATTCCGACTGTTAACAACCCAGCAATGCGCTTCATAAAGGTGAAATAATAACCGTATGCATTAACTGAAGTTTAGCGCTGCCTTTGTATTGTAAATATTGGACGCCGACAAAGCTAAATAACCGGACGTGGAACTTTAAATATTGGATTTAAGTTTCGCGTCTGAATGTCAATAAGCACCAAGCTTATTGCAAATCACATCGAGGATTCGATTCGACAAGGCAGTATTTCAAAACAATGAAGCTTTCGAATTCAAATTAATTCCAGACACACCTTTGATAGTCGTACCCAGACCACCAGCATATACAGACAAGCAATTTAAAGGTAGGTATCCTCAACATGCACAGACACGAACGTTCTTAAATGTAAAATGCGTTCTCCCATCGCAAGCCAAGATCGAAAAATAAAGAATGTAATCTCCACAGGTAGAGCGTTAACTAGCTTAACTAAAACTCTCACAACTTCACGACATCTTCCATTTTTCAAGAGAAAGAGTGTAGAGTAGGTATACTTAAACTTGTTCCCTGCCAAATTTCAAAATAGCGACAATACTTTCTCGTTTAAAATATCAATATCAATTAATAACACCGATTGAGACGTCATCTACAACCACTGAAACTTAAGAATTAGTAACCCCTTTCCCTTATCCTAGTTTATTCTTGCCCAATTACTTCTGAAACCTTGAATGTGAGAGTCTTAAGTTTGCTCTTCTTTCATTTGTTTCAAAACTTTGATGCAAGTAAGTCTTAGACAGTGCAAGGCAGAGTGGGCGGGTGCAGTTTGCAACACCCAGGCCAGATATAGGCATGAGTCAGGTCGAAGGAACGCGCGAGCCACTTCTGCTGGAGGATGCAAGCCAATGTTATATTTTATTTAGTTTTTTTTTAAGAAATAGACGATGTGTCGTAGAGACTAAGAAGAACAGACTGGTGAGACCGGCATCGACAAATAACCTCGAGTTCGAAAATTGCTATGCGAATTTCGTACCAGCGAACCAATAAGGTAGGGTCTGGTCAGATAATGCTTTTTGAGATTCAAGTTATCGTAATAAGTAAAAAGTTTTTTAACTTAATTTGATTTAAATAAATAACAATTTGCGTCTAGGCTACCGTTAATATATTGTAAATAATAAAATAACCCTAGTTTAGAGTTTGGCTTGAAGCGCGTAACTAATCCATTAGTAAATTTATGTACCATCGATCAAATTGATTCCTGTACCACTGTGGAACCCTCTCACAGTAAATGTCAAAGTGACGTTTACTGAGAGAACGTTCTACGGTGGGACAGGAGTCAAATGTTTCGACTGTACCTTCCACTTTACTGATATTCAACGGTCAAGTTTATGAATTACGGTCAAAGTTTAATAAAACCATAATTTGAGTCTATTTCAGTGTCGCCTAGTGATGGGAGCCAAACACGTCTGATGTCCTAAATCCAGTCGGAACTGTAATTGCGATCAATATCTAACTGAAAAGGCTGCAGGCATCAACGTGTATTGTACAATACAACTACTTTTATTACAAGGTTTATGTTAACTTGCAACGTATGTAGGTATGTTTGTCCGGGTGGAATCTTTTGAAGCAGAGATATCTTCATCCGATTGAGCTGAAATTTTGCATACTTGTGTAAGTCAGATGACAATACAATAATCTGGTAGTTAGTAGAATTCTGTTGGTCCAGCGAGTACCATCTCCGCAGGAACTCTTCAACGGTTGGTCCGATTGACTTGAAATTTGGTTCACATATGTAGGACGGATGGCAATGCAAGTACAGTCAACAAAACGTACAGTCAGCAATAAAGCTTGTATCTAAAATGAATTTTTTAGATTAGGTTATTGTAGTATGTATCTACTATTAAACAAATCGATTCCTGACCCACTGTGGAACCCTCTCACAGTAAATGTCATGGTAACGTTATCTTGACATGGAAAAACATGTGACGTGTACCGTGAGAACGTTCTACGGTGGATCAGGAATCAAATTGTTCGATAGTTTTTTTGAATTCAGTGTTAAATAAGGTAATTGTGCGTTGACGTTTCTTCTAATACTTCAGTTGTTTTTTTTATATTCTATGGTTGTCTGGTAGGGATACCTTGTTCTTTGTTTCTGTATTGTTTTGGACTGATTTGTGGTGTTCAATAAAGAGTATTTGTATTGTATTGTACGGCAAAGTATCTATAGATTTAAACCGTTTAAACCGATCTCAATTTGCAGTTCGCAGTTTCTTTACGCTTTAGGTACACTGTCGGAGTATCTAATATTTTCTTCGGATTAGAAGCAGAAACAAAATGTGAATCAAGGAGTGTCACGGCTATCCCCTGATTTAGATTAGCAGCTAGAATACCGATTACGAAGGCCCCGGCATAACGATATGATAGTTGTTATCAGATCAATTTCAGGGGTAGGGTAAGCTTGATTGTTATGCAATATTGATAACTGATAGTGATAGTTAATCTGTTGTTATAAATTTCTGTTTTATCACGTAATTAAAGTACTACTACAACGTACTTTAATAACAGGGAACTGCTTCTTTTATTTGGGTTTATTGATAAAGGTATACAAAACTGTAACTGGTAGTATCTGTACATAGATTTTTTTGCGAAAAACTATTATTACGGGTATATAACGCGATAAAACGTAGCAATCGTACGAAAAAATATTTTTTGTTTATAAAATTACTTCCGTAAAACTACCTAAATGTAGTCCAGTATCATAACAATAGTCCATAACTTAAAAACAACTTAAAGTATCTATAACAATATTCTTTTTTGTTTCGTCCAACATAATTTAACCATTGAACTTCCTCGTTCTAATAAAGGTCACAATTAAACGAAAATATTTTAGTCCGATTTGGATCATACTTAGTTGGGAGCTTTTGGACTATACATAGTTGAGTCGTTTTACGGTTCTAGTTTCATCCTTATTCGTTTGTGCACTTTATCCGAGTACACATTGTACGAGTATCAGCCTTAAGATATCAAGCAACACCACGAATGTTAAGTTAGCTTTATCAAACGTTTATAAATAATGGGGTTAGTTCGATTTAAGGCTAAGGACTACACTCTCTGAATTATTGAAGTACGAGCAGAAATGAGGTCAAACATGTTCCGAACTAAGTGTATTAAGGCCAGCGCTGTAAGTAAGTATCGCTCGCCAATTAAATAAACGCATGAAAGGATTATTTATGCGCCCTCGACTGAAAACTGGGGACACAAATAGCCCTGAACGAGACAATCGTGAATCAGAGTTCTTCGAAGATGACCGTGACATGTTGCTTGAAAATAATGAGTGTCTGGCTTATACCATCTCTCCTTTAAAAGTAAATTGTCATTGACTCGACCACATGCGACTGTCGCCATCAGGGTCAGTTCGGAGAACTAATCACTGTTTCTGTCGTTAATTGAGTTTTAAAATGGTTAACCGTTCGTAGAAACAATTCTAACAGGACATAAAATCAAACATATTTGTCACTTCTTCCCGTACCTATGTATTGCATTGTTTACGTAAAAGTTTATGGATTATGTAGTATATTTTATCTGTGTATCGTTTCGTGGGTCATAGACGGTTCTGGCTGAAAATCAGTGCTGCAGGTGTCTAACGCCTCAGCGTAATGCTGAGCCAGCGACCGTTTCACTTTTGCGAAGACACACAACGCTGATGATCTACTTTTCATCTCTATGTTTTTTATTGTTATACCTTGTTATTTTCTATAAAATTGTGTATATTATCTTATATTTGTATGTCTTGCAAAAAGGAATAAATGTCTTCTTTCTTTCTTTCTTACCTTAGTACAGTGTCGATTATTATTTGCATTGTTTATACGTTTTTACAATATAAACGCTCTTAGACAACCTGCATGCAACTATCATAGTTTTTGTATGAAAAATTAACTCATCACAAAATACCTACTAAATCACGATCCTGACGCTACGGCGATCACGTAATACGTCCTACATATTGACAAAGCACACTGCATTGTGAAAGCGTAATCTATTCTACTCTACGTATAATACCTATAACATTAGTGAGCATAGCATAGCTACATTGCATATATATTACATACAATGGTGGGTATCTAAAATTTACGTTCCCTATTGAGAGAACGACAAAATGAGTTGCATTTAGCTGTTCCTCTTAACCTTAACAAGTACCTATAGTTTAATGTAGTTTAAAAGGAGTTTATAACTCTATTGTGCTTTAACGGTTTTATTTGCAGCTCCAAGTTTTCTGTTACGGTTCGGTCATTTGGGACACAAAAAGGGAATAAAATCTTCATTATCAGGATAATTCCGTCGTAAACATAGTTTACAGTATTGAGACTTTTCTGCAACATTGTTTTAGTCATTACCTACTACATTCGCTCCAAAAATGCCTGCAATAGAAGTCGCGACTGTACAAATGCTCTCTACGCAGAATACCTAAACAGAATATGCCCGCATCCTTAAATAAACAATGCTCATCTTCAGACTCTCACTCACAGCTACATTAATGTCATCTGATGCAAGCCCATCTGTCAAAGAGCTGACTCAGCAGCGCCCGCCGGCAGCTATATCTGGCCAAGTTGAGTAACTGAGTAAGCTTAAACCGTGACTAAGCTGAGCTACGTTTTGAAACGGCATGTTATGTTTCGATAGCAGTTATTTTGAAAGACAAGTTTGACTTAGGTACCTACCTACCTACTGCAAAAACAGTGGCTTTAATAAATACGCTAAAACATATCTACTCAAAAACTAGTGAAGATTAGAACAGTAGAGCGAGGTAGAGCCGATAAAAAATCAAGTTTATTTTCCAATAATATTGACTCTTTAAAATTACCGGATATAGTTATTCAGAAACTTCCTATATCTGACAACACTGAATCAACATAAATTCTGATAACTCATAAAAAACTATTTGCATAACCCTTTAAAATTCGCACCCGCTCAGATAAGATCGAATAAAAAATACTTCGAGTAAAGTATCAATAAGATTGTATCGGGAATTGGAGGCTTATACTTATACGGTGAGCAAAAAGAACGACCCCATTACTGAGTTGGAAAGTCGTGCCTCCAAAAATGGAATGACGCCAGACAAACCGGGTGCCAGTAATGTATGGAGGTAAGTCCGAAGGCTTTTAGTTACATAATACGGTAGGCTCGGTTATATAGGTATAATCTTTGTTCAAGTACAGCTCTGTTCATAATACCTACTAACTGTTTGGGGTAGACAAAGAAGTTGCTTCAGACTCCAGCTAATTTTCCAGAAGAATAAAGTAAAAATTGTCTCTGCCATAGACGAATAGAGTTGGTTTTATAGCACTTCCTTATTGGCTATGGGATATACCCACAGTCCAATAAAAATGCATGACGCGTTATGCAGATTTAGAAGATACGTAAATACGATCTCTGGAATTAATTGAGAAGGGAATAGAGTTAACGATGATGCAGACAATTCATCATTATAATTGGTGTGTTATTCTTGTATTAAATTGTCTTTTATCTAATTAATTCATGTAATAGCCAAATCCAGTGCAGACTGTATTAACGCATTCGCTGCCAGCTCCCAAACCCAAGACTTCTTCAGGAGCTACTGACGCACAAGTGCGTTCAATTGCCTGTAAATTTATGACAGTGGCACTGGGCAATAGTCGCGAAAACGCATATATGCGTCGATGGCAGTGAATGCGTCAACAATTTTCCTAGCGACGTCACCCTTCGGCGAAAAGCCCATGATACAATTTCGCACGTAAATTACGAAAAACTTAGAGGTTCGATCGAACTCACAATCCTCTGCTTGATATGATAAGGTTACCAGTGGCGTGGCGTCCTTAGAACTCGATTCCCACCGGCTTGCCTATTTTAAGGCAGCACTTTTATTGTGCAGAATTAGAGGAAAAGGCAAGTTCAATTCCCTTCGGCTTGCCTTCTGATATACTTGACGCCACGCCATTGAAGGTTACCTACCACTTAGTTACCACAAAGTTAATGCGTTTACCGCGGTAATTTAGACAGACTCGAAAAAATTCAATAAAGAAGCATTATGCCATGTCGATGACGTAAAGTGTGATAAGTTTGAAATATTGGCTAGGTAATCCAAATAATCTTCGCAAACAATCGGTAAGTTTCTTCCATTTGGCTTCTGTGGTGGGCGTAGAACGGTTTGCCCGTCGCCGTCCGCCAAGCAAGGTCGCCGACCATATGGCCTACCTGCCTGTACATTCAATTACCACGCAATCTAACCACCAAAGCACAAAAGCTTTGAATTCCTTATCCAATCCGCTAATTAAGCTTCAGTAAGGGACATTTCCATTTTGATGTAGCTCCTAATGAGTCAGCAAGTATTTTGAACGATGCAGTGTTCGTTTGCGAAATGTAAATAAAACACGAGGAAAATATGATTCATTGAAACCCACACGGTATAATTATGAATGAACTAAGAAAATGTGTTTTATATCGCTCTGATAATATAAATTGATTATTTCCGTGATTTACTACACCTTTCCAAGAGTCAAGGGCAAAAAGTGATTTTACTGTTGACTTTGCTCTAGGATTATTAAAAATCACTTTGCAACCAGATCAGGAAATCGCATGTATACCGTCTTAGGTCCATTAGAAGCCGCTTGATTACAGAATGAATTTGACCTCACAGCCGTCACGTTGTGACTGATGTTCTGTTTAAAGGCTAGGTATTTTAACAAATTTTTAAATATTTTGAACGTTGCATTAATTACTTATTAAAGAATCATAGCGAATAGTTAAATAAACACAGAATAGTGATGCTGGCTTGATACTACCCACTAACGAGAACGACAGACCTTGATCGAAAACTTCCGAACCCAGCATTACAAACGAATAATTCGTTAAACCGATTTTATCTCTATGGGAATGTCACGAACATACGGCTGTTAATCATGCACCTGCATAATGTACCCTCCAGTATCTTAATTAACATCAACTTCAATATAACCCTTCAAACTTAGTCCCCCTGCGTTCCCTTCCACCGAATACAGGACGGCATGACGTAACCTGTCTTCCACTTGATACAGTACGTCCTGTGTTACCAACGTTAAGTTCTGAGCGCCGGCAAGTAAACAAGAAACGAGTTTGAGCGAGGACGTGGGCCGGTGATATCATCGCCGCGAATACCCGTCTGAGGTCGCCTGCACCACTTACACGTCACGCATCTCTCTAAACCGCCAAACCATTTCTGTTTACAATAATTTATTCTCACTTGGATAGCTCTCACGGAAACGTGAGGGTATACTAAACATAGAGGCAGAGATGGTGACAACGTGTGACCGAAAGGTCTGCTGCAGTCGGATTGGCTACTGTAAAAGCCTACGCCAAAACCATGTAAGGACACGTCTTGCTCACATTCTAGCTCACCAACTGTTCAGCTTGCGAGTTGACGTAATAATTCATGGAATCGATTTAGTTTCTGTTATGTAAATTAACCAATGTATACAGTGGAGCGTGCACAGCAATTTCACGAGGATCAACGTGATGTGTGAAGTTGGCAACGTTTGTATTGCCCATGAGATGGACTAAGGTCAATTCAATGATGCCGTTTATTTCACTTCAATTGAGGAACTGGCGGCGAGTGGGCGGCTGGAGTGTCTTCTGGCACTTATTTCATTCCTCCAGTTAATGTTGATACTATCTTTTTGGAGCCAGATTAAGTACTCAAACAGCTGCATTCATAAATGTCTCAAGCACATTGTCAGACAGACGGCTCACTAATTAAGATACTGAATGCGTCTTTCATCTAGACCATAAATTCATTTAGAGACTCGCGCATGGAGAGATTATAATTCGGGTACATATTCTTTAGGTGCTTGGTAATTGTTATTAACTTATATCCGTGGGACGTTAACTTTCATGAAGTCTTATAAATTATTTACGTATGGAATGTTTCTCAGCTGGCATTAGCATACAATGGCCTTCCATGTTAAATTAACACTCGTTCATTTCCAAACCCACTAAGGAATAAACGCTTAGAAAAGGAATTGTCGGCAAGTTAATATTACGATTTCTCAACTCTTTTAATTTTATCCCAACCGTGACGCTTGTGACGTCACCTCACGGACATAACTGATGCATGAACTCATATAATTTCAAAACACCTGTCAACTTTAGCAAAAAAACGTTCACGTAGCTTATATGTATCTACGGTGCGTTTCACATGAAAGCCCTATTGCCCAAAACGTGTCGTGAATGGACGCAAGTCCTTAATGACCTAACATCCAGGCGATAATCCAGTCACGGACGACTTGTAGGAGACAAAGACTATACAAGTGCGAATGCTAAATAAAGTAACAGTAAAACCGCTAAAAAAGGAGTGGGTGTCAGCGAGAACAAGAGACTTATCAGTAGGCGTTTAATTGGCAATCGTTTCAAAGGATGATTCAGTAACAATTGAATATAATTCTATAGCGCAAAATTCTGCTTAAGCTTGCTAAATTCCATTTCGGTACCTAACATGCAGTTGACATCCAAACAATTCAAGATATTATTATATACTTTACCCACAGCCGCATAAGTAATCGTATTTATTCAGGAGCCCGTTTTTTGAAACCACATCATTAGAAAGGACCGTTCGCAAGTAGAAATTTTTGTACAAACCTATTTTTTCGAAACTTTTTCGAATAGTTGACTAGATTAAGTAATTAGAGCTGTATTTTTTCTAAACTACGCGAATTTTTCACCACTTACAAATGGTATTTTCACATTTCAGAAATGGGGCCCTAGACCCGCGTCAGGCAACTCAGATTAAGTATAGCCAGCAAGGAGTACCTACTAGCCTAAACTGCCTTCGAAAGAATTCTGTTACATATATTTTATGTTCCGCTGTTTACATAGTTATAGTTAAGTTAGCATACCTAGCATAATGACAGACTGTAGCTAAAGCAACGTCGGTCACGGTGGGTGCGCCGGCGCACGTGTCACAGTCGAGTACCCGGCCGATCTTCCTACGTACTTCACCACTTTCACGCTACCTATATATACATCAGGCCAATGGAGCGGCTAACGATTCTAAGGAAACCTAATAAGTCGTGACTGTATGATTATTTAATGATGATTAAGTTTAATTACAGCATAGATTTAATATAGTTAAAGAGCATGTTTCTCAAAATCAAGGGTTGTGGGAGGCTAAAAGTATCCTGTGCAATGCGCGGAACGCACAATAGGCCAATAGAAATTTAAAAAAAAACCTTTGTAATATCAAAGTTCATATTTTGACAAGTGGAAGCAAAAATAATAAATTCATAAAAAAAACTGAGAGGGTCAGTGGAACCTACTTTAATATGAGAAGACGAGCACACTACCAGAACAGAAGTGACACTTGGTGATAAATATTAACGACAACATCGATTCGACACCAGTTAATAAATAATGGGTTCACGACCAAGTTTTATTGACCCACTTACAATGGGTTCAGTTGTTAATCAATACAGAACAATAATCAACGTAGACAATTACTTTTGTTATTGTAATTGTATTAAAAGGGAACTTTGTTAATGAAATAGAAGGGATATGTTTATAGACACAACAACATAAACGTCGACCGGATAATCTAGTCGTTAGAGAACTGACTATGAAGCTTGAGGTCCCGGGTTCAATCCTCGGTCAGAACAGCAATCTACTAAATACCTATGTTGGATATAAATTTTTGTTCTTGAATTATTTGTCCACATAAGTATATTGTCCCTTTATGTCCTATAGCTGATATATGTAGAGCCAACTCTACATAATAATTACGACAAAGTATACACCAAACTTTTCTAGAAAGAAATGTACCGAAAAACTTGTCTGACAAAGTTTCGAATTCAGACTCCACTTTCGAGACTGTGAGCTTTTAATAATTCTACTAGCGCTTGCCCGCGGCTCCGTCTGCGCTGAATTCACTTATCGCGTGCTTATCGCTGACCCGCGGGAACTAATACCACTTTCTCGGATAAAAATACCTTATGTCCTTCCCCAGGGCTGACACTATATCTGTACCAAATTTCATTAAAATCTATTCAGTGGTTTAGGCGTGAAAGCGAAACAGACAGACAGAGTTACTTTCGCATTTATGATATTAGTACGGATTGGCATGCTGAAAAACTAATTAAGTATGTAGATAGGTACTTTAATTGACTGCTCTTGATTCTAAAGTTCTGAATTTTATTATTTACACACGTAGATACAAAACAAGGGGAAATACAATAGTAAATGACTATGGGCCTTGGTCAGGCGACATGAAAGCATTTGTAAAGGCCCTGTCGTCCCGGTTGATCGACGCCTCAGGGGACCCAAGAGCTGGCGTGTATTTATCCCAGCGGATCGCACTTGCGGTCCAAAGGGGTAATGCCGCCAGCGTCATGGGGACTCTGCCGCAGCCAGTAGGATTGGACGGGGTTTTCTTTTTATAACTTTTTTTTTATTTGTAAATATAGGTATTTTATAGTTATTTTTAAGTTTTAGTTTAATTAATTTGTCTTGTACATTTATATTTATCAATAGTATGTAGATACATTTATGAGCCTACTGGGCACGTTGCTCCGACTAGGGGAAATGTCAGCATATGAAACGTATGAATAAGAACACGAACTTGGGAAACCACTTTTAATTACACTTCCTCTGTATATATGACATTTTTAGGCCAAAGATATTATTATAATATTTTTTAATTTTAAAAATAGAAACACATGTAAATAAGTAAAAAAGGTTGGTTGGTCGGTCGGCAACATGGGGTTTTGTAATTTTTTAAACTTTCTTGTTTTTAATATTTGTTACCTATTTGTTTAAGATGTTTCCATTACCACAGTACACTCAATATGATTTATGCACCATTTGTCTTTAAGTTAAGGCAGTGTCAGACTTATTCCAAGCTTGTTTTTTTAATAGCCAGGGTTTTATCTCCCTCAGCGTGATGTCATGCGACCCGAGCTCGCCTTTAAGCGAGCACGCTCCAAAGATAGAATGTTCGGAGCATTGCTATAATTGAAATGGTCTGATGCGAGATGCGCGAAGAAAGAAAATAAACATCGTTTTGTGCGACGCAATTTTATGTTCTAACATTTTTAATTATAATCGATTTGACCATTCTGTGTATTTTACTTATCTATGACATATTTTAGCAGACCGAGCTCGTCATACAACATTATCATCCATCCGCAACTTCTTCAATCTAGGTACCCGTGATCACGATGCATGCAACTGTGTCTAATATCAGTAGGCTTATTACCTAACTCGCTCGCAATCGCCATCGTTTTCATTTTGGCAGTTCTTGTATAAATGTGGCAGCTAGCTGATTCCGATGCCAATTGTCAGCCCATACATGAACTGTCAAAATGAACACGATGGCGATTGCGAGCGAGTTAGGTAATAAGCAGAAGCTGGCTAAAGATAATCGCAGTCTACATCCGTATAAAATAAGTATGTCTTATAATACTGTGAATATTTAAAACTATATTTAAGGTACTTATCTTCAAAATTAAGACCTGAATTTGAATGTCCCTATAAAAGTTAACAATGACGTGTCGTTGTTATACACGTAGATAACATAAATAGGCCGTATAGGCCGCGGCCTAGGGACGGCAGCGTCCTAGGGGCGGCAGATTTCAGACGACGGTCACTCGATTTCAGACGATAAAAGTCAAACGCGTTCACTGGTTTTGTCATGGTATGTACATGGGGCGGCGGAAAAAAGTGGCCTACACTCATAAAAAATATAAATCCGGCACTGGTAGATAGACGATGTATTTGGTATACATTTATGTAGATCGTGAGTCGTCTGTCTGTTCCCGATGTGTCAATAAAATTTGTGGTTTACCTGTGACACCCAAAATGGGCACAAAACAAACAGGATACAGTCTTTTACAAAATAACAGTAGGCTTTATAGTATTCAGATAATGTGGGTTATGTTTTAATAGTGAACTTCGAAACAAAATTTGACCTTAATCAGCCAACTTTTTGCAAGCAGCAATTTAATATTTTTGTATACATGGCCATGGTATTTAATCCGTCGTACAATGCAGAGAGATAACTCCGAAGGTCTGAGTGAGGTCAGGTCTTAGCGCATCTAATAGGGCCTACGTCATTTACGAGGAAACTGGAGTATTCATGCATTCCAGTAAATTTGCATTTTATTTATCCTGTTTGCAGCATTGGCTCATCAGTAGTGCTATATTTAGACATTTAAAGGAATGCTGAAGAAGAAAAACAGAAAATGCGTAAGGTGTAGGTACACACTCCTTTTGTCTAAAAATTACATAAATACACAAATCAAGTCTTTATCTCTTACGAGGTAGACAGAGGTGGCAAGACCTAGGCAAAAAATGGAATCAAAATAGTGATGAGTTGCTGGCTGCATCGCCTATAACAAGATTCCTATGATTTTCGCCCATTCCCTCGATGGGCTTTTACCATCTGCGCGGGAAGAGAAGCAACTGGTACATTCTATGTTTTTTGTTCGCTCCCAGACCATCATGGAAGTGGTCTAAAAATTAACACGCTGAATTTGTAATACACTGTGTCAAACAAGTAGGTAAACTTAAGCATCAAGGCTACGAATGGTGACTAATAAAGTAAAGTCCTTAAAGACGAGTAAAAATCTTATCAATAAAGTATGGGTAAAAAATAAGCTAATTAAACTTGTACTTGAAATTTGCTAAGATAAAATGTTATCTATCATTACTTGCCTACTGTAGTTAACAATATGTTATGCATTTACGTGCCGTGTCATGTTTAGTCTCTATCTTTGTCTGCAGCCCAGTTTTGGCCTAAAAACGTTGTCAGTCAAAGTGTTGGTTCTTTCGTTTGCTAAAGGATAAAAACTTGTTAGGCTGGTCAAAGATAAAGAAGTGTCTTTAAGGACAGCTCTACTCTTTAATCTTATCTAGGGAAGTTCGTTTAGTCCGTATCTACTAGAAACTTGGACAGCTTTCCCGGACCTTATTGGAACTCGCTTTCCGCGTTTCCGATTTCTTGAACAAGTCTCAAACAGAGTGATAAAAAGCATTTCTTAACTGGTGGTCGTCTGCGGCCAGTGGATACTTTCCCGGGGTAAAACAGCTTATTTTAACGAAGGATTGTGCATCTGGGGCCAGATTTTTGAAAGCACGTAATGTGTAAAAACCACTCGAAAGTGGTGATAAATCGTGCTGATTACAAGTAGCTTAAAAGAAAATTACAGCTCACATTAATCCTGTGAACTAGTTAAAAAATGTATTTAAGGGTTAAGGATATTTATCCCATACATACGAAGACACAAGAAAAGTTTAGCTCTTTATTATGATAGTAGGTATAAAACTATTTTTTTTTTAATAAAATAATCTTGTCTGAATACTTTAATGTTTTGGGGCTGTTGGCAGAATAAATAGAGAAAATGAATGTTTAATAGCAACATGAATTGGTTTGACAGCAGCATTCTAAGCAATATCTCGGCAAATCGCACATATTGGAACACAAAATGGCTTCTTCAAAGATTCAAAAGTAGATTTAACATATTAGCTATATATTTATTTACTATTTCACACGCAATACAGTAAACAACACCATTATCCCTTAAATGACTTTACTCTAGGCGTCAGGTAATTATTTTTAATTGAACGTGCAAGTTGCTATGTGCCAGGCGCCTAGAGGCACGAGTCCCTACAAGCACTGCCTTCAGACGAGTACGGTCTATCTATAGATTAATAAAACGACAAACAAAATACGTGTTTTTTTACAGGATATATATATACGCCGTTTGACTTTGACAAACTCCTGATATTTTGACGCATTTGCTTACATAATGAACAAAGATAGACTAACGTCTAGTACCTAATGTATATCTATGATCATGACGCATGCAATTGCGTCGAAATATAGGGAACTCAACAAAGTAGCTAACTGGATTCCGCAGAAACCATGTTTATTGTTTACCTAATTAACTGTGAAATGTTTAACAGTAAAAGATACATAAAGTATCGAATGCATAAGACATTATTTTTGTGACCCGAAGTTGCTGATACATAAAACTTTGCGAGTCTAAATGGATCCTAAGTCATATCATCGATCAAACATTGCCTTAAAAGTTAAACTTACGCTTACAGCTTACAAGGCAAGCATAGGTTTTTTGCTGACTTATAAATTGTTGCTTGGACTCCTGGAATGCCAGCAACGTATATATCACAAATCCACGATCAACATGCGAGACCCTCGCGTGATAAATGACTATTAAACACTAGCAACAGATACTGCTACTGTAACAGACGCGAAAAAGTTTAGTAATAACAGTAAAATTTAAATGTTGCAATTCGACCCACTTGCGCTAATGACAGGGGCAATAAAAAAACTAGATTAGCAAAACACGAAAAATTGAACCTTTGTAAGACAATTAAATTCATCATATTAATCCTAATTAAATAAAATACAGTTGATAAGTATTTAAGTTCCAACACCTATTACGAGTAGGTACTAATACCTAACTACTGAGATCAAGTTTAAAAAAAAAACAAAATCAAAACACAAAAAGTGATAGCATTCATTTGTCAATTGAACCCGACGATGGCTATGATGGAATGTGAATGCTATGTACCGAAAAGGCACAATACTTGTTACTTCCAATTAAAATTCTCTATTGCATCTCTAATACAGTTTTTCCTCAATAAAGGATCAAAGGACTCCTGTCGCCATGATATACGTAGAAATTGTAGGATAAATATTTAAATGGCTTGGATTGCATGTGTTTGATCAGATGGGCGTTAAGCTAGCCGCCGGTTACGAAGCGAAACGGCCAACTAGAATAACAAAACCATTTCAACAGTGCTTTATGAGGTTTTTGTTCATTTTGTTACAAAATACCTATCTGATTCTGGGTGCTTTTTGTAATTATTTTGTTACGGATCCACGAATTTACGTTACTAACTTAATCTGTACTAAATTAGTCCATAATTAGATTCCAGTTGCAGTTGGAGAGAAATAGAGAGCATACAGGATGTATGTTTTATGGGTGTTTTTTCCAAGAATTATATAGATGTACATTGGGAAATAACAGGTTGTTGCACAAATAATACATAAGGCACCTTGAGTGATTCTTTAGGATTGTGCCCTGCGATAGCAATGTATCAACATAACTAGAAAAATGTTAAAAAATCTTAAAACTTTTCAAAATATTGTGAAAATTGGTAGGGGACTTATTTTTGATAGCACATAAGTAAACATTTCCACTTGAAAGTGGTAAAAAATTGTGCTGAATTTGAAATACAAGTGAATCGGTAGAACATCACAGTTGTAATTAATCTACTCAACCCGTCGAAAATGTAATTTGAGCTGTACTTTTCTGGCAATACACAATTTATTTCGCTTTCGAATAGCACTTTCGAGTGACGTGCTTTCAAAAATCGGGCCCCAGGAAGTCGAACGTCGAGCAACATAAAATATTCGAATCGAATTTGAATCACTCAAACATTGTATATTCTTTTTCAACTCTTAAATAATCGATTATCATTCACTTTTATTCACTTTGTAATTGAATTACATGCACGAATATTCCCATTTGAACAATTAAATTCCAACAAAATTATCAGCGACATAGATAAACAGAGGTTGTTTACCTAGATAGAGCTGATGTCGAATTCCTTACTGTTTTTTCTGTGGGCTTATAAAAAGCTATTATGAAGATTAGTTAAAGACTAGTGCATTGTCAGCCAGCTGTCGAGCATCAATCAAAGCAAAGTATTACGATACTATCAGATAATATAGCTAGCTGAGGAAGTGGCACGGTCGAGTAGGCGCGACCTAGACGGACTCCTACTCACAACCTGCGATATATCCCTGTCGTCATCCTTATTTACATTCAGTTACCGCTGACAAATTGAACGGCCTCATATGCCACTTATGTCCATGTCTTAATAACTGTAATATGCAATTTAAATATAAGTTTAACCGCGCTGTAATTTGGTAATTCTAACCGCTCGAAAGGAAACCCGTTAAAAAAACGTATCTGCAGTAGGTATTTGTAATTACAGACTGCAAATAAGTGGTATTAGATATGTTATTGAACTTATTGACAGCATTTGCATGAAAAACTGCATTTTTAACTATGTGTGTATCCGTAACTTAAGCCCTACAAAAACCTTAAAGGTATTTGTGGTAATATTTGCGACATCGCAATTTCCATTTTATTTATTCCATGTACATCGAGCATTCCAAAAATATTCTTATTGTTTCTTTACTTTAGTTTAGACAAAGTAATTTATTTCAAAGTCAAGAATTAACCGCTATTTCTGAAATGCAACAAAAACGAGCGTAGAACCATACCGAATTGTGCAATTGAACCTCGCAGCACTTTTATCAATGAAGAATCGCTTGTGAATCGATTGGCCAACATTGCCATTGGTGGTCGAAGTTGTATGCAGAGAAATAAATCAATAGGATAGAAGTGTCA
Source organism: Pandemis cinnamomeana (assembly GCA_932294345.1). Classification (NCBI taxonomy): domain Eukaryota; kingdom Metazoa; phylum Arthropoda; class Insecta; order Lepidoptera; family Tortricidae; genus Pandemis; species Pandemis cinnamomeana. The sequence continues at coordinate 5,329,958 of OW028717.1, forward strand.
TGACGTTTATTTAAAAAAAAAACCTGCTGCGAGGATCGATAATCGATGGCACAGCGTACCCTTAATTTGGTAATGTACACCATATTGGACAAGTCCTAAAAATACCTTTTTGTATTCTTTTTTAACACAGAATGTTTTTGGATTCTAAAATTGCGATGAGGATTGAAGCGTGTTTTTTTTAATGAAAAAAACCATACATCAAAATTCTGATAACTGAAATGGCCACTAACACAAACATACGAGGTATATTGTATCAGTTATAGTCAATGCTATCAACGTTTGACCTTTAAGACCAGTATCGAGAATATCGAGTGAGTGCGGCTAATTTTAGTGTCCTCTCTCATGTCTCACACTAGCGTTGAGTGTTCCATCGCGAACTATTGGCTGATCGGTTGGTCTGCTGCATACAATTCAGCATATATCGCTTTGGGGTCATTGATCTCGTGAATTTTAATTAGCTATTGCGTTTTCTGTGCGTTTGTACGCGCTGTGAGAATACGCTGTTTTAGATTTTTTCCAGAATACTGCAGCAGGTTGGGTTAGTTTAAATGAACATTCTGTAAATGTCATTAATTTTTTTTTATTGTTGACAAAAGTGCTCAAAGTTTCGATATCGAAATGTTGAGTTCAAAGTGTACGGCGTCAAATTGGTCAACTAAATTTTAAATCAAAAAGTACGATGAAAAATGATGGATAACTTGCTATTTACACAATAATTTTAAGACCCTTATAAGGTTCCATTTCGGTAGGTTACATTAAGATACTTTCTATCAAACTCAGAAATTATTGTAGAATACATACATACTGTTACGCCTCTTTCTCGTAGGGGTAGGCAGAGACTACTTTGTTCCTCTTACTACGATTCTCACATACCTCTATCGCTTCATTCACATTCATCAATCTCTTTATACATGCTCGCCGTTTCGGGTACTCCTGACCTGACCTTTTTTCAAAACGTATTAGAATAGTTAGCCAAAAAAAACTTAGATAATTGACGTTAAACAACCACACATATCTCCGCAGGTCTTGATGATCTAGACCTCAATCAGCAGATAAAATGTTACGGTACCATGTATAGTTCTACATTTAGCTTTCTTATTACACAAACGAGTTTTAAATTGCAGAACTAAATGACACTTTACTCGACCGCCCACGGTCCTTCTGAAATGGTCTTTCAAAACCAATAAATGTACCGGCGAATGTTATGATGAGATGACATTCATGACTCATTTATTACACTGAATATCGTGGGTATTTATTCTGTTTCATACAATTTTTAGAATAACTCTATTGTTTACCCTGTGGCGTCAGTACAACTTTATTGTGGGGTGACAATTCTCAGAAGGCTATGTTAACATTAACACGGATTCAAGAAATTTAACGTAACCCTATGGTGCTTTCAATTTGGAATTGTTTCTTAAAAACTACTATTTTTATTTAACTCTAGTCTGATCTGAATAGAAAATTACCAAACAAAACGAACTATTATTATCTATGGCCTTTATAATACGAGTGTTACCAAGACACGTTCGAGACATTTAGTCATTAGAACGAGTTACGTAACGCATTCAGAAAAGCGAACGAATTCTTTGCCACCGATATCCATAGGTGTTAGAAGCGACGGTTGCGCTCAAGGTCTTAGAACATGAGGAAATTGCTGAACTCACTATATATTGCTTTCTTGAGTAAAATATTAAATAAACGGTAAATGTTATGTAAACTGTATACTTGTTTTCAACCTTGTTTACAATGGTGACGATATTGTAATTTCGTAACACTGAACAACGATACATTGTATGTGACTCTAACTATAGCTACACTAGTACTAAGTAGCTATAAATAAAAAGTTTGAATTATTTACAAGCCGATAGGATTGCGAAAAGTAAAGTAAAATAGTGAAGCAGCATTTTTTGCGCGGACGGGACCAAAAAGATTGGCAACGTTACTTTTTTTAAGCGATAGGTATGTGACGGAAAGGGCGTTGACTTCCTATTTCCAACTAGACTAGACAGTCTTTCGTTTTAAATTACTTAAACTACATTTGCAATTAGTATACGGAAGTCGTCACTTCTTTAGAACATTGTTAACTCATCTTAAGACTATTCATCGGATAATTGTGTCACCCACTGTCCTAGAAAGATTACTAATTCACACTATTGGCATTCGGATGCTTAATTACTTCGATGATTTAGTTGCATCGTAACTTTTGCTTTTTATAATTAAGTATAACGAAGTTTATTCGTCACGCGTTACCGTTTGGTGTGTGTCAACAATGAAATATTTTCTGACATCACCATGCCATTAATGTCAATAATTTAACTGTAGCTAAATAACTTAGTGTCATCGGTTCACTTCTACAATTCACTAGATGCAGAAATGATTATCAAAAATAGACCTTATTTTTATCGTGACAATATCAGCGCTACCTTGGAGATAAAGAATCTCACTGTAAACAAACATACCTACATAATGCAGAAGATAAAATCTAACGTAATTTGAGAATGCAATTTAAATTATCACGTACTTACTCTTAATCACTATTTTATTCATGTCTGCATATGTGGGTATATGTGTACATATCTCACATGTTTGTATGTCTGAATACGTAAGTATCGTGAAGGATGTAACGATCGAATATAGAGATGAAATCATTATGACCTGAACTGCTACATAGTATCCTCTCTTAGTCACGTAAAACTGACATAAATTGAATATACTAGCTTATTTCCGCGATTACGCCCTCGTGAATGAATGGCCAGATTCCTGTCCCATGAGAATGTCAGAAAATCCCTACTTCGTAGTAAATAAGTAATTTTTAATGCTGATGATTGGACTATTTTCTATTGCATATGGCGATCTTTTGTAGCTCAGTTGGGATGACCCTCATTGACCACGGCACAACAATGAACTCAATTAGCTCATGGACACTGAATACACGCCACAATAACTACAACGACTAAATATACTTATGATACAATTTTACGTACCTAGTGACACTCACTCTATTACTGAATGATATCGTGCTAAAAGGTGTGATATTACGGGTGTAAACGATTCGCCTGTCATGGTTTTAAAGCACTTCGTATCTATAAATTTCAAAAGTACTCACCCACAAGTGCAAATTTCGCAAATGCACTGCTCCTTGGTGACAGTCTTCTCAGGTTTCTTGGGACCGCGAGGTCTGGTGTCCTCGATGATCTCTCTCTTGTCGATGGTGGTCCTATCGTCTCGCACTGTTTTCCTGTCGATGGTCTCGTCGTAAACAGTGCGGACGGTGGTCGTATCTTCGGTGATGGCGTGGTCAACCACGTCGTATTCGCGCAATACATCTTTCGTCGTGCGGACGTCGCTCTAAAAGAAAATGATCAGATTAAAATGATGTTTGTCCAAACACATTATCATTATGTACCGTGAACTTGTTTGCCTCCTCATGGATATGCTTACCAAGTTTTTAACGTCTAACGACGAAGTATTGTCCACGTACACATTTGTTTTCACCTTGTCGTCTTCTTTTGCGTCCTCATAAGTGACAATCCTTGTGGTTATGCCGTTTTCTTTGACGTAACGGACTACCTCTACTTGACTTCTTGTCTTTTCTACATTGAAAGATTTCTTTATGACCTCTGCATTGCTAGTGTTGATTACAGTGGTTTGTTCAGTGTCTACTCCTTCATACAAATCTTTAACGTCTTCATTTATTTTTGTTCCGAACGTTACCTTTTCAATTCTTTTGAACGGATATTTCTTGACTGTTTCAAGAATGTCCTTCAAAACTCTGTCATCAATGTTCCGTTTGATGACAATGCTCTTGTCGCTCACTGTCACATCTTTCGTATGCTGCGATGATTCGATGATCTTACGTAAATCAGTGATGGATGTAAAATCTTTGATGTCCCTTGAGGAAAGTATAATATTTTCTTCAGTGTCCTGGCGCTTCAAGTGATGCCTTGGCTGTTCTGGCCTACCGAAGGGTGACATCTGCTTGGGTCGTTTTGGCCTATCATCGTCAGTTTCATAAGTGAACTTTCCATTCCACGTTCCGGTACTTTGCTCGTAAGTTGTCAGCGTGTCTTTTTTATTCGTAGAACTTGTTTCTTGTGACAAATTTTGCTTTTCGGTATTCACAAATTGAGTGGTTTCTCTTATGTCCACATTAGACGTCTGATTGTCACTGGTTGTTGTGTGATACGTGGTCGAATCAGTAATGTTACTTCTATCAGTTACGTCTTGAATTCTTTTATTTAAAATATCTTCTGTGTCTGTATGTTCAGTTATGGCCTTCTTCTTAGTGAAGTCACCGATGTAAGTGTTGCTAGTCGATGCTATCTCTTTACCATCCTTTACCAGAAGTGATTCTTCTGTAATTTGAGTCGAACTTGTAGGTACTCCTTTCTTTCCCGTATCATAATGAGATTCCTTATCCAATACATGACGACGATACTCATGTTCCGGTTTTATTCCAGTACCACTAATGTTGTGGCTCCTCTCATACGTCGAATGATCTTTGCTATCACCCCACTCTCTATGGGAGCTATCCACAATCCTTTCTACTCCGTCTACTATTTCAACTCTATACGATGACGTAGTCGCTTCTTGGGCACTGCTTGTGTTGCTCTTCATGATTTTAGTAGAGAAATTAACATTGTCAATATTTCCTACATTCAAAATATTACCAACTTTCTCCAGTTCATTTTGAATAGTTGAGTCGTATCCATAGAAGTTTGATGAGTCCGTTTGATTTAAGTTCTTTCTTCTCTCATTGACAGTTTCGTTGGTTCTGTTTGTTGACTCAACAATATTGCTACTTTTCTGAACGCGTTCCGACGAGTCGTAAGTTGTAGACTTACGCTGTTGGTCTGTGACGTGTGTTGACGATACATCATGATGTTGATCTATGTTGTGCTGATCAATAATATGCTTCGATGTATCGGAAGTAGACGTATTATGATGTTGATTTATGTTATGCTTTGAAATGTCATATACTGATGTGTTATGGTGCTGATCAATAATATGCTTCGATGTATCGGAAGTAGACGTATTATGATGTTGATTTATGTTATGCTTTGAAATGTCATATGCTGATGTATTATGGTGCTGATCAATAATATGCTTCGATGTATCGGAAGTAGACGTGTTATGATGTTGATCTAGATTGCGCCTAGATGTATCAGACGTTGTTGTATTATATTGTTGATCAGAGGAAGTCAGTTGCTCTTGAGTAGAGCTAATTTGACGCTGTTTCACGTTGTCTTTTTCTGAAATAACACTTGAATGAGTTGTTATTTGATTCCCATCCTTAACAAGCTTTGATCCTTCTTGAATAGATAATTCACTGGAGGGTTTCTGTCCAGGTTTTCCACTGTCGTACTTAGATTTCATATCATAATTTTGGACACTGTGAATAGATTGAGGCTTGATATCAGTGCCGCTAATACTTGCATAAGCTTCACTGGTGGCTTGTTCTTTCGCATCACCCCACTCTCGGCTTGTACTATCAATTATACGTTCCTTTCCATCAACAATCTCAACCACGTAAGATGAAGATGATGACTTGGTGACATTGCTGCTCTTTGCCTCACTTGTGTGTGATGTGCTGCTGTATTGTTTGGAATTTATATTCTTGTCAAGAGTACCTTCGCCTCCATAAAAGTTAGAAGTATCCGATCTTATGGTTTGCACGTTTCTGGGATTAGAGTGGTAGTTCTGGCCAGTTATTTTACCACCGGTTGGATTATTTTTGTGATGCTGATGCTGTTGATAAGCTGATTGCTGATGTTGCTGCGATGATTGATGAGTAGAACTTGTCCTTGAGGTGTCTTCCATTGTAGCACTAGTTTGTGCTTGCGATGACTGAGAAGTTAGCTCTCGGCGTTCCATATCGAGGAACGAGTTCGTCGAATTAGCACTTTGTGACTTCGACAAAAATCTTGAATTGGCACCCGTATTGTCACGCACGGTGTTGTCAATAAAGCCTGTGTTGAGAGTGTGGCTGCCGGTGGAGTCCGTCGTTCTATCAAATTGGCTGTGATTAGAAGCAGAGCGCTGCACAGATGTTGATGATGACTGGAATGTTTCGCTGGTCGAGCTCTGCTGGTGCGACGAGGATGACTGCAGCTGGGAGCTGGAGACAAACTCACCGGTGGTAGACTGGACCATATCACTCACATGGTGATCATTAGATCGAGTTTGAGACAGATCACTTATGGACGGAGCTTCAGCGATGATGTAGTGCGGATGACTGTTGTAGGCTTCCGAAATTGTAGATCCACTTAAAGATGCGTGGTCCGAAATATCAGTGATCATGAGAGGGTCGTCTGGTTCCACCTTCACCTCGATGTAGCGCACTTTCTTACCCGAAGACACCTTCTGCAGAGTATTGCTGCTCTGCTGCACAGTTGTCGACGTGCTGGACTTCTGCACACTACTCGATGCACTGGTAGACGCCACTTCGGACGTCTTCGATTTAGTCTTTTTATTTTTTATCGTCATTTTGGTCCCACTTTTATAAATACACGACTATAAACTTAACGAGATCCTTATATTAACGATTAAATAGTTATTTAAATTAGTCTTATGTAAAATCACATGTCAAACAAATGCCGTGTTGTTTATCGCGAGTCGTTCGTGTTCGTAAGTCGCCGGTGCGCGCGTTCGTGGCGACTGGCCCGCGGATTCTGCGCGAGCGCAGTCCGCGCCGGCGCCCCCCACACCTTGTCGCGTCGCCCACTAACCTTCGAGACACGTAAGCGCTTACATCTCGTTGGAGTCATACCAAAAATGGTGTAAATGACTCCGATAGGCTAGGGGTTGAGTCTGCGGGCCTTACTAGAAAAATCCTGATGCAATCGTGGATATTGGTCAAGTTTATTTAATTTGTCATCGAGTTATTCTGTAATGCGTGGGTGGAATTGATTAACAGCTGTTAGGCACGCACTTGCCAATATTATATTTTTTTATTGTTTAACCACGAGTAACTCTACCAACTTATTTCGTATAGATACCTTATCAGTCGATGTTGTCGTCAATATCTAAAATCAATGAACATTAACGTCGGTCTATCTTAATCTAAAATCTATACTAATAATAAAAAGGTAAACGTTGCCGTTTATTTGTTTGCAGAGTTATCTCTGGAACTACTAAACTTGTTCTAATTTATTTTACCAATTGAAAGCTATAATATCCCTGGTTAATGTACACCTTTTTATTTCGGCAATACGCTAAGTTAGAGTAGAGTTACAGTTAATTAATAATAACTTCAAGGTTATTAAAACAAGTACATACCTAGGTAGCTACTTACTACAGTAGTATTTAACAAAAATGAAGGACCGCATTGTAATGTACAATCACTATATTTGACAGCTATTTCTCACCAAAGTATCATCATCATCATCACTACATAGTATAAAACAAAGTCGCTTTCTCTGTCCCTATGTCCCTATGTATGCTTATATCTTCAAAACTACACAACGGATTTTGATGCGGTTTTTGTAATAGATAGAGTGATTCAAGAGGAAAGTTTTTATGTATAATTCTACGCAGACGAAGTCGCGGGCAGAAGATAGTGTCAAATATATGTGTCACCGACCTTATTGTTTGTGGCATTAAAGTGTATAGACGTTTTTGACGTCTTGGTAAATCAATAAACAATATTAAAAAAAGTGAGTTACATGCAAAAATATCGAAATTGATTTCTTATAATTGACTTTTATGTAGGTACAAAAAAAATTCAAAAAAAAGATAGACAATTTTTATACGATCCCGATTGGGACTCTTCGGTTAACTAGGTTAAGGCCTCAGCCAGAGGCATTAATATTTCATTAACCTTGTCATTGTTGCAACGGGAATAATAGATGCGTAACAAGCTTGTGCCTTGATCACTTCTCGCGAAAGTTGACGTCTTTGGATGCTTTGTCACGATTCACAACAAGCATGAAAATTCGTGCCAAAAATAGAGTCAGCGAAAATACGAGGCGTCTTATAATTTAAAATACCCAGAATACTTTAGCAAGGTGTTGGGTTTGTTTGATTGAACACCCATGTAAATGTTTTTCAGGATTTTTGAACGTGGTTCACAAAATTGATCGATAATCAAAATAGACGGCGTCAAAGAGGTGGCTTAATTTTGAATCCATAATGGGAATATGCATTTAAAAAAGTTATAAAAAAATTATAAAATTTCTTAGTAAAATATGAAATATCTTAAAAGAGATACAAAAAATTAAATTAAAAGTAATACAGAAAAATATAATAGTTACGTCTTTTAAACTACTAATTAGTCAGCGATTAGAAAGAGGGATCGACTGTAAAATTCCGTTTTTCTAAAAGAGATAGAGACAGATCTTTGATAGGGTAAATCTCAGTTATTTTATAGTTATTTGAAAAACTTTTTTATATTGTTTATTACATAATAAGCTTTTAATGAAAGCCATGAAAATTCTCTATTACGATGAAAAACTGTAACCCAGTCATTGCTGAAACATTCTAGAATAATACTAAGAACTAACTATATACTTCAGAATTAGAAACCACAAAAACATATATTGCGTACAGTGCAATAGTCTGGCAGCCCCAAAATAAAATAGTTCTAATGTCACTTTATTTTCGTGTCGTTAAATTGTTACTTTAGTACAAATTGTAAAGAGAGTACAGTTCACGAGCCGCAATATAATGTTGTTGTGGTTTCTAATTCTAAATTAAATGAAGTATAGATACTACTCACTAGTTAGAAGTGGTAAGGTTAATAATATCACCATTATGTAGGTACGGTCAAGTGCAAAAATAAGTATCGATACGAACTTCTCAAAAATATGTCCCACGACCTTATTACGACGGGCGGTATAAGAATGTATGGTACTTATTTATGAAACTTTGGCAAGATAGGTACATATTATTACACTTGACTGTACATTGCAGGTTATCATTATTATTTAAATGGGTAACAAACACCTTAGCTACCTTAATTACAATGATGATAAAGGTTTCTCCGAAGGTATCGCTCGTGACCATTTTTGGAACTTGCTTAGGTAGTTAATTATCATCCGTCTAATCTTGTCTATTGGCATTTGTAAAAACAAACTTTTTTAATTTTTTTAAATTAAAATCAGAACTGAGCTCGAAAAAGTTTCTCTTTCTTTATTTAGTACTTTTAAACTCATGCATAAGCACTAACCAAAATGGTACTTACATAGTTATGTAAGTGGTACAAGCACAGAATTACCAAGTAGATACTATTTGCATACAATTTTGGTGCATTACGACCTCCGATGCCTGTCAATAATGTCATTCCTGCGTACGATGCATGATTTCGAATTAACCTCATTTTTTGCAGCACCACAAGAATTTAAACTGAAGTATTTTCCTTAAATGAGTTAATTGATAAACGTATACCTTGTTGACAATGAGGGTTTATAATAAGTCAGTGTACCTACACTACACAGGGTCTTAAATTTAAACTTTAATATGTCAGCAATTCTTCACGATTTTTATTATATTCTTTAAACCCCGACTCTAAAAGTGTGTGTGTGTCGGTCTGTCTATGGCATTGTAGATTTTTTTTCGAGTTCATTCGAAAGCCAGTCTCCTTACGATGGTTTTTAGCCATATTTGGTAAAATCGGTAAAGCAGTTTGAAGAGTATTCCAAAATGATGTAAGACATTTTTAAGTGGGGGTTTAAAAAAAATGATGTTTTTATTGCGACCGACAAAAGTTTTCATACGCTGGTCATGTTCAAAGCGTACTTCATTATGAATCTAAAATCACAACGAAAAATTAGCTTCTTAAATATTCGTAAATAATTTTAAGACTTGTATACTTAATTGAAGTCGATACTGGCCAAAGAAATTGTCTTTGGGGTTGTACTTGTTTGTTGTATTGATGCCGAAACGTGTTCGTGACCCTAACGGCAGCGAATATTAACTATCAAACCATTGTTGAGTCACCAACGGAACGCTGTCATGTCAATATTGCCTATCCCTAAGCCATTGTTTGTAAACAGGTGATACGATAACCAATCACAATGACAAAGTTCCATGTAATAAATTAACATTTTAATAAAGCTTTTACAGGTAGCAGATGGTGGAACCTTGTGCAAGGCAGTCGCTGACACCATCATCATTTTTCGCTAATACCTTTTTCACTATTGCAGAATTTGTATAGATGAAGAATGTAAGTAAATGACCTGTTGCATGTAGTACTAGTGTATAGAACTGATATGGGACTTAAGTCATTTTTCTAATTTGGAACGTCAATTTGTCTATTCGCACTAGGGGTGGAAGTGGTTATGAGGAAGAGGAAGTATTAAGCACATAGTTTGTGGAAGCGGATGAGGTACCGGATGGGGAAGAGAAAGAGTGATAGGATTGTGTTGTGTGAGTGACATATTTCTAGTTGAAAATAATAATAAAAAAACTGGTCAAAGAGCGCAGTAGTTGTTTATTTATTAATTAAATGGAAGAATACATAATTATGCGCATAAAATTCATTTTAATAATCAATATTCACCACTGGGAAGTTTATTTTAATGAAAATGTACGTACAAATAACTATGTGCAAATAACAATAATTTCGAACTGTTGCTTTCAGGATTACTTGTGTTATTTTTTCTAATTTCGTATTTCAAGTTCAACACAATCTTAACAGATGTGATTACAAAAACCTGCCCTATGAAAAGTAAATTTATACATCGTTTATTTCAACAATATAACAATAACTTCAATCCTGAAGCTAGCCTGAAAATCATAAAGAGATAATTTATTTATTAATAGCAAAAGAAAACAATAAAGAACAGTCAAAACTTAAAAATAACTTAAACCTACCTAAAACTATTATTAAAGATAAAAAATTTCTCCCAAATCGCCGCCAATGGGGAGGGTGCCCAGAAGGCTGGCAGCATTGCCACGTTGTATGGCAATGCTTATTCGCTGAGCGAAATATTGGCCAGCCCTCTGGTCACGGGAGGCCTCTATAAGGCGCGCCGAGATATCTTTATAGACACGGCGCGCGCTTGGCCCCCATGGCCCCAGAGTTTCGACTCCAAACGCCTCGAAAATATAGCTGCCTCCAAGCGAGCTATACTTTCGGCGTTTGAAGTCCTCCGCTGAGGCCGCAGCAGAGCCAGCAACATTTTGGGTCCTTGAAAGATGGGTCGGAGCAAGAGTATCAACGCACGTTGCATCCCAAACTAAGGGCCGACCCATCCGCCAAGGAACCAGTGTCAGACCGTCGGGCCTCTTGCCATCGTCTCTTGCCAAGCCGTTAGGTTCCAGAACGGCTGGCACTTTAACGCTGACGAGGGCCCTACGGATGACATCGTTGAGGCTGGCATGGCGTGGTATACGCCCCGCGCTTCTGCTGCAAGATAGGCCGTGGTGCCCGTAGCTATCGGTCATTTTCCCACATTGGCAGCGATGAGGGACGTTGGTTGTTGCCCCTACCCTAAGACTGGTGGCGAGGCGAAAGGTGGTATTGTCCAACAGGGTACCTACAGTTGGTGAGGGTAGGGCTTGAAGCCAGAGGCCTGACTCCCACTCCGCAGTAGCAAGGAGACGAGCGCGTTCTGTCGGACTAGATGCCGTATTTAAAAGATTGTTTCGAACCAATTGGCAGAGCGGCTCGTCCCACTGCCTCTGCGAGCAGGGATTGTCAGGCACAGCAGTTCCTGGGCAAGCTAAAAGCCATACATTTTTGGCCTCGGAACAGTGCGCAACCTCCAGGACTCCTAATGAAGGAGCTAAAATTTTACCTAGAAGTGGCTGCGCACTGTGCACGGAGGACAAAAAAGCAGGCAAAGAAACACTTGAAATTTTTCGGATACCCAGGCCACCATGCCTTATAGGAAGGCTAGCCTGGGTCCATGATTTATCTTCGAAAGGGATGTTAAGAATGCATGATAGTGTCTCTTCGATTAGTTGGTCCAACTGAAGCATCAAAGTGGGATATTTCCAAAAATGACAACCACGAAGTACATAAGTGAATTTAGGTACGAAGAGACAGTGCCGAATGATACTATACGCGGTATGCATATTAATTTTAAGCAAACGGTCTGAAACGGATGAAAAATTTTGAATTTTAGATTTAACGTACTCTTCAAACGACTGATCCAAGATTGGGCATCCGAGAAGGTGAAGCGTTTTACTATCCAAAATCCTTATACCCGGAGCCATACTCTTAAACCGGTCTATTATTGATATTTTATCAGGACAGGAATCCGAAACAAAAAGTTCGCATTTTGAAAAATTTAGAGAAAGGCCTATATTTCTGAGACTGGTGGTTAGGTTTTGCAAATCCTCAAAAACGACATCTGCTTCGCCTCCAAGGGTGCCGTCATCGAGGTACCATACATTTAATTTAGAATTTAGATTTTAAAATCATAAATCAATCCCAGTACGCTGTTAATGAATCACCATTAATCATCAATAACAAACACAAGGCCCTTCTCTAAGAAATAAGTGCGGATATTGTAAAAAATAGGCAAGACTTACCGCGGATGCGTGGGCGCTTGAGGAAGTCAAGGAAGTGTGACACTGCAGTACCTAATCATTTGCCAGTCTGCTTAGTGTTAGATAGTGTACATACACACAGACATACACATACACACAGACATACACATACACAAATCACGTCTTTATCCCTTACGGGGTAGACAGAGCCTAAGGTAACAGGTACCTACAGGCCGGAATTAGCAAGATTGAGGGTGTATTTTTTTTTTATTTTTTTATATTAAAACCGACAAACGGGCATGCGGTGCACCTGATGGTAAGTGATCACCGCCGCCCATGGACAACTGCAGCACCGATGGGACTGCTAGCGCGTTGCCGGCCTTGCAAGAAATGGTACACTCGCCTCTTGAAGGCATAGGTATAGGTGGAAAATGGAATCAAAATAGTGATGGGTTGCTAGCCTCATCACCATAGATCGGCATAGATAGTGTAAGAGTGGATTATTCGCGATAGTCCCTTTGAAGCGACAACTGCGAATGTTGAAAACACTGGAGTTAAAAAAAAGAAAAGGCAATAGCGTCAAAAGGAACTACCGCAATCCTTAAGAGTTGCAGTGTCGACCTGCAAGTTGCGCTGGCCAATTTTTTCTTAGCAAATGAGTCGTTTAAACGCGTTCCAGACGTTTTCTTTGTGTGAAAACTTACACTAGACGCTCGCTTCTGATTCTTTAAAAGAAACTCGCCGGCTATGGTGACCGCTGCGCTTGCTTACCATGCTATCATAAATCGATCTGTTCTCTCGTAGGTGTCATTCGGAGTCATAGATCTGCCCAACTGGTCGACGCCAGACCAACAACATAAGACTCCTGACTACGGGTAATGCCCCTCAGAAAATGAGTCAAGTTATGATTGGGAGTCGCCGCAGCTATAATTCACAGGCGAATTTACTGTACATAAGCTTTTTTGTTCCAACAAACGTCTCGTATCTATAGCGTTCGCGGTGAAGTGTTAAATGAGATGAGATTTAGTTGGTTACCGATACGTGGGTCTAGAAGACACCGCTAATACGCCCATGTTGATGAACAACTTTGTAATGTGAATATTAACTCATATTTATGCAAATAAATTATCTCTCTCTCTCTCTCTCTCTCTCTCTCTCTCTCTCTCTCTCTCTCTCTCTCTTTCTCTCTCTCTTTCTCTCTCTCTCTCATGTTAACAGTTCCGTCCTTACCATAATGGGCACACACAAGGGGCCGGTGTCTCTGGCCCACGGGCTGCAGGGGCCCCAAAAGTCTGATAAACCGAAGTTATTTTTTTTTACTTTCGCATAGGGCCCAGATTACTTTGTGCCCCAGGCCCCTGGCTCGTAAAAAGACGGCCCTGCATCAAGCCGGGTATTCATATGTGATTTGTAACCGTAAAGCACTGTTGCGCGTTACAGTAACCAAAACCCCTAGTATGGATGTGAGTCTACCTACACAATACGGGCCCGATTTTTAAAAGCACAACTCGAAAGTGGTATAAACATAGATGCATGCATATACATACACAAATCACGTCTTTATCCTTTATCTATACTATAATATTATAAAGAGGACAGATTTGATTGTTTGTTTGTTTGAATTGAATAGGCTCCGAAACTACTGGACCGATTTCAAAATTTATTTTGCCGTTAGAAAGCTACATTATCACTGAGTGACATAGGCTACTTTTTACCGCGGGAAAATACCTTTTCCTACGGGAAAATTAATTTATCGCGGGCGAAGCTGAGGACGGAAGGCTAGTGTGATATAAATCTGTTTATATTTTCAAAACTATACAGCTCTAATCACGTCTACTAGCCCTACAGAGCGCGCCCGTCTTCTTGCCGTTGTGAAATGGGAATCTGGTGCTTGGCTGCACGCCATTCCTTCATCAAATTTGGGCACTTTGTTGGAGGATAATACTTTCCGCCTTGCTGTGTGTCTCCGTTTGGGAGCGACATGTGTAGTCCCTCATCGCTGCCACTGTGGTATACAGGTCGACAGCCTCGGCCACCACGGACTCTCCTGCCGCAATAGTGTGGGGCGGATCCCGCGACATGCCGACCTCAACGACGTCATCCGCCGGGCCTTGGTGAGTGCCGGGGTGCCAGCTGTTCTCGAACCTCCGGGCTTGGTTCGCGAGGATGGCAAGAGGCCCGACGGTATGACGCTCGTGCCATGGAAGATGGGACGGCCTTTGGTTTGGGACGCCACTTGCGTCGACACACTCGCGCCGTCCCATCTTCCATCTACAGAGAACAGGGCTGGTGTCGCAGCGGACTCTGCGGAATCCCTCAAGCGGCGCAAATATTTCAGATGAGATGCGGCTCCTTCGAGAACAGATTGCGCGGCTGACGGAACAACTGGATGGCGCAGTATCTGCCGTATCACGTTACCAGTTGGCACTTAGCGATTGTGCGCAGAGATTTGAGGCCGTCAATGACAGGCTGATAACTCTGGAGCGAGCTTCGGCATGCCAATGCCATTGCAGTGCAAGGTCTGAACGATTACCGGATCCCGAGCCGGGGAGCAGAACGCCAAATTCCAGAAAGAAGAGGAATCGTCGACGGAGAGTGAGAGGCACAGGGGATTCTGACCAATCTGCGGCTGCGACCGGGGGAGGTGGACATCAGACAGAAACCGAAGATGCGGCGGTATCTGGCAGCGAGGGCGACGAAGTTTCGAATCACTCGGATGCCAAGGACGGGGCTGGGACCTCGGGACAAGGTTGGAAGGTCGTAGGAAATCGGAAGCAGAAGCGATTTTCGTCAGTGCGGTGCACTGCTGGTCCGGAGGTTACATCTCTCAAGGCAGTCGAGCACCGAAAATTCATTCATCTTTGGAATATGGTGTCTGGGACGGATGAGATAAGCGCATATCTGCAAGCCCTGTGCCCTGGAAGAACGTGTACAGTAGAGGCACTAAAATCTAAGGGCGATTATAAGTCGTACAAAATTGGAGTCCCGTCCGACCTGTATGACAAATGTTTGTCTCCGGAGTGTTGGCCTGATAATGCCCGAGTTAAACAGTGGTTATTTCGTGGAGCGCAGCGAGATCAGAGGCCGAACGAAAAAAACTCCTAAGACATTCTCACTAAATGTTTATTACCAGAATGTACGGTGGTTAAAAAGCAAACTCGATACCTGGAGGAATAACCTACTAACATCTGACGATCTACATTTGGTTGCTGTTACGGAGTCAAACCTCGACGGGTCAGTGTACGACGCTGAAGTGTGCGGCGCGGGCGACGAGTGGAGCGTGTTGCGGCGGGACCGCGGCGCGCGCGGCGGCGGCGGGGTGCTGCTGGCGGCGCGCGCGCCGCTTCGCCTCGAGCGGCTGCCGAACTACGAGAACGTGCACGTTGAGGATCTATGGGCAAGATTCGCTGCCCAAGGACAATATTTATACGTGTGTGTAGTTTATATACCACCTGGATCTCCTGATGAACTCTATTATCAGTGGTTCGATAGTGTCGAAAGAGTGTATATGCAACATGATAGTTCCAGAGTGCTCGTCCTAGGAGACCTTAATCTGTATAGCGCTAGTCCTAATGTTGAAAGATCTTTCCACTGTTTTGTTAATGTATGTAACGTGTATCAATATAATAGTGTACTTAACATGAATGGCAGAGTATGAGAGTAGAGTAGATGTTGTGTTGACAAGTCAGGAGTTGAGTGGCGTTGTGTCTGTGCGACCTGCAGACTCTCATGAAGTGCTCTCTAAAATCGACCCCCATCACCCACCTATTGTGTCGCAACTGACTTATATTTTTGCATCAGAAACCGTTTTAATGGAGCCCTCTAACATAAATGACCAAAACGACTGGAATTTTTGTAAGGCAGATTTCTACCAATTATATTGCGAGATTAGAGACACCGAGTGGGAACATTTGTACCAGATGGGTGAAACCGACGATGCTGTAGACTTTTTCAACGGTACTCTGTACAATATCTTCAACCGTTGTATTCCAAAGAAAATACGGAAGCGATCGTGCAGTCGTACTTATCCAGTCTTCTACACGAAAGCAATAATCCGTGACATTGAGACTAAGGCTCGTCTCCATAGTCAATGGAAACGATTTGGTAGTGTGTCAGTGTATGAGCAATTTGGCCATCTTCGTAGCAAAGTCAAGAGTGCAATTAGGGACGCGTACAATAGTTACTTGCATCATATTTCAAATAGACTAAAGGAAAGTCCAGCCCAATTTTGGTCCCATATAAACTCGCTACGGTGCAAAAAAGGCCAGGAGCCGAAGGTGACGCGGGGTGATGTAGAGTACTCTGGTCCTGATGCTGCCGCTGCATTCGCTGCTCATTTCGGTTCAGTTTTTCTACCAGATGAACCTCTACTTGATCCGCGAGTGGCCTGTGCAACTTTGCCCGCCGACTCGAGGTATGTAAACGTCAGTTCCTTCACTGTGGCCGAGGTACGGCAATCAATAAAAAAATTGAAGCCTGGGGCGGCGCCGGGACCTGATGCGCTGCCTGCGTTTGTATTGAAGGCTTGTGTCGATGACTTGGTCGGCCCTATTGTATTTATGTTCAACCTTATTCTGAAGACTGGAGTCTACCCATCTATATGGAAGAAGTCGAGGGTGACACCAATTCCTAAAAAGGGGTCTAAGACGAGGGTTGAAGATAATCGTCCCATCGCTATTTTAAGTATCCTGGCTAAAGTCTTCGAGTCGGCATTGCACAGTGCTTTGCTCCCTCAGTGTCGAGCTCATATCACGGGTGCTCAACACGCGTTCCTGCCCAGAAGGTCAGTCACGACTAACCTGCTCACTCTAACTCAGGTTGTGTCGTGCGAGCTGGATAGGAGGACCCAAGTTGATGTCATTTACCTCGATTTTCAAAAAGCCTTTGACCGTGTGGATAACGATATTCTGCTTCTGAAGTTAAGCGCGATGGGGTTTACACCCAGACTTTTGAATCTATTTGCTAGCTATCTTTCCGGTCGAAAGCAGTATGTTAAGTACGGGCCTTACATATCCGAGTGTTACCGCACGCGCTCCGGCATCAGTCAGGGTTCTAACCTCGGGCCATTCTTGTTTGTGCTGCTCATAAACGACCTGTCTGCCGTGGTCCACAACTCTCTCCTGCTATTGTTCGCTGATGATGTCAAATTGATAAAGCCGATTCGCGGTCAGGAGGATTGCGATGAACTGCAGCGGGACATAGATGCGGTGTTTCGCTGGAGCATGGCTAACAAGCTTTTCTTCAATAGCGATAAGTGCGAAATGTTGAGTTTTACGCGATCTAATACCCCTCGCGAGTTTCAATACACGATTGGTGGCACTGCTATAGCACGCTCCGCGAGAGTGCGGGATTTGGGTGTACTCTTTGATCCGGGACTCACGTTCCATGATCACGTCGAGGCGGTGACCGACGCTGCGTACAAAAGGCTAGGGTTCGTTCTCCGTAATGCTGGGTTGCTGACCGTCCCCGCAACTCGAGTCCTCTATGCTGCGCTCGTGCGGAGTATACTTGAAACGAATACAGCTGTTTGGAGTCCACATGAGAGTAAATATATCCTCATGTTGGAACAAATCCAAAAGAAATTTCTGAGATCATTGTACAAGAGGATCTGTTCGTATTATCCCTACATGTACCCAACTCTATTTTTGCAGGGGTACTTGGGGTATGACTCTCTGCAATTGCGTAGACTGCTGTCTTTGGCCAAGTTTGTCATTAGTATAGTAAGAAACCAAATTGACTGTGTCTATCTTGTGTCGGTATTTGTGCGCATCTTTGTCCCGGAGCGCTACACGCGCGCGCGACGGCACCCGCTGCTGTCAGTGCCTGCAGGACGCACGCGTGCGTTCGCGCATGCGCCGGCCACGCGCGCGCTCGCGCTGCTCAACTCTGTGCTCGCGGCGGCGCCGCACGTAGACCTGTTTGCCGGCGCAATAGGGCGGCTGATGACAGAGTGCAAGAGGGTAGCTGAAGGCCAGATGCCTGAGAGCTCTATTAATTAAAGTACCTAATGTAATTTCATGTTTCGTAGATAATAATATATATAGCTATTTTGTGTTAATCTGTAGGTTTGTGCCGTTTTGGCTTTAGCTGTTAAGGTACAAATTTGTCATGAATAAATAAATAAATAAATAAATAAATATGCGGGCATTAGCAGTGCCTACATGTTTGTGCCGTTTGGGGTAGAAACCATGGGTCCGTGGGGGCCAAGTGCGCACGAGCTGTATGGATCGCTGTCGACCAAAATAAATGAAGCATCGGGTGACCAGAGGGCTGGTTTCTTCTTAGCACAAAGGGTAAGCATTGCCATCCAACGCGGCAATGCTGCCAGCCTTCTGGGCACCATGCCACCGGGCAGTGATTTGGGGCAACTTTTTTATTTATAGCTTTATAACAATTTGTTTTATAATTAGTAGTAGTTTAAGTTTTAGTATCTCTGCGTTATTTTTAAGTTGTGACTGTTTTATTATAATTATAATAAGTAATTTTTGACTGCCTAGTTCACAAAATGAGCGCCGTCAGTTTTTTCACCACATTCTTGCGTTCGAAAATTAGGCCCCAGCTCACAGATTATAGTGCTCGACATTAACGAACACGTTCGACGCGTTATTTTGCATCAAATACTCTCTATAGACTATCGACTTATACTATAGCAACAGCTTTGCTATCTATGCTTATTGTGGTACGGGAATGGTCTCCGTGGGCAGAACCAGCCCATACTTGGCGTCAGTAGGCGGGCCTGAATCATCGCCCACCGACGATTGTCTGCACTTTGCACAAATAAGTCGATTAATCAACCGTTAAGTCCTACTTACAGGTTAATTGCTTATGATAAATAAACCGTTGATGAACAGTCTGTGTTTAGGTTTATTTACATTTTAGATGTATTTTTATTTACAGGACAATTTTTTGGTTACCGAACTTGGCTGCACTATCATTGATCGCGTATTGGTTCAAGTACCTAACTTAAATCATAACGTGTTTTGAAATCACATTTCCGAATATGAAAGTTTCAGTAGGCAATGGCAAAAATTGGTGTTGAATTTGATAAGATAGGTAGACAAATAGAATAGGTACTTAGTACAGAATTATAGCTCTCATCCAATCGAAAATCTATCTAAATCTGTTTTTTTTTAGCTACTAGTTTGTTTTAAAAATCAGTCTCTTGCGACACTTTAGTGATAGTAAACACGAAAACGCAAAAATAAACGCCATAATTTTCATACAGGTGCTCAAGTATTAACATTTCGTCTATGTGTTACGAAGGTCTCCAAAGCGAAATAACTGACGACGAACAGTCACTTATCCTAACTAATCCAATACCAGTCTATCCAGCTAATACGGCGTCTGTCTCTATTTTCAGTTTGCCAGTCTTTTCTTTTATGGTTTATCTATTTTTTTGCCTATTATAGGGTCCCACTGTTGAGCAAAGGCCTCCCCTTATTTAATTTTCACATGAATATCATATCACTATTGCCTATAAGACTCGGAAATGCAGACATTTTGTTGTGGGCTGGATATTGCAAACCGGTGAGAATGGCCGCGGGCAAAACTGGAATGATTTCGTCGGCACACCGGTTTGGGGTTTGGCAGATAACCATTTTTGGTGTAGGTGGAATGAGCACCGCAATCAAGTTTTAACGGTAAGTATGACATGAAATCTCCAATTTATAGGATACGATACCTACCTACTATGATAAATAAAGCTGCACAAATTAGGTATGTACTTACCTATTTGGTCATAGTTACTCAGTACTTAATTATTTCTTGAAAACTGCACTCTGTTAAGCAGCAGCTACATTACATTCAGCTACTACTAGTAGCCTACAAGGATGAAAAACCAAAGTTATTATACTGAAAAACATGCTAACAGTTGAGCTAAAAGTTAATGCTAGCACCATCTCGCGGCTGTATAAAAATTTAATAATGCCCACTACTGCCATCTACATTTTGCAGAAGTGAACATTTAAATACACGCCATCTAGCAAAAATGTTCGGGAATACGACGCGAAAGACACTGACTAAAATGACAGTACACTGCCATCTAAAGTTTTTCTATAACATTAGCTTCAAAGGTAACTTGGCTAGTTTGCTTAGTTAAGCCAAATAAATAACAAGATGGCGCTATGTACTGCTAAAAATGATACCGAAATAAAATACCTAGATGGCATTATGGCTCTTCAAGTCGATATAATGGATGCGTGCGTCACGCCGCTGCGCAGTCAAGCAAGCACGGAAATAACAGCTGTTCCACAATATTCGGTCGGGCAACTCTGGCAGGCAGCGCAGCTGTACGAACAGTACGAAACGAACACGCAGACGATTTCCTTGGAATTGCGATTGTTTGGGCAGAGTTGCAGCGAACAGTTTCTCATGTTCATTGTTAAATCATACGCCGCGTAGATTGGTTGGACCAGTGCATTTTTCGAACGTTTATTGCTACTGCATATTAAATTATATGTTTTCAGTATTGGCGTTCGAAGTGTGTTCATAAATAATCCGTAGCTACGCTTGCGATATGTTTACCAAAATTCGTCGGTCGTTGTTTTGACTCGCGTCGAAATGATTCGTGAATACGTGGATCGTGAGGAGAGTTCAAAAGTGTTATGTCGATGAAATCTTTTTCTTTTCATAGATAGTGGTTTTGGTGTAAAAATTCAGTTAATACTTGACTATGTCTAGCGCAGTTCCTACCAGTTCTGCCCTCAGGGCTTTGGCCTTGGAATACAAGAGTCTGCAGGAAGAGCCCGTGGAAGGGTTCAGAGTGAAACTTTGTGGAGAGGACAATTTGTTTGAGTGGGAAGTTGCGATATTCGGCCCTCCCGACACGCTATACCAGGGAGGCTACTTCAAGGTAAGGATTTTCCTAAAAGTTCTTATTACTTCACAAAAAGCTGCAATTTTACTGTATCTGAAGTTATGAATCATTATCAACCATAGTGAATCTCAAAACAACCTATCAGGGGTTACCTATGACTATGACATATCAATGAAGGATACCCAACCTCCAAGATAATTCGATTTATTGTAATAGTAATTGACAGATAAAACTATTGATTGCTTTGTCATGATTAGTTTGATCTGTATTGCAATTCCAATCATATTCAGAACAATATGATGATTTAACCAAAACCTAAAACCTGTGTGTACACAAATAATATTTGTAGGTACATACAGATCAGAAAGATCTACAGATTTATACAAACGAAAAAGGTTGGTAACTAACCATGAAAGGCATGAAGGTACCTTTTTTTTGTAAGTTTTGATATGACCATGCAACCAGATCATAAGGCTGTATTGTCTAACAAGAGTTTTCCAAAAAAAATTGTCTACATAATCACTTTTTCCGGAATTTTACTATTTTGTATTTTTCTTACTCAAAATGGTATACTATCAAATAAGAAAACATGAGTCCCTGATTTTACTGTAATTTTTTTTTCTGTACATCACATTCCATACATATAAAATAAACAATGAGTTGGAGTGGAAGTGTCGGGACACATTTTTTCTTGTATAACTTATATAAATTCAAGAAAAATTGACTAGCTAGGTATGTAAACTTTTTTGGAAAAATGCTGTAACGTCCAAGGAATCACAAACATATTCACCATTTATTTCTAACAAGGAGTATAGGAAGGGTAGAATGAGATGGTAAAAGCTCTCATGAGCACACATGCATAGCAGTAATAATGGCCTCAGGTTTGTAATATTTCAATGCAGCTATTGCTTCTTAACCTGTTAATGACCAAATTGAAAAATAAATGATGCAGTCAATTATAATGTTAAAAAAAAGTCAAGCATAGGCACACTAGGTCTACCTATTATGATAGTTTTCATGTAAGATGGGTAGTTCAACAGTTCTAAGGTTCAAAGAAACTTAATCTTTAATTTCATGGTCTTAAGACCTTAGTTCATTATAGAAATGGGTCATGGGTCATGCCTCTTATTGCCATTGAATAAAGTATAATTTTCTTACATACTTATAACTGTTAAATACCCATCTTACCTCAAAAATACTTGTAATTCCTGTCCTAATTAAAAGATACCTGAATCCATTGTTAATAATTATGTGAGTATAAGAGTGCATTATCTCACACATACATACATGCGTAAATCATGTATTTATCCCTTACGGGGTAGACCGAGCCTAAATTAACGAGACCTAAAGGCCGAGTTTAGCATGATTGTGGGTGTATAGATGGAAAGGGGAATCAAAATAGTGATGGGTTCCTAGACACATTACCTATAATATTGATTCCTATGATTTTCACCCTTGATGGGCTTTTACCATCTGCGCGGGATGAGAAGCAACTGGTGCATTCTATGTTTTTTCCTTAATTGGAAAGAAACACACATGTTTAACTCAGAAATTGTAAGTAAACATACCGCAATGGCATAGTATAGCCTATGAAAAGAGACTGGATTATCAACAGCTTATTTATCTTAAGTTCACAAAATCACAGAAGCTATGCTAGTGTGTAGGACTTTGTTAAATTAATTTTATATTTTATCAGTCCCATATGTTCCATTCATTCATATTTATGGTGTAAGGTTTAGCAAAGGTACTCAAACCTAAAAATATTAACATAATATTCAAAAAGTTTTACTAAAACGTGTTATCAAATTAAACAGTTAGTAATGATATATCTTACTGCTCAATTAAAACAGTAATTTATAGTTAACTAGCTTCTGCCCGCGACTTCGTCTGCATAGAATTATACATAAAACCTTCCTCTTGAATCACTCTATCTATTAAAAAAAACGCATCAAAATCCGTTGTTTAGTTTTGAAGATATAAGCATACGTAGGGACATAGGGACAGAGAAAGCGACTTTATTTTATACTATGTAGTGATTACACTTTGATGACCGGATACAAAAGTGTTTAGTGACCCTGACTATAAACCTAGAAGTCCTGTGTTCAAATCCCAGTAGGAGCATGCATTTGTATGATGAATATGAATGTTTGTACCCGAGTCATGTTGTATG
Source organism: Pandemis cinnamomeana (assembly GCA_932294345.1). Lineage (NCBI taxonomy): Eukaryota > Metazoa > Arthropoda > Insecta > Lepidoptera > Tortricidae > Pandemis > Pandemis cinnamomeana. Next base: position 5,353,381 of record OW028717.1, read on the forward strand.
TATTTTTTATTGACAAAATAATAAATTATTTACACATATTCTATAAACTATACATAGAAAGACACATTAGAAAGTAATCCTTACTAATCCTTACTATTCCTTACTATTCCTTACTAATATTATAAATGCGAAAGTAACCCTGTCTGTCTGTCTGTCTGTTACCTTTTCACGCTTAAACCGCTGGGCCGATTTAGTTGAAATTTGGTATACAGATAGTTTGAGTCCCGGGAAAGGACATAGGATAGTTTTTATCCCGGAAAATTGCATAGTTCCCACGGGATAGCACAGCCCAAACCACTGGAATTTTTCAAATTTAAGGCGGAACAAAGTTCGCCGGGTCAGTTAGTAACAAATAAAAATGGAAGACTTATAAATTAATTGACTATGAAAGGGCAGCACCATCATCAAAACCAAACAGCTTCGCTGCTGGCTTCCATTTATGGCGGGTGCCTGTTGTATGTATTTATCTACATTATATTTATATCTATAACTAAATGTATAACTGTTTCATCTGTTGCCTCAACTCTAGAACGAGAGCGCACAAGAGTCGCGTCGCGCGCGATATTTTTTTTTTTTTTTTTTTTTTTTTTTTTTTTTTTTTTTTTTCTTTTTACTCATCTACAATCAGTCACCAGACTTTAATTAGATTTTTTGTAGGCCTATATCATTGAAGAGGGACTGGACCATTGCCCAGTTCTCTTTCAGTCAGGGAGCACATGCGCCCGTTTCAGTCTTTTGGTTGTGCCTGCATTTAGCAGCATGCTCGCCAGAGGGTTGGGGTGAATATTCAACCTCTCCTTATGCTTTATCTTGTAGCGGTCGATCTCTTCAGCAACTGTTGGTATCTCCAGGTATTCATGGATTTCAGTATTTCGGGCAAACCAAGGTGCGCACGCAATTGTTCTGAGTATGTTGTTTTGAACTCTTTGGATGCATTGTATGTTCGATTTGCTTGCAGTTGACCAAAGCTGGATGCCATATAGCCATATAGGTTTTAGAATGGCGCAATAAATCATCAATTTATTGTCGAGTGATAGTGCAGATTGCCGGCCCAACAGCCACAGCAAATTTCTGAATCGATTGTTGATATCATCTCTTTTGCGCTTTATGTGGGTTTTCCAAGTCAAGCGTCGGTCCAAGTAGAACCCCAAGTATTTGACCACCTCTGTCTCTGGCAAGGTTTCTGTACCGAGTGTGACGGACGGACAATCACCTTTTTTGAGCGTAAATGTGATATGGAACGACTTTGGAGCACTTGCTTTTACACGCCATTTTGTGAGCCATTCATTTGTAACATTTAATTGCTGTTGAAGTTGACTACTTGCTTGACCTGCATCCTTGTCGCATGACATAAAAGCAGTGTCGTCAGCAAATGTTGCTATGGTGATATTGGATGTAAAAGGGAGATCACATGTAAAAATGTTATATAATACAGGCCCAAGTACAGAACCTTGTGGCACTCCTGCCTCGCAGGTATACAGTTTGGATCTGGCTTCTTCTTGTTTTACTTGAAACTGTCTTTCAGATAGGTAGGAGGCCATCAGTGGGAACACTGAGTGCGGGAGATACTTTTTGATTTTATACAAGAGGCCTTTATGCCAAACCCTGTCAAATGCCTGTTGGACATCCAGAAACGCCGCTGAACAATACTCCTTATCTTCCAGACATTGCCTGATTGTTTGGTAAACTCTATGCACTTGCTCAATGGTCGAATGGTGTTGTCGAAAGCCAAATTGGTGCTGCGGAATCAGTCCATTTTCATCCAGGCACGTCTTCAGTCTTGCTAGAAATATTTTCTCCCATAACTTAGACAATACAGGTGTTAGGCTTATAGGGCGATACGAGGAAGGATTTTCAACTGATTTTCCAGGCTTATGAATCATCTTTATCTGTGAAATTTTCCAGTATATGGGAAAGTATCCAATGCGAAGTATTGCATTGAAAAGAATGGTCAAAAACACAAGGCACTTCCTGGGCAACTCCTTCAGTAGTTTTGGGGTTATCAAGTCGTACCCGGGAGCCTTTTTTGGGTCTAATTTGGCTATTTCCTTTGAAAGTTCCCTGGGTGAAACTGGTGGCAGAGGTAAGCATAGTTGGAGATCCTGGTTAAGAATCACATCAATGTGCGGATCTTCAATGTGATCACTTACATTAGGTCTGAAAACTGAAGCAAGATAGGTTGCAAACGTTTCAGCTTTCTCTGAATTCGTACGAGCCCAGGAAGCACCAGCTCTAATGGGAGGAGATGATTGCTGAGGTGACGTCTTCAAGACCCTGGTAGCTTTCCACAATGAGTGATCTCCCAGTCCTGTTGGGGACAGTTGTTCCAGGCTTCGTTTTAGCGTTTCGTTTTGTGCATCCTTAAGTAGGCGCGCGATATAGACATATTTTTCTTACTGTTATGTCTAGAAAGAGACAGGTAGTCTATCTCGCGCGCTCTCTTGCTAGCCGGCCAGGTCCCATAGTACAAGCTTTACTTAGTTTGGGACTAGTTCAAATGGTGTGATTTTGTCCCATATTTATTTGTTTATAACTAATGGGAGTCCCAACTGATATCTACTATGACTATGACATATTGGTAAATGGTTTTGGTACTTACTGACTTTGACACAAACGTGATCCAGTACATAGCCTGCATGTACATAGGTACCTTGCGTAAACAAGCTAAAATGCTATCTCTTAATTTTAATTTATGTACAATTTTTTTAGGTATATGTATACATACACAAGGCCACGTTTAGCATGATTGTAGGCGTATAGGTGGAAAGGGGAATCAAAAAAACAAATTTATGTATACTTGGAAACTATTTAAATAGGTATACTTTTGGACTGTGACTGAGTCAGTTAGTGAACTGTAAGAATACATTTTTACATATATGCTAAATAAAACATAGGAAACAGATTCATGAAAATATATTACTCAGCAGCGGAAAATGTGGCCCTTGTAATGTATGCAATATACCTAGGTAATTTTAATGTATGCAATTAAGATGGGGAGTAAGATAGGGAGACTTCGTCTGCGTATAAACCTTCCTCTTGAATCACTCTATCTATTAAAAAAAACCGCACCAAAATCTATTGCGTAATTTTACAGATATTAGCAGACATAGGGACAGACAGACAGCGGAAAGCGACTTTGTTTTATACTATGTAGTGATGTAATTTTTTCTGTCATTATGTTCATCCGATAATGGTCTTTTGACTGATTGAAAATAAAAAATAAGAAGTTATTATGTAATAGCCACAGAGCCAGGATATGTACGGTCGAATAGAAACGGAATCACGTACGTCTATGGAAGTTTTTTTCATGCAATCCTGGATTAATTTCTTTGGCAGTTTTATGAACATTTGCAGTGAAAAGGTTCCACAGAGGTAGGTAAGTAATTCAGTTTTTTCACTGAATGCTTCTGATTTCTGCGCCTCCGGTGAAACTGTCTGGGACGCCCCTTATCCCCTCAATCGTCTTTGAGTTTAAAAAAAGGTACACGGTACAAGATCACTCGAAAGTGGTATAAATCAGCTTATATCTGCAAAACTACAGCTCTAATCAAAGTTTTGACTAGTTCACAATATTAATGAGAGCTGTGATTGTCTTCTCATCATCATCAGCCTATATTAGTCCACTGCTGGACATAGGCCTCCCCTAATGAGCGCCATAGCGCCCTGTCTTCAGCTTGACGCATCCAGCATCTGCCTGCAGCCTTTCCCAGATCGTCATCCCACCTGGCCGGAGGGCGTCCTACACTACGTTTGCCGAGTCGCGGTCTCCACTCAAGAACACGTCTTCGTCTTCTATGCTACTCGTATTTCAAATCCAGCACAATTTTTCACCACTTGGTACAAATTTTTCAGTGGTATTTTCACATATGTGCTTTCAAAAATTGCCCCCCTGTACCTGAAGAAAAACCGCAAGGTCAATCCCCAGTATCACACGAAACGAAGACGTCAACTTTAACCTTCTCAACACCAACTACATACATCAGCACCCCAGGTTCAACGCCAACGACCTATATTTTCGTCCATTAGTTCAATGCTAGGGCAACCTTCGTTCAATTGACTTTAGGTTCAACATGAGACATCGCAATAAAGAAGTCTGGCGTATGGGTGACGTCTCTTTTATTTGACGTGGCGGCGGAAAAGTTAAACTCAGGTAATCTAAACTGTTACTGAAATCGACCATTTTCTCTTCTTCTTTTTTAATATGGCCCCATCGATCGATGTGATGATTTCACCAATGTCAAAGTAATAAATATAGTATTCAAGAATCTTACGACAAAAATGTCGGCAACGTTGTATGGTAGAACACAGTCAAAATACCCCTCCCCCCCCCTGTCGGGCTCTTAGCCAACGGATAATGATATCCCGCAGAATCTGCCAGGAAATCATTAATCGATGCCCAGGGTGCACCGGGCCAAGCACTGCTCTTCCCCTCGGACGGATCCAAAAATTAAGAGCAGCTCTTGACCACACGAAGGTAACCCGACTCCGATCATTTTCTCTTCCGTAACTGTCGCAAAACTTAGGAGTAATGGGAGTAGGTACTGTACGTATCTACATACTTTGTCATTTTTGGCGTAAGATTTGTAATACCTCTGCAACTCGTTTAACCTGTATTATTTATTTTTATCTGTAACATCAGTTTATAGAGCATTGTATGTGTATTTCGATAAAATTTGTCTCTCTAGATTTCATATCTGTAAAAAAAGCGGTTTTTTTTCTATTATACAAACATGGAGCCAAACTCTGTCGTTCTCGTGCTTATGTAAGTATTTTCTATATACATACATATAATAAAGCTGAAGAGGGTCGAGATTATATATATGGAGTTTCTTAAAAAATAATAGGCTGGGGATACTTAGAATCGATATATCTAAAAATAAAATTATATACCTCATGTGTCAGAAAAAGTTAAAATGTAACAAACTGTCATCCATCAATTTGTATTTTATTTCAACAAGAAATTTAATACCGAATTATGCTGTCTATATATCCTGTATGTATATCCTTTACTGGTAGACAGAGCCTGAGGTAACAAAACCTAAAGGCCACGTTTAGCGTGATTGTAGGCGTATAGTTGGAAAAAGGAATCAAAATAGCGATGGGTTGCTAGCCGCATCGCCTACAACATGATTCCTAAGGATTTCTCCCATACCCTCGATGGGCTTTTACCATCTGCGCGGCACGAGAAGCAACTGGTACGTTCAATGCTTTTCCTTTGCTCCCAGACCACCATGGAAGCATAGCAATTGATATAAATACTACCAACTTTCTTACCAAGCAATAAACGATTACTGGTTAGAGCCAGTTTGGGTAGACCCAAACAGCAGAATATAATACCTACATACAAGCCGTTATTGTAGATATAGGTGCTGTATCTACAGCTGGTATACTGATAGCATAGATATGTAATTTCATCGATTGCAACCTGGATAGGGTCAGATAGGTGCTCCTGACCTGACCTAATTAAATATAGGACACATGCACGCTCATAAAATACGACATTCCCTATCTAGGTGACAAGGTAAAAGGTTGCAGATAAGGCGGGGTGACGCAAATTTTACATCATGATGAAATTTGTGTAGAATTGTGTATTGTTAATATAATTCTTAGATAAACAGCAAACACTCAAGTAGGTACACAACTTATACATAACGCACAAGGCGATGTCTGCCAAAATTTCGACTCAGTCACGTTACTGTTTTAGTATCTGAGCCTCTAGTGTAAGTTTTCGCATATGAAACGTTTCGAACGCGTTCACGTAAACGTCTCAATTACTATGGAAAAATTGGCAGCGCCACTTGCGGATCGAAACGGCAACAAACTGTTCTCATAGTATTTGACATTTGAACGCAAACGCGTTCGAGACGTATTTTGTGAACGAAAACCTACACTAAGCATACTGGCTGACCAGCCAAAGGTCGTTATTTGCAAATCTCGAAAAACGTACGGTTGTACGTTCGACCAAATACCTAAGTGGTCTATCCTATCACATTTCATCAATTTTTTTTCTAATGAACATGTCGCTAAAGTTGAACTTTCAAGTTGACAGCCACATCTTTTCAACATTAAATTTTATGACGTGCAAAAGATTGTCGATCATACATAGGGTGGCAGACCGCATATTTTCCTAATACCACCAGCCTCCAACTCGACAATTATCGGTGACAAGTGACAATTCGAATTGCGATGCGTGGTCAATATAGCTGGATAATAATTTTTTTTAGGTAAATAGGTAAGTTTAAAAAACTAATATTGTTTTCTTTTGTTTCAGGCACATATGAAATTCCCTCCAGATTATCCATATTCACCGCCTTCTATTAGGTTTTTAACAAAAGTCTGGCATCCAAATGTTTATGAGGTAAGTACAGAAACATCTTTCGACTTTACTTGGTTAGAAATGTGCTGAATTATTGCAATTATAATGTATAGTTAGTTATTTAAGGGCTTGCAAAAAATTAATTATCTACCTTGAAAATAATTTCATGTTTATTTTTCAACCTCGGACAGAAAAGCTCTTTTGTTTTCACAAATTCATATTTAAATAGATATGCTTTCAAATTGAACAATTATTTAAATTTCACCAGAAACGATTTGTTTCTCTGTTTCTCGGAACGCCAGGAAAATCATTAAGAATAATATCAGTTAACTCATTATTATGGACCACAATTGTGCCCCAATCGATCCCCGCCTAATAACAAACAAAATCAGGCACAAAAGATTTAGTTTAATTAAATATTTCTAAACTAGTACAATAGCCTTTCAGACTCGATTATTTGCTGCGAAAACGGCTAGAACAATAGCAATTGTTAGTGCAAGCCCCATTTATGTATACTTTAACATTACTGCATTATAAACGTATTAAAAAAAATAAACTTTAACTACTCAAAAAAATACTCAAAATACTCAAAAAAATAACAAGTTGTTAGCCGGACAGAGGTTTATAATTTTTAAACAACTTTCAAGTCTATGCAGGAATGGTAAAAAGTTATTAATTAGAAAAATACTCGCAGATATAGGGATTTTCACAATGTAAAACAACCAAATCATAGAATAACAAGGTTTAATTAACACACACACACACACAGTACAGGTACAGTAATATTATTAAATGTATAATTCAGTATTTTTTGTAGTATGCTTAATTCAAATTGTATAACATGAAGCTCTAGATATAAAATATTTTTGTTGCTACGCCCTTGCAGGGTGTCACATCTGTACTACTTTATGATTATGATTTCCACCTTTATACTGTAATGTGACTTGCAATAAACGATTCTATTCTATTCTATTCTAATTAAACAGAGTGTAAACTATATTATTTCTGCCAAATCCGTATCGACCTATTATTCTGCCCCCATTGTTGGTAAACCTTTACCAATTTTCGTGATTCATTGCTTTGAATAGACAACCAGCCTCATTAAAAATACATACCTAAATAGAATGAGGTTAATGTAACGTGTTTGATTTAATTTTAAACGAATGACACGATTGCCTCAGATTAGGAACATGATTGCCGCGCTTGTATATTTCGGTGACCAATCCGGTACCTAAGGGTCCACGAAGAAGAGAGCACTGAATATTGGAAATTTTAAATCATAACATCTAGTTTATCGGTCGCATTTTTAAACATTTCCAGAACTTGAATGGTCCAATTGGATTTTCAGAAATAAGTTATACACAGAATTTTGGTTCGCGTTTTTTCAGTGAATATGACAAAAATAAAGGGTGAAAAGTCCTATATTTTCTACCGTAAAATTAAATGGTAATGTGCTACACCCTCAGAAAACAAAAGACTTGATACAGAAGAAGTTTCGTGCAACTCTAAATTTTATTGTGTTAAAGAATTATGTAGTCTGTTCAGAATGGTTCAGAACGATACGCAGAAGGTATAATCAGCACAAAAACAACTTGACCGTGCAACTCCGCCGCGCCATAAAGTAAAATTTTATACATAAATTGATTTCAACGACTACGCCCATCGAACGTGCCCATTTTCGACTACAATACAAGAATAAATTATTACCATTTTTAGTTCAAGGTTAGTTTACTAGAACAAACTTATTAGAATCATTGATACTTAAATAATTTCGAATCACGTAATTGTACGAGTAACGCCAAGGTCTTTAGAAATTAATCGCATTTAACTTATATGAAGTTGATACTCTTCAATGTACAATGTCATCGTTAATATCGTTATTGCAATACCACTAGGTAACCTAACCTAACCAAATTAGCACAAAAACTTATACAATTGTTTCACGTGTGTTTAACACGTGTCAATTCATGAAATACTGTAGTTTTAGACATAATATGTTATGTGATGATTTCGGCAGTTTATTTCCATTTTTGTCTGCTGCTTACATGGAAATTCCTCAATTTGGCCAAATTAGAACCCAAAATCCCGTTTAATTTACAACTTGTTTAAAGCTCTTTCTGATTTTTGTTTGTCTTGTTTATTAGACCGGTGCCAAGAATTTCTGTAAATGCTGGTGTACATTCAGTTTCTTGACATAAATATCAACTTTACGTTACTGACTGCCTAAAAACCACGACAACCATTTTTCTAAGCAATCAGTATGAAAAAATTGATACTTCTGTTAGTTTACCAATTATACCTCTGAAAACTGGTTTTGTCCAGTAAAATGGCAACCCTAATAAAACTAGGCTTCACTTTTTAAACTTTCGAGTATTTCGTTTGGCAGTTACCGTTAGCGTCTAGAAACGCTCACTCAATATGAATTGCGGGGTCATCAACAGCGACTGATTCACCGTGTGACGCAGTCCCCGCCTCAACACAAATTACACAAAAACTGATAGTTCCAAATCGCCTGCATCTAGAAGGTTCTCTCCTCGAAAATTTCAAGACATGATTTTTGACAGATATTCCGTTAAGTAGAATGATTGCAGTGTGAATGAAATTGCACTGTGCCATAATTTAAACACCCAATCGTGCGTACATATTTGTCAAGTAAGAAAAGTCGCTTCGAACTCAGTGTTCGTTGTCTATGTTTTAAAATGAAATCAATATTATGAATCTGGCTCCATCAGTTGCAAACGTGCGATTCGTTATAGGTTCTTATTCGTACCTGATTTCCTTATTCATAAATAAATCATCGTGTAGTCAATCGTCCACACAAAGTTCCATATTGAAACAGGATGTTAAGTAGTGCCTACATATTGTAAAAGAGGTTGAATGACCGCCGCATTCAGCGCTAACGATGGTAACTAACCAATAATCTTTGTTTATATGTTCCCGCTTAATATTTAAAAGACATGTGACGGAGCTCATTATCTGCAGTTTATGTATTTGAATTCATAATAACGACTGTGATAAGATAGTCATGTTGCGTTTGAAACGGGAAAATAAAATCGCATCAGAGACAGACTCCTAGCGTTGAATGTCACGTCACAGTTCAGTGCTTTATAGCTAGATGCTATCTGGCGCAATGTCACCGAGCGTTTGTTTTCATTTCCTTATTGAAATCGCGAATTTGTCCGTTCTTGGCACTCCCCCGGCCTTGGGGTAATTAACCTTATTCTCGGCGGGCGACCAGCGGCGCGGTGGTCGCTCTGAACTTGTGCTACATTCACACGCGCATCTTTAAATATCTGTTCAAAGGCCCACACTTATCCTTACGAACTACTTCCGTGCCAACATTTCAATCACATATCTTCACACCACGTGACTAGTTTTTTAGCGTCTGCCTCGAGATGATCTAGCCACGCTATACTTTTTGTCTATATTATCGTTGATTGGATTGATTCACACCGGGCACTCAATTGGCTGGCACATCATACTTCAACAAGACTTCTATGCAAATTCATACCTACATCACATTGTTACCAATAATGGTAGTACATTTTTAAGCAGCGCATCCACGCGCGGAAGTGGAGGGGTGTAAGACGAGAAAATCCACCAATAGCAAAGCAGCCCTGGGTGAGGCTAGGAAAATGAACTAATGCTTCTTGTAAAAAACAGTATTCGAAGCGATATCGCATTTTATCTCATCTCATAACTTATATCCGCGGCTTCGCCCCCTCGGAAGACTAAAAAATATACTAGGTCCTATTTCATAGGAATTACAAAATATCTCTTCTGACCTGTATGTATGATACACGATATATTTCTGGCAAAGTCCTGTCAGTCAGTCAGTCACGCTGCTGTTCATACATGGATACTTATACACTTCCGTGGATAATGCGTCAACGGACCTTAACCTGTGGCCATGCCCGCGACCGTGAATGTCTTGGCTTGGCAGACAAACTACATTTACATCTAAAATATTAGCACTTCCCTGCAAACTATTGCGGCGCATTTACATTTTTCTACGTGATTTTCCTAGCCCATTCGTCCGGTATAGCTATCCGATTGTTTTAAATGTCAGTCTGTTTTTAAAAAGTAAGCAAAACCATAAGCTGGGCTCAGCGACTTCACAAAGCTACTTTTTTTGCGCGGTTACGACCTGCTATATGTAGGTAGGTACCTGAGCATCCGGGATACATCCTTTAGACAGTTAGGCATGACTGGTCGCATCACTCGCAGCTTTGCGTTTCTAAGCCACAAAAAAAGCAAAGCTCTTGGAGTATGAAACCACCCAAAACGGTTTTACTGGTGATCAAACTTTTCCCAGAATCGTGTTGCTCAGGTATTTCAAGGAATACTGCCACTTTCATGATATTTCTGGCAGTCTTGGACAGTTTGGTTGGAAGTGTTTCCCGATTTAGAGGTCAAGACACACGTATTTTCTTTGTGAGAGAGCGCGCAGTGAACCGGTGGCATATTTTTAGCCGAGGGCGACGCTCGCGGCATAAGCGAGGCGTTTCTGACTATCATCGCGTCTTTATTCACTACTACGAATTGTTGCGAAACGTTTTTATTCACAACAGTTTCTAGCATATTCCTGTGACGTTGGATTATTCATGCAGTGAACTCGTAGGTACAATAGGATGGGTGAACCTCTGTTAAATATTAATCTGTGCCTTTTTGGCTTACAGTTACATAGTTAGTAAAAACTAAGGTTTCAATGATTTCTTCGTAATTTATACGTAGCATTTTATATGGCTGTGTATAAAACTTCCATTTATCCAAAAACTCATACTTTCACATAAAATTATTGCGATGGTTACTGACTGATTAATTACTTGTTATGATCCTTTGCATATAAAATGTTAGTAACAGAACAAAAGAAAAAATCTAGGTGAAATACACCATTCCATTTCAAATATCGACACGCATTTTCGAGTATTATGACATGAACCGTTGTTGACATACGAGATCCGGATGGAAAAATATACCTGTATTTTGTATGCTCCATTGTAACAGTCTACACTCAGCTCAATGGGACAAAGACAATTTCGTTACTGGGTTAACATTTCCTGAGGCAGAACTAAAGTTACATTGTGGAACCTTATCACAGTTATCATAGTAAATTTCTTAAGACCGTAATAAAATTTAAAGCGATACTCTCTTGTTAGTAAACACATGGATCACTAACCTCGGCCTTTTCTCGAACCTTCTGAAGGCCGAGAAAAGAAAAGGAAAACGAAGATTGCTTCATGGTCATGATTGGTTGCCGGACCGTAGACCGTAGGACTGATCGACGCAGCGCTTCTGATTGGCCGCTTCTGTTTTCTGACAGAAAAACTCTCAGGAATATTTCGCCCAGCCAGACTTAAGTCCTTAAGACTGGAGCCAAATGAATGTACTTTCATGGATTGGAGAGAGGTGAAACGCAATTCACAACTCGAAAAAGGCTTAAGCTGAGACCAATTCGCGTAATTTACGCTACATTCGATTTCATATAAAAGTCCTATATTTTATATCGTTAAGCATGACCATGTGGAGCAAATAAGACTTTGGTGGGAAACCGAATGAAGCTTAAATTAACAGTGATACAACTACCTACACAAAATACCTTTGTTTGGCTTTAGTTTATGAAATAAATGGTTGTTGCCCGCCACTTCGTAGCCCCGGAAATGTACAATCTGTTCCGATGTCCGATCTGTTAATCGGGAGAAAACTTTATTGAAATCCATTTGGTACTTTTTGCGTGAAAGAGCAACAAGCATCCAACCTCACGAAGTCTTCGCATTTGTAACATGAGAATAATAGTTTTTCAATGTTACCCAAATAATGTCTTGGCAAATAACAAGTGACATTGACAATACACGCAGGTAACAACCTAAATAGTCCAAATCCTAGCTATTTAGTCTGTAGGAACTTTGCCAGCGTGCTCATTTGAGAGCGTCGCCGAGACCGTTAGGCGACTTTCACTGTTCTATTGTAATACGCATTTAGTTCCACTGACTATGGAATGAAATTATATTGACAATAGTCTCAGAGAATATGCCGCGTTTATTACAAATACTAAACATGAAAGAAAAGCTGCAGAAACAGGCAAAGGAGCAGTTAGTATACCTCACGCTACCGCTGCGGCTGCTTTGGACTACTGCGCTGAATTTGATCAGTTTCTTGTCGTATATGGCAACATGCGATGGTTACTTTTACGGCAGCAAAAATAATTTATAGTCCTAATTGATCTAGAGACTGGCATTATGTAAATATTTCCCACTCAAATCTAAAAACTGACTCGTTTAGATCTCATACATTTCACTGTAGTGTATCCGCTTTAATATCCAATCCATTGAAAATTAAGACCCATGGTGTCGGTCTGTTCTGTACATACATATTTGTTTACATCTTTAGCCATTTACATTACACTATGCAATGTTTGAAACGAATCTGAGCTGATACGTTCATTGTTCTTTTGTCTAACTAAATTCTTTAAGGCTCTGTTAAAAGTTTGTAGTCGGGACCAAAATTAAAAGAACTAGTGTGACAGATCAGCAATCACATTTGTTGTCATTGTTCAACTATTGATTTCTTGACATGTAAAAAACATCGCTCTCGATATTAGTTGTTTGGTTTTACCAAATATTATGGATTATGCAGGTAAATATTTGAAATTACAACATTACTAGTCATTTTGTTGACATAATTATTTACGCATAATAATGAAACAACTTTAAAAGCAGGTAAAAAATAGTGTTTCGAATTTATGTTGTTTTGCCCAAGAATTTTTGCAACCTTTTGAGTTACATACAAAAAACTTTAATGGGGCAATGATGTTGCTCAGCTATCATCCTCCTCCATCCATCCTTAACGCAAAACCTAATAATAGTGTACAGTGTAGGAATCAAATGACTGATGCGAATTATCAGGTCTTCCATTTCAGGCCGTGCATTGGTGACACCCTCAGGTCGCACCCGACTATAGCCAAATTACGCTCACCACGTATATCCAAATAATTAATTTAAAAAAGAATGTAATTTCCCATTTCAAAAGTTCACAACTATTGGATTCATTAACTATTACTATCACCGTCTCTTGTTGACTGACCGATCCCAGCACAAACCCGTTAGCTGAGGTCAACTCAACGGAATCATGCCCTTTATGTACAAAGCAGTAGAGTCCGTTTCGTTTTAATTGGCACATTGGACGACCTCGATAAAAGATGTGTTCTAGGCCTACAGGCACATCGGCGGTCGATGTAGGTGCTCGGTACTCTAACCGCCAACGATGCTAACGGTTATGCAAAAGGACACTTACGACTCAGAGATCCCAATTAGGTAGTGTAAGTAATATTTTTTTTACATTCATCATCAGTGATAGCTACTGGTAATGGACTGTATAAAGAGTAAATGGAGGATGATGGCAACACCCTCTAAACGTAATAATATTTAATTATTTAAAGCCAAAAGTTATATGACAGTATTTCAAACACAATGGTGGCACAAGGCAGACTGACTGAAGGCATATACGTTGACCCGTATCAAAAGAATACATTGGAGCAGTCTAGGTGCTCAAAAATATCTGAGTGCGATTGATTGCATTGTTGTTGTCTATCGCGTAAGTGCGTGTTCAAATATATTTAAGCATCTAGATAAGAATATACATAAGGAAAATATATTTTACACTAATATTAATTAATGTCTCTTGAATGCGGCAGTTAGTATTCTATTTACTTATCTCAAACGCCAAGATATCTGCTTCGAAGCCACATGGCATGAGCTCTTATGAATGCTGTTAATTACAGTATCTCTTTTTATTACAAGCTTGTATTTAACTTGCAACGTATGTATGTGTATGTTTGTCCGGGTGGAATCCTGCGACTCAATTTTGAAGCAGATAATCTTCAACCGATTGAGCTGAAATTTTGCATACTTATGTAAGTCGGATGACAATGACAATACAATAATCTGGTAGTGGAATTCTGGTGACCTAGCCAGGATCGTGTCCGCAGGAGGGAACTTTTCAACGGTTGGTCCGATAGACTTGAAATTTGGTTCACACATACGAGTATGTAAGACGGATGACAATGCAAGTACAGTGAGCAAATTTTTGTCAGGAACTTATTGTTCAGTCAGCATAAGGTTGTAAAACCAAATGTTGCTGCTTCCCTCTCTACTTTAATTGAAATTAACGATATTTCGTAATATTCCATTAATTAATTTAGACTGCAGAGCGTGGCAATGAAATAGACACAAGCACAAGTTACACAGACACTCAAAAAACATAACCCTCGTGACGCAGTCCGGTAAAAAAACTTTACATCTGATTTTGTCATAATTACTCCATTTGCGCACTTAAGTAATTAACTAATAAGTGTTTATAAAATCTCTCACCATCTACTATCTAGGTCATACGATTATTCGGAGTAGGCCACAGCTTTCTGCGCTGCCACCAGAAGGAGAGGTCGTCTTTACTATAGCTACTTACTATCTCTGTCAGGCTCAGATCTATAAAAAAAGGCGACATTTTCTAAAACCGGCATTAAATGGTGTCCATGACAGTGGTAACCTTGCAGCTTCCTAAAATCCAAATTATCGTTTTTTTATATCAGTTTTCATCTTGCGTCTATATATTTAATTAAACTCTCATTTCATGTCACGTAACTTGTACCGGCAAAGCCTTCGCGAGCCGAGCAAATTGCAAATACAAATGGGGTGGTGATAACGATAATATCGCATTTTTCCTTAATCAAGGGCGCGTCGGAGGTTAACCGCTCGCCCATGTTCCGGTATCTCCTTTGAAAGACGCGGAAACGTGTCAGTAGCTTCAAAGAACTCTATGCTAAAATCTAGTCACTTCCGAGACTTATTTATTATATTTTACCCATATACCTACATCAAGTGTACGAACTATGCAGTTTCTCAAAAAATGCGAGTATTAGCTGGTCGAATTTGAGTTACTTACTCTCTTTTACATCGTTCCACCATATTCTCTTATGGTTGATACCATAACGCACACACTATTTTTATACGCACGCCTACATTGTCGTAGGTCTATAAGTCGTTCAACATTTTATGAAACCAGTTTCTAGCCAGAACAAGAAGGATTTCTCTTCTTGACAGATGACGTTTTTGAAAGCGTAAACGTTTTTATAAAAGCGATAACAGATCTGCACGTCGATGACCAGAGTTATTAAAGTCAATTTCGGTAGCGAATATAATATTTCGCGATATTTACTCAATTACGTGGTTATATATAGTCATACTCTCCCTTTCTAATTGCCTGGCGACCAATGGGAGCGACTATAAAATTTAACGATGAATAAATTTACTCAATAATACATAATGTTTAACAAGAAGCCCTAGTTTCTTGAAGCAAGCGTTCGTACACGTAAGTTGTTATGACGATTTTAGGTAATCAGTAAGCCGGTAACAATGGATTTTATGTAACGCACCTGGTTACGCACTAACGCAAAACGGAAACTCAATTTCATATCTGTTAAACTGAGAAACGGATCGTAAGAAATGAAACTCGTTGTAAAATCGAAAGCTGAAGTTTCTGATCTAAAAATAATCGTGAATGAACACCAGTGAAGCTGGTGGGTACCCTGTCTACTTTAATTTAGACACGGGTTATATATGAATTAGCAGAAATTGTCTGTTGGTTGGTGAGTCAATAACGTTATTGCTCCAACTGCTGCGCCATTCGTATCCGCTACAATATGTAATTTATGGCCACAATTTCGCTTGCACAATTTCCAATGGTAGTTTTCTTTCTCCACGTTTTCCATTTTCGCAATGAAACAGCTGTGCAAAGGGATCATTTTGTCGCTTTCTTAATTCACATTTCTTAGTCTTGACCTCACCCTACTAGTTTTGCAGTTATCTCGCAGTGCCAGTTCCGCGCGAAGTAGGTCGCTCAGACACTGCACGGTTCCCACAAAACGTTCTAACAGAATACGAACTAGTGAATGCAACTTTGACCCGCCAACGAAACTAAATTTAGTGCGATAATGTGTTCTAGTTATACCGCCATCAAATCTAGCGTAAACGTAAACGTTGCCTGTACTGTGAACGATACTGAAGAATATTCAATATCTAAATAATTCATTATATATTTATCTGTATAAATCAGCCAGCTCTGTAGAACTCAATGTCAGTTCGAATGGGTGTAAGTTTTGATTTCCTATTACGTGCACATGCAGTGAAATTGCCTAGAACCGCACCAAGCGGTTAGCCACTTCCTTCCTGATTCACACCGCTGAAGATTTCAAATTATCTCCCAGTGTTTGTATTATCAGTAAAAATTTCTTGGTTAATAGTTACTAGTTATAATATACTGAAACTAGAACACGTCGTATCAGTTGCCCATTATGTAGAGTAGACAACCTGATTATTTCCTCTATGCAGAAACATTATCTGGAACTGGGAGTAATTACGCATCAAGTTTGGCTGGGAGTCAAACCCGTATTTTAATAATACTACGACACTAAATTACACCAAAATCGTGTTAAGATAAATATGTTCCTAGGGATGTGTACTATTTTGGTTCAGTCGTCATTTATTACTGGTTTAAATAAATAAATAAATAAATAAATATCTTTGGACACATTACACCAATTGACCCAGCCCCAAACTAAGCAAAGCTTGTGCTATGGCTACCAGGCAACGGATAAACATACTTATATAATGTAGATAAATACATACTTAAATACATACAACATCCATGACTCGGGCACAAACATTCGTATTCATCATACAACTGTCTGCCCCTACCGGGATTCGAACCCAGGACCTCTAGCTTCATAGTCAGGGTCACTAACCACTAGGCTATCCGTTTAGTCTGGAAGCTCCGACTTTATTGGTGTTCAACTATCTCGCAAGTCTAGTCTAAAAACAGCCATATAAAAACACTGGACACCCTTCTGAGCCATCTCCTAATCTTTCCAGAACGGTGACCTCTGCATATCAATCCTGCATCCTCCAGTAGACGACCCTCAATCCGGAGAGCTTCCGTGCGAGCGTTGGAACCCCACGCAGTCAGTCCGCACCGTGCTCCTGTCCGTCATCTCGCTCCTCAACGAGCCGAACACCTTCAGCCCAGCCAACGTTGATGCCAGTGTCATGTACAGACGCTGGCGCGACTCGAAGGGGAAGGATAAGGAATATGAAAATATTATAAGGTGAGTTACAAGCAGTTCATTGATATGTGTAATTTTCCCAATCCGCGCTAGGCCCGTGTGGGAACTAGCCTAAGCCAAGCCATCTCATTCAGATGGGGAGGCCTATGCCCAACATTGGTACGTATATAGGCTGGAGATGATGAAGTTAAAAGAAATAAAATCGGATTTTTGGCAACGTAAACTAAATATGTTGACAGCGACATAAATCTACACATTACAAGATAGGCTGGCAACTTGCTAGCAGCTAGGTTTAGGCTAGCGAAAACATACATTGGTCGTCGAATTCGTCGCTTTGCTATATACAAACATACATACATAAATCACGTCTTTATCCCTTATGTGTATTATTAATGCAATATACGTGGTTCTTGTAAGTTAGGGAAATCGAAAGACAATGGTGATATTGATATAATCGTTGAAATACTTCAAATGATGGGCAGCATGATATGTCTGCGTCTGTAAATAATGATGCGCAGTTTACTGGCGTTTGTTATGTTATTCAATAGAAAATGTTTTTATATGCTAACAAAGCATCGATAAATCTCTTTCAACACGTTACACGTTATAATAATTAGCAGGAACTGACTGCGTAATTGGCGTAGTGCGATAACGATCGAATTTTACACACAATTTAATGTTTGAAATGTTAAAATAGCTTATACGAATAGGCTGTTATCTTTTTCGTTAAGTTCGAGGAATTTGAACGTTTAACTTTAGTTCTATAAGGCAAGGTTAGGCGAGAATTTGTCAGTGTTTACACTGTCTTATATTTCAATAAATGTTTGTGTTTGGCATGCGGTGGTAAATGGTAGATAACGATTTCTGGCGCCTTGCCTTAACTTTAATTGATTTTTATGACTATAACTTCATTATAACTCTATCTAACTCTGTCTTGAGCCAATCGTTTCTAGGAACTCATTATATCTCCCTTTCAACTATTCACACACAACGTACGCAGTAACTGACAATAGTACATCAGTTACAATTCTCACTAAAATAATCATATTGTTAATCGTTAATACATCAACGTCATCCCCAAATGTAACATCATTACCATTAAGTATAAAATTATTTATTTTTATCCCTTTGTTTACAGGAAACAAGCGCAGGTGGCGCGCGTAGATGCTGAAAGGGAAGGCATCGTTGTACCACTCACATTAGAAGACTACTGCATCAAAACACAAGTCAAGTCGGCGATGCATGAACCACACGTACGTATACCTATACATTGTCTACTTTTACGCGTTGATGATTAATATTTGACGGCTTAATTGCTTCAACTGATCCCAAACTACTTTCTGCAGCAAGTTTAACATTCTTTGTAAGAATAATTTCATCGTGTCGAATTCTTCTTTATGTTTTTCTTCTTTCTCGTAAGTAGGTTGCCTTGAGTACTAATCCATCTAATCTTTGTTAACTTGGATGAAATACTCTCAAAGCATATTGACGGCTTTGTTCCTTTTTAGTAGCATTTTGAATATTAGATTTACTTTAAGTGAAAGTTCTTTTAGGTGCATGGGTGGAATTTGAACCCACATCTCTAGGCAATTTAAGCAATAAGTACACCCAAAGTTTCCGTTTTTTTAAACCTTTTATAAATCTAAAACAGCTACTAAGCCGTAGACAGAATGTTAAATCGAAACAACTGCGTTTGTAGACAGACAGTCTAGACTTCGATAAAAAGGCAATGCCTTCCAAAGGTTGCAAACTGTCATTCTGGCCATTCTGCTAGTGTAGATCAGACACGCGTGACGTTATGGAAAGCAGCAAAACGTTTGCAATACGTATATAATCGATATCCGCTGCCAAACCAACGTCTGGCCTTGTTTGATTTTTCTTTCCATTTATAGCAGTTGCATGATCTTCTGTCTTGTACCTACTTAGTTCAGTCAATGCCGTCGCATACATCTTTATTCTATGCAGTGCATTTACCAGAAGGCTTAGTAGGTTGTAGCCTAGAGTGGCAAATAAGGCCAAAAAATCTTTTTTGTCTAACCGAAATAAAATATACATAATATTATACTATCGACGGTAAAAATTGTATAGCCTACTAGCGTCAGAGTGTAGACCCGCCACTGATTCTATTCAGTTCTTATTTTATGCGTGTGATGATAAATATTTTACGCAGTAAAGAAATTTACTAGGAAAAATGCAGTCTCTATGTTAAAACAAGACGTGCTCCCTTTGAAATGTCTCAGAAGGAAGTTTATAGTTTCTATCCCGCTGGTTGATACCAGTTTTTAAAATATTATAATTTCGTTCCTTCGTTTCATTATATTTATTCATTGAATTTATTAAAGCTTTGAGTAGAGATCGCAACAAGAGCTGCAAGTCTAGTAGATTTGCAGCAAAAAAATAAATGTAGTGCATTCATGTGTAGTTTGGACTATGAGTGTTAATTCAAGTGAAAGAATAACTTCATACTTATAACAAGAAAGTATATACAAATAGCTACTACTAACTAAGTACATAATGTAACTTCAAGTTTACCCATACACATTAGTCTTATAAAAAAATCTCTTCTTTTACTTTAACTTCGATTGTCCCGATATCATATTTATGGGAACCATACCCTGAGTCGATAAACCGTTCTTGATTTTGGCACACCTCTTTATCTTTTCGTCGAAAAATGTGTGAAAACATGTTATCGATAGAATCTATTTTGTTTTGATGTCGTAGTGGTTTGCACAAGTTCGCGCCATGAGAATAAATGGCACGTAAAATTCCCGGTTGGTGTAGTTTGAGTCTTAAAGACTTGTACATAAAGTAGGTATTTCTCCTATGCTTATAGTTTAGATGGAACTTTTTTATATCAAGTCCTCGAGCTGATATTTGCCATTTTACCAATGACGTGCAACTTCCTTATTGTTGGCCGTCATTCTGATGTGTTGGATGTAATGTTTAATTAACAAAGGCAAATTTATGTCTATGTGCTAGACAAAGACAAACTAATGTTAATAGCGTCTAGGAAATTAAATCCCTGAACTAATCTAACCACTTGTTTGACATTCCTTTTGCAACAGAGCGATATTGCCACAACTTCTAAAAAGCTATTATCTCAAATCAATATGTATAAACTAAACTCTTGAAGCATACGAAGCAGAGTTCACTTAGCTAGTAAGCATATCGATTTTTTAGGAACATACGTACATACATACCGTCACGCCTCTTTCCCACAGGGGTAGGCAGAGACTACAAGCCATTTAGGTAGAAGCTTTCTTAAAATAGTTACAATATAATCTGCATATATATGTCTAGGCTATTTATTGTGTCAATAAATAAAAATGATGCGTATTAAAAGATAGACACGGGAAAACTATAAACGAAACAAGTGATATAAGTAATTAATGATTTAGTAACAGTTTCCTCATATAATGTAAAGTTACAAGTTCTGGTAAATATTGTTAGAATAGTTAAAAAAATATCGCAATTTACCCTAATGTTGTGGCCTTCCTGAATTCGAATCCGGAACATCTAGCTTTGTAGTTAAGGTCACTAACCACTACGCTGGCTATTTAGAAAAAAAAACTCTAATTACACAAATAAACCAGCCAAATACGAGTGTAGCTAGAGTTCTTTATCTGACAGATATAAAACGTTATGAGCTACTGGCCATCTTGCAGGAAAAAAACAATCTCTATTTTGAATTTTGACACTAATTAATAGAGATTTGACTATTTCCAGCAAGACGGGCTTAATAGTTAACTAACTTAACTAATTAATAGCACAGATATCAGATATACCATAGATTAAACAAATGCATCTACTTCTCGTGTCTGAACCTCGACTAAGCGTCGAGGTTTGTTCCATACATTTTGACAATACGAAGACCATACGAAGACTGACTCGAGTTGAAGGCGCATCAGTGTTTTTGAATTGGTTTAGATTTCCCATCATTAAATTTCGGTCGCGGCGTCAGTAAAGTGGTAAAAAACATGGTTTTAATAGAAATCGTGATACTTGCGTAATCTATGGTAGGTATATCTGATGTCGGTGGTATGTATTTTCTGTATTCTCTGTCTTACCGAAGCCACTATTTTTTATAACTAGGTAGTTAGATAACCATCCGTTTCCGTTTCCAGCTGGACATGACAGATTTCTACGATGACGACTACGACGACCTCGACACCAGCGACGAGGAGCTGGAGGCGGGCGACGACGGCGACGACAGCGGCAACGGCGAGTCGTGAGGCGCGCCGCGGCCGCGCACGGCCAGCCGCGACCGGACCACTAGACATATTTAAACCGAATTCAACTGTCAAGCTACGTTCTAACCTAAAATTTTACGTTAACACTTCGACTACCCACTAGTGTCGCCGCAAAATCGATAGTTTTCCTATCGATAGTATCGTTCGTTTATTTAAAGCAATGCTATCGATTGTATCGATAGTATTGTACATAAAATTACGAAAACGATTGATACTACTGTAATAAAGGTAAACAGCGATTGTTCAACACTATCGATAGTATCAATAGTAAGTACTTAGTATTGTAGTCTATCAAAGTTATCGATACTATGGACTATGCTCAAACTATCGATAGTCTAACAACACTATCGAGCGGCAACACTACCATCAACTGTCTTCATCATTGTTGATCGAAGCTTAAGCTACATCCTAACTTAAATGTCACCTTCGTCTTTAACCATCAACAGTTTTCGCATGAACGCTACAATCTGATGGCGGATTTTTGAAATCACATGTATGAAAATACATTTAGTCTTGTAGCCTTAATCTTGTTAAATAAATACACATGTTAGATCGTTGTTCCACTTAAGTCATGTCCAATTATAAGACATTGGTGATTGAAGGGTTAATATAACATAGTATAGCTGTTAATCAACTGTTAAGCAAAAACAATAGTGACGTAATAAAATTTTAGGTTAGAAACTTGAGACGGTTTTAGATAAACACTAACCAGGCTTTATAAACTGCTGGCTTTACGCTCCAGAACCAAGAAAAAATTGATAAACAACATATTTTTTGGGTAGAAATCATCCAATGGTAGTCTAAAGTCAGCCACCTAAATGTCATGTTTTTATTACAATTAAAAGCAGGAAAAGAAAAGCAACTTATGAAGAAAATATTAACCATCAAAGTTCTAGGGACACTGTGGCTGTCTGAAATTTGTCTCTACCAACATCTTTTAAGAAAGAGCAAAATGAAGAACTGACTATATTTAGATAATTTTTCTTCTTCCTATTTTCCTTCACTACATCATGCCACCTACTGAGCTTGTGGCATAGATTACTAAAATAAAGAAAATATTATTTGTCGTCTCGACACCATCAAGAGAACATACGTAATTAATTAATATCAAATACTGGTACTGCATTATCACCTACCTACCACTACCGGAGTCTTTCTGAACTAGGCTTATGAAACCCATAGATATGTCTTCGTAAACGCTGGCGTAATTACTGTCTATATATGTTGCAGGACGCTTAGTTATTTCAGTGCGACATTGCACTGCACGTTAAAAATAGATACGTTCTCACGGATTAAATTAGACCGCAGTTACACAAGACAATTATCTATTCGCTGCGTTTGTCACATTAAATACAGCTGGTATATTCATATGTACAGGATAACCTCTGTAACTTTTCTATTTCATTCATAAATCTTTCACTAATAAAAAGGTACATTATTCCGGACCAAAATAGGCTGCTTTTTTCCCGGGAAATTTCTATCAGTCCCGTAGTTGCATCTCATATACACTGATAATTGGTGCCTTGGCCTAGGGTTAAATTGTTCTTTTTTCCAGTAAACAGACCAGCAATTGACCCCTATCTCACTCATTCAAAGGTTTAAGCGCTGATTTAGTAACATCCTATTCACTGTAGTGGATGTTGGGTGACACGTGTGGGACAGCCTTTGCGCTGGTATTTCGACTCGAGTTTACGCCATAAATCATTTGCGCAACTCGATTCTTGCGTGTTCAAGTCACACGACTGCGCTGGTTTCAATTGCGTTGGATGTTCTCATGCGTTACGCCAAGCACTGACCATTTGCCGCATTGCCAAGTCTTGTCTGACACATTTTGCTTGTGACGATTTTCCACAACTTTGTTATCTGGCTTTTTAAGAAGTTGTTCGACCTTTTTAGATACAAAGGACCAGCTTTATACAGGGCGAGGCCCTTAAAAAAAGTAAAGCAAATGTATTTAAAAAACGTATATTTTCAGACTTTCGGGCCGGAGGACTTGCTTCTGGGCCCATGTGCTCTTATGTAAAGTCTGAACTAGATACAATGAAGGAATAAGCCATTGTAACTTGCCTAAGTTTACGGTATAATAAAGGCTTTGTACGTACATGCCGAGTCAGGACTTGGCTTAGCAACTAAAATTACTCTAGAATCTTGCCTACTAATCTAAATTTAGTATATTTTTAGTAATTTAATAACTCATTCGAACAAAAAACGATTATAAAATGATAGGAATCTTCAAACTTCTCATTAAAATATTGTTTCTTTGTAGATACTTACTAAATTAGAATCGTAAATTACCATTTTCTTGCTAAACGCGTCATATGTCAAAGGTCTTTGTATGCTACTGTCTGGCGACTAAATAAACACAACGATAGAATCCTATGACCCAATAACCAAGGCCAGTATAACTACGCCTAGCCCGTGAACACACACACACACACACACACAGGAATAATAGAACTTGCACTTTGCCAACTGTGTTTGTCCGCAGAATTCTGTCTTAACTTTTTAGATGGTCTGAAGCTACTGCAAGTAATACATATAGTAATCAACTAATATTTTTCCCTAAACTTCGTAGACTATTTACAAATGTGTACACGTACATTCAACACATCACACAATCTTGGCATGATGCTGTTCGTTTTGTTGGCATGTGCTTGCAAGAAAGTGCATTTATTTTGATGGGCGTGCATCCATCTATTAGAGACGGATACCATGCACTTCTAGTGGACATCACCGAGTTTATTCTATTAAATAAATTCTAGAGATTTAACTTAGTAGGGATGGTTGTTGAAAGTTGTATTGTACTTGGCTGAGTTGGGCGAGTAGGCTGACTGCGTGGCAAATTCGGGGCCCGTTAAAATGAAGGCGTCTGTTATACTTGGGCCCTGGGCCAGGCCACTGTATTACTGAGGGTATTGTCTATGGTCTTTTCAGAATAGCTCATTTACTTTATACATAGAATGTGCACATTTTAATTATCGCTTGCGGTTGCTTAATAACTGTAGGTAACGGTGTAGTTGGTGTTTCTGTGTTTTATTAGGACTTAGAGGGTACTGCGAAATGTTTTGTGAACTTTGTAGGAGGTGAGGTTGGAAATGTATAAGCCTTTTAAGCTTTTAACTGGTGTAGTTGACAACCACAGGCTGTATGGCGAAACGGCACAAGCCGCAAAATTATCGATTAATGTAATCATTTGGCTGTTTAATGAGCGAATAATAAACTAAATTAGTCTCAGTGATGCAGCCTTTGCCCCTTAACTTAACACTATAACACCATTGTCAAAAAGTTAAGAAATTTACTTCAAAAAAATGATTTTGGTTGACCACACAATTTGGCCAACCAAACTGGATATATTTTCTTGTAATTGTAAAGAAAATAGAATTATTAAAAAGGAACTCTTATTTTTATATACTTAATGGCAACATGTTCCACACTACGACCGTTCAAATAGACAACATGTAATTCTGTAGAAACCTCCACCATTACTGTGATTCAAAACATATATGTCTATTTGAATTAGTTATCTCTTAATATTAGTTAGGTTATTTAAGATTTATTCAATTATTAGCGAATTTTTCAAATGTCACTTTGTTTTTTATTTAATATTACTGTATTTGTCATCACATTTTGCTTACGAGTATCTTGAGTACTGGAGCCAAATTCTCGGTGTCATCGACTTCTATCGTGACATTGTACGGTCTATAAAATCTCGCAATCGAGATAGATGTGTATAGCGACGAGAATTGGAGTCCCGAGTCATATTGAGCATCTCATTCTGGCTTCATAATAAAATGTTTATTTTAGGTGTCATTCGTGAATGGGACGAACCATTTCACTATGCTAAGACACTTTAAAAGTAAACTTGTACAGAGATTTGTAATGAGTATGCTCAACGTTATAATAATTACTGCAAAAATACCGTAAGTAACTTAGAATAATAAATTTACCGGCTATCATACTATTTATAGCCTGACTACAATAAAATGCCTACCTGTATGATTTAATTGATAAACGAAATTATTCGTAACGTGTAATGTACATTGTAAGTAAAAATGAATCTAATGGTTAGTGTGCACTAAGTTTAGACTTGTTTGAACTATTGATAAAAGAATTCTTGCTTACAAATTACATATTAGATACTGATTAAATCCCTTGTAAAAAATAATTGTATCAAATTCTTAATGATGTCAGTCGTAGCTAGTAACAGCAATAACCCACGGGGGCTGTCTGTTAATAAAACTACACGTGTTAACCTTAACCCTAATGATTCGTCCAGAATTTTTAAACATAAGTTAGATAAGTGGTTTGGCAAATCATTATAGGTAAAATTACACGAGAATGTTAATTAATAATAGAAATATAATAAACTACAAGCGTTTGGATGCGAAGTTTTGTTTTATTTGTGTTTGATCGAATCGTTTTATAAAATCAATCTACAATGAACTCGTGTAGCCAATGAAGTTTAAAATACGAGGCAAACGTCAAGCCATTCGATCTAGTTAGCTAACAAAGACGCGTGGAAATGGTCTCATCGTATTCAGGTACTGTGACTCATTTTACATTTGGTTATTGCGTATTGTTGCAAATAATTCTGATTTCTCTTAATCAGACTCGTCAGTGCGTTAATTTCGTCGGTAATTCCTTACCACGTAACTATTGCTTCCGGTTCTTCCGGCGCTTATAATGGACATAAACGTTTAAATTAATCATTTATCTCCAGGTTAGCCAACGTTACTAGATAAATACGAAAATAATATTATATTGTTATTGTTTTAACTTGTAATCCAAGATGTGATGCTATAGTCTGTGCTCTTAACTGTCACTGTCAAATACTATATTCTTTTCATTCATTTCATTCCGTTCCATTCCACTTGGTTTGTTTTTGAACGGTTTGGCCTTGTCAGTTTTATTTATTTTATTTGCATTTTTCAGACTTATTTAACTAATTAGTTATCTTAAACACATTTTATATAGTAAAATAATAAAAAATGAGTTGTGTAAGTGATTTATCACAGTCCAATGAATACTTGAGCTTTCGAAGTAGCATTCCATTGAGGAAAATCGTGGTGGATTCTGATGGTTGTAAGGTGAGACTTGCGCAATTCTAAGCTTTCTCTGGCTATAAGTGACCAAATTAACTTAACTACTAAACTAACACTACTCAAGACTCATACGCGTAATTGACTATTTGAAAAATTACCTGGACGGTCGCAAGTAGACACGATTAAGTCTCTAGTAGGTTTTGTAGTTATTTTGAATTGAACCAATTTAGATTAACATATTTGTATTGATTGTTTAGGCATGGAAAATATTCGATTCTGGTCCGAGGTCAGTGGCCTGCCCTTTGATTTGTTTGCCACCAGTATCTGGTACAGCAGACACATTCTTCAAGCAAGTTATGGGTCTCTCGTCGCGGGGAGTCCGTGTGATAGCAGTGGAACCCCCGCCATACTGGAATATAAAGGAATGGTGCGACGGATTTAAACGACTAATAGACTATCTTGAACTAGATAAAGTGCATATCTTTGGAGCATCATTAGGTCAGTTTTTAATTATTAATTACGAAAAAATCTTGAAACAAATACAAGTTATATGATATATCCAGGATATATCCGATGGGTGCAATTTGGTTGGTCTAATTTGGTGGTAACTATAACCCAAGCCCTTTTGTTCTTAGATAAGACCTTTGCCAATCAGTGGGATCTCTATTGGCACATGATTAAAGCCTGTTTTTATTTTTATAATGAAGTTTAATACCTAAACCTCACAACAAATATTTTATATTTTGACATTTGTGAAAAACGTTCTTTGCAGGTGGATTCCTTGCACAAAAATTAGCGGAGCTAACATTGAACTGCCCTCGGGTTGCGTCACTAATTCTTTGCAACACATTTGCGGACACTTGCGTGTTTGAATTCAAAGATTCGTCTGCTCTGTTCTGGCTGCTCCCTTCCCTAGTGTTAAAGAAGATGTTGATGGGCAACTTTACAGTTGATAAAGCCGACAAGAGAATTATTGAAGCTGCTGACTTTATGGCAGAAAAAGTAAGTTGAAAAAAAAATGTGTAACTCGCAACATGAGATTGTAAGAGATTTTAAGTTGGGAGTAATCTGACTAAATAATGGTTTATTCGCAAGGCTTTAGGCAGCGGTGGAGAGCATTTACAATGGAGTCACATTTCTCATTTATTTTTCTAGTAATAACTACACATGGAAATAGATAGAAGGCAGGCCATTGCGGTGATGTTGAGGTGTACCAAGATTTTTCTTACACTTTGCCATTCATAATTTAAATGAGAACAACCAATATTTATTATGGAAGTTTACATACACAAAGATACCCTTTTGTATGCTTAAGATAAATTTATTGTAATAGTAGATAGTGTAATGAATGATAAAGATGTAGATTTAAAACATGTTGAGGCCAAGGTTTTATTATTATTGATACTATTAATATTATGAATTATTATTCTACTAGGTCTTTGTCCACGCTGAATTATAATTCGTTTTCCAGGTAGTTTGACTTATCCCTTTACTTCCAACAATCATCATTATATTTCAACCAATTTACCTACACAAAACCTTTGCGATTCACCCCATATTGGTGAAAACCACATGGCAATTCGTTCAGGAGTTTTTGAGTTTATAGTGAATAGACAAACAGATAGACAAGGCAGAGAACTATGTTTTATGATGTAGTGAAGTATTTGGGATAATGAATATATGACTGCTTGTAACAAATTCGATGTCACAGATGGCTGGTTATTTTTTGTAAAGAAATATTTTATTTTCTCTTTTTAAAAATATACCGAAGAACATGACAAGTCAGTCAACCAATCAGAACTCAGTTTTACCCTGAACTTTCAGCTGGACTCGCTCAACCAAGCCGAGTTAGCATCAAGACTGACCCTCAACTGTTCCCCGAGCTTTATGCTGCCCCAGCTTCTCAGCGAGCTACCAATCACGATAATGGACGTATGGGATGACTGTGCTTTAAGCTCCCGAGTCCGCGAGGACTTGTACAAGTCGTACCCCCATGCGAAACTAGCGCATTTGAAAAGCGGCGGCAACTTTCCTTACTTGAGCAGAAGTGATGAAGTCAACCTACATATACTAGTAAGTCTTTTATAGTAACACCTTCACAGTCCTGAGCCCTATATGTGGGTCACAATGACCTAGCTAGCAAAGAAAAAGCAGAATTATCAGCTGCCTCTCTTCCCGCGCAGATTGCAAAAGCTCATCGCAAAAGGGCGAGAATCTTAGCAATCATCTTATAGGCAATGTATCTAGCAAACCATCTATCTGGTTTCCTCTTTCCACCTATATGCCAACAATCACGCTAAACGTGGCCTTTACGTCTTGTTACGTTACGCTTGTCTACCCTATAAAGGATAAAGACGTGATTAATATGTAAATGTATGTTGTATTTAATAGAGATTTTATACTTAATTATTTATTTCCAGATTCATCTCCGTCAATTCGATGAAACGGAGCTATCGGCATCTTACGTAAGTCTCCACAAAATGCCGGCTCCTACCGAAAGCCAAACAGAAAACAGCTCGGTTAGTTACTTTAATCACCGCGGCAAATACGTTAAAATGTCATAAAGTAGATCCAACTGTTATAAAATCAAATTGACCAATGAGAAGCTTGCCGTAGAACTTTTAGCCTCGCCACTACAAGTCATAGCCAATGGGTAGAGCTAAAATTGAACATAGCGGTTTAATTGACCAATTGGAATGACCACACAGTAATAAGAAAAGCTACTACTCTATAACCAGCTAAGAATTTTAAAACATTAATTAGTTCACATTCTCTGAGGATGTTTCAACTTGTTTTCGTTGTAAACAGAATTTTAATTAGAAACGTTAAAGGTAGATTAGTCGCAATACCGGTTATTTGTAAAAAACAGTTTTCGCTACAAAGTGATCGATATTTATACACCCAATAAGTGAATAGACATACAACATGTTTCAATACCTTCAATTTTCAACTTGAGTTATAAAACTTTTATTTGTTACGTTTTTTGGAGTTGTTTAACCCGCTATGTTCATCGAAATTCTTTCATTGAGTCCTCAGTGAATAACTTCTAAAGTTTTTCTGCCTTAACATTGTCTCAAACTAAATTTATTTATTGAAACACTGAAACATTGACAACATGAACATTAAATAGATATAAGTACTTATCCAAAAGACATTTTTATGTAAGGTGTAAGACATTATCAACGGGATATATACTTTAATGAGCTCCCGATGTTTCGAAACAGTTCGTTGATTAAATACAAAACGGACGCATTCCAAAATCATTTGCCATTGCATCTAAAGACGTAAGTCGGTCGTTATAAGGTTTCAAATGCAACAGTGTCAGATTTTGAAATGTGTCGCTTTTGTATTTAAGCAGCGAGTTGCATTCACTATGATTACAGGTAGACTGAAGATAATGCATATGGATATTAAAGGTCTAGTCGCGATCTATATTCCGTTGATGATGTCTGTTATTAACCGTGAATCTTTTAAATCTGTTACTATATAAAGTGGTTCCGTAATGTGCCTATACTCTCTAGATTTAAGGATTAATAATAAGTAAATAATGCAATTATGTTTATGAAATGGAGCTACCGTGCTGAAATGTGTGACAATGAACACTACTGATTATAACAGTACTGTATAGGAATTAAAGGTCGTCCATTCCAGACCGTGCATTTCCAGTCGTACGACTGCACCCGATAGACGGAGCTTTTACTCTTTTTTGTGAATAATAAATATTTGCTATCAAAATAAACCGGCGAAAATTTGCATCAGGATAAACATTCAAAGGCGGATGACGTCACGAACGGAAGAGGCTGTGCGTGTTGATAATAGCTGTCCTTATCTCGCATATCTACAGCTTAGTTATTTCGTACAGCTCTGGTGGATGCGCAGCCTTAAAGTATCAATCCCAAATACTAAATTTGAAGTTAGCATTGTCGCATAATACCGTCCCTTTCTGCTATTGAACATTATTAGTGCGAGCGGGACGGCATGATTCGAACTGCTGATTGCTAGCCTTACCCACTTGCTCATAAAAAGTTTCAAGCCTGTTTAAAATAAGGGTTATGTTCGGTCTCCTTTTTGCAAAGGAAAAAGAAAAAGTCAAAGTGACGGATAAAGATGTTGGATGGATTGTTAAGTTTAATTATAGAGCGTTTTGAATAATAGGGTTGCAACGTAGGTACTCGTAAGTTAAGTTCGTGTAGCTCTTCAAATGAGTTTGTCTTTGTTAATGTAAGTATAATGGTTTGTGAATCAAAATATTTAATGGCTAGATGTACTTTTATACAAATGTTACAATTTATAGACTGTTTAATTGGCTGAGTGATATTGTTGACTTTAATTATACTTCTATATAACGCAATTGTTTTTATTTCATTTAAGTTTTTATGCTACAGCCGTGTACGAGTTGAAACTACTATACGATGGTTTTTTATCGGTGATTAGGTACCAATTTTTTTAATTCAGTAATTGAAAGAGGTCACGTTAAAATCGCAGTTACATCGAACCAAGCTCTTTTTTTCTACGATAATTTTAATCCCGGGTAATTTTTAGGCCAACTTTTATTTTCACCCAATTTATGGTTTACTAGCTGTTGCCCGCAACTTCGTCTGCATAGAATTCGTTTATCGCTATCCCCAAGGAATTACGCAATTTCCCGGGATAAAAAGTAGCCTATGTGTTATTCCAGACTATAATCTACCTATGTTCCAAATTTCATCCAGATCTGTCTAGCCGTTCTGGCGTGAAAGAGTAACAAACATCCAAACATCCATACTCACAAACTTTCACATTTATAATATTATTAGGATTCTATGAACCTTCAACCTCTTTCAAAAGCTTAGTTAATAAGTTGTCATTGTCAATTCTAACAAAGTCGTGATTATTGACACAAGACCTAAAGATAGGTGCGCACCTATTTTGTCACGGTAGCAGTCGGATCTCTGTTTTTTATGTCTGTAAAGACAACGCCAACTGATGAGCAAAGAAACGATAGTCTCTCTCACTATAGAACGATTCACTTGGTTGTCATATACATACGCCTAAAAATATTTAATAATACCTCGTCCATCGCCCCCTTTACCGTCAAATCCTTCGATCAACAATACAACTAGATTCACGGTGATAGCTCTGAAAACGGCTCCGAGAAATAAGAGCACAAAATAAATTTGTGGCCTTATTTCTGACAGTATGCGCCAACCTCGGCCAACGTGAGGACGTGTCAAAATGCCACAATGTGCGTTCAAAAATTGCAAAAACAGCCACCGAAACACAAAGGTTTCGGAAGGAATATCTTTCTTTAAGTAAGTACAAGTCAGTATTTCATAAAGTACGTAAAAATTTGCAGTTTACATTTTTAAAATCAATAATTTATTGTTTGGCCAATGTTGGCCCACCATCTTGGCAATAATCGGTGGTTTTAGAACAAGAAATTCAAGGAGTAGTTGTCGTTTTATACAATATACAATATAATTATATTGTATTTTTTTGTAGATTTTCTAGTGATCCTTTTTGCTCTGCGGAATGGATAACTATTGTCGCGAGAGAAAGAGAAGAATAACTTTACAGGCCTTACAAAAAATCTGCTATATATTCGATTAATTTTGACAAATTCGACATAACTGGAAATAGCCAAAGGCGTAGATTACAGAAAAAGGCGATTCCCAAATTGTAGGTATAGTTACATAGAAATGTTTAAAATAATATAGGATGAAGTATAGTGAGATGGAACAGAGGAGCTATCACTTATTAAAGAAGACGTAAAGCTTCAAGAAAAGTTCAAGCCGTACAATATTTATAATATTGCCGTTAATTGCAGATTCACGTCAAACAATTGAAAGTGCAAGCAGCGGCAATAACAGAATCGACGATGTCAAATCGGGTAAAACGTTTATGTTGTCTCTTTGTACAATTGGCATTGTTCATTTTTTTTAAGCTGTGCTTTTAACACCTTTATTTGATAAAATGGACTATTTCAAGCAACTAATTTGAATATTATGCTTTTACGTAGCTTTGTTAATTAATAATAAATATTTTTTCGCTGTTTGACAATTCGTGAATTTCGACAGAATCCCAAAGCCTTCGTTCGGCTGGCTATAAAAAAAAACTGCTTTGTCTATGGTTTTGTCGATACGTCAATGTCATAAATCTGTGAATGTGTGTGTGAAGTCTGAACCAACGTTCTTGTGTTCGAATTCGTTCCGTCCGTTGTTGTTTGTCCTTGCTGTTTTTGGTTTTCTCGTTTGACTCCTGCACATCTTTCCCGGCTCCCCTGATTCTTCCTCGCTCGTTTGACCCCTGCATATTCTTTTCGGACTCCGATAATTCTGCCACACTTGTTTGACCCTGCATATATTTCTGGACGTTGATGATTCTGCC
Organism: Pandemis cinnamomeana; assembly: GCA_932294345.1. Taxonomy (NCBI): domain Eukaryota; kingdom Metazoa; phylum Arthropoda; class Insecta; order Lepidoptera; family Tortricidae; genus Pandemis; species Pandemis cinnamomeana. The sequence continues at coordinate 5,386,471 of OW028717.1, forward strand.
TTCCGTTTGATCCCCGCGTATCTCTCTGGAGCTACTTTTATAATGACTGAGACAGGTTTTGAAAAAGCTGACTCTCGTAATTTGCCCAACGTGCAGACTGTCAGCATAGTGGAGTACCTAGTTACGAACGAAAACCACAACATAGCAGAACTTAGAGGAGCGAAGATGCTTATGTGAGTACTATATTATAATAAAGTTTAATGAGCTAACAGAATATTAATACTAAAACTATCCAATTTGGCGCAGTCGTTTGGAAGTTATGCGCGTACATACATTTCGACGATTCATGTTTCTTGGTATAGATAGTGATAGGTTAGCGTATCCCCTAATGTTTCAATCATTATTTTAGGTCCTCCCGTGAATCATACCTGAATGCTGCTGTAGGGTATGTTCAAATAAGAAGAAGTGCCGGTGAATGTGTTGTGAAGGCTCGAGTCATGCCTGAACACAAAGTTAGCAGCAAGCCATACACCGTGGTTTGTACAGTCGACGAATTGAATAATAACATAAAGGATTCAACCTGTGCTGATTGTGCTGCAGCTGCAGGTAATATTATAATGAAATGTTGTTTGTTTCTTTCTTAGTTATAAAGTCAGATAGCCTCTTCTATATTAGATTAGTCGCAATCCTAGTATAAGTGCAAATCGAAAGCCCTTATTGGATCACTTGCGTTTACTGAACCAATTAAGATTAAATTTGTACCTGGGTACTGTACATATATCTTTCATTTGACATGACACACAAATGAAAAGGCTGTATGGTGGTACAACTAATTTTAATATGAATTATGATATTCCTAAGTGTTATCACCAGCATGTCCCACTATGTCCCACTGCTGGGCACAAACATCCCGTAATGAGTGAGCCTGGGCATTAGTTGACACACAGGCCTAGCATTGCCAACTGTTTCTTGCAGCCATGGAAGCCTAGTGGCCTACTCATTGCCTCTTATTATATATAGTATATTTATCTGTAAACAGGTTATACATCAAAATTAGTTTCAATAGCAATAGATTGAAGCAAAAAAGCTTTTTGATGACTCCCCTTGATGCTGTGTATTATAGTAGGTAGTTGAATAATATAGGCTGAAAACAACACATCTCATTTTGAAATATGTTTAAACAACCATATTCTACAAGCATTTTATTAACTTTCAAGGTATGCATACATACACAAATCACGTCTTTATCCCTTATGGGGTAGACAGAGCTTAAGGTGACAAGACCCACAATGTATGTAACTATGTATGTATGTATGTAAGAATATATATATACTTGGTTGTTCGGGTGAAATCTTAGAAATCAAATTTGACCTGCTTTCAGTAATCTAGATACATGGAATATTTATGTCAAATACCTAACTAACCATGCAACTTATATTTCTTTTCAGGTGGGTGCAAGCATTCTTTGCTCCTCTTATTTTGGCTGGCAAATAAAAGTGCTGAGCCGGCTTCTACAGAAGTAGAGTGTTACTGGAGCAAACCATCTTTGACTGCAGCTCGGACTGAACATGTAGCTAGCAAAGACATTTTCCCGAAAGCAAAAAAACCACGAATAATGCCCAAAGATCCAGCTGTTTTGCTGAAATTTTATGAAGAGTGCGAGAAACGGCAAATGAAAAGTTCATTGATTTTGGATTTTAATCCCTTGAATCAAAAAAAATTGAGCATGAATATATTCGATTTAATGCTTGAATTTGTTAACAAATATTCGGAGCACAGTTATGGAAATTTCAAAAAATATTTGAATGAAGTTATATGCCTAAGCGAAATAGATACCATAAATAAAAATACTGAAGGTCAAGCAGAGAATAAATACTGGCATACCATAAGACAGGGAAGGTTAACGGCTTCCAAGCTTCATGAAGCAGCTCAATGCAAGACAGAGGGATCATTGGTAGAACAAATATTAGGTGGGTATAAAGTACCTGAAACTAATGCAATTAAACGTGGTAGAAGTTTGGAACAAAGAGTAATAAACGAAATAGAAAACAAATTGAAGATAAGAATTAAGAAATCGGGTTTTATGCTCATTAATGGAATCCTGGGAGCTTCGCCAGATGGCATCTGCGAGGACTATGTAATAGAAATAAAATGTCCCGCATCGGAGAAAGCAGTTCAAACATATGTTAAAAACAACTTTATTCAAAAAAAGTTTAAAGCGCAGGTGCAATGTCAAATGCTGGCTTGTAAAAAAAGTAAAGGACTTTTCTGTGTTGCGGCGCCTGACTTCGAAACAACAAAGAATGTAACAATGGTATGGGAGAACTTTGATGAAAGTTACATCAAGAACATTATTACAAAGGCGGAGCATTTTTGGGAAAGGTATATATTTCCGAAGCTGTTAAAAAGTGCCAAAGATTAATTTAATTAATTAAGTTGCATGGTTAGTTAGGTATTTGAAATAAATATGCCATGTATCTAGATCGTTCAAGGATTAACTGGAAGAGATCCCAAATTTAATATAATTATGCTATTTACAAAAGCATTTTTTCCATACATGAAATAAAACATACATTCAATTTAATTATTTTTTATTATTTCTCCCTGAAGATTAATCAACCCACAAGCTATAACAGCAATTTCATCTAAATAGGGTACATATTGATATGGCACTGTTGAATGTGGCTTTAGAATCAAGAATTCTCTAACACGTCTGATGACTCTTTCGACGTGAACCCGTAGGCTAGCTATTACCTTGCTTTGTATTGATTCCATTTTTGACTGCTGGACTCCAGCATATACAGTTGGTGGCCTTAACAGTTTCATACCACGAGAATTTAAAAGGCTTTCAATTTCCTTAAAACCTCGGTCAGCTAAAACAACAGCGTTAGGTGGTAGACAGTCAACAAAATTACTTTTCAATACAATCGCCTTATCCGATATTCTTCCACCATAACTTTTCGAAATAAAACTGATGTACCCTTTTGGCGTGCAACCCAACAAAAATTTTACTGTGTTACAGTGTTTATATTGTGACCAAGATTGAGACTGTTTTAATGGAGCTGAGGGTTTTGAAATCTGTATTTCGAAGCAATCAATAATCATTGTTACATTGCTATATCTAATTTTAAATGATAATGGTAGGTTTTTCTTAATTTCCTTTGGTTCTGGACAAAATACAAGATTTTGGAAAAACTCGCTTAATGCTTCAATTCCCATCAATATCATCGTAGACAGATTAGATCGAGATAGTTCCAACTGATCACTTATTCTCTCAATTGAATCATTCTGTTTAATTTTTAACAAAGTCGCAATAAGGTAAAGAGAATTTATTTTCAAGGAGCTTACTTTTAGTATGTGATCTAATAGCCAAAGATAAGGTTTTGGTAATCCTAAATACATTTTAGGTTTTTTATATAAAATTTCCAACATTAGCTTCCTCTTGTGATGTTCGTTCTTTGTTGCTGCTTCTGTTGTCTCTTCTGTTTCTGAAGTACAACCAAACAAAGATGGAGATCTCAAAGAAGGAGACAAGGTACTCCCTTCTGATATTTCTGCTTCAGGAACAATAGCACTTATTTTGCTGGCTGTTTTAAACTTCACATTGGTAGCTTTATCTATCATTTTTACACTAGCCTGAATGGCTACCTCTATCTGAAACCAACAACAAGTAATAAGTAATATTCCAAATATATGTACACACACGCACATGGAAAGGGGAATCAAAATAGTGATGGGTTGCTAGCCGCATCGCCTATAACATGATTCCAATGCTCAAACACGTGGAACATGTACATTTTATATTTTAGGAAAAACACTTGATTATCTAGAAAGAAACCAGACAAATTTTGTAATGAAAATGATGCTATTTGCCACTTTGTGACAAATAACAAAGTTAGACAATATTTTCCAGCTTCTAGCCTAGCCCACCAAATCATGCAAACACCTTGAAACAAGCACTAACTTTCACATTCACAACTTTGTAACTTTCTTTGCATGATGTTTCTGTGTATGACTTGCTCGAGGGTTATTGATAAGATTGTGTACCTGAAATGGATGAGTGGAAACAGGTTCCAGCATGCTATCTTTAAAGGATGTTGTAGGCTGGTCTTGCAACAGTATTTTAGCCAATTCAGAATGCTCTGATTGTGGTTCACTTGAAACCTGGAAATAATAGACATGTATTTAAAACATTAGTAGCCTAGTAAGTACCTACTACACTTATTTATGTTATTATCAGTATAGTATACATGCAATCATAATACATATTTAGAAAGATTGATAAACTAACCTGATGATTAACCGATATATATCGAAGTTTTGCGGTAGGCTTAAGTATGGGCCTGTGTTTTGTCACTCTAAATGTGTTGTAGTTCCTCAAGTCTTCTCTTGGCTACAAAAATAATCCACATAAAATTTTGTATTTTAAAAAACCAATGCTTTACCTTCATAAGAAAAAAGTAGCTATGTTTATTTATAAATAAATGTTAAAACATACATTAAAGTGGTCTTCGCAACAATACATCGTATAAAAGGTGAAATATTCCACATTAGCTTGCTTACACCAGTCCTTCCGCAATTCGTCTCTGATTTTCACAATAATTTTATTGGGGCTATTTTTAGAATCATTGTTGCATCCCGGGACAAAACATTTTTTATAAATATCCATTGTGTATTTTTGTCAGTTTTACAAGGTTTTATTTATTCAATTAATTAATTATATGTAATAATTATATCGCGGCCGTATTTTCAATTTCTAACGTTTGTACATTTGACAGTGACACTGACACGTGACAGTTGCCATAGCCAAACTTTTTTTTTTTTTCATTTTTGTGGCAAACATTCGACGCTGGATTCTGTCGAAAAACTCGGTCGTTCGGTCAAACAAAGGTTCAAAGTACTTTTACAAAAATATCTGCAATCATAAAGTATTTTTGAAATCGGACAAGATAAATCGGATAAATGATGGTTTTCCTCGAAATGGTTTTCGAATTGGAGCATACTAAAAAAAATGAACAATGCCAATTTTTGTACTTTTCTCCAACTCAACAACTCCAACTCAGGAGGTGCGAGGCCTGGTTTGAAACCACGACTTTCTGCTTGAGAGGCGGTAGGTCGAACAACTAGGCTACTACGGCTGTTGCCTGGCTGGGCCTGCGTGGGAACTATGGCCCAATCCCTCTCGTTGTTAAAGGAAGCCTGTGCTCAGCAGTAGAACGTAGATGGGATTATTAAAATTCATGTTAATATTTGTATTTGTAAATATCTGTCAAATAAAAAAGATTCTGAGTTATATACTTAATTGCGACTCCATTATTACCCTGTTCCTCAAATAGAATGACATCTTTTTGAAACGAAGGTAGTTCTTTTGTTTATCGAACGCTTTCGCTCGTCTTGTGACGAAACGTCGTAAGTATTATATACAATTATAATTATTTGGATCTTTATTGCTTAGACTTAAGGTTTATTTTACGTTAATAAAGAAGCTAAAACAGATATAGCTATAAGCATAAGCAACACGACCACTTTTTCGCTTTGATTTTGTATGGGACCGTGAATCTAGGTATTGTTGATCGAAGGTCAAATCCATCCCAGTGGTCGCCGTCCTTTGATATAAGTAAGCTCATTATTTAAATCACAATAACACAAACTATTAACGTAAATTTATTTAACAACAACCGACTCTACTCTTACAAGAATTATGTATCCCTCTCGTACTTGTGGACCAACTGTTCCTTGTCTTTCTTCTCTTTCTGTGCTTGTAGGGCTTTTTCTCTTTCCTCGTCGTCGGAGAAGTATTCTGCTAGACTGTCGTTCTCGGTGACCACAGCTTGGCCGGCCATAGTAGTGCCCTTCTCAGTGAGAGCGTTCAGCCTGACTAGAGGGTCTTCGAAGACTGCTTCCGACACGTCCGGTGGTACTGCTGCTTGCAGATTGTGTTGTGACACGGTGGAGTAGATGGACATTGCCTGGTACAAATAATGGGTTTCAGTTTTGTTCTGGGACCCGATTTTTCAAAGCAAACTTCGGTCGTGCTGAATTTGACTGTATGACGTAGAAAAAAGTTGCTGCTCAAATGAATCTTGTGCACTAGTCGAAAATTTATTTTAAGCCCTAGCCACAGTAAATAAATAGATCGGTATGGAAACTAGGCTTATTTTTTTGAAATAAATACCTACGCTCCAATAGAGCGCTAGGGTTGTCGATTTAATTTTTGTAAAATTGAAACGCTTTTTGTTTAGTTAGCGCTATCTCAGCTATTAAGGCCTGTTTTAAAGTAACTAGCTACACTTAATTAAGAGTATTAGGGTAGGCACCCTTAATTTCCATAAAAAGGAAACAAGCATAGGGTTCCGTACCATTATCTATCAATATCTATAAACCAGTGTAAGCAGAGCTCTGCTCTAAAGCAAAATGTACGCAGTGTGTGACCAATATGAACTGACCCCGTTCATATTGGTCACTGATATAAACAGGCATGCATTATATTCTGGTTTTTAGTATTTCTTGTTATAGCGGCAACAGAACATCGTCTGTGAAAATTTCATCTAGCTATCACGGCATATGAGATCCAGCCTGGTGACAGACGGACGGACGGACAGTGAAGTCTTTAATAGGTTTACCCTTTGGGTACAATAACTGTTAGAAATAAACTTGTACTGACCACAGTACACAAGAATACCGTCTGAGGGGGGGGGGGATGTGCATAGAGTATAGCAGGGGTGGCCAACAGGTCGATCGCGATCGACCGGTCGATTGCGACTGTTAGTCCAGTCGATTGTGGCAAGGCAAAAAATATAAATACGTAGACCAGACTGCGCAACGTAATCACCAACTGCTGATTTAAGGTTTCATGAAGTATGTAATTGGTAGATCGCACAGGGTTTCGTTTGTAAACAGGAGATCTTGGGTATAATAAAGTTGGACACCCCTGGAGTATAGAAAACAGGTCACACGTTAAAGAAGTGGTCTACAGATGTGTATAGCGTGTCGTATCTCACCTGCGCGACCAGATTGGAGACGTCGCCAGCGTTCGCCGGCAGTATGAGCGTGTTGTTGGTGCGCGCCAGCTTGTTGAACGCGGCCACGTACTGCTCGGCCAGGGTCAGGGACGCCGCGTGTCTGGTGTCCTGTGGAATAACATCAACAGTTAAATCCTCTAAGTTAACTCCTCTTAAATGAATGTGAAGTGTTTTGTAACTTGTGTGTATAAAAAAAAAAAAAAAAAAAAATGTTTTTATTTCAGATTATAAATCCATATTATGTTACTATCAGTGCTTACAAAACTAGTGTTAGTCAACATTAATAATAAATACCTAAGCGGGCTCGTCACTGACCCAGAGTGCACTCAAGTATAGGTGGCCATAATTGCGTGCACCCTGGTCCAGTGCAAGATGAGCCGGCTGTCAAGTCTGTCAGCTATAACAGCTAGGAGGCTGTTGCGGCTGGCGCGTACCCGGGCCAGCGCGGCCGCGCAGCGCGCGCGCAGGATGGCATGTATATATTTATATATTATGTAGTATATTTTATTTACTGTGTATTAGTTTATCGTATTTATCTATTATGTGTAGTTTATTATTATATCTTACATTATTTAAAATTTAGACATTTAGGATTATTTTAGGTTTCGATCGGTTCTTTTACTTTTTCTGTGTGTCTACTCTTGCTTAATACTCATGTCCTGTCAATCGTTCAAAGGTTAACTGGAAGAGATCCCTTTTAGGGATAAGTTCGCCTTTGTGCATGTGTGTTGTCCTGTATACATCTTTTTCTTGTGTTTTATGTACAATAAAGAGTTATACATACATACATACAGTTGACTGGCTGTTACCCGCAACTTCGTTTGCCTCCCGCGGGAATTCTGCTCTTTATTGAGATAAAAAGTAACCTGTCACGACGTGAGTTGGGTATGTATGTATGTCACTGTCACTCAATGATAATATGTCTAATATGTCTTCCACTGGTTAATTTTTTAGATGAATAGGTTTGAAAGTTACCTCTTATCTTATAGTTATCGCTATAATAATAATACTTACTTCTATATTCTTTTAGCTATAGGCCCTAAATCATGCTAAACGTGGCCTCAAGGTTTTGTTACCTTAGGCTCTGTCTACCCCGTAAGGGATAAAGACATGATATATGTATGTATCTATGTATACTATTTTTATCGGATGGAAAAACTAATGCCGCATGGAGGGACGACCTTATGTGTAATGTAATGTTTAGAAAACATTGGAAATAGCTTAATCATCAGAAAGGAAACATTAAAAAAAAAGCAAAATAAAACATGAATCATCAATCATTCATGATCACTGGGCAATCCGGTCATTCAAAACTTAATAAATCAAATGTGTGTGACACAAACCCAACTATCACCAAGACGCAAACACTTGAAACCCCATACGAATCATTTTTTTTTTTTTTTTGCGGGTAGGCAAAGAAACTACATTGTTTACAATAAACTAAGTTTAATTTATATTTGAAAAATTGGATATTGTGTACAATTTGAGTTGTTCATTATATACATGTTTTATTAAGTAACCGATTGCCACCATCAGCTGTTTTCACCGCTCGGAATCAATATTTTACACTGTTTTGAACCAAAGGTCAAAGGTCACTACAGCACTTCACTGCTTTGGCTACTTCACTTCACACATTTGCACCATGGACCATTTGTCGCAGCTTCAGAAGAGCCTGGATGAGATGAAGACCATGTTTTCAACACGGATGAGCACATTTGAGAGTGCAGCTTCGGCGGCCCAGATGGACTCGGGCATAGCAGACGAGTACCTCGCCTTCAAAACTTTCATCTGGAGCGCAGTGGAAACTCTGCAGTCTCAAATGGAGCTAGTGCACAAAACCCTGGAAGACTTGGAAATGAGATCTCGTTCCAATTTGCTTCTTTTGCATGGGGTCCCGGAGGCGGACACTGAAGATGCTGCCGTCACTGTGCTTCAGATTTGTCAGGAGAAACTTGCGGCTCAGGATATGTCCCTGCAGTCTCTCTATGCTTGCTATCGCCTAGGCAAGTCCCGTGGTAATAAGCCGAGGCCATTACTTGTTAAATTTACATGCCAAAGGACACGGGATGCAATGTGGACAGAGAAAAAGCGCCTTAAGGGCACTGGCTACACATTGTCCGAATTTCTGACAAGCACACGGCACGCAGTGTTTGTTGAAGCACGCCGTATTTATGGAGTGGACAGGAGTTGGACAAGTGATGGGCGTGTCATTGTTCTTGGCCAGGATAAAACTCGTTACAGAGTTACGTCTATGGACGAGCTTCGCGCTGTGCCACCGGATGCGGTAGCCAACGATCGTCAGTCGCAGGCAAAGGCAACGAGCTCGGATGTGGCTGCGACTGGTGAGCCGAGTGCTCCCGCGATTGTCGAGCCGAGCGCGCCCGCGGGACCCAAACCAGCACCGGTGCCTAAGCCAGCTCCAGCGGTGCCTGCAGCGCGTACTCGTGCCCAGCGGCAGAAGAGCCCGTCCAGGTTGCGGAAGTAGTGTTTGCTCATGACTTTTCGTTGCTTCTCTTTCTTGTTGGACATGCCACAACTTAAAGTTCGGGTTTTTATTTTTATTTTTCTTGGGTGGGTAATTCGTTGTTACCTGCGCACTTGTAACACATTGCGGTACAAACGGTTTTTTTTAATATTATATTATTAAGCAAAAGACGTGAGCGCTTCGTTTCGGGTGTTATTGTTTGACAGTTTAGTCGGACGTTAACTGTCAGCTGTCACAATTGACGTTGCGCTTGCGTTTCGTTGCGACTGCGCGGGGGAACGCGATGTACTTGTACATTGTTTGTCATTAATGTGGCATTGTCCCTATTTTAATTATTTATTATTCTATGTGGTTATTAACGGTCGTTGTTCGAGTATAATTATCAAGTTATCAGCTGCTGGCGAGCGATGGAAGGAGTATTCGCCTGTAGCAGGTTTTGTATTTTAAGTTTAGCTGTAGTTTACACATTTATATTTATTTGTATCTTTTTGCCTACATGTCTGACGTTTTTGACGTTAGCCATGAAAGTGAATTTTTTTCATTATCTTCCTCTAGTTTATATGGCTCCACGAGCGATATATCAGATATGCCGGATCTCGGTGATCGCTTGCACAGCACTTTTCCTTCTTCCACTAAAACCTTTAATGTTGCACATATTAATGCACAGAGTATTCCTGCACATTTTTCAGACTTACTCACCGCCTTTTCTGGCAAAAATATTCACGCCATTCTCATTTCTGAGACTTGGCTGAAACCGTCTCTTAACTCTTCTCTTTACTCGTTACCTGGATATCGCTTGATCCGTAATGACAGAACTGGGTCTCAAAATGGCGGGTCCCGCATTGTGCGCGGTGGCGGAGTTGCCATTTATTTGCGGAACGAAATTGCTTGTCAAGTAGCCACACAATCTCCTTCTCCGTCTGTTTACGCCCCTTCTCCTGAATATTTGTTCTTAGATGTTTCCCTCCATCATACTAAAGTTCTTCTCGGAGTGTACTATAGTCCTTCGTCTAATTTAAATTATTTTGAATCCTTCGAGAAGACTTTGGTTGATCTTTGTCCGCAATTTGAGCATGTAATTCTTATGGGCGACTTTAACACGTGTTTGTTGAAGAATGACCACCGTTCCCAAAAATGTCAATCTCTTATAAGTTCCTTTAATCTTTATATTTTACCACTGAATCCTACACATTTCCCGCATACCGGTCCCCCCTCACTTCTGGATCTAATGATCACCTCCTCATCTAATAGTGTTGCCTGTCATGGCCAATTTAATGCTGCAGGCTTCTCCAACCATGATTTGGTATACGCCTCCTTTCGAATTCGTCCTCCAAAACGTAAGCACAAAATCGTGCTGCGAAGGAGCCTCCGTGACGTGGACCTGCAAGCCTTTCATAGCGACCTGAGCGGTGTCGATTGGCACGCCATAGAGAGTATTCCTGACGTGGACCTTAAGCTGGAGGCTTTTAATGGCGCATTGCTTGCGGTCTTTGATAGGCACGCCCCATTGAGGCCTACTCGCGTTAAGCACAACCCGGCGCCGTGGCTCACGGAGGAGATCAGGGGATTGATGGCGAGGAGAAACAGAGCTCGCATTAAATTACGGAACGAGTCTTCTGAGGAAAATCGTCAAAATTATGTATCACTGCGAAATCACTGCAATAAGGTGTGCAGGAGTGCGAAGCGGCGGTATATATACCAGTCAATTGATAATTGTCCTCCTTCTGCATTATGGAGGTTCCTTAAGTCTCTTGGGGTGGGCAAATCTCAGCAAAATACTTCTACCTTGACTGACCTCAATGGCCTCAATAAACATTTCAGCACTTCACCAGTTCAACTGGACCCTTTAGCAAAACAGCGCACTTTGTCATTTCTTGCCAGTATTCAGCACCCCGACGTCCCCCCTTTTGATCTCTGTAGCATTACTCCGCATGATGTTCTCAATATTCTTAAATCTATTAGGACGAAGGCCGTTGGTGAGGACGACTTGAGCTTGGACATGCTTATGCTGGGGGCGGAGATTATAGCTCCCACTCTATCCCACATCATAAATTTTTCATTCTCTTCAGGCTGTTTTCCATCGATGTGGAAACGTGCTCATGTAATACCTCTTCCTAAGACGCCGAATCCCAATTCCTTTTCTGAGCATCGCCCTATTTCAATTCTCCCAGTTTTATCAAAAATTGTGGAACATTTCGTAAATCGGCGTCTTTCCTCTCATCTCAATGAACACAATCCTCTAAATCCTTTCCAATCTGGTTTCCGTCCTGGGCATAGCACTGTCACGGCTCTCGTTAAGGTTACAGACGATATTCGTCTCAATATTGAGAACAGAAAACTAACGGTTCTTGTTCTACTGGATTTCAGTAGTGCATTTAATACCGTCGATTTCGATATACTTCTTGGTATCCTCAACTCTCTAAACGTATCCTCAACTGCATTAACGTGGTTCCGTTCCTACCTCTGTGAGAGGCAACAGCGAGTCAAGGTTGAAGACGCTTTTTCAAGCTGGTGCAACCTTACCGCTGGTGTTCCGCAGGGGGGTGTACTTTCCCCTCTCCTTTTTTCTATTTTTATTAATGGTATTACCTCTTCTTTGAATTCTTCGTACCACTTGTATGCTGACGATTTGCAAATATATTCTGCGGCTGATCTTGACGATTTTCCTCTGCTGATTGATCGCATTAATTCAGATCTCATCGCCATTCGTGACTGGGCTGCGAGCTTTGGACTCATGGTGAATGCCAAGAAGACGCAGGCAATCGTTATTGGTAGTCCATATTTTATTTCTCGGATATCTGACCTGGTAGTTCCAAACTTGTATTTTGATGGTACAGTTATTCCTTTCTCGCCTACCGTCAGAAATCTGGGGATCATCATGGACCAGACGCTTTCCTGGACGGCACAAGTTTCCGAGGTTAGTCGGAAACTTTTTGCCTCGTTTCACTCGCTCAGGCGTTTGCAGAACTTTCTGCCTATCCAAACAAAAATAACACTAGCTCAATCTCTTTTGCTCCCACTTCTTGATTACGGCGATATTGCCTATCTGGATCTCACTGAGGGGCTACTTGACAGGCTTGATCGTCTTCAAAATGTATGTATTCGATACAGTTTTGGACTCCGAAAGTATGACCACGTGTCTCACTTCCGCGCGCAGCTTGGGTGGTTGCCTGTCAGAGATCGCAGGAATATCCATGTCCTGTCATTACTTTTCAACATTCTTTTTAATCCTTCTGCTCCTATGTATCTTTTCGAGCGATTCAGCTATTTGGCTGCCGGTAGCCAGCATCGGCTACGGTCGAATGCTAATCTCCTTTTGGCCTGTCCTCCTTCATCTTCCAAAACTTACTCCAAATCCTTCACAGTTCACTCTGCTAGGCTGTGGAATCGGTTACCGACCTCCATCAGGCAGTCTGCCTCCGTGGCGTCGTTCAAGGAAGGCTTGAGGAAGATATGGCTCACACCATCTCCTTAGATATTGTGTGTACTCTTATTGTATTTTGTATGTATGCATGTGTGTAATGATATTTAGTAGTTTTTTATGTTTTGTTTATTGTGCTTAGATAAGTACGCTCTATTGTGGCTTTCACTATCTGGAATTTTAAACCTTCACTTTGTCGGTCCCTCGTTTAATGCTCCTCTCATCTACTCAAAGGTTAACTGGTAGAGATCCCTTATAGGGATAAGTTCGCCTTTGTGCATATATTAATGTTTTTTCTTTTTTTGTGAATTGTATCTGTTTCTTTATATTTGTACAATAAAGCATTTACTTACTTACTTACTTACTTACTTACTTACGAATTTGTTCTCAATTGATACAGTATGATCACTTTACCTTCTGTCCGAGAGCATGCCCAACCAACTGCAGTCCCTTGGCGCGAGCCTCCGCGACCGCGAGCATGGCATTCGCCTCTCCGGAGGCTTTGTTGATCTGCTCTTGTTTCTCGGCCTCTGAAAATAATAACAATACAATTTGATTAAATGATACACCCTTAATCATGGTAAACATGGCCTTAAGGTTTTGTTACCTTAGGGTCTGTGTACCCCTTAAGGGAAAAAGACGTGATATATGTATGTATGTTTCTTTGCTTCCATACTGGTCTGGGAGCAAAGAAATAACATAGAACATACCAGTTGCTTTTCTGCCCGCACAGATGGTAAAAGCCCGTCGAAGGGATTGAGCTAAAATCTTAGGAATCATGTTATAGGCGATGCGGCTAGCAGCCCATCACTATTATGATTCCCCTCTCCAACTTTATGCTCACAATTATGCTAACTGTGGCCTTTAGGTCTTGTTACCATAGGCTCTGTCTACCCCGTAAGGGATATAGACGTGATATATGTAGTGTGTATGTATGTTCAATGATTACTTTAACTATCACCAACCCTTGCTAAACGTGGCCTTTAAGCCTTGTTACCATAGGCTCTGTTTACCCCGTAAGGGTGTTAAGGCATTTTTCCTACCGCTACCGCTGATCGACTAACCGGAAGCCAGTATTCTCGCTTGTCGCTTGCCCTCGGCCACGTTGATGTCGGCCGCCCGCACGCCCTCCGACTCCAATATGGCGGCCCGCTTCCTCCGCTCCGCCTCCACTTGCATCTGCATCGCTTCGTGCACGCGCGACGGCAGCTTTATATCACCTGAGAGAATGAGAATAGGGAATCAAATATAAAATACTGGCTGTTGCCCATGTTGCAAATTTGTCTGCACAGAAAACTATTCCACATCCTTTGCCGGGACTAAAACTATGTCTACACTAACAGACAGACACTTTCGTATCTATAATTTTTATAGTAGCTTGGATAGCTGGAGAGTAGTAAGTTAAACCTTGGGTTTATACAATACTAGCTGACCCGGCGAACTTTGTTCCGCCTTAAATTTGAAAAATTCCTTTGTAAGTGCATCTTTAGACTAATCAAGGAATAATGTGTAGGCATGCTAAATTTAATGTCTGTAGCTTTATTTGTACAACATTTCGGAACTTTCCAATCCCGTGGGGAAATCGGGATAAAAAGTATCCTATGTCCGTCTCCTGGTTCTAAGCTACCTCCCTACCAATTTTCAGCCAAATCGGTTCAGCCGTTCTCGAGTTATAAATAGTGTAACTAACATGAGTTTCTTTTATATTTATAGATGTTGCACACTTAAGAGTTTTTTTACCTGACTTGTTAAATTGATTTTGGAAATAAATGTCAATTGAATTGTTATTTTTTTAATTATTTATACAAGGCACAGCCTAATTCGCTGGAGGAAGTGACTTGACTTGGTGGACATGTGCATACAATGAGTATCATATAAGAAAGAGAGAGAGGGAATAAACAACATAGCTGTTAGTGTGAGCGAGACAGTGAAACAGCAGATCAAATTATGTCAAGGTATAATTTAATTAAGCTATATTTGTTTAGATAATAATTATTTTTAATATACTTACGGATCTCATACCGAAGGCAAGTTATACCCCAAGCTTCACTGGCCTTGTTAATAGCATGGACTATGGAGACGTTCAGGGATTCTCTCTCACGGAAGACTTTGTCCAGGGATATGGTACCTAGTTCAGACCTCATAGTGGTCTGTGCCAGTTGTGTTATAGCAAACTCAGGATCTTCTACGCCATAGGATGCTGTGGGGCAAAGGAATATTGTGATAAAGGACAAAGACATTTTCCAGAGCTAAGACAAAAACATGAAGTCACTTATTGAATAACAAGGCATTAATTTTTAAAATTATTTCCATCAACTGTATCACACTGTAATGAATTACTGCATGCTGCATTGTTTTAATAATCAACCAACTTTAACAAAAATGATGCAATTGCAATTTTACAAGAAAGTGATCTAAAGATTATGAACCCAAATTTCAATCTCAATATAGCTTTTGCAGTTATCATTGTTCTGTTCTTACCTAGATATGGATCAATGATTCTCAGATACAGTACACCATCAATGCTAAGTGTGACGTTATCTGAAGTAATGGCACTCTGCTTGGGAACATCAATGGCAATTTCCTTCAGACTTTGTACATATTTGACTTTATCCACGATAGGCCAGAGCAGATTTAAGCCAGGCTCCAGAATTCTGTGAAATTTCCCCATTCGCTCCACTATCCAGGCCTAGAAATATTTCATAACAAGTTTATGGAGTGTCATCATTTATGACATTGTGGTATGACAAATTATTTCGTAAAAATAAATGTAAATGTTAGGCGGTAAGTTTTTAATTGGTGTTAGATTGAATATTACAAGATATTGCAGAATTTTATGTAATTTATTTTAAAAGTTTTCAATAAGTTTACAGAATAACAAAAAAATCAAGTGTCATTTTGTTAGGCTAGTATGTCTGAACGAAACTAATAATGTATGACGTGTTAGGTCGGGACAATTCCTATACAGGAAAATAACAAAATTTATTTGTGAGACTAAACTTATGTAAATTTCAATAAGGTTACATACCTCCTGTTGTGGCACAAACATAACTACTGTGTTTAGCGGAGTAGTAGAACGATATCGCGCATTAGTTACACTAAATAAGACCCGTGCTTCATTCTGATATTCTGTTTTAAATGCATTCTGAAAACAAATAAGAACGATTAAGGTTATACATAAACTACAAAACATCGGGTCACAGTTCAAAGAAGTATATATACACACTCTTAAAGGTAGCGCTTTAGTAATAAACAGTCTAGAACGAGAAAACATTTTAAAGATAATTCTCCGGATTTAAATTTAAAAGCCGTCACCCATTCTATGTCTGCGGTATATAAGAAAAGCTATTGAAACAATGACTAAAGAACAAACTATGGACCGGCCATACCTACAGAATCATCGTGCATACCTACTTTAAAATTGGGCGCATAAAATGGCGGCTTTGCGTAGTGTTGCAACTCTAAGCGAGTGCAGATGTCGATATCGATACAAATATTATTACTACAGGTCACACTTCTATAGTCAAATTCATAAATATGAGCCTACCCAAGGCTTCAAAAACACTGCTGGGTACATGCGTCCTCTCAGAATGAGAGAGCTTACGCTGCTATATATACACGTATCAGCTCAGAGCTGCTAGTGTATTATTTTAAATAATAATAATAATACATACATACACAAATCACGTCTTTATCCCTTACGGGGTAGACAGAGCCTAAGGCAATAGTACCTACAGGCCACATATAGCGTGATTGTGGGCGTATAAGTGGAAAATGGAATCAAAATAGTGATGGGTTGCTAGCCTCATCGCCTAAACATGGTTCCTATTATATTCGCCCATTCCCTCGATGGGCTTTTACCATCTGCGCAGGTAGAGAAGCAACTGGTACATTCTATGTTTTTCCTTTGCTCCCAGACCAGCATGGAAGACTAGTAATAATAATATACACAATATCATTGTTATGGTTTTATAACTAGGTACCTACGCATAATAGCGTGGGGTACTCGTAATAAAGTACATAGTATCGCATAAACATAATAAAAGTAAGGTATTACACATAATTTATAAAATTAATTCAGACAAATACACACAAGGAAATAAAACATAAACTATTTTAGATGTATTTATTATTCACTAACTAAACTGACACATCTGTCCAGTAGTTTCTTATGAAATGAAATTAAATAATTTATTTTGCTTTAGACATGCTAAAAAAGTGATCTAGTATTCAGTGTTGATTTACAGGATGATGAGTTTTATTCATCTCTAAACAAAATTAACTTACTAAAGTAATTTCTTAAAGACACTGTCTGAACTTCTTTTTCCGTGATAGCGGAACCTTATTAGGGCAAATTTTCTCATTTCTTCTGAGTATTTTTTTTTGTAAGCGCAAACCTTTTGACTATGCTATTTGTCTTTTAAGGAAATCTTCTGGTCCTGTACATTCTTCCAAAATGATTTATTCTTCATTATTAATGAAATTCCTATTTTGCAGGTCTTTGATTATATCAGAAAATCGAGCAATCTTTTTGTCCCGTCTTCGTACCATCTCACTCCTTTTTTCTGTAGTACTCCACATTTCTCAGTGAGATTCTTAATTTTTTCATTTTGTTGCGGAATCTTTGCAATAGATGCATTTATACCTAAATTAGCTTCTCGCAACTTCACTTCCGTAGGACCAGTCACCTCGCATGTATTTTGTATTTCAAACAAAGTTGGTTTGCTGCTTTTATCCGCAACCATCACACTTGATGTACTGGGCTGCAAGTGACAGGCACTAGTAGTCTGAAGAGATAATGAAGGCATTGTTCCGACACGTAATCTCGTCACATCAAGAGTTCTGTTGAAGCATGATTCGTCGAAGTGCATCGAGCAGACATACCACGTCTTATGTCGTGGGTTTATATATTCAATCCCAATCACTTCAAGCCATTTCTTTTTCCAATTTCATTCACAGGAAATCTGACGAAGAAAATAAAATTTAAAACTATGTTTGACAATTCCATCGATATGTCGATACTTCGCATCGCATCACACTATGCAAAAAGTAAACAAATTATTTCTGTTGAAATAAGTAAAATCATTGTAAATTAATACAAATTGAACTTAAATCGATGTTTATAATCATTTTATAAGATCATTATGTTACGATACATGGCAAAATACCATAGAACATTTGAATTATTCAAGGAAACTTGTTACTAACCTGTGAAAAGTCAACTCAGGCCGATTTATGTTTTTTCTCGCACTACACTGTCTGATACAGCACGAGGGCATGATTGCTCTATTAGAGACAAACCACTGCACCTCACAATAACTCGTTTCTTAGTATAATTCTCACATAAATTGCTAAAACATTCGGAGCAAGCCACTATTTGACAGCACATCTACCACGAAACTCGGCGCATAACATGGCGCCGCGGGCACGCTGACGTAAACTCATGACGTCACTAAGAAGTATTTCCAAATTTAGCAATTAACAAATACTATTTGTCTCTTTATTCATACGCAGGTGTCAGTAGGTTAAAAAGAGATAATATGCTGCTTGACATTTATGTATCGATATGGCAGATATTTGTATAAGTTACGCTTCCTATAGAAGAATATGGCCTCTCCATAGGTTGTTCCTTCCTCATTGTATTGAAACAACCCTGTAAAGGTGGGAGGTGAGTGACAGTTGACAACACTGACAAGTGACAGTTCAGCAGACAACGTTCCGTTACAAAATTTAACGAAAACGGAATATTTTTCTTAATTATTTGAATTTTTCAAGAATTTTTATTCATGTGGTGCCATGCCATTGACCAAAAGACATTTTGTATTTTTTAATCAGTGATGCAAAGAGTTTAGATTACTCTTGAACCCGCCGGTGACAGGAAACTGAGGAAACGGAAACGATTCGAGCTATAAGTTATCTTTGTGAGTCACTGTTGACATGGCGGTCAATTTCAAAGTTTGATCGATATTACGACGATATTTTGGTTACAAGTTTCCGAGTAAACAATCTGTGTACTGTAGTGTAAAAACTGGTACTAACTCATAAATAAATTAAATTCTCATCAAGTTAAAATGAATCATAAATTTGAGTCTGTAATTGATTCGTCCTTTGAAGATACCCATAATGTTGTTGCTAAATTGCGAAGGTTAAAAATACAAGAAAGTTTGCTATTAAAGAACATAAACAAGCTTATCCCCAAAGAACATGAAAGCGAAGTCGATCTACCTTTATTGTATTGTTTAGAGTTAAATCAATTTTCAAAACAGGTAAAGGAGTCTTTTACTGAAATAAACATCAAATTTGAAGATATAAAAGCTGAAGCCGAAGAAAAATTAAATTGTATCGGTAAGTGATACCGATTGATTATTTGCTACATCAACAATCGTCGATTCGATACGTGTGCGTACTGAATTGTTTTCGTTAAAATTTGTAACAAAGTGATTTGACTTTCATGATTGCAATATTAATTAAATTAGTTCTAGTATTTACTATAGGTTGAATGGGGTCAGTGGGTTTGTTTAATTCCCGATCATGGAAATACCAGCCTGGAAATCCCGAACCTAAATTCTGCGTACATTGCACATGAAATACGGGTTGGTATTTCCACTACGGGAATGATAAAGTCCGACCTGATAAATACCGGCCTGTAAATCGGTGTACATTCATTCGCATTTACTATCGATTCTCTAGAGTGGATTTGTATGTTGTTCAGAATTGTTATAAAACTGACCTAACATAATCGACTGGCTTCCGATTATCACGTCGGTATTTCCATATACGTGAAAATATCACCTCGGTATTAAAAAGCGTACCTGGGTGATATTTTGAGTACCTGGTAAAACCGACCTGTTATTCCGTGTACATTTTGGCTGCCAAATATCTGGTTGGCCTTTCCAGGCCGGGAAATACGGGACGGTATTTATTTTTGTTTGACATTTCGGGAGTTACCAGTCTTGAAGTTTGTAAAGCTCTAAAAATACGTAATCACTTTTATGAATGCCCAATAACTGCAATAAACTGACCCACAATAACTGCAATGAACTGACAACAGTAGAAATCGAAAGTTTGTTCATGGCAATACTGATTTATAGTCAAACAACACATTTTGATCTAGGATATTATTCTATCATTATTCATCATCATCATGATTACTAGCCTATATACGTACCACTGCTGGGCACATGTGTCCTCTCAGAATGAGAGAGCTTACTCTGCCTATATATGTATCCACAATATCATTATTATGGATTTATAACTAGGTACAGTCAAGTGTAATAATATGCATCTAGTCAAAGTTTCAATAATAAGTACCATATGCCCTTACACCGGCGTAATATTAAGGTCGTGGGACATATTTTTGAGAAGTTCGTATCGATACTTATTTTTGCACTTGACCGTACCTACGCATATTGATAGCGTGGGGTACTCGTAATAAGGTACTTCGTATCGCATAAGTATCATTATACTTAAGTTAGGTATTGTAATTATACTTATTAAATTAATTCAAATAAATACATACCCGAGGAAATAACAAGCAAATAATTTGTTGATGTTGAGTTTATAATTTCAAGTAGACATTGCTCTTTTTGGTTACGGGTGGACTCCATTTTCCTTTTACATTTTGGAAATGAGCAATCATCTTGAATATAAGTTCTTTAACTCCACTTTTAATAGTTTTAACCATTTTTAAAGCAGGATTCACTAAAAACCTTGACAAAAATATTCACGAAATCCCAGTAAGTAATTTTTGAGAGACATGAAACGAGTGTTACCAAAGCGTGATTTTTCTGGTTGCCAATTAATATCTTATGCAGACTTATCGTGGGCCGATTCTACAATGCCGTCATATTGTATGTTGAATTGAACCATAACAAATTGAAATATTTTTCTAAGACTTTTTCTACAGAAGTACTACATCGTAGGGTAACGGTTAACAAAAACATTCTCATAATATTACAGATATTGAAACAATGAAAAGAGATGTAATGAAATTAGATAGCAAAATAAGGACATTTAAGAATTTCATCCATACGGAATTGACATCTAAGATATCCAAAGAAGAAGAATTAATGAAAATGGTATGTAGTAGGTACAGCTGGCCCATCAAAATGTTGAACATAGTTAGAACCTTGTCATTTGCAATAAATAAAACCTTTATAACGTAAGTTTGACATGTCTACATGTCAAGTGTGTTATGACAAAGTACTAAAGCGTGCTCAACATTCACGTAGGCTGACTATAAAAAGATACTTATATCTATGTAGATATAGGCATAAAACTTAAATCGCTGTTTGTATAAAACTTTGTCGTACTTAAAACTCAAGTAGTAGTAGGAGTTTATAGAATAAAAGACGAGTACGAAGGCGGTATAATCAGTCATCTTCAAACGACTGAATTATGTACTTGTGACATTATTAACTGGTACTTTTTTATTTAAATATAAATTATTGATTTCAGGTAGATAACGTCGATGAGAAACCAACGAACTATTTAAATAAACCCAAATCAAGGTCTAAGCTACTTAACCGTATTGTACCTAGCCCTGTGAAAGTTTTGATAAAATCTCCTTTTAAATGCAAGGTAAGATAGATAATGCAGTTAAATGCGATTAAAGAATGAGATTAGTTACTCAAAAAGCTAAGTTCAGTCGAACCATTTGATTCCTGACCCACCGTAGTACGTTGTCACAGTAAACGTCACATGATTATCCTTGTAAATTCAATGTAACGTCACTTGACATTTACTTTGAGAGGGTTCTACAGCGGGTCAGGAACCAATTTGTTCGATGGTTCATAAGCTACTTACAGCTAAATAATTTTAACCTTTATTTCTAGATTGTAGAACGCATTAAATGAAAGTGGAAATAAAACATTAATTTCGTAGGAACATATATGCAGTCTATATTTTAGTACAAGGTTTTTTATATATACACAGGAGGTGCAAGATTTCCAGGAATTTATGATGAATAGCGCTAATCGCTGCGGAGGTTGGAATGAATATAACCACAATACCTTTATTCACATCTGGCAGAAGCATTTTAATACTGATATCACGAAAGATGTATTTGAGCTGGATGATATAGTCGGTAACCCTAATAACTTTGAAGCTTTTCAAAAAGAGGCTCTGACCAAAATAACAGGTATATAAATTAGACTACACCTGTGACTGGCTCCGGTACACTCGTATTAATACTTTTATTAGCTGATAGCTAAGAACAAAAAAAATACCTTACTTACTTAATTGAAATGGACCTCCGCAAACCAATGCCTGTAAATTAGCTGACAGCACATACCGAATCCTTTTTAACTAGAGCTTTTTGTGTAAGTTTTGTAAGATAAAAGATGTTGAAAACTGGTTTATGTCAACCAGACTTTTTTAGGACTATTGCCGAAACGCGCCACTTCAGGCGCCGCTAATTTTGACATTGAAATTAAAACATTTGCCCTTACGCTTTAGTTTCGAGACTTTATTTTTTCAAAAACTTACGCATAATGGCATTGGCTAACTTCCAATGTAAAATCAAAATTTAAATTTCGATAATTTTACAATCATATTAAAGACTTGCATGAAATTAATCCGCAGGTTCCACAAAAGAAGATATTATTTCACATCAAAAATGGTACTCGAAATATTTATATTTCAAAGAAAAACAACAAAATGCCCTAAACAAATGGAGAAAGAATCATAAAATACTTTCAAGAACTCATGATAATAAGAACCTAGTAGGTACCAAAATGTATTTATATCAATATCTTATGTAGTAGATATATAAAAAGTTTGATTTATCAATATTAATGATCAAGTGGGTGCCAAAACCGAGGACTATATTAAATATCACATGAACGAATAAGTAGGTGCCTTTAGTGCTACGGAACCCCTAATCAAGTCTCACAGTGTAATTTTATTCCCCATTATAATTGAATTTTTTTTCGTTTTAGCCGGCT
Organism: Pandemis cinnamomeana; assembly: GCA_932294345.1. Taxonomy (NCBI): domain Eukaryota; kingdom Metazoa; phylum Arthropoda; class Insecta; order Lepidoptera; family Tortricidae; genus Pandemis; species Pandemis cinnamomeana. The sequence continues at coordinate 5,409,283 of OW028717.1, forward strand.
CAAAAGAGGGAATTGAACAGTACGAAATCGTTTAATACCAATACTAATCAAAGTGTGAGAAACGTTGAAGGTAAATTATCCTATAGCATTAAAGAGAAACATTTGTATACACATATAAGATATAAAACCATTTTTTTATTAAGTTTGCTACATTATGCTTTTTTGAAAAAACATATTTTTACAATTACTTTTGTTAGCTGTAAAAACATTGATGACGATGGTTATGTTTAAAAATCAATCCTTGGTCGAAAATGTTAATACTCGATATTTAAATACAATAAATTATTTACGTTGAATTCTTACTTTACGTCATATTTTTAGTGCTTGTCATTAATCAGGTTATTTGTTTAAAATTTTAAGTCATGACATTTTATAAAAAATAAAATAATCTTGATATTGCGAACCATTGGTGAAGTATCGTGCGAAGTTTCAAATTTGTGTAACCAATTTAATTTGTTGCGCTGATTATTCCTTATCAACTAAAGGCGTTCAATTATTTATGCAATACCAATTGTCTCGCTGTTACATTGCATTAAAATAATAGTTATTTATGTGGCTGGTCGATAATGAGAGTCATTAAAACACGGCTGGAGGTTTTATGAAATCAAGTGAGGGTGAATTTCATAAAGATTGCACGAGTGTTTTAATACCTTATTTTATACAGTCGCATACAATAACTTTATCTACATTCATATCATAAGTTTTTTACAATAAACGTTTTTACATCAAAATATGTAGGTTTTCCTGTCCTTCGAAAATTTGAAAAAGATGAAACAGCTAACATTTATTTTTAGATATATTTTTTAGATATTTTTTCTTAAATTATAAGACCATAAACAGAGATGATTATTAAGATGTTCGAAGTTTGAATGTAATTCGAGCATCAATATCAATAGTCTAATGTAAACATTATAATACAACCCCACATTAGAGTATCGATATTGATACTCTAAAGTAAAAAAAAATAACACAACCGCAGATACCATGTATGCCATTTGCTAATCGTTCCTGAACATGTTGTAGGGAAGTTATGATATGGATGTAGATAAAAGTTTATAAGGTATATCTTTTAACTAGGATATAAATATATAATACACAATTATCTCCTTCTCTTTATTCTGCAGATTTTCTGAACACAGTTAAGTTTAATGATGCTACAGAAATGGCAAGGTTAGTAAACAGGTTAAGATAGTATAACGTTATAGCAGTTTCTTTTATACCTAATAAAATAATATGTTTACGTACGTAGTAGTAGTATGATTACCATAGAACATAGATGATTACGTAGTAGTAGTATTAGTATGGGAAAACCAAAATAATCAGGTAACTGAGGAGGAAATACCGACCTCTTTTGTTATAATACCTCAAGATGATTATATCTTCTCAGTGTTAAGTTTTATTTCTGTACCAAATACTTGTAAGTTAAGATAAAATTGATTTTATCTTTGCAGCGCACTTTGTGATATGTCGTTTGAAAAGGAAGATTTATCATTTCACTCAGAAATTGACATAAAAAGTATAGCCACCAGCTCAGGAAATACAAATGAAGAGAAGAGATCCATTGGCGGTGTTTTAAAACCCACTAAACAATGGATCAATAGATGTAACAGTTCACAGGATATTGTAAAAAGTTACAGTGATATTGAAAAAATAACGAAGCTGTAAGTATTTTAAACATAATAAATTAAATATGTAGCCTGTTGATTTGACTCATTCTGCTAAAACAAAATAAGATTACAATTGACGCAAAGAATGCTTTTCAATTATATATTTATGTTTTCAGGCGTATCCCAGATTGGAGATTGACTTTACAAGATTGAAAATTTGGCAACATGTGAATTATTTGTCAATGTAATTAACGGATACTAAAATAAATAAAATCTGTAAATGTCTTTTACTCGGGCAACCCTCACTTCAGCTTGTCAAATCAAGTGTCAGTGGTTTGTCAAAGCCCCTTCTGTCAAAGCTTGGTGCTGGCTTTATTAGCTAAGCTGAAAACATTCATAGCCAATTACTATACAGCTCATTTTCCGGCAACAATGCAGTCTTGAATCTGAAGAGCTTTGCGTTGTCAGTATGTGGGTGGTGGGGCTTCCGTCTCGTTGGTAACGTGGCGCTTTGCGATCGGCGGCGGCGGTCAGCTCACTCGTTATTAAGCCAGTGGTATTAGAGGATTGCTCAATTGCCGAGCAGTCTTATTTAAAAAATAACGTGTTTTTTATAATTAGCTAAGATTCTAAGAAAAAAATATAAACTAATACTCATCATGGGTACTTTCGCGACGGCCTTTGGTGTGCTCTTGTTTATCGTAGCGGCCCGGTCCGATGAAGCCCCCAAGGGACCTAAAGTTACCCACCAGGTACGTTACTTACGCTTTTATCTTATAAACCGCTTTTTTTTTTCGCGAAAATAACTTTTTTTATGGGAGCTGATGATGATGGTGGGGTTGGTGACCTCACTCAATGACGCGTCAACTCTTTTGTTCGGTTAACGGTAAGTCAAGTTGGAGACACCAATGCCACTTTAATTATACAATAAAAGATCTCTTGAATGCTCTGCTATCAATTCTGATCTACTAACAGGTCAAATCAATCATATCTTCTTCTTTGTGAGTCAATTTGGAAGCCCTAAGTGTTTGTATTGTGTTTGATCAAAGTATTTGTCTCCAGGTTACCTTTGACTTAAAGATGGGAGACGAGGATATTGGTTCTATTGTGATTGGTCTGTTCGGAAAGACTGTCCCGAAGACTACGGAGAACTTCTTCCAATTGGCACAGAAGCCCGCAGGCGAAGGCTACAAGGGAAGCAAGTTCCACAGGGTGATTGACAACTTCATGATCCAGGGTGGTGACTTCACCAAGGGAGACGGAACTGGCGGTAAATATTTTTTTATAACTCAAACTATTTATTACGTATAAATGTTGTTAGGTACATTTTGTAGTTAAAATTTTACATACAATAATATTTGAGGAAGATTCCTTTAAGTTTTCCCAGAAGATACCAACCTTCTGTATAGGTAAGGTCTATAAATTTTGTATTTCCTTTAGCCTCCTGCCGCCCAATGTCTTTAATAAAGGACAATAGTCAAAGATAAATTGAATTTTACATGAAAGACATTAGATTTGAAATCCAACAACCAAAATTTGACTTTGGGCCGCAGGAGGTTAGATAAGATATTGAACACTGATATAATACCTTGATTCTCTACTGCATTGACCAACAATTCACCAGCGTACAAAAAACCTTGCTATTACGTTAGAAGTGAAAGCAACCTTTATTTTTTGTTTGCTTCCATTTCACACTCCATTGCCCTAAAATAAAATTTGGCAGCCATACAATTTATTACAACAGTTGGCTCTCTAGCCAGATACTAAATCTCTATGAAAAAAATGCATGGGTATGAACCCCTTTGTAAAAAGCTGATGGGAATGAACTATTAGCAAAGCAGCACCATTACTTATTTACTTATACTACTTTATTGCATAGTAATTTTAATTGTGTTGGATTGGTTTTTAATCCAATAAGATTTTTTTTCTAATTAGATTCAGTGTGTTCAAGATTTCCCAGAAAATATATTACTTTAAATTGATTCGTCCTTTTAGTTAAAATCAACAGATACTTTTATAAGAGCAAGGACCAAAATAGCAATAAAATATAACTCAAATGCAAAATCCTTTATCAAAGGGAAGATTTGGCTACAATCCAATTGGAACAAAGAAATGGCGATCTTGAAAACGTTTGATGCAAAATATTGCCCAAAATAAACAATGCTCATAATATTTTGGTTTCTTGACATCCAAGTTTATAAATTCCAAATCATTATCAGTATTTTGCAGCGTCTATTACTTTTAAAACAGGTTTTTTTCAATGGTGCATTCTAAATTTAGTTTTGCATCAAAATTGTCATTATTTCCTTTTAGTTCGCAAATACGATCAACATATAAATAATGGTCTTGTATTATTTATAGTCTCATGGATTCATCCATATTCCTACTCAGTTACTGAAATGAAATCAAGATAGATATCGCGTAAAGATAACTCTTTATATCTATGTTTGCTTGCTATGCAACGATTCTTTGACAAATAGCATAATAAATATAAATTTTCAATATGTATTGATTACGTCCGAACACAAAAAAATGCCCCTGACATTTTGTCAGAACCCTGATTGGACGCCACTAGACGCCTCCTGAATAGGACAGGTCCAAGGAAACCCGGATGAATGGCCCTACTTAGATATAAATATGAGTAATGTACAATATTCAGTCATCTGCCGGAAGACGTCCACCGTAGAATGACGGCAAAAGCCTTCCCCTTAGAGTTCTAACCACAACGGACGACAAATTGCCGCCTGCAACCGTTTGGCCGCAACTCTCGCGATGTCCTATCGCTTAAAAAATATCCGAGCATAGCTGTTGCTTAACCCAGTACCGTAACCGTAACTGTTGCACGTTTCAGTAACCACCCTAGTGTGGTCGTGGCCCGCGAGGTTTTTTTTCATAGATGCCCTAGGCACGGGGATGCCTATAGGGTTATGTTATGTGGGACCCCCCCGGAGTTGTATACCCAAACTAAAAACTCAGGCGCGGCGTTGGGTTTCACCACAAACACCCTCCCCCCCCCCCCCCCCTCGATGGCCCCGGCTTCCGTCAGGACCTCGCCAAGAAGGAGAGGGCCCGTACGCTGGGTACGTCTTCCCTTAGAGTCCTTAGACGATGAGACCGTGCTATGCAGGGGTAATGTGGCTCGCTAGCCTGCCGTGAGCTGAACGCCACGTCCACACTAACGTTTTTGGTTAATGTAAACGTGTAATAGTTGCGGTTACAGCTAGCAGATGAGTACCCGGCTTATCTAGTGAGATAATATTTTATTGAAGTGAGGAGCTAATCTTTTGGTACAGGTCAGGGGTGTTGCGTGTTTACGTAAGTGTCCGCATCACCTTTCGTCGTAATTTACTGTGAATGTTAAGTCATCTACACAAATTCGAGCTTTCATCGCAGTTTACTGTGAATGTTATAAACCATTTATAATACAAATTCGAGCTTTTGTTTTGCGGCGTCGCCCACTTAATATAAATTGTCACCCTATACCGTTGAAATTTCGGAAAATCCGTTTTAAAGTGTCTAGCAGTTGTTAACAGTGCAACAATGCAACAACCCCCATAAGAGTCTTGACTGCGTGTTCTCTCCAATTTCGTGCATAGAGAACTTAATATTAACTAACTTAGTTTCATCTTAAAGGTATTTTAAATTGAACTACCTAACTACAGAACTCTTGACAAAAGTGTAAGTTTCGATATGGCAATGTTCGAAAAACTCCAGTTTACATAATCATACACGATTACCTTTTATTGCTCTGTGCCTCTGTAACAACCAATTATTTGGCGACCGGATAAGATTTCACTTAAAACAACTACAGCTATTAAACTTCAGTAACTGGCAAATGGTTATGGTAATTGCTATAGCTGCTTAAACATTTGTTATTGTACGTTACACGTGTTAAGATTTCATCAAACATTAATCGATTAAGTTTGTTTATAAATAAATGACTTGAATTGGTTTGCTTGTTTGACAGCCATAGCGTAATAATTTCTATTAGTGAGCTCTCTTTGTTCCGGCGCTAACTGCCTACGTGCCTACAATTTTATTGGCAGTCCCGTCCCGCACAAGTCGGATTGGGAATTCTTGTTTGGGATTAATTCCAGGGGTATTTGCCCCGTGTAAATGGCTCAGTTAGCTCACTAGTTCTTTAGTTTTTATTATGCTATGGGCAAACGTCGGCTACGTCACGGTTGGATGTCCGTTTGTCGGTAACTTAGCAGGCGTGTTTAGATTTTTATGAACGGTCGACTGAAGCTATAGTACTTTAGTACTTTGTCATACTCAAAACTGGACACAGAGAATCGAGGGAAGGGGGAAAATCTTAGAAGTCATGTTATAGGCGATGCGGCTTGCAACCCATACTATTTTGATTCCCCATTTTCACCTGTATCCCCACAATCATGCTAAACGTGGCCTTCAGGTCTTATTACCTTTACCTTTTACCTTTTGTCTGCCCCGTAAGGGATAAACACATAACATATCAAACAAATGTCAATTTAAAGCTAGGTAAGGTTCTAAGTACGGTCAACATTCTACATACCGTCGTACTTATATGTATGTGTAGACTGTCTCTCCCTCTCTCTGTAATACGGAATTCGGAATACTTCAGTAGATTTTTGGGTTACTTTGACTGAATACCCCTGTAAATGATTTTTAGAATTGTTTAATTCCGTTTCACAAATGTTTCCATACATTGGTTGATGTTCAAAGTGTATACCTACCTACCTACCGGCGTTGAATACAAAATTAAGATGAAAAATCTTTACATAGTATGTTCCATTAACATTAAACTAACTAAACCACCGGCTAAAATATTCGGCAGCTAACTGTTGCCCGCGACTGCGTCTGCAAAGAATTTATTTATCGCTATCCCTCGTAACCTACTCAATTTTCCGGGATAAAAAGTAGCCTATGTGTTATTATAGACTATAATCCTATGTGCCAAATATGATCCAGATCTGTCCAACCGTTCTGGCGTGAAACAGTAACAAACACCCATAAACTTTCGCATTTGTAATATTGGTAAGATAATTCTATGACATCTGTATGTTATACCCAGGACGCAGCATTTATGGCGACCGTTTCGAAGACGAGAACTTCAAGCTCCGCCACTACGGCGCCGGCTGGCTGTCGATGGCCAACGCTGGCAAGGACACCAACGGCTCGCAGTTCTTCATAACCACCACCAAGACGCCCTGGCTGGACGGCCGCCACGTCGTGTTCGGCAAGATCTTGGAAGGCATGGTATGTACAAAACATAATTGTGTATAACTGCTTACATGCTGGTCTGGGTGCAAAGAAAAAACATTGGTAGTGGTACATTCCACCAGTTGCTTTTCTTCCCGCGCAGAGAAATTTGTCACGAAATGAACATTTACAATACAATACAATACAATACAAATACTCTTTATTGAACACCACAAATCAGTACAAAACAATACAGAAACAAAGAACAAAGTAGACAATAGGCGGTCTTATCGCTTAATAGCGATCTCTTCCAGACAACCAATGCAAGAAATAAGTTGGAGACAGTTTAAGTAGGTGGCGGAAACAAATAGTGGAGGCAAAATACGTGAAATTTCCCTTAAGTCAGGAAATAATTCTAAGAACTGATAAAAACAATTGTTTTTGATTTGTATGGGTTAGAAATGGAATTTAATACATCACTTGATATATTCACCCCCCCGGAAAGGGGTGGAATTGGTTGAAAATGGTGTAATAGTAATAACTAAGAAGAAAAAATAGGTGTAGTCTGTGCAATTTGCCATACGTTTTATTGCATCTTAATCTATATTTGCACCCGTTATTTAGCTCAATTCAAGCTACGGAACATACAAAAAAAAAATCATATAGCTAAAAATATACTTTTTGGCATTGCGGCCCCGGGGAAAATACAGAACGCGGTGCAAATTGAGGAAATGATGAGAAAATATATCAAAACACAATACCAAATTTGCACCAGGGTGCGACACCCGGAAAGTAGTTTTCTATGTTTTACTGTCTTTGTACTTCGGGGGAAATTTTGGAATTAATAAAAATCGTCACAATCGTCTTAACTTGGTTTGATTTACATTCGCACCCCATAAAAAATTGACATTTCTACACGGAACATGCGGTTCTGTAATACTACCCGCTACCTAGCGTTCGCTGCTATTCCTTGCGTTTAGATAGAACTATGTTTACCAAACTTCCGGTTAAAATTTTCTTTTTTTTATTGAGTGCGAATGTAGTATCTTTTAAATATGTGTTATTTATAAATTTTCACGACTATCTTAATTTCCCCCGAAGTACAATCTACAAAAGAGTGAAAAAAAACATGTTCCATACTTTGCACGGGGGTGCAAAGTTACCTGGGTGTTTATAATACTTTGAAAAGCTTAATCTAAGTTTGCACCAACCGTCTGAATTATCCTCGAGCCGCAATCAGAAAAAAATATTTTACCAAGATTCTATACATCGTACACCTTTTTAATTAACATACATTATGTACCAAAGGGGACCCTTCACGTGGCTAAACTTGCGCCTAATACCTTTTATCATACTCCAAAATAACGGCATTTGAAGTTTATACCTAATATTTTAAAGTGTTCCGTACATGATAGAAAGGTGCAAACCGAGGGAAACCATCTAGTCGTGCCCTCTAACGATTCCACAAAAAAACACGACTACACGAATTACTTCCATACTTTTCCGTAATTCGACTATACTAAAATAGACAGGATAAACGCAGGGATAATAAAAACTTAATGAAATAAACCTAAAATAAAAATTTAATGAAATAAACCTTAGAATCTATTTTTAATTTTATTTTATTATCTGTTTATTTCTTTTTATCTTAAGTTAGGTTCTTACAATATTCATATAAAAAGTAATAAAACAATATTAATGCAAAATATAAAAACATTAGAAAAACCTAACCTAGGGTGCCTCCGGCAGCGAGGCGAGGCCTAAGCTACCGGTGGTCAGGGGGACAGAGAGGAACCTCGTGACTATCCGAGCCGTGTCCAGGAGAACCGCCTTCTGTATCTGGCCCTTATTTTATTATTGTTTGCCATAACATACAGTTGGTTCAATTTATCACGACAGTTGTAAAAATTACATGAATGCATGTTCCGCCACATTGTAGCATGCAAAATTATTGTAAAATTAAAATATGTCTCTGTCTATGTAAGAAACCAATATATTTGGCTAGGTTAGGGTTTTGCTGACACAGTATTTTGTATCCCCTTGCCGAATTTGTCGGCAACCCTCGCTGCTCCAGTCTGACTTGCACTTGGTGGGTTTAAGTATTACTTTGAGATTCGGAACCGTAGAAACAGTAAATTTAGAATATTACACTTAAAGCGATTCTCATACAGTTATTGGACACCTATGTTTGTAATTCACGTCCTCTACTTACAAATGCCTCGCGATGTATAAACATTTTTTCAAGGAAGCTCACTTGGCGTGTTAATGCCATATTGGTATTGTGACACGGGTTGTTGACAGTAAATGGTGTCAACAATGAAATCGGTTTCCTATGTTCAACGTAGTCACAGTATTGTACTTATTGTGATAGGAATAACCATTGAGATCTATTCTTAAAGTATAACCGTTAGCTACGTCGGTTAACTAGGTTATTAGGGCCGCTCTAACAAATACTAAAAACAAAATATTGTTATGTTTGTATGTCACTAACCAACATAAAGACCTCATTGCATACATTTTGCTTTAGAGCAGGGCTCTGGTAACACTGGATTGTTATAACTTGTCTAATTTGTTGTAGTCATGGCATAGTTTGCGGCGTCGCATTTTTATTTTCAGGCCATCTTATCCTTAAAAAAAACAAGTAAAAAGTAAAGACGGAGTTCTGCGGCAAAGTTGGTTTAAAGTACGCCTCGTCTTGTGCGCGTGTGCATAGTTCGAATAGTTTGGTTGCACTTGTGTGCGTGCAACAATTTGCCCACGGCAAGACGTAGGTAGTTCAAATCGACCTTACTTTACCGTTTCACAGTGTAGTCCGTCTTGACTTTTTATTTGGTCTTAGTCTTGAAACAATAATTGATTAAAACTATAAGATAAACTGGATAAATACATAAACCACATCTTTATCCCTTACGGGGTAGACAGATCCTAGGATAACAAGACCTAAATAGAGAGATAAGTAGAGATAGAGAATCTATGTTTTTCTTAGCTCCCAGACTAGAGTAAGCAACATAAGTTTTCACACAAAAAACATCTTGAATGCGTTCACGTAAACGTCTCAATTACTATGGACAAATTGGTAGCGCCCGTTGCGGATGGAGACGGCAACAAACTGTTCTCATTTCAAAAACCATTCAACCCGCTATTACTTACATGTGTACTGTTATGGAAGGGTTCCAAAAAATCTAAATTAACTTTATTGTTGCAGGATGTCATCCGTAAAATTGAGAAGACAACCACCGGGGCCAACGACAAGCCTGTCAAGGACGTCGTGATAGCCGACTCCCGCGCAGAAGTAGTCGCGGAACCCTTCAGCGTCACAAAGGAGAGTGCTAAATAGCATGAACCAACTTAGTTGGCTTCGCTACACTCGGACTCGGAGTGCATTTAATTCTAAGGTTATCTATAATTACTATAAGTTCTCACTTTTGTGCCACATGAAATAGAATGAATAAAAATTCTTCCTTTGTACAATTTGTTTTTATTTTGTATTTACATTTGATAGGTAATAATAATAAATAAATATCTTCTGTCAAAGGGACCACTTCATTATTACTTCTTTGTTTTATGCAAAACAAACTATGGATGGGCTTGGGCAGTTCACAAGGATATAGAATGGATTTGGGGTCAACAGCAGGGTAGAGTTCCAAGTCCACTTAGTCTGAGAGGAGGCCATTGTCAAGCAATGGGAAGTATATAGAAAGAGTACAGACCAAAATCAACATACATGTTGAAACACAAATGAGAACAAAGTCAGGTTATTTAAATAATTTATAACTCAAGAACAGCCACTCAGATTGTTATGGTTGTAGATTTGATGCATTTAATCCCACCCCAAATATTAGCTATTTATATAAAACCAAACACTAATAAAAGACTTGAAAAAATCTCTGATGACACAATAGAAACTGATTCTAATAGTCTGGTCAACATGTACCTTTTTAGGTTAAATTTTTGTAGTCTCCGAAAATTACGATCAAGGTGTCATTCGATTCGGAATATTATGTAGAAAGTTTAAGAAAAAGTTCCAAAAGGGGCCGATAAAAATTGCAAAAGTTTAAACAATAAAAAAAAAAATAGGGGTTTGGTTTTTTTTGAATATCTCGAAAACTATCAGGGATATTCAAAATTTGAAAAAAGATCTGAAAAGAGGAGGAAATTTCCTAAAAAAAGTCCTACCTTCCGGAACTGTATCTTTAATATTTATAATTTTTACGGAGCCCTGAAAATAGCGCTAGAAGGCTTCCGCTCGTGATTTGTCACCCGGACACAGTAACAATAAAAAAAAAATTAACATATTAAATATATTAAAGAATAAAAAAATTTGAATACTATTTGGGATATATAAATAAACAATAATCCGTCGTCCCTTATAGGAAACAAAGTTTGCCAGGTCATCTAGTAAAAATATAAAGGGTAGTTAGTGTTAAATTTGGCATGGGTCCAAGTCTACACATACAAAAGGTGAAGTTGGTCCTTTTTCAGAGATTACAATGACAGATTTTAACTTTTCATCTGGACTTCCTTCAGGCATTCTTCGGCTTCACTTTTAATCTCATTGTTTTTAACCTGGACTGCCAGCTTCCATCCATACCCACAAGATTTCCTAGCTTCCACTATCAACTGTTTTTTTAAATAAGCCCTTCCTAGATTGACATACATGATCCCTAAATCTTCAGCTTCTGGCAAACTTTTGCCAATATCTATGGCTTGTTGGAAATAGTCTATGCTCTCTTCTGTTCTGCCGAGCAGATCATAGACTGTTCCAATATCATTCAACTGTAACATGATGTGCTCTTTGCCTACATCACCAACTGACTGCATGTGATCTAGTGCACTCATCAATAATTTTAAACCTTGTTCTATTTTATCACATTCCAAAAACAGACGTCCATACCAGTCCTCTGTAATTGCTAGCAGCTTCATTGTTTCTTCATTGGGATCTTGTTTAAGGGCTTTAGTCAACTTCTCCGTGCACCAATCATAGCCTAGCTGCGCTGTTGAGTATTCCTTTTTCAAATGACTTATTCTGGCTAGTTTGATGCTAATATGAACAACTCTTGGATCATCCTCTGTTGCTCCATCAGCCATTATTCTTTGAGAGACCGAGACAAAGAGCTTTTTTGCTTTGTCCAATTGTTCTCTTTCGAGCGCCAAGTTCGCCATGACGTCGTAGATATATGTTACACCAAGTTGATGATGGATTTGCTGCGCTTGCCTCAATGCAATATGAAGAAGTTGCTCAGCCTTTTCATATTCCGATCTTTGAATAAAAAGTATGCAGTGCTTTATGGTCTGAATTAGCTCGTCTTCAGCACTAAGTTTGGTTTGGAATCCTAGCCAAGTAAACAGCGAGAATCCAAGAGTACATGGCACGACAGCTTGTTTAGATGATATTTTAGGTATACTGAACCTAGGAAGTGTTCTGTGTTCAAATTTAATTCTTGAGATCCTGCTCCATAAAAGCCTGTACCTTGACGACATAATTGTTCAAAATTTAAGATGCTATTATGTAATTACTGTGTAAAAAAAATGTCTATAGCTTGATTCTTAATTTTCAATTCTACAATTTATCTTTTCAAGAGAATAATCCTAGCGTCGATTGAACGCTATGGTCGGAAAGACGGGACGATGTTTGATGTAATAAGGTATTGTTTCGTAGGATCTAAAAACTCATGAAAATTGTTCATTAAGTTTTGCTTTAATTTACGCATGATTTTGACATCGACTTGAGATTTAATTGCCTTTTGACAGTGACAGTTCGACTCGTCAGTATTGCCAAATGATGTAATCCAACAAATCCCACAAGCTATGCTTTAGTTTCATCTTTCTCAAATCATTATAATTAACAATTTGTCTATCACCCATATCTATTCATGTTTAATGAACAATATGTTTAAAGCAAGCGTGAAACTAATACCTATACAATACATTGTCATGATGGTTAAATGCAGTTAGCAGATGTCATTTGCTTGGTTAGGATTGTTAAAAATCCTGATATTTGGTGTAATTAAAATTATGGCAACACATAAGCCCATAGACATCATTATTACTTTTGAAATATGCTTTGGAAACTACATTTTACAGCCAATTATTTAAGTCGGATATGCACTCAAAATATATATAAACGTAAACTACGGACTTTATATTCCGTTCAATAATATTTATAAATTTCAGCCTTAATCTTTTTAGTTTTCATTGTTCTAAATACACAATTATTACAGATTTTTTTTGTACGTCACAGTTCTGTAAACCATAGAGTACGTAAAATTTTTCATTTTGTACAACGATCGTAATTGGCTGAATTACCAAAATTTTAGTTTTAAGCCAATGAGATCAAATGAAATTTTGATTTTACTTTACTACGATGTGACTTATTTCTCAATCTCACTCAATCTATATACTCACAGATTAGAGAGATATAGTAGTATATATACTAACTAAACGCGGAGCGATGGCTATGGCTATAGTAGTTTTCTGCATTAATAATTCGATACGTTGTCAGCACGTTTCATTAATTAATTGTATTGTAGTGTTGTAGAAAGCCAAAAGACGAGATTCAAGTGTTATGTATTATAAATATCGGAAAATGTTGACGCTGACGTAGCGTAGTGGGGCAGGTATTGTATCATTAACTCGATTACTCAAATTGAGTTATGATTATTTCGCATACGGCTCCAATATTTTGCTCATTGAACTAGATGGAAAAGCAGTGAAGTGCGAAAATGAACGTGATGAACGGGTCCGATTTGCCACCCGTCAGCGAGGATACATTTTGTAAACATATATTGTATTACAAGATAAATAACTCAAGGTAAATCAGCAGTGGCCTTGTGCGGTTTGTTTTTATGTTTGTTTTTGTGCTTACGTTAGCTTTTGTTGCAGGGTCCGTATTTGGGATTTGATTATATTGATACCGAATGCTCTCTTTGTGCTGTTCCTACTAGTGAGGTTTAACAAAGCTCAGCTGAAGTTAAGAGCGACTAGTAGTCCCATATTTCTTACGTTTTATTCTTTGGTGTGGGGTAACGTGATCATTAGTCTTGTAAGATGTGCTGTGGCTATGACGGTGCCTGCGTCCACGCCTCTGGGCGGGCAAGTGGACAAGGTGTTGTGGGTCACTGTAAAATTCTTCTTGCTGGCCACTGAGATGAGTGTAGTGATATTTGGATTAGCATTTGGTAAGTACTTTTGTCGTCTTTAATTGTGCTTCTGTCTGTGCTATGTTCTGCCATAAGACATGATAAGACTATTCATTGACAGTAAAAGTAATATTACATCTACTTAAATTTTAAATTCATTTAAAAGAGTGTCTTACTGTCTACTCAATATGTGAGCAATGTATGCATGCTCTCAGATTGCGTGCTGTAGTTTCATTTTAAGCAGATAAATGTCACCAAATCTATAAATGCCTAAAAAATCTGACTTCTTTCTAAAATCCTACAAACTTAATTCTGTTTCTTCACATTTCAAAAACACTGTTACGTTCATATCAACTCGTATAATACATAATTTATGTTTTCAGGTCACATGGATAGTAGAAGCAGTATAAGATATGTGTTGCTTGCTACGTCATTCATATCTCTTGCATTTACTATAACTCAAGGCACGTTGGAGTTAATAAAAGATGACAATGACACCCTCATTGACCATGCGGACTTGTTTGAACACGGAGGAGTCCTATTCTGGTTCACATCTTCACTTGTTTTTGCGCTGATCTATTTTCTGATACTCATACTGCCCTGGACTCCATTACGGGAATATTTGGCACTACCAAGTAAGTGACTAATAGTGTAGTAGAGCCAATAAAGACATATAAATAGATATCTCAATACTCCTTTGGGCTTTGCTGTAGTTATGTAGTGTTTAAAACTACAATAATAAATACCTAACACATGGTATCAAACAATTATTACAAACACCAATAATTATCATTAACTCTTTATTTACAAAACTCAACAGCTCTAAATAAAGATAACAACTATGAGATATTTGAATGTGCTTTAAAAATATTCCAAAAATGAGATGATTGGCGGCCATTAAAATCTGTCATAATGTGAGATAAAGTAGGTCAAATTTCATGATGATTGTGTGAGAAAGTTTACCATTTGTTACACAATGGTCAAATATGTTTAATCTATGTGGATGGATGCTCTCCAATATTTTTGGTATACTTTAAGCATAAAATATTCTTTCAATATATTTTTTTGCATTGAATCTCCTACATTACTTTTGAGTATTATCTGCTTATGTTTCGTCATTAAAATATTCCTACTTCCCTAATAATCTTATGAATGGGAAAGTAACTCTGTCTGTCTGTCTTTCTGTTACACTTTATGCCTAAAAAACTGAACTGATTTTCATGAAATTTGGTAAGTACAGAGATATTTTTAGTCCCAGGGAACAACATAATAATCAATATAAGTATAGCCCTTTTATTCTGTTTTTGTTATCATTTTGTGTTTATAAAATATCGCGTAATTCAGCGTGCCTCTTGACATAGACCTCCTCCAGTAGAATTTGGGAACTCACACCATTGCTTTGCATCGCAAATGTGTGCAGGTTTCCTCACGCACAATATTTTCCTTCACCGAAAAGCTCATGGCAAATTTCAAATGTAATTTAGCACTTAAATTCCGAAAACTCAGAGCTGTGTGAGCCCGGGGTTTTGAACTCACAACTCTCTGCTTGAGAGGGTACAGGCCAAACCACTAGGCTACCACGGCTTGTTTGCTGAAGGACATAGGATAGTTTAGTTCCTGTGGGATAGCTATAAGCGAATCCTGCGCATACGGAGTCGCGGGCAACTGCTCGTAATTAATATGATGTAAATAATTACATAGGTCAACCATTAGCAACTTGTAGCAAAATTACAACAATTCTTATTTTATAATTGGTCACTTATTTTAATTATGTATTTAACTACAAACACTTCATACTCGTTTATTACTCATAATCACAACATGCTTTCTTAATGACTTTGCATTTTAAATTGATTCATTAATCCAAATGAACATAGTTTATTTGCAATTACTATCTAATTCAGTTCATTATAATGCCATTACACAGAATTTTATAATTATATTTTAACAGCAAACAACATGACTGGAGTTGCTATAGCAATAACTCTTGATAAGAATGCATTTATACAGTGGAGTGAAATGAGTTATGTAAGAACAATAAAATTTATTACCCTGATAATTATGAAGAGTTTACGACTGTTTTTCCGGGATGTTTTTGTTTTAGTTACTTTCACATAAGTTTATATATCGTTTCGTAACAACATTCTGCGTTAGCTATATGTATTGGTTTTGAGATTTTATTTAAAACTCAAATTAAGTATGGAATCAGACACTCATGTCTGTCACTGTCTCTTACGCATCCATCTTGCCCTTACAGCCAACGTGTGGTATCCAGTCTGTGGCTATTTTACACCACCGGTATGGATCCATACGGCTAGACTATAGACCAGCCGCTTAAATGAGTCCTCCCCCGTGTCCCTGCATTCATTTAAGTGGTGGGTCTATAACGTTACCATTCCAGTTCCATTTCAGCTTGGCAGCTTTGGCCCTCACATCCAGTGGCGTAACTATAACGTCTGGGGCCCGTGGCAAATTCGTCAGATGGGGCTCCTTCCTCCATATAAAGAAGTGCATCAACATCCCTTCTGTGCTCTAAAGCAAGCCAGTTGCGGGCCCCGTAGAGCTAGGGGCCCCTGGAATTTTGCCACCCCTGCCACCCTATAGTTACGCCACTGCTCACATCAATTGATATTTATCTGTTTTTTGTTCCAGCTAAGCTTTCTTTCTACTTGTACATTCTGCTGCTCGCTCTCCTGGACATCACGCAGGCGGTGGGCGCGGGCCTCTTGCTCTGGGGCCCCTTCCCCTCGGGGCTCTGCGTCGTCGACGTCACCACGTGGCTCTACTTCTCCCTGTACACGCCTCTGGTCTACCACACATTCCTTAGCGAGTTTTTCAGGTAAGCTTTTGTTATGATCATATCTTGGACAAGTCATTTATTCATTTATTCACTGCTTATGT
The DNA here is from genome assembly GCA_932294345.1 of Pandemis cinnamomeana. Taxonomy (NCBI): domain Eukaryota; kingdom Metazoa; phylum Arthropoda; class Insecta; order Lepidoptera; family Tortricidae; genus Pandemis; species Pandemis cinnamomeana. The sequence continues at coordinate 5,426,111 of OW028717.1, forward strand.
CGTCGCAAAAACAGATACGGACATAGAATAAGATTCAATAGAGTTGTTATAGTGTAACTAAAATTTTGATTGGCTACAAATATTCGCATAGTAACAAGGTCTTGTGACAGCTAGTAACATATAGAAAAATTCGAATGCTTACCTACTCACCTGCTGTGGGTGGTGTAGCGGTATAGCACGCGTCATGGAATGACGAGGATCCAGGTTCGATTCCCGGTCTTTTATGTGTTCTAATTTTCAGTGTTGTTTAGATTTTTTTTTTCTCATTTATCGTTTTGACCTTTTTTAGTTGCTTTTGTGTCATATCACAGGTTATTGTTATACATATTACTTAGTTCTAATAGTTAGTGTCCGCACTATGGTAATGAAGAATTAAAAACATTAGTTACTCAGCGATCACATGTGCTAGACAGTTATGTCTATGGGCCATAGCATCTATCACATAACCGGGAGACCTTTAGAACTATGTATACATTATAGATAGACTTATTGATATTCACTTGAATGAAGCCTTAGACCAGGGGTCGGCAAGTAATTTTAGGTGGGGTCCGGATACTGTGGGAAAATTTTAACGAGGTCCAGAAAAAAACAAGTGATAATACGCATACCTTATCTATGTATTAATTGATACTTGGTATAAAATACATTACAATATTTCGCGGTCCGAGATTCGACCTTTCGCGGTCCGCAAACGGACCGCGGTCCGCCTGTTGCTGACCATTGCCTTAGACTGTTCAAGTAAAACGTAAGCTGCAAAGGAGGCACTGAGAGGGGGGGGAGGGGGGTTAGAATAGTTACGGCATTTAAACAGACATGTCGCAATGTTGAAGATGGTTTGGTTCTGGTCCTTGGTCCGTAGATTAACATGTTTTTTTGTCTCCACCCCCAAATCATTAGAGAATAGAATATTTGTGAATTTCATAATAAAACAAACGAACATAAAATGCATCAAATTAAAGTGTCTTGCCACATGCAGTCAAAATAATGCGCTGCTGTATCTTTCTGTGTGTTTCTAATGATGTAACGTTTCTTACAGCGTGTCTCAGCCAAGCATCATGTTCTCATACAAAGCGCAAATGGACGAACCAATGGACGACGACCAAGTGTCTCTGCCGCACCAGCAGAGCTTCAGCTCTCTCAAAACTGACTCCGACTATATTTATCAGGTGTGATTTAGTTACTTCATACATTGCAACGACAACGCTTTAACCTTTTCGCCGCCACGTCAAATATAAGACACGCCAGACTTCTTGTTGTTCTTTGTTTGTTTGTTCGTTGTTGCCCAATACGGCCGCCATTAAGGGAGAATAGAATAGAATAGACTTCTTTGTTGCGATGCCTAAGATGCCTTAAGTTGAACCTAAACTTAATTGCACGAAGGTTGCTTTTGCATTGAATGGACGTATATATAGGTCATTGGCGTTGAACCTGCGGTGCTGATAAAATATACCTATGCGTCGCTAGCGTCCAAAAGGTTAAAACTCAAACGAAATAAGTATTTTGAAATGGGTGTTACAGCAAGGTTATTTTAGATGTCATATTATTGATTATTGGGCTTTTTCAAAGGTGTCAGAAACAGACAGACAGACAAACCTTACGGGGTAGACAGAGCCTAAAGTAACAAGACCTAAAGGCCACGTTTAGCATGATTGTGGGTGTACAGGTGGAAAGAGGAATCAAAATAGTGATGGGTTGCTAGCCGCAGCGCCTATAACATGATTCCTATTTACGTACGGCTATTAGACTTATTATATTTTGTCTCCCTCAGCAGAGTAACAGCGTGTATGATAGCACACTCTTCGAGGCTGGCGGGACCACGCCTATGAACCCAGTGTACAGCGCGTCTCTTCAAAGTCCAGATTCCATAGCTTCAGGGCAGTCCATAGAAACAGGCGCTCCCACCTCCGGGTTCCAAATACAGAACATGCCATCGACATAACAATCGAGGTACGCTTGAATATTAAAAAAAGTTGAAACGTCACTCATCCAAAGAAAACACTTAGTGATATGATATTATAGTACCGTGTAACAATAGGATATAATAGTGCTACTTTTATTAGTAGTTCGCCGATCCTAACGTATTTTCTAATCATTGACGTTTTTTTTATGTAAATACAATTATTTTTGTGATATTGTGAGCCAGTGATCAAACGACGAGACTGTTTTGTTTAACGCTCTGTTTCTGCTGTAAATCTTAACTTTGTAATGGATCCATCCATAAAACTGACATTAGATGTAATTAGCCGCTTAAGATTTGTAAGGGTGTGTAAAAATTGCTGTGACAGTAATTGGTTTGTCTAGAACTTTAACATTAAATAACTTGACACTTTAACTCTTACTGAGACAGAAGCGATTAATCGACCACTGATTTCCTGTAATACCTAATGAACCTTATGTTTAGCACTATGATACAAATGTAACTGAATCTATAAAAAATCGACTCATTGTAAAAAAAAAACAATTAAAATCAATTAAATTATTAGAACTTACTTGAAATTTCTATTTTGTCAGCATATTTAGGCAAGTTTACTGTCCATTGATGTAGAGTTAATGAATTGACCTTTGTATAAGTGGAACGCGAATGTTACGGAAAAAACCAAAACATTTAGCTTACAAACCCATAAATTTACGAACATTTTCCAGAATATTCCTGGGTGTATGAAATGATTGTAAAGAGTATATGAAATGAATTAGCTTTTTGCGTTATAATTGCTATTGCAGTTACGATTTTGATTGTAGGACTTCATCCATAAAGTTAAGACATGTCAATGAAAATGAAATACCTCTGTAAAATTTCCGACTAAGATTTCCCATTTCAAGCCAAGCCTTATTATTATTTACTTTAAATCAAAAGTAGGTAGTTCATTTGTCAATACGTCTGTAGCGCTTGCGGCATCACTTAGTGCTTGTTTATTTGCACTAGAACTGCTAGCTTTGACGCGGACATAACTCTCTAATCTCTTTCTAACCGATTCATCGTACGCGTGTGCAAAAATTCGCGAATAAAGCTGGTGTTTCCCTTGCAGATGTCAATTATTTGCAAAATTAACCTAGTTTTTTTAGCGATACTGCCATTGACAGACAATATGCACTGTAACTTTAAAATCATTTTCGTGGACAGTTTTGAAACTCGTTACACCAACATGTTCTAATGCAGAACTTTATCACATTCGGTGGAATATTAGACCATTTTGTGATAAATGTTAAGTAAGCAATGAAATTTAAATACTTTGAGTGATAAGATTTCATTTCATATCATTTTGTCTACCTCAGTGTGACATATCTAGAGAATATAATTAATTATACTTCGAAAAAAAAAATGTATGAGAGATCTGTCCACCAATTTTGTTATATATTTTCAGACGTTCTTGGCCTGTGTAGGTTTGTATTGTTTGAACTAACCACCGAATATCACGCACGTCATATGTTTTTACAGTTATTCTATATTGAGTGAGACTCGAATATAAATTCGAGTATAATACTAAGAATATAAATCCCACTCAGCATGTCATAGGTACTAAAGATTAATACCCTATAATCCAGTATTTTTAATTTAGCTATGCGTATTGAAAACATGTTAATGTGCTGGTTTGACTCCTAACAAACAATATAATGATAAGTCATTGTAGATTAGCCAAAAAACTCATTGAATCTCGACTAAAAACCCATTCTCACACATATTAGAATTAAAAAAATACACTTTAATTCTTGTGCTACAGACCTTTATTGCCCTGTATTTTAGGTTCGCTAAGATAGTGCTATGATATGATGTATATGTGATGATGCCAATTGGTTTTATAATGTACTGTGATGGTATGCCTACTATTTATTTTTGTTGAGTTTTTTAATTTTTCTGTTTACAGAAGCAATCTCGAATATTGAATCTATTGTGTTTCGTGTTAAGCAGATGTAGACGATTAAGGTTGGTGATTTTATTTGAATTGCGCAAAATAAGAAAAGATAAGAAGACGATTAATGTACGAAGCTCAGTTTAGAGTAGATGAAGTAGATCGAGAGCCTTATGCGATTGTAATATTTTGCGCAGTCTGAATTTTACGGTCAAGGGATAGGGAATCACTTTTATTTAGAGTGTAAGCAAACAATATTTGTCAAAGAGAGATTTATAAAGAGTATAGGCAAGAAAAGTTTTTGTTTTATTTATTTTCTCCTTCACCATCCTCTAGGTACCTACTTCCTGTGTGGCCAGTTATCGAAGCTACAATATTAACTCAACGGTTCAGATTTCACATTTTGACCAATATTGCTAGTTTTTAGACTTGTAAAATTGAAACTTGTAGCTTCGAGTAACGCGATTGTACTTTGATTACATACTGCAACTTGGCTCATATATGTATGATTCAGAGTGGATTCCGCGTAGGTAGTGGGGACAAGTTTGACCCTCTTGCATTTGTCATTATTAACGTCATCTGCATGAGACGAGGTAAGGGTACCTAATCAATCCAAATGAGCCAGTAAGGACAAGTCAAAAACTGAAGAGGTAGGGGAATCATCGCATCGATTTTAGATTTAATTAAAAACGCATCATTTTTTTAAATCGTACCTTTAAATACTATCTTTTCAAAATGCTACAAATTGGTTCTGCAAGTTTTTCGTTGTTATTGTTGATGGTGTTACTCATTATTCAGACACAATGAACACATTATTAATGAAATATGATTCAAGCAAATGGTATTATTTTGACCGGGTTCGATTAGTTACCAATTAGTTAAAATTGAATGCCATTTTTATGAAATTTAAATCGATATCATGTTTCCTAATCAGGAACAGATTCCCCTCTTTTATAGTTTTTGACTTCTTTCTACTGACCCGTTTGGATTGCTCATTTGTATACCTAAAGGTAACGTACTCGGAACAATTTTATTGAAACTTCGAATTTTCATTAGCGCATCAAAATTAACTTCAGAATTTTCTAGCATGATTCAATAAAAATACAATTATTAAATTCAAATTTGTTTATTTTGCTCTGAATTTTATTTTTCCAATGCTTCTTGAATAAAAGCATGCTTTAAGGCGTCCGAAATTGATATTCTCTGAGCAGGATCTAGCATCAACATTTTGTCCAGCAATTCTTTTAGCTGAGTCAACTTCTTTTCATTGCTTATAGACTTTTTAAGCTCTTTCGCTAAATCCCGAGTAACTTTTATGTTGACCAATTCAACTACCTTATCCCGTCCTGTAATCTCATCTTTTTTATGGAGCAAGAAATTGTTGTTATAGTTAAAATGTTGGTCCTTGAATTTACCTTTTCTTATTAATTTGTTTGGCATTCTTCCTTTGACATCCATGAAACATTTTAACATTTTGTTATTTGAGCCTCCTGTAAACATAATTTTTCCAACAGCCATTTCATAAATTGTACACGCCGCTGACCACAGATCCACTCCATGGGAATATGACATACCTAAAATGATTTCAGGCGCTCTATAAAACCTAGATACTAGGTAAGGAGTTGGTTCATTTTCATTTGCTTTACCAGCAGACCCAAAGTCACAGAGTTTCAAAATAGTTTTCTTTTCATTGACCAATATGTTATCAGGTTTTATGTCAGCATGAATAATACCAACTTTTTTTAGATGTCTTAATGCTAAAACTAGCTGCCTGCTGTAGCTAATCAATGCATTTAGGTTTATTCCATGTCTGCCATACTTTTTTATAACACATCTCATGTCCATGTGAAGCGGTTCTAATACGATACATAGATGTCCCTTATGAGTAAAATTGCCCAACAAATTTACGCAATGGCATTTATCGTCTGGATCAGTTTCGTTAACTTCTTTCAGATAAGATATTTCCTTTATTGCTGTTTTGTGCATTAACTCATTGTTTCTTGTAATTTTTATGGCCACCTCAGTGTTTGGTTTAAAATTATCTTGAGCTTTGACTACGTTCGCGAAAACCCCTTGTCCTAATGTATCTTTGACAGTGTATCTGTTGTTATTTAATAAATCGCCAATTCTAATGTTGTAATATCCTTCAGCATCATCCCAATTATCAGTCAGTTGTGGATTATCATTATTATTATCTTTTGTCACACCATCAGGTAGACTTTTAGGCGTAAAATCATCTATTTCCGCAAACATGTCTGTTGACTCTTTAACATCTCTTTTGATATCAGTTTCATGAGGTTGATTGCTGTAATTGCTATCATGAACGTGTTCCTGGATTAAAATATTTTGTGAATTTTCTTCATGAGTAAATTTCAATTTTTCTAAAAGTTGCTTCCGTCTTTTTCTTCTGATTTCAATAATATTTTCTTCATCTTCTGAGTTATCATCATACCGGGGAGGAGAATCTTCCAAAACCTTTTGTTGCTTATATCTTGAACTAGAATCATGTCTACTGTCGAAAGATTGACTTGGACACTTTTTATTAGACTTGTTATCATTACCAAATTTCTTATCACTGTTTATAGATTTATCCATTTTCTTCCTTTCATCATTATAATTTTTTAACTCTTCTTGGAGACTTTCCCTCTGTTTCATTAATTCTTCTATGCTACTTATGCCAGTGGGGAGAGGTGGTGTTTTAGATTCTAAATGGTGTTGCTTTGGTTTAGAATCATGCTTTGAATGATACCTTTTTCTTTTAGATTTTTTTGGGTCTTCATCTCTGAATGTATCAAAGGATTTACTTTTGGGATTCTCGTAATTCCGTTCAGCCATCTTGATGCCAATTGAAAATATATTCTCTGAAACTTCAGATCAGAAGATTTTATTGGAAATCTGTAAAAAATAACTCAATATAATAAAGTGTGATCAATTAAATAAAATTTAGAGTTAATTAATGTCTACTAATAAAATATCATGTAATTTTTTTATATTATTTTTATTTGCAAGCATTGCCAGTCACTTTCATGAAAGTTATTTTGTTGCGACTGAAGTTTGGCTAGATTGTATGCCTGTTGGTAACTCTCATGAAGTTGATATATTGCAGAAAGTTTAAAAAGTATTGGTAACTATATCAATGATTACATTTCCCTCCCTGTGAACATCAGTACAGTCAGGGCCAACATGATTCTTTCACAAATGTTGTAGGTGTTTATGAAAATGACTTGGAATTTCCACACATCCTTCGACATGTATTTAATTTCGTCCATTCATTTCCATGACAATGTTCATTTTACTTTACCATCCATGGTTTTAGGACATTTGTGTGAATCACAAGTTTTGCATTCTTGGCTAGAAAAAATACAAATTATAATGTTAGCTCAAAGGAATGCATGTTAATAGGTACAATTGATATATATTGAATAGAAAACCAAATCTAAAATATTTTATATCAGTACTCATCCATTGCTTTTACGGTTATTCCAATAGTACGCATAGCATGAATTTCGAAAGGGTAGAGGAAAATAACATTCAATATTGGGTCAGCAAAGAGGTTTAACCTTTTATATGCCTATCCCAGATCCTGGCCAAGATTGGAACCTATCTCTTTGTATTTTTTTCTTAATTCCTGAAATTGGTAACTGTTTGAGACAAATGCAACTAGAATGTATGTTTTTTTATATCCTAGAATACAAAAGGTTAAGTTGAGTTTTATAGTAGAAAAAATCCCACACTGTGATATAAATAGGTAACAATGTTCATGGTAGTTTTCAAAATAATAATAAACAAATAATATTGATGAAAGACCATTTGAAGTTAAGTTTATCTAAATTTTGTCACAACTTTAGTACCTTCTTTCAATTTGCGTACTTGTTGTTCAAGATCATGTACAATGAAATCAGAAGAAAGACTGACTTTTTAAAGCAAAGTAAGAATCTTCATAATCATTCAATTTCAATATTTAACTATTTTGTGTATAAAATGTACGATATTTTTTTTAGATTTCTCGTCTATTTATTTAAGTACAAGCAAATTGTGGTATATTACACCGCAAAACTGTATACCAACACAGTTTTGCGGTGTAATATACCACAATTTGCTTAGGTATTCAGATTACTAATAGTAGAGTATACAAATTACGCTAATTATCAACCAATTCCATTCAAACAAGAAATTAATGCCTGAAAACCGGATAGAAACTTAAATACAGGTCACTAATGCCACATTGCATCACAACCTGAAGTGCCTACTTGTTCTGTAAATAACTAAAAATATTTACCATTTAATTCAAGTTAACACATTCTGTCTTCCGCTTATTTTAACCAAAAAATTCAACACGTCACTGTAACCCTAAATAGATACAAGGAAAAAGGGCTTGAAATTCATGATATGGGCACCGAGATTTAAGCGCACATAAGTGGTGCAAAATCAAACCACTAAAGAATTTTATCTGTGAATGATCACCGTAACCCAGTGAGCATTTGCAGTTAAAATTCTCACACCTCTATTGTTAATTACTAGGGATAAATTAACCAAAAACTAAATACGATTTCACAAAATTGTTGCGTTTGACATTACAATTTCTACGTCACGTTTTTTTTGAGATTTGATTGAAGTATAGTTGTACGTTGAATTGTATGTCACGTCAGAATAGTATAATAATAAAAACATAGATGTAGTTGTAAAAGTATAAGCCGTTTAATTTAATAAATTCTGTTTTGTTGGTTTGCACACACATTTGCCCTTTTCTCTAGAATTTAACCAACGTGGTCATGTATGCCGTTAACAACTACAACGTTTTATTACTTATGCCAAATATCTTTTTGCATTCTGGCTGTTTGACAGAGGAGAAAATAAATGTCAATCAATGTCAACTAACACCTAACCTCACTTCACTAATTTTGAAATCTTGTCTTGTACTTCAAATTTATTAGTTAAAATGTCTTTATTAATAAACAATCTGTCAAGGAATCTGATATTAAACAATTTTCGTTTTTATTTGCCATGTAGAGCAATGCAGTTGACACGAGGTAACTATTTCTCCTTTTGTTAGATTTTAGTAAAAGAACGGCCGGTTTGCGTGTATTCACAAGTCTTTCAACGATAATTTAGCACACTTCTTGCCTTACCAGTTCAGCAGTTATATGCGCCGTCGGCCCTTGGAATAGATACCTTTTTATATTCAAGGAAGAGGGTGAAAGAACAGTTTACCAATTTCTCTGATAAGTTCAGGACGAAGATGATTGAATTTGTTGATGACCCCAAAAACATGATATTCACGGAAGATCTGAAGAATATGGTTCATATCGCTGAACCCTCGGATTTGGAGCTGTGTCTAAAGATGATTAAAAAGTAAGTTAGATCATTTTGCTTACTAGAATCTTACTAGAGAATGAGGGTAAAATGGCATTATATTACTTTTAATTTATAAATTATTTTTGTGTTAATATAAACAACACTCTTTGATAAGCAATGCCTAGACCTAATACTGATTGCCTCATACTCAGACATGCCAATGCTGTAACGGATCTTAATCTTGTTGAATTTATATTTTTATGCTGTAGTCAATTACATTTATAAATTTGCAGGTTCAACACACAGACAACAGAGTACAGGTTTGGATCTTTTGTTTTTGGGCCCGTGGTGATGAGAATGTTCCACTTCTTGGATGCACCCAATGAGGCCTTGCAGGTAATAATAATAATCAGAGTCAGTTGGAACCTTTCCCACCAACTTTCTTTACAGTATAATTCTCTTACTGTCCTGAATAAAATGTAATTTCATTTGTCTGTACAGTGTTTCGAGGACCCAGCTAACAATGGATTTTTCGACCAGCTGGCCACATACCAAGTGCTCCTAGATCTGCTTTATAGTCATGAGATGTACAGTGAGATGTACAGAGTGTTTGAGAGAGTAATGGAGAGGCAGGTTAACATGTCTAAATATCCCAAATATCCAGTTGTTTTGATACTAGCTGCATGCTACAAACAGGTATGTATCTGCTGTTAGCTTTTCACAGACTTAGACCATGTAGATAGGTCTATTGTGATGTCCCCGGACATGTGGTATTCTAGAATGTGAGAGATCAATTTGCTGTGTTGCAGAACTCGCCACACAGCATGGAGTATGCATCTAAACTCTGGTCGGATATGAGCAAAACTGGTACAGTTCCATTAAGAAGAGCCTGCACATTTTTTGCTGGTATGTTTGTTACAAGCAATTCATTATTTATTGCATGTTCTTTCTGTCATGTGATTTTTTAAATATGTAAATTTATTTGTTTTCAGTGTTAGCTTTAAAACAAGGTGCACCTCACATAGCTCTTGAATCAATATCAATGCAGAAACAGCACTATGTCACAATTAGAAACATTAAGGTGAGTTATGCCTCTAGCAATTTATTCATGGTGCCGCTTTTTTCTTAAACCTTAACTTAATATTTGCTTACAATCCTGTGCAACATAATTTTAAGCTAGTATTTTTAACCCGTGGGGTAAAAAACGGGATGTTATAAGTTTTACGTCAATGTCTATATGTGTCCATCTGTCGCTGGCAATGTAGCCCTCAAACGGATAGACCGATTATTTTTATTCAAAAGCCAGTTTCCTTGCGATGGTTCTTAGCCATGTTTGGTAATGATCGGCCCAGCACATTGAAAAGTATCAGCTTATTTCCAAAAATATGTAAGGCATTTTAGGCATAGAATGACGCATATTCATAGGGGTATATACCTAGAGTCCTTTAACTAGGTAATAGGTCCAAAGTACATGTTGACGTTGCAATGGGTTGGACATTACGTGTAGCAGTTGTCATCCTAAGTTGATGCAAAGAAATGTGATGAGAATTGTATATTTTCAGGCAATTGCTTTATCAGACATGGGCAGAGTTGATGATGCGATACCAGTATTGAGAGCAGTATTAGAGATTGATTCGCCTCAACAAAAGGACAAGCACACATTCTTTGAAGAAACTGTATGTTATTGCATTAATTCTCATTTAAATTTACTACTTAAGGATATGGGGCATAATTATTTTGTTGGTTTCTTATAGATATCAAAAGTAAGACAGGCCGTGGAAAAGAGTGATAACAAAGATGTAAAGAAAGAGTTTGATGATATTGTTGCAGCTATGGTGGACCGACAGTTGATAGATTCGAAACAGGTTGGTTTTAATTCCTATTTAAATGTTTTAAATTTTACACATACACATATTTACACAAATCTAGTCTAAATCCCTTACGGAGTAGACGAAGCCTAAGGTCACATTTAGCATGATTGTGGATGTATAGGTGGAAAAGGGAATCAAAATAGTGATGGGTTGCAAGCAGCATCGCCTATAACATGACTCCTAAGATTTTTGCCCATTCCCTTTTTGGCTTTTGTCATCTGCGCGGCCAGAGAAGCAACTGGTACATTCTATTATATTTATTTGCTCCCAGACCAGTATCTATCTAAATTGGTGTACATTAGATGTTATAGGTATGCATGTCTCAAGAAAATTCTTTTGTACAAAGAGTCACTACAGATACTTTAGAAAATAAAACTTATTAATGCTTATAAGATATTATGGCCTATGCGTCTGTTACAGACGAATTACGGCGTGTCGTCTGGAAGACAACGCTTCCTGTCGCTATAATTATTTAAATGCTAATTAACGTGTCATAAAATATATATACTTCATATTGTACATTTAACTTAAATGCCTAAAGCAAGCAGCTGTGTTCTAGAGTGGAGAGTTCTAGACAAGGGCGTCGCCAGCCGATGGCGCAGGGGGGGGGGGCAAGTTGACTTTACCTACTACAATTCATACTTTTCTCATTCTCTATGACTAGTCTAGGACTTTGGTTGCATTATATTTGGCAACTTTTTTAGAATCTCTAGGGGGGGCAGCTGCCCCTCCCTGCCCCCCCTTGGCGACGCCCTTGGTTCTAGAGGCAAGAGTATCGAACCAACTGAATCCTGACCAATTGGGAATGGATGATTATTTTAAAAGTGCTTGGTGATTTTTCTATTGATAGGAATAACTATCCTTAGCTACGGAAAAAAGTTTCAGATTTTTCCGTCGAGTCATATATTTTATAAAAATAAAAACATTTTACTCAGTCACTCGGCGGCCCCTATACGGAAGTAAGCAGTACGCCAATGACATAATCAAATTAAAAAAAAAATGCTGCTTGAATCTGTGGTACACAATGACATTTGTCACTGACATTGATTGATAGCACCGCACTCGGAAGCTAAAACAAGCAAAAGAAACGGCTAAGTGGCGCCGTCTGTAGATTGTTGTTGGTACTAAACCACCTATTTGGGATTTCATTAAAATTACCATACATTTCTCATATAACTTTCAGTAGTGTTTTTGATTCGGAGTAGAAATAACCCAATAATTCCAAAATCTGAGAAAAAAATGTATATTATGGTCATTTTTATTGAAATTCCCCATGTTTGGTTAGTAACACGAACAATCTACAGACGGCGCCACTTAGCCGTTGCTTTTCTTAGCTACAAATGCCATCGTGTACCGCATATTCAAGCAGCATTTTTTTTTTAAATTTGATTATGTCATTGGCGTACTGCTTTCTTCCGTATAGGGGCCGCCGAGTGACTGAGTAAAATGTTTTTATTTTTATAAAATATATGGCTCGACGGAAAAATCTGAAACTTTTTTCCGTAGCTAAGGATGGTTATTCCTATCAATAGAAAAATCACCCAGCACTTTCAAAATAATCATCCATTCCCAATTGTGGAACCTTTTCACAGTAAATGTTGTAGTGACGTTACATTGAGTTGACTAAGAAAATCATTGCGACGTTTACTGTGACAACATTCTGCTGTGGGTCAGGAATCAATTTGTTCGATAGTACATGAAGTACCGGCAACGAATTTTGCCATCCTCTGGTGTATTAAAAATTATTACACTCTATTTTTTTTTTTTCATAAACGTCTTTTTTTACAGACATTAGACATGTTGCTGAATACAGAAATAGCCGGGGCTGTCAAAAGGCAAGACTCCACGCAAGGAATGCCAGGCTCCTACCAGAAACGGATGCCATTTGGGCAGCGTCAAAGGAAGAGGTTTCCTTAAGCCCATAGTTTTTTAATTTTACCACCAAAATGTAAAATAAATTGTTAGATATTGTGTAGTTTAATCACAGATTATGTCCATAATTTTGCAAGCTGTTCAGGAAACATTTGATTGCATTTTCGGTGTATTCGTCAGGTGATTGTTGTCGTTGCCGCGCTAATTTTTGAAGTGAATTTGTTTGGCAGAGAAGTCATCAGTGGAGGGATAGAAGAGTGCAGAATGATGGTAGTGTTCTCAAATAAATCCAGACTTTATTTACCTCGCCTTATAAAAATTGAATGATGACTCTTTAATAATACCTAATTGCGACTCTGAAATGTGGAAGATTGAGCATGGTGTACGACAATAAAGTGTAGCAAACTTTGAAAGGAAAAGCTGAGAATCTTACAGAATTTTTATCATATTTATATTTAATTGACAGTAAATATATGTGGAGAGAGTGGCGCCCTCATTTAATAACTACTGTTTGTTGTCGTACTATAGTTGTTGACAAGTTGATTAAGGCTATCGGGCTTTAAAAAATGTAAAATAGTATGAAGTGTAAAAAAAGAAAACGTTTAAAAATAATAAAAAACTGTAAATTTCATGACTAGTTTTATTAACTAACCTTTGTAGGTGGTGTTTGTATTAAAAAAAATGGCTAGATCAATATAGCGATTGCTGCAGCCTATGTATTGTATGTATATTTATACATATAATAAAGTTGAAGAGGGTCTAAAGTCTGTAAATGGAAGATATTAAAAAATAAATAGGCTGGGAATACTTGGAATCGATAACAGAACACGTTCCAGCAGTTATTGGAATTTTACTAAACTGTTGAGCAAATCACCAGCTAGGTTGTAGACTACTTTTATCCCGGAAAATTACATAGTTCTCGCGGGATAGCGATAAACATGTCAGTTGCTAATTATACGCGAACGAAGTCGTGGGCAGAAGCTAGTAATATAATAATAATGTAAACACTATTGTACAAGATAAAAATTATACTTGAGCGTTTTCCAAAAATAAGTCTCATTACAATTTTTTCCAGAATTTAACTATTTTGGGGTTTTATTACTCAGAATCGTTTACCCATCGATCCTTATGCAAGAAAAAATGTGTCCCAAAATTTCCATTCCAGTTCGTCACTTCTTTTAATATAGGTAGTACCTAAGTGCGGAACGTGACGAACAGGAAAAATAATTCCATAGTAAAATCTGGGACCCTTTTTTTGTATTTTCTGATGCACCCACTTACAATCACATTTGATAAACATGATCAATATCAACGTTCTTTTTTCATAAGGATGACCTTATGATCGGTATCACCTAGGTTAGCTTACAAATCAAAACAACAATAGAAGAATTAAAATTACTTACTTAGTATGAAAGTTTTCCGTTGTGACAAGAGAATTACGTATTAACCCAAAATATTTGTACCTATGCGTAATTTCGTGCCTTCTTCAGTCAAGCGTATTTGTATGGTTAACTACTAGGTACGTCAATCCGCATAAAGTAAGAAATTGAAACAGTTTTAGTTAAAGAAGCTCTAACAGAACTATTCTACAGACAATACCTACTATTAACTGGTAGTTAGGGAAGTAGAACGCTCGGTTTTCAAATTGCGACAGAGACTAATCGGTGCGTTTTGCTGTAACCGGATTCGTGTGAGCGATTTGGGATTGTTTCGAGGAGAACGAAATGTTAGAGAAAAAACTATACTTCATTTATTTTAGGATGAGAAACCACAACAACATTATAATGCGTCTGGTCAACTATTTCTTACCTAGCAAATAGTACAGTGCAATAATAGTCGGGGAGCCGCAAAATAAAATTGTTTTAATGCCACTTTATTTTCGTGTCGTTTACAATTACTCTAGTACAAATTGAAAAGAGAGTACACTTCACGAGCCGCAATATAATGTTGTTGTGGTTTCTCATCCTAAATTAAATGAAGTATAGTGTTATGTGAAAGAACAGGGACAGGTGTAGCGCTTAGAGGGTGACGACAAATCATGTGATTCTGGAAAAGGTGAGGTTAGAAGTGAAGAAAATCTAAGAAAAAAAAAACTAAGAAAGACACTGGCTGAATAGGTACATGTAGAGCAGCAATGTCGAAGTTAAATCAGCTAAGTTTGTCATGTTTGCTCTTGGTGCGGGCGGAGGTTGCAATGTAGGTACCTCCCTTTCCGTAAAATGAACATCTTGCAGCTATTTTCTGCAGCAAACGTAAATTTAATTAAGTAACATAATAACGACTCTATCTTATGCCAAAGTAGACTTATTAC
The DNA here is from genome assembly GCA_932294345.1 of Pandemis cinnamomeana. Taxonomy (NCBI): domain Eukaryota; kingdom Metazoa; phylum Arthropoda; class Insecta; order Lepidoptera; family Tortricidae; genus Pandemis; species Pandemis cinnamomeana. Next base: position 5,441,308 of record OW028717.1, read on the forward strand.
AAGTCACGTTCCCCACAATCTACGTTTACCTACTGTACCTAGCTACGCGTCTTATTAATTTAAACAAGTAATAATGTAATGTAAGTACTCTAAATTGGGCTTTAGACTAAGGCAATTAGAGACTCTACAATGTAACTTTTTGAAAACAAAAACTTCTCGAACAAGTTCGCGTAAACGTCTGAATTAGAAAATTCAGAATATAGAAAAAAATTGTACCACAAAATTTGGGAGATGAGGGCTTTTGCATAATTAGGCAGGTCTGGGAGCAAAGGAAAAACATAGAATGTCTCAGTTGCTTCTCTTCGCGCGTAGATGGTAAAAGGCCATTGAGGGAATGGGCAAAAATCATAGCAATCATGTTATAGGCGATGCGGCTAGCTACCCATCACTATTCCCAGAACTGTTTATTAGCTGAAAATATGTATGGAATGGAAACTGAGACATCTTTAAGGTTACAAATTCGATGTTGGTATCGTGCCGTTCTGCTCACGGTAATACGGTATGATACGAATTTCGAATTTCGAATTTGGGACTAGCCCCCTTATCAGTAGGCACAGTCCAGCACAGTATTTTTTCCCAGATTGTCGTAAAAGAACCTCGATCTGGTAACTCCGATGAGTTCCGGCCGGACGCAAGGGCTATGGAAAGCCGCGCCGCCCCTAGAGTGCTGCCATTTTAGTTTTAGTACCTACTACACTAAATAGTAATCAAGCCCAAAGTTCATACGGATGGAAATTGTGCGCTATGTAAATAAACGTTTTAGCCAATAAAAATGTCATTAAATTTAAAAATAAGGAAACAAAATTGGTACCTACATGTTATTGTGAAAAGGGAATCCACTCAGCATTCGTCAGGTCACGGGAAGTGGTCCGACGCTAATATTATGTGGATTCCAGTTAACATGCGCACATACTACCCAACGCTATTAGATAATCTACAAAACTCCGCAGATATACTTGCTGCAAATAAGTTCCAAATAAAATGCACATTTGTCTGCCAAATGTAGCGATTACCTTACGAAAGAGTTTTGTTTTGAGAATCACGGATACTTCCAGCGTGCCAGTGGCGTGGAATAATGTGCCTACATTACACGAAGTAAATAAAATAAGCACGACTAGACACCGTTATGAATACCTACTTATACCTTTTTCTCCACAATTAAGTCCAAATAAGCTTCAGACCGTTCTTACATAGAACAATACGGCGAGACTAAAGATAATTTACGCTTAAAGCTAAAATGTATAAAGGCCTCTCAACTCACCATTAACCTTAGCAATATTAAATGCCATCCATCTTGCATATTACCCACTCCACTCGACTGCCTATTTTCTCAGTATTTTGTCATCATCCATCGTTTCTATGGCACATTTATTTTAATTAAATGACGCAATAATTTAGGCCGATTTCAGCCCCTAGCCCTAATTCTAAGATTAAGTGCTTCTTTACTTAGTATGATTATTAAAACTTGAAATTATCAATTGCGCCTAACTTTTGAGTCGTGAAAGTCATGAGGGTGCCGGTGGAAATTCATCGCCGAAATGTTACGCTAGTTAAGATCCGATGGAGGGAATGTTCTGAGTTTTAACGACATTATCGTCTCAGAACACGTAAAGCTCTAGAAATTGTGGCTGCCTCTTTGATTCAGTAAATAGATTTATCGTTAGGCTCAAAAGTTTACCCCTAGCTGCGATACTAAATTGCTGAATTTAATAGACGAATACAACGTAAATAATTGCTTATTTTTAACTGAAAGTAAATAGCAACCTTTCATTGGGGCTTCTAAAGATAACAAGACTCATTGAAAATTAATGAGTGCGAGAATGGTCGGGATTTCAGGGTTTTCTGCACAAATTCCGAGTCCGAATATATCCAATTAATTTTGCTGCGGTAACCGCTGACACTTCTCGGAACGTTTTTTATTTGCGCTCATTAGTAAATGTTCTAAAAGTGTTACGAACAACATGGCAACTAAAAAATATACTTACGTATACCTACGTACACTTAGGTAGAATGCTAATACGAGTAGCTACCTACATAATATCTATTTTCCTTAACCAGGAATTCTGAAGGATTTATAGGATGTTTCCCAACAAATGGCTGTTAAGAAAATGTTTTATTCAACCCTTACTCTGAAAACGGACCTTTCACGACAATACCAGGCTTTAGAAGTATCCATTAAGATATCAGTACAAAATATGGAGCAGCTAGGTCCGGGTAAGCTCAGAATACCCGAATACTCCACTGGGAACAACCCGGGCAGGTGATTCGGAACCCCGATTCGGGTAAGTGTGGATGTTGTAATCGAATATGTCTTATATTTGCCTGAATATATGAATTATTAAGCGTGAGGATCAGACCTGTGTTGGGATCGTTTATTTATGAGCGAATACATGCGTGGTGCGGACCGACGGAAATATCCCCCTTGTCAGAATCAGACGTGTCGGGATGACGCCAATTCTGGATTTGTGGAAATGTCACGCTGCAAGCTCAGATATTTAAGCTAGTTACCACTAGATTTTAATTAATTTCTGCTAATAATTATATATCGTTGAGTCTTTAACACATATCTACCTAATAATTTGTAAATTAACTTACTCTAAAATTCTATTTTTCAACCTCTTTCTATCAAATGCTAAGTGTAGGTCTCTTTTGATGCAGCCCCATGTTTCAGGTCTAGTTCTTTTTGATGCTGTTGCATCCAGGTCTACCCGGCGGAATTTATAAAGTCGTTGGTCCGTTGCATCGGCAAAAGCCTATAATTTCTATTTACCCCAGCTCTCAAACATCCTTCTACTAACACTTGTAGATTTGTCAACCACCATTTTCTACCACGACGACTATGTCGTCTAGTTTAGTTCTTTCTCTGATCCCTGTGTTCATTGTGTCCAATTACCAACTAGGAAAAGCTAGCGAAAGCTGAATTTATTCTCTAGCAGCCGTGAATCTTTCCACCAAAAAAGCTACAAAAGTCACATAAAAGCCTCCGCAGAAGACAGAACTGCCTAAATTGTATGCTTATCGTTATATTTTCAATTTAGCGGGCGACGTGAGCTTGATAAATGCATTTTAATAAATCGCGAGGCCGAGGCAAAGACATAGGTACCTATTTAAGTACCTCTAGTGTCTCGTAATGTGAAGACGGCAGAATGCCAAAGGCATTCATCCTCCACTAAATTGCCACCATTAAGGCATAATACTATGTTATTAGGTATAAGTGATTTATCCACCGGTTTAGCCATATTTGTATCAAGAAGATGAAGAATTTGAGAAGCGTTAGTACCTTCCTACGCCTACCCAATAGGTAGTGCAACAAGTTGTTTATTAGTGGGGGCGATTAGTGCGATTAGTAGTGCCAGTTTATGCAACAGTTAGTGGTAGGTAAATATTTTAGTGCGAGATTGGGTGGGACTAATTCTGTAGTTATTGGAAATCGTTAAAAAATGCATGTGTACATAATATGAGCGTTATATTTGAAAACAGTAAAAGTCTGTTAAGACAATCCCTTTTAATATGATTTTCCGGATAGTGCCATTTATGCCAGTCCCTGGAAATTTAATGTGTATTTTTTTTCTCGCATGGTAGCTTTACGCTTAAAACGTTTTTTTCCAGTTTCTTGATAATCTTCGCAACCGTGTTGTATTTTATTTTATGATAGTAGTATCTTAGTAGAGCGGGCTGACATCTATTTTGGGCAACGAATTAGCCTCGCGATTCAACGCGGCAATGCTGCCAGCCTTCTGGGTACAACGAGCAGTGACAGTGACCTGGGAGGGGTGTTATATTTGTAGTTTAAATAAGGCTAGTTTTAGGTTAATTTTGTACATAGTATTTAGTATTTTTTTATATTTACAGTTTTGATGCAATTTTGTTTACTACAGTACCTATCCACTAAACAGTAGAGCTTGCTCTATTGTGGTTCGATGTGGAGAGTAAGACCTCCGGGGTAAGTAGATCATCAGGTGACCTACTAACTCGTACTTTTCTCATTATAATAAAAAGTACTATATTTTTTTTATAAAGTGTTTCAGTACGAGTGCAAATTCTGAACCGAAACAACTTCCGTGAAAAGTTAAGGGAGGTCTTGTAAAAAATTGCCGCAGAAAGATACTGTTAGGATAGAAGACATTATCAGCTCCCATGCCGTTGCGTGTCTGGGTCCCATTAGGCATGGCATAAATATTCACTCACCTTGCCACCATTGCAATGATAGCGAGAATGAAGTGGATCGCTCCACGCCACAGTAACGTTTTATTATAACGTCTGTGACGGCTTAAGGTTTTTGTACACAATGCCGGCGCCGTACGTACCACGACCGTAACCGTTCTTGTACTCCAATAATTGCTGCCTTCACTTACAGGTTCATACGGATATGGTTCAAACACAACGATACGATAGGTGACGCATTGCAGGTTCTATGTTTAAAGCGTGTAGTGTACATTTTTGACACAAAAGGCGTCTCGAACGCGTCCGCGTAAACTTCCGTATTTCTAGGTAATTATAGAAAATGGCATCGCCACGTAACAGTGACACAGTAATATGCAGTTTCCACACTTCAAGGGGTACCTACGCGTTCGCGACGTTACTTGAGATAAATTAAATAAATAGACTATGGGCTCAGACGTCCGCGTAAGTGAACAGAATAGATGTCAAATTTGTGTCGCCGCCTACAAGTACCGTTCTAGCAACGTCGAGCTTTCATGTTGCATACTGCGCTCTAGTATCTATAACTATAACGTGCCGGTCTTGTTACGCTGATAAGTTTCTAAACGACACTGAAAATCAGAACACATAGAAAAATCCGAAAAGTAAAGCTATGGCTGGGAATAAGTGCCCATATTGCTACCTGATGTATTAGTCGGAACGGTGCCTGTCCAAGAACGATATTGTAAGTGGGCAGAAACCTTTACGTTCTTAATCCGAAACTTCATTAAATGTGCCTAACGGATCAAATGAAAATCCTGGGTAATGAATGAATGAAGAAGTAGTAATCTAATAATACGGCGTTTAGTTTTGTATATCTTACAATTCAATTGTTCCTTAAGGGGTTGGCCTGATAATCGAGTTGTTTTAGTAGTTACCTAAGTATTTTTAGGCAAAGTTAGGATTAGGTGGAATTATACTGACGAAAATAGGCAGCCAGTTGGATCACGATCGTGTGCTTTTTGATTTTATATTTAAGTTTATTTTTCTTCGTAAATACCGGAACGCATTAAAACAACAAACGACAGCTAAACTTATTTAAGTAATCAGTAAGTTGTGTTTTACTTTCTACGACGTGCACGTGCACTCTATTACTTTGTAAGGATAGGCAGATGTACACATATTATGCATAAAAGTGATCATTTTCAAATGTAATTTCGCACATAAATTCCGAAAAACTCAGCGGTGCGAACCCGGGATTCGAACCCACGACCCTCTGCTTGAGAGGCCACTGGTCAAACCACTTCGTACCACGGCTTTTTTTCTGCATGTGTACCGTGTATGAAGCCTTTGTTTACGAGCGTTAACTTTGCCCGCGGTAGGTATGCTCAAATTTTCAGATTGTTCTCCAAATTTCTGACTCTCGAACTTTCCTATGCAAATATGTATGCACAACAAACGCTAAATAAAACAGCCTTATGCTGTTTGTGAAACTTTTCGGTCAATTTGACTTCTTGTTTAAACTCAGTGGCTTAATCTAAAAATTAATGGACCGTCCCACAGAGGGTGATCTTAAAAGCAATTGACTAAGTCAACATTAATTTGTTAAAGTACCGAATGCCTCCGCTGTTCTCGGAACACAAATCTGTAGAAAGGAAGGATTTAATAAATAAACGCCTTAAATGCAATGAAAGTAGCCTTTTAATAGCGAGTGCTTTCAATGAAAAGAAGATGAAAACATAATATTAAAAACTCCACTGTGAGTCCTCATAAATAAGGAAGGAAACTTCTAAAGGCTATTTATTTTCGTGATTTATGATAAAGGATGTTTTGTTGTCGTGTTTCTACGTGTTTTAATTAAAAACGGCGTAAATCTTGTAAACTGCTTGGACGACATTTGCAAAGGTTTCTCTGTTCATGGTGGCGAAGCCTGCAGCGGAGAGGTGTAAAGGGCGTTGAGAAAGGGAGAGCATCAGGTATACAGCTCTCGCTTGCTTCACATTCATTTGTTCCCACCCACATGAGTACACAGCCTCGGACATGTCAGTTGCTGCGGATATCATCAACTCTCCGCCGAAACAGTAAATAGTTAAAGGCATTACCCCCGTCACACCAGTAAGTATCGTGTTACTAAAATCCCACGAGTTCATCGTCTGCAGTGTGGTCACCAGCACAATTATCATCATAAGGAATTGTGCCCCAAAAATTGCTTTATATAACTCTCGTACTTTTCCATGGTAACGAATCAAAAATTGGTGATGGCGCACGCAGAAAGCCAATTTTTCATCGACTAATTTGCTTGTGTTCGTCAACAGCTCGGCAATTGGTTCTTCTGGGTTCTTAGGATTTGTAATAATTACAAATATGTCGTTAAAAGTCTCGGTTATAGCATAAAAGTGTCCCAGTTCGTGCGCGACCAGCGTGACGAATAGCACGATGTAGCCTGTCTGGTTGACGGCCGAGAACGCCGTAGCCAAGCATGTAATAACGAACGTGGCTTCGTAGAACGGGGTTTCATATTTCGGAGAAAGCCCTGAGGAACAAGATTAGATATGACTCAAGTTTATTCTCAAACGTTCTATCTAAGTTAAATCATCTCGTTTTAACGAAAGCCGACGCTTACTATGGATTTGGAGTGGCAGTTTGTCAAAGGGAGCTCTTTGATTGCAATAAGTTATTCCGTTTGTCAGAAGAGATAAAACGTTAGTTATTTACCAAACGATTCTCCCGGTGTAGTGGGTAGGTATCTCTCGCTTCCGAAGATGGTGAATACAAATGGGATGACTAAATAGATTATGTGTATCGTGGCTTGGTTAAGAATGACGAGCCAGGAGACGCCGCGGGCTGTGATCAGTGTTTGTTGCATTCTATTTCGTCCTGAACTATTTTCTGGTAAAACAGATAAGCCTTCTTGGCTCATTTCCATTATTTTCTTAAAGCGGTTTCTGAAAAAAAGAGCCGGTTTTTTGTAAAAAGCCAAAGAAACAGACCACGTATGCGTATTAAACGAATCTGTTATCGGATCGATTTGAATCGCTGCAGACTCATCCAACGACCAATTTAGGATAATGGTTTCCGTGTGCAGCTCGCAGCCGACCCAAACTTCGATAAGTATTGCAAAGAGGACATTTCTAAGATATACGAAGCACTTATCGGATATTTTACCGCGTATAAAGGATATGAGAACGTGCTTTTTTAATGCGAATATTTCATATTTGTAAACTTTAGTAGGTACATTGTGTTCGGAACTTTTCCAGTAAATAAATGAACGTTCTACATGTTGTACCTACTTCAACTTATTCGAGCTGCAATAGGAATTCCGTATTTTATTTAAGTAATTGTAAATAATGTAGTTAAGTTTGAGGAAGCTGGTAAATATAAATACATATATGTCGGTTTCAGTTAAACAATTTAGTAACTGTGAAAAAATCATATCAAAAATGGTAATAATTTATGTTTAACAGTTCTTTTTCCGATCCAATTAATGCCTACCTAGAACTCCACATAAAGATGTACTTGGAAAGTGGTATACTCGTTGCGCTGATACAGTTCAAAGCCTGGAACGTCCGTACTTTGTCCGGGAACACCTGGACACATTGAACAAAAATAATAACTTGTTTATTTTAAAAACACTCGCGTAGCCATTGTGATTTCCCCTTTGGTAAAGTGGTATATCATGTAGAAGGTATTAGGGGCGCATTCGAGACAAAACTTACACCAGAGGTTTAGGAGGCGGTTTAGGAAGCGGTCGCGACGCTAGAAGTGTCGTAGTCAAAGACCATAGCTTGAACTTTCAAGTAAGTAGTTTAGTTACCTGAACAAGGTATACTGTCTGACTGAACGGGCCTGTGTACACGAACGATCCCGCGAACCCCAATACCGCCAGCAAAGGGTATGGGGACCATTCTGGAAGAGATATGTCCATACACACTAGTGTTACAAATTGTTCCTACTTCGGCAAAATTTTAAAGCAAGTTTCAAATTTATGTATCAGCAAGCGCTCGCGTAAATCATGAATATTTTGAAGCAAAGAACAGCAGGCAAGAATGACAATGTGCAAAAATGTCAGCAAAGTTTTCCGGGTGGTCCGCCCGTCTGGATCGATACCACCATCTGACTCGCTAATCCTGCTGCTTACGCTTTTGTATCCGACTGCACTTTACTGTTGCACATTTAACACACGACTTGTTAGTAAAATCCAAAACTACCATATTCTAAAAAGTTAGCGTACCGTATTTTAAATAGAAAAGCTTAGCAAAATTTTAGCTTACTCAGCTTCCTGTCTCCGAAAACGTCTCGGATGCCGACGAAGACTTGTACAGCGCTCACCATCCGTTTTGCTGCCTCAATCGGGTTCCCATTCTGCTTGAATAGTCTGGATTTGCATAGCTCTATGAAACTCATTTTAACGTTATCTGGTATTTTAATAATAATAAACTTAAGATTTTCAAGTAAGAGCGAGAGTAACACTAGTTACGGCAGTCCCAAACATTTAAAATTTCGGTAGCATGTTGTTACTGGTTGAAATTCGGTATTTTTGTGATGAAACCTTTCTTTCACGATTTTTTTAGGTAACTAGTGTATCTAATTGTTATTGCGTCAATTAAGTTTAATTTCAGATTTAGATAATAGAGGGGATAATTGCGTTATGATTACATTTACACGAAAAGAAACTATAAACACGAAACACGAATCAACAAAACGTTTCATCTATACATATAATCTATACATCTATACATATAATAAAATCGTTGAGACCAAAAAATCTGTACATTGAAGATTTAAAAAAAAAAACCGACCAGGATGACTTAAAATCGGTAACTGAACATATTAAAACCATTTTTAAAATTTTTGTTTGTTTGTTTGTTTGTTTGTTTGTTTGTTTGTTTGTTTGACTGAGCATCACGTAAAAACTACTGAACGGATATTGATGAAATGTTCACAAATCGATTTCAATAAATTCAGAATAGGATATAGGCTACAGAAATTTTGAAAAATTTTGGAAAAAGGGGGTGAAAAGGGGGGTTAAAGTTTGTATGAAAAAAGAAAATTAGATTATTCTAGAACCATGAAACTCAGAATAAATACTAAGTAATAAAAATAAAGAAATACCTAATTAAGCATTTTTTTTAAATCTCATCCAAAGACGCAAAAAAGAGGGTTTTGTGTTTAAAATTAATTAACTTCATACACCTATATAATAAAAACCAATGAAGTGTAACCTTTTAAAGTTGCTGTATAATACTTCCAATTTAACACAGGTAAATATAATTTCTCAGTTTTCTTGAAATTTGATTTTTGAGGTGATTACGCACAAAATAGTGGAACTCAAGAAAATCAGCTTTCCTCGGTATGAGTAGTTGGTAATAATTACAAACAAAATAATACTACGAAGAAAACTAAACTAATGTACATAAGACATATAAGCAGAAAAGTGTGTAAATTGTAAAAAAACATTAATAAAATAGTTACATGCTGTACAGGTATTTTTTCAACGAAGTCATTTTTGTCAAACCTAAATCAACCTAAATTGGCGTCCTAAATTGTGTTCTTTACCTAACACCTAAAGTTCAATATGCAATACCGTTACTTTGTTTTTATTATTTAGGTTTTCGAACGCACTCTTATTTGAAAACCTGATAATTATTATGAGGGTGGCGTGAAACGCTTGGCTGTATGGTCTTAGTACCTTTGCCTATAAAAGGGCGCGTTTACGCCTGCGCTACGAACATGTCAGAATTTTATTGTGAAAAGTTGGTGCTTTTAGTATGAATCTGACAGCGAGCGAACCTAAACTGAATCGCATTAAGACATAATGGCAAGGCCCCTGTAGGTAATTAATTTGTGGAATGATAATAAGTGTTAATAATCTGTAATTACGTACTTAAACCAAGAAAATAAATTAAAAAAGCTTCTGCTAGAAAAAATTGAGTCGCAAAATATTAATTAAAACAGATTAGTAAATGAATTGTTAGTCGTAAGGTAAAAACAGGTAAACATTTATGTATTATTTGGTTAGAATAGATTTAATTTTTTAAATTAATCAGGGTACAAATAAATATCGTTAAAGTGAGCGCAGTATTCGCCAATAAGCGTCATAGTTTGGCGAAATTAATAGTGATGTAACTAAAACTGTACTTAGCTTTTTTGAATAAAGAAACTATAAACAAAACTATAAATAAAACTATTTGTAAAATAAGGTATAAATAAATGTGATGAGTCATTAACCAGTTTACACCTGTTTTTTTTCAAGATTCCGTGTCGCAAATTATTATTTTCATGACGTAATTCTAAAAGTATCTATACTTTCGTACACACTTTCAGTGGTTCCCGTGATGAAGTTAATAGTCATAATAATAATAATTTTGATATCGAGAGAAGCCGTAAGTATCACAAAAACACACGCGGACGAAGTCGCGGGCAACAGCTAGTAAACAATATTTTAGATATTTTTGTTCATGCGCCGCGACTATTTCGCTAAACCATCACAACTGCATTCACCATTTCTTTTTGTCACTCGCTAAAGCATTAGGTTAGAAAGAGTTGGCAAAGATTCCGAGCGAGCTGGAAAATAAATCGTTTTGATAGACAGAAAATTATGATTTTCCACCGAGCGCGCATGATATACTATACATAAAATGACCTCTTACCAAAATTATGGGTGCAAGTTTTTTTTTGACTAAATTAACTGACTTCTGGGAAATCCATGGCACAAAGACAACTAGTCTTATATAAAACAGTTTCCATACCTAGACGAGTTGTAGTCTAGTTGAGTTGTAGTGACTTAATAGTAATCCAGGAGAACCCACGGCAAATAGTAAAGGTAAAGCAAAGTTTTAATCGTAGTTTTAAAAATTGTCTTTAAACCGATGATAAGTAAAAGCAGTTAATTGTTCGTAATACACGTCGTTAAGCGCAGTTACCGTCGTTTGTTTATATCAAACGGTATTTAACTACAATTTAAGTAATCTGCGGCGTAGCAAATTTGATTGCTGAGTCAGGATGTGGCGGTGACTTTATTACATTCTCGGGCATAGCGAATTCTGCAGTAGGTCAGCGAAAACGAAAATGCTTTCCCCGATAAGAGAGATTAGCCTTTTAGCGTCATTGACTTGATATAAAGTCAGTGTAAAATGAACCTTCAGTTGACAAAATGAAGCTAACAGTTGCTAATGACTCTAGAGCTGTTTGGCGGTGAAAAGGTTAAGAAGTCGAAAAAATTTAAGTCTGGATGTGAAAATGAATCAAAGCTGAAATAAGTTGAATAAACTTGAATAAGTTTGTAATACGACGGGATGTCAAGCCATAATGGCTTAAAGCCGGTTTTAAAATAATTTGACCACCTTGGTAGAGTTTCTCTTTTTCGTAATGGGCTGGTAAATACTAAAACTTTTTGAAAAAAATAGGTTGCCTGTGTTTGTTACGGTTTAATCAATTGAGATGACTTATTTCAAATTTAAGTATGTATTAAAAATATACATATTTCGCTTCAGACCACACAACACACAACACTTATAATATGTCCCTTAAATAAATAAAAACGCTGTCAAAAGATTTTCAAAACTACCCCTTCTTTGATTTCTGAAAGTCGCTACAATTTTCGACCAAATATCGATGCCTACGTGTACACTATAACGCTAAGATAAAAGCTTATAAAAATAAGCTTTTCATTCCGTTTCATTTTAATGTCAGGTCATAATGATGAACTACTTACAAGTCCTTGATTAAAAATAAAACCAAGTATGTTCCTGACAAGAAAAAGGAGGAAAATTACCTACTGTTTTCCTTATATTCCGCTTTTATTCCCTGAGGTAGCGGGTAATAGCATTCCGCGCTAGCAGTGCCGTGTGCTGTTAATTGGTCCTTGACTATAGCATTATAGTGCTGCCAGCCCCATGGGAACTGACTTATGTCTAACATCTTATGAAATGATAATTTACATCAAAATAGGTTTTAGCGTTGATCGGATGTGTGTCTTGCCCTAATTTTTTTTCGTATAAATGAGACAGCCTAACTTCAGTCACCCAGTCTCTTCCAAACTTCATTCAAATAGCCCTCATACCTTAATTTCCGAGGAAAACCGATTGTATGCAAAGTCGGTTTACGAACGATAGTTTTACGTGATAACTTCATAATGAAACATATTCGAACTGATAGCTCTGACGTCACGCGAGAAGATCGTGTCTCTCTACTGCTTGTTCTGCGCTCTCGCTTACACACTCTGATGTCACGCGGAACGTGACGCAATGAGTCATGCTTTTTCGTGAGTGCAGCCGGCGTACATTGATTTATTAGATGTTATCACATCAAAAATGCAAAGATGAATCTTAAAGGTTTAAATTTACCATTTTGGCTATGGAAACCAAAAAAACTGAACGCACGCAACTAAGATCCCAAAGCTGCAAATAAATTCCTGTTTTGGTATTATTTTACTTAGAAGCGTGAAAATTTACCCTCTTGTTAAAGACACGTCCGTCTAACACCCCAGACGACGCGCTCAAATCAAAAATTACGCCCGACCGAAAGTTACGTTTTCTCTTACCGAAATCGTAAATAAGTTATATCGGAGGTCGTAAAACTTACAAGACGGGCACTCCCCGGCGGTCGAGTTATATGGCCCCGCGGCGTCGATACAGTGTCTTCATCTCAAACCGGTATAGAAAAACATTATGACACCCGGAGCGATGCTTTTTTTAAAACTAAAAGTTTCGAGGTTCCAAGCTAAATTTACAGAATGTATACTTATTGTGTGGAAGAGATCCCTTAAAGGGATAAGTCCGCCTTTGTGCATATATCTCAGTGTTTGTCAATTGTATTTGTCTTGTTTATTTTGCACAATAAAGAGTTTACATACATACATACTTGTAAAAGCTTCAACTACCTACCAACTGAATCTCTGTGTTACAGAAAATCAGACGTATTTTTAACGAAAAGCAATTAACTAGACTACCTACAGACATTTCAGCCACGTCTCGTCTCTAAAGCGTCTGATCTCTCGGAAAAGTCCAACAAATTTGCCGGACTAAACCCTATAGTATACCTATGTAGATTTCTACCTACTTGAATTCATTCAACTCACCGTTGCATCCGATTACCTGTTTACATCTGTAAATGCGCACAAAAACATCCCCCTATTTAAGCGTCAGCAAAAATAAATCCCTTTCCGTCCTGTAAATAATAAATAATATTTCAGCAAAAAAGTCCTATTAGATAATGTTAATTACGTAACAACGATCAAAGCTGTCACAAACGTTTATTTAATTACGCCTCACTCGCTCATTTGATGTTCCTATTCATCATGTTTATCCGTCATGTCACGAAAACAAAACAACATCGGGAATTTAAACCTGATAGCTCCAGGAATGTTTTTGAATGGGTAAATGGAACTTTCAAACGTTCAAAAACAAAGTGGAATGGGGAGGATGGAAGAGTTGACAAGCGGCGGAATTAGCCGCTACAAGGGCTTACGGCGCGGTATTTCTGTCACGGAAGTAAGTAAATTTTAGGTAATTAACGCATTTTTTTTGTTTTAAAATAGTTCACAATGGTATATTTTTAGTTAGAACTTGTTTTGACTCTTTTATTTGATCAAGTATTTTTAATTCATGATCATGACATTATGTACTTCTAATACTTATTCTATAGTCCTGGGCGCAATCACTTCAAGGTTATCGTTTTCTGGTTTTTTTTCTACGCAACCTAATTAAAATTTTACCTGGTACATCAAAATGTACTCGTATATAAGAAAATGATTTCTAGTAAATCCCAGACTACTGCTGCTTTTGTCCAACTTAAGTCCAGCTTTAAATAAAGCATAGCACACGCTATTTCAAATTAACAAGAAAGTCCTTAGCCATTGAATACATTGAGCGTATTTCAATGAAGCTAATTTGCACAATGGTCTCACTGAGCTCATTTAGTAATAAAAAATGCAGCGAGAGCGCCCAGGGCGCACTGGCTGAACAAAGCGGTTTGCGTTGCGGTGGATGCCATAAAAATGAATTGTGATTAAAAAAATACTGTTTTGAAAATGGAACGAGCAGTTTTAAATTTGAACAGATCCAGTCCTAGTGGTTTGTGAATTGTTCTTAAAAAATAAAAGTAACGTGTTTATAGAACTTGAATATTATATAGATACTGGTGTCTTGTATCAAGTTAAAAAACATTTTATAATTTAGAAAAGTAACTTTTTAAATTTCATTGTTTGCTTTCATCTTTTTGTAAATGTTTTGATAGGTAAAGGCTACCGCCCCTACGAAGAAGGTTTATTACCATAATAAAGAGGTAAACTTCGTAGGAGTAATCTATGCAACAACTGCAAAACTGACTCCAAAAATATTTCACTATCTAATGGAAAAAAGCTACATTTTGGCTGATTAGCAAAAGCTTACTTCTATCCCGGGAAACTACAAAGCAGAGTTTCGTTTTTTAAAGTTGGTTTCTTGCCGTTCCACTCATACTAATAGTCATAAATACGAGAGTCATCATACGAATTTCGAATTTCGGAGTAGCCCTCGTTATACGATAATTGTAGTTTTTGTGGACGATTGTATTGCTAATGGGTAGGTACCCACAGATTTAAATCTTTCGCCAGATGGTCACATAATTTAAAATTATTACCATTTATTACTTTTATTGCTTTTTATCTCAAATTTTGTTGCAGGCCAGACGCTAATATAAATTTTGGTCTCGTATCTCATTTCGAATATAATGGCTGGCATTTTATGAAAATATTTTTTTACTGCTAAACTAATATTATGTAGGTACTTATGACAAATATTACTTTATAGAAGAACTAGCTGTAGCCCATGACTTTGTCCGTGTTGTTTTTTTTTTAATATGCAGCTTCGCGGTCTTGGCGCATTTAGCCAAATCCTTTCTTAGCGCAAGCCTACGTTCTAATGACTATCTACGTGTTTTGCGCGTTCCATGTTTATAGATGTGCGTTGATCGGTCAGTCAGTCACGGTTGCCTTTTAAATGTACAGGGGGGTTACCATGAAGTCTTATAGTGATTCATACTAAAAATGACAGCTAAAACCTGCACTGAGTCGGAATTGAATTGCATTAAAACGTCATGTTAAGTTTCTAAATGTCAGTGAAAATTAGAACACATAGAAAAATCCGAAAAGTAAAGCTATGGCCGGGAACCGAAAAAACCGAAAAAGTAAAACATAAAAATCAAGAAATAAAATTTCTTCATTCATTTGATAGTACCGTCATGTCAAGGCCCCAGTAAGTACATATTGAGTCGTATGTCACTTTGTACTGGGACCTAGGCAATTTTCTGACGAAACGAGAAAGCGCCGCAAATATTCTGCACTAACGAATTACCATGTGTTTGCGGGGCTTCCTTTCGAGACAAAGAGACCTTGGTCGGCAGACACAAAAAATTCTAAAAGAGCTTTCGACACGTCTAGTGCTGCCCACAGGTGATCCTGGCTGGCGCTTAATTCTCTCAAAGGTTAGGAATAGCAGTTCAGAGAGGTAATGCGGCCGGCGTCTTGGGGTCGATGCCTGTGGCGGAATATTTTGACGACATATTAACTTTATAGTTTTATAATTAGTAGTCTTGTTTGTTTTGTTGTCTAGTTGGTAAATCTAACGTAAGTTATTAACCACCTCTACGTCTTTTTGTCTTTATGAAGTGTGTTTCAAACTCCTTTCCGACGGCTTTACTTTTTATGTTTTGATTGATATTGTATGTCACTTGAACGTATGGATTAAAATGAGGCTATCGAAGGAGACCAGTTTTATTGTAAAATAGATTTAGTTCATTACAAAGTGAGTGATTTATGTACACACAGCAAAGCTATTCGGTAAGCAGGATAGATACGGCGCGAGCGTGCGTAGGTGCTTACCTGATTATATTGCCGTGTACGTATGTATGTAGTATGTATAATAATAAGGATTGGCCGTCATCTGATCTGCCCCCGGCTATCCTCGCGCCCTAACCACACACGCGTTTGTAATGGTCGATAAAAGTTTAAAAACTCGTTTGGCTCGAGTGTTTAATTACTCTTGACGTCCAGTTTGCGCAGTCGCATGTTCCCCGAGATGGCGGGACGCCAGTTTAATTAAATTTATTTGTAATACATAAGAATATTCGCCAAAGGGTTTTAGTGGCATAAACCTGTTTCAAGGTTTACCACTACTTAGGTACTCAAATCAGTTGGGTACCTAATTATTTAAAATTAGAGTTGCGGATGTAGTATCGCGTAGATAAATACATACATACATAAATCAAGACATTATCCCTTACGGGTTAGACAGAATCTAAGGTAACAAAACCTAAAGGCCACGTTTGGTATGATGGGTTGCTAGCCACATCGCCTAGAACATGATTCCTAAGATTTTCGCTCATTCTCTCGATGAACTTTTACCATCTGTGGGAAGAGAAGCAACACACATTCTATGTTTTTTCTTTGATGCCCATGAGCATGGAAGCGTAGAAAAATGACCAATTTAATTTTAGTTATATCTGTACATAGTGAACTTAGTTACACTCATTTTGTTCACTTTGTTAAACAAGTTAGTCATTTCTTACGCTCTACCGCGTTCTAATTGTCCTATGCACATTCAGTTTACAACCTCTAGCAAACACACGCAAATTTACTCTTTAAAACAAGGCAATGGAGTATAAGGCATTGAAACCAACCGTAATTTGCTGTGACATGTTATCTTCAGAGAGTTGTAAAACAAGGGGGTTGATTTGAAAATTTATACACGAGTGCGCTGCAGGTAGAAAATAATGAGAAAGCTATCGGATCACGCAAACTACACTGCATTGGATTAGATTAGATTAGATTATTTATTCATTCAATAAAAATTACATCATATTGTACATTGTCAAGTTAGAAGAATTGGAACAGTTGGGTTGGAATTGGTACAGTTTTATTTATTAATGAAATGAATTGGTATATGTTGGTTGGCGGACCGGAAGACGCGGTGTAGGTAGGCCTCCAACAAGATGGAGCGACGACCTGGTGAGGGTACTCCTTCGCTACATTCTGGATTAAATATACCGCCCTCGCCGTAAATACATAATTTTGCTCCCTCGTGACGCAAATAACTATTATTTATTAATATGCATCTCACAATGCAACGCCTGATTCAAAAAATAAGAGAAGAATTATAACTGAACCCATTCCATGTCGTGTAAGGCACATGGTCCAGTTGACAAGCTAGAACTGTGGATCGAACTTACGGAGATTTAATTATAACTGAACGCTATTTGCTTTGCAAAAGCTATTCTATTTGCTTACTAATTAACCTACAATCCGACTGGCTTGTAGCTTCCTCTTATAAGTTTCACATGTTATTTGTAAATTTTAACGACAAATAAACCTTTTGCCTAATGGTGTTAGACGTAAAGTTGAATTTTGTCGAATAGGAAACTGACAAAGGACCTTTCTGTGTCGAACAAACGATCTGTATTTGTAATACTTGGCTCATGTCTGATTCAAAGTCCGAGATGCAGATTGCATTAGGAACCGTGGACGTTAGTATTGCTATTTCAACAGGTTGTGCGACAAGATTTACATAAACGATGGCTTTGATTTATTCCCTCAACGTCGGATTCAGAGAAACATTTTTTTTTTTACTACGAACTGACCAGTGATTGACCTCTATCTCACTTGGTGGAAGGTGCAGATGAGGCCAAAGGTGTAACTCACTGGTTCAGTAATAGCCTATTCACTCTAGCCTTGAAGAGCCCTAGGTACATTTTTGCAGGTGTTGCCTTTTGTAACTATCTAGTTAATGTCTCGTATCTTGAAGGTGAAGTTTTATTTTCCTACTCAAAGAATTGGTATACTCAAGTAGGACGTGTCATAGAATGCGTACACTTATTGCAATATTAAACTTCGCCTAATAAACTAAACTCGTCACAAAATAAAAGGCCCGTTTTGACAGTTCACGCCCATGAAGTTCTCTTTTTTTTACCGATCGAAATGTTCTGAAGGTAATTACATTTTTCATTGATGGGTACCGCCCACTCAGCTAAGTGCTATGCATAACGATTTTTTCATATTTTCCACAGACTATTAATAATCGGTTAAGGACAAAAATCATAATAAGTGTTTTTATTACCAGTATCATTATGAAATGTCATACAACCATGTCATTGAATGTTATTACAAAAAATAAAAAAAATCGCACTTGACCGGTTTTATGGCTGGTATGGTTGGTGTGTAGTGGTGTTTATTCCAAATAATTACTGTATTTCTCCAGCTGTGTAGTGATCTTGACTGAACAACAATATTAAATGAAATGACCTTTCGTAACATTGTACCTTTTCAAAATACCTACAATATCAGTTTAAGCTGAATTTTCAAATCATAACTTTAATCCAATGCACTTTAAAATACGTATTAAAACCGATCAAATACTCATGCCAACTTGAATCGATTTATCTTGAGTATCGAGTTTCGAGTCGTATGGTTACATCACTAGTTACGTCGCGAAGACAAAATGTCAAAAGGAGTCGTTTATTTTGTGACGAGTTTACTAAATTTTAATATTCTTAAGACCACTATTATGATACATTCTGAGGTCTAAATAAGGCCACAATTATAATAAAATACCTTCGATAGATAATGTTTCAATTTGCTTTGCGTTGCATTTTAATGTACTCTACTCTCTTCTCTGTATTATTGTTAAAAGCAGTTTCCTCTCATCACAATAATTTCCATTTTAGCTCGCTTTTGTTTTGCGCAACGTATTTTATCGTACGTGAAATCGTATTATCATCATTTAAAGGAAGCAGCGATGTGAATTCCGTCATTTTCCTCCCACGGGATATGTAAATATTTGCCTTCATATTTATTCATCGTCCTCAGAACTCCATATTGAAGCCTAACACCTAAAAACTTATTATTTGCTGACCCAGATTGGAAATGACGCTTACATTATACGAAAGATATTTAACTTACTTCAAAACAGATTCCAAAGAAGTCCTGTGTCCAGCAGTGGGACTTACAATGGGTGTCACAAAAAGCATTACCGTTTTCTAATAACTTAAAATAAAATAAAATAAGGTAGCTCGAAAGTCAACGTCAGTATGGAACGAAAATATGCACAGACATGTAGTATTCTGACCGGTACGTGGAGATGACAATAACTCATGAATCATTAAAACTATTGTCGCAAAAGTAGCCTCAATGTTAGAAGTGTGAAAAGAAAAACACTTAAAAGTCTAATAAAGCGCCACGTCAACACAGAAACCCTTTAATATTTCCTCTCATTTCTCCAACTCAGCAGTGCATTTTCCGTTTCCCTTTGGACCTATTTACAACAGTTCACTCAAGAACCTTTCCATTGTGTTTCGCTTTTGTGCTATAAAATTGGTTTAAAAAGGTCTAGTTATAAATGCAGTAGCTATTTTTCTTTCTTATTGCCTGTACTTACTGCGTTCTCAAGATTCAATGAACTTAATTCCTGTTAAGCTCTAGTCAAGAAGAAAGCGGAGAAAGAACTTTTATTAATACATTAAAATATTTAGTTTTTTGGAGACTACTTTTATAAATATTTTATTGAATCAGGCGTTATTTTGCGGAGGTCCATTTCAATGTACAAAAAATTTTACCTTGCTACTCCGCTACTCACGTGCAAGATAACCAAGCCTGTGTGAAATATATATGTGTTTTTCATGCAACCCTCCCTCCAGTGCTGCCAATAAAACACATATAAATCCCACAAACGGAATTATCCCTTACACCACACAAACACTGACGCGTTTCGATCCCGTAGATCGAATTGGTTATCTTGCACGTGAGTAGCGGAGTAGCAAGGTAAAATTTTTTGTTCGTTCACTACTTTTTTTACTTTAGTGCTACATAATACCGAATTATCACGTAGGTAAATCAGACCACCAAAAGTGGGTCAAATTAATCTTGCTAGATTACAGCGAAATGTGTGTTTTGTCTGTCTAGCCGAGGAAAGTTCCAAAGGGACAGACAAAAACTTTGTTGACGAATTAGTTGGGTTTTGGTATAGAGAAAGTTTCAGTCCCGGGGAAGGACATAGGACAGTGTTTATTTCGAAAATTTGCATAATTCCCGCGGGATATCGATTCGCGCAGACCGAGCCGCGGGTAACAGCTATATTTGCTACTTTAGATTCTCTAGACTGTGTAAGCCCGCTTTAGTCACTAGAACGTTTAAAACCACTTTTATTCAATTACCTATAACAATAAAAGTACAATTACGTAAGATTGGAGTAATCAAGCAAATTGATGGGCCGTAAAGGAGAGCCTTTAAAGTGGTCTAAGGAAAGTATTTAAATTTTACTGCTCTCTCTTAGTACCTTAGATTACTTTTACTTTTATCTGTTAATTAACAAAGGTGTTAAAAGATAATAGTCCAATTACAAGTTATATGTAATTAAAAAGTTGGTTTTTGAGTTAATGCCATGAATTGGAGTATGATATTAGAAAAATCCAGGGGTTTTCACTCAGTTTAGCGTTTCGAACTTTCGCGTCCGAAGCTGAGAATTCAGACTCGCCTTCAGACCGGGTCCTTAACATGACGTCTTAATGCGATTCAGTTCCTATTCAGTTTAGGTTCGCTCGCTGTCAGATCTATGCTAAAAATGACAGCCAAAACCTGAACTGAGTCGGAATTGAAGACGTCATAGTGAGGCCCCAGTACGCCTTCACGTTAGGATTGGAACTGCAGTGGTCGGATTACCGTGAAATTTGATACACATAATGTACTCGTAGCATGGTTGACAATGTAAATACGGTCAATAAAAAGCTTGTACAGTTAAAATTATGAGAATAACATGCCTTCACACTATTAGTAAGTATTTTATACACGATGTGCGTGAGCATAGCGAGAGATAAGGAGTAAAAAATGTTATACATGGAATTCTAGGTAAAAATATGCATTTGTAAGATTAATTTTATGTGGCTACAAATGCTTCACATAATGTCGACAG
This sequence comes from Pandemis cinnamomeana, assembly GCA_932294345.1. Lineage (NCBI taxonomy): Eukaryota > Metazoa > Arthropoda > Insecta > Lepidoptera > Tortricidae > Pandemis > Pandemis cinnamomeana. The sequence goes on from OW028717.1 coordinate 5,462,385, forward strand.
TACCCATTCAAAATGAAATTTAAACACGCATAATTCGACCTATTCATTTAAAATTTTTTACTCCTAACGACGTCAGAAATAGGTACATTGTTCAAATTTATCGATATGCTCACCCACACCTTGTATGTTCAGTCTTGTCTATTAATAAACCGGACTTAATTACCTTTCTAACCAGTACACATAGCACGGAAAAAGAATATTCGCTTGGAATTATTATAGCCACTTAATTGAAGGGATTCCCTTGAGATTCCATAAATAAGACTAATTTGTCACCACCGCATGATCTTACGAAGAAAAAATAATATTATTATAAAATACCCGCAGTCGGGTAAAAAAAAACGCAGTATCTGACTGACTTATTAACGCTCCGCCCTAGCCATCGGGAACCAGAGAGTTAAAATATTTATTAGAGATTATCTTTATGATGTAAACTAGGAATAATATCGGAATATTCAGTCATATGGGCAGTGGTGATCACTTACCATCAGGTGACCCACTTGCTCGTTTGCCTTCCTATTCACATAAAAAAAAAAAAAAAAAATATCTTCTTATTAAATCGGTTTTTCCGGACTGCACAGCGGCACTGCCGTAGCTAATATTAACCTTTTCGCCGCCACGTCAAATACAAGAGACGTCACCCATACGCCAGACATCTTTATTGCGATGCCTTTAGTTGAAACTAAACCCAATTTATAAAGGTTGCTTTTGCATTGAAGAAATGGACGTATATATAGGTCGTTGGCGTTGAACCTGCGGTGCCGATATATGTGTCGTTGGCGTCGAAAAGGTTAAATCTTAGCTTTAAGACTAAAGTTTCATACTTTTCACTGTCTCACAGAATATTAATTAACAACAGTTTAAGACCCAGGTAATTGAAAGGGATGGAAACTGCTTTAGGTGGGGATACAATGCCGAGTGTTAGGCAAGCTACAGAGTTTTAGCAAATTACCTGTCGAAAATGTTTATTACTCACATACCGACCTAAACTAAGAAATAACACAGTGTCATCATTCGGAATCTTACTTGTTTTGATTTTTTCCAGAATCATATAGTTTTCTTGGCAATAAACATATTAAGTAATTTATGGCTTCTACTTCCATGCTGTGCTGGAAGCAAAGAAAACTCACTCTTCCCGCGCAGATGTTAAAAGCCCATCGGGGGAATGGGCGAAAATGTTAGGACTCATGTTTTAAGCCTTGTGGCTAAACCCATCACTACTTTGATTCCCCTTTCCACCTATACGCCCACAATCATGCTAAACGCGGCCTTTAGGTCTTGATTATATACCCTGTAAGGAATATAGACGTGTTTTAATACTAATTAAATACGTATTTTGAAGACATACGTGTACGGAACGAAATCCATTTTATAAGAAGATAATTTTTAATTGGCTCCTCTTTTTCGTGGTCCAGATTTTATACGCGCAGTTATCAAAATCAGAACATTGTTAGAGAGCCTCAAAATAAGGGTGAGAGTAATGGTATATTTTACGACTACTTTCCGGCAACAATAAAGTTAATCTTATAATCTGGTTTTAGTATACGATCGTAACTCTACTACTTAGCCGTCGCACGGTGGTTCGAAATTTTCATTGCTCTTTACCTAGGACGCGTTAAAAAGGTTACAGGGTACACCTTCAATGCTGGTCTGGGAGCACAGAAGACACATTCTTCACCTGTTTTCGTAACACACGGGACACGGCGTTCGAGACGCTCTGCGGCTTTAAGATCTTTACGCACCAGTGGCCGCCGATAAGGAATCCAATCCCGCAGACGCTGGATCCCGTATTTAGTGGGATCAGGGTTATGAGATGTAGGTTTTATGGGTATAGCGGGATCGGCGGGACGCAAAAGTAACGAGTCACTTACCATAATAATAATAGATAAACTAGAGATCAAAATAAATATACAGAATAATAATATAGCCTTTTTATTCCGAATGCGCTACAATTTCGGTAAGTATGTTGTTGTTGTTTTTTAGGGTTCCGTATTTTTATTATTATTTATTATTATTAAATTGTCGCGTAATTCGGCGTGCCTCGTGGCATAGGCCTCTTCCGTGTATTGGAGGGTAAAGTATGATCATTATAGGCATTATAGCTAACTAGCTTCTGCCCGTGACTTCGTCGGCGTAGAATTAGGCTTAACAATTGATATTGGTGACTACCGTATATCCTGAAATAATTATTTACGTACATAAATATATAAATCACGTCTTTATCCCTTACGGGGTAGACAGAGCCTAAGGTAACAAGACCTAAAGGCCACGTAAAGCATGATTGTGGGCGTATAGGTGGAAAGGGGAATCAAAATAGTGATGGGTTGCTAGCCGCATCGCCTATAACATGATTTCTGAAGCACCAGCATGGAATAATAGATTTGATAAAAAGTAGCCTATGTGTTATTCTAGGCTATAATCTATCTCTGTGACAAATTTCATTCAGATCTCCCGTTCTAGTGGAAAGAGTAACATCCCTACACACGTCTTCACCAACTTTCGCATTTATAATTATAAAAAAATACATAGTAGGATGTTGTTGTGTCCCTAATTAATAAAGGCCCTTGAACATTATATTGACCAATAATAGGTGAATTGTTGTTTTATCGAGCGGAACGCACCCGACAGGGTACACACAGCAAAATAATGCGGTTAGCACAGCCACGCACACGTCTATGCGTGTTGAGTATCGACACGAACGTTAAGTAGAATCTATGACATGTGAATGTGTGAGTGAGTTCGATCATAAAATCTACCCCCTAAGTACAGATTTTTTAGCAACAAGATGAATGAGCAATGTCACTGTAAATTACCTGTTTATTGAATAAACAACAACTAACTATAAAATAACAATGAAGAAAGTTACAACTATTTAAGTTAGTTTATAATAAATTAAGTAAAAAATAATTACAAATTAAATGAAAATAATCCCCGCCGGTATCGTGTCACACTCAAAGGCTGAAAATGCAATATCTCCGGTTTCAGTTACTTCTACAAAAATAATGTAAAAGTATTTTTTTTATTTAGACTGTCCTAAAAATATTTTACCTAATCTTACATTGGATATTGTCATCCCCAGTGTAAGCGAGAGAACCGAATCGAAGCTTCCTTCGACCTTGAATCTTCAAATTTATGCAATCCCACGCATTGAACTATTATTACTAGCGAAGAGTAGTTACCATCTCACTGATGCGACGATGTTATATTATTATTTCTCAACAAGTCTGAGATTCCAATTCCAAAGCAATATTCCTCACAACCAGCACGGCCATCGAAATAACATCCAAAAATGTCATTTTATTATTACTATTTTATATTCCGTTTTCTTCGGATACGAACCCGGTTCACTAAAGCAGAAGTCAAATCTTCGACCTGTCTTTGACCGCTAGGCCACCGAGGTATGCAAGTTACATGGTGAATGTATGAATTATGTTCAATCTGCGACTACTGTATTGCAATTTGTGTAAATAGCTGTTTTATGGGCTTTGAAATAAGGTTGAAATTATAATTTATTTTTTTCCGTACTAACTATTTAATTTTATGGTGGTTGCAGTCTATTGTATGTTTAATTTTACTCTTATATAATATGTTAAAAACGCAAACGCATTGTGTTTTCTTTTAATATAATTATTAATAGGTATGACACTTTTTACTGGAGTTTAAAAGTTGCTAGCTGATGGCTATTTTGGTCGTTATCGTCTTAAACAATATAAAGTGTTTTCTACCCTCAAATTTCTAATAATATGATTTTGTGAACAAACAACAACTGTCACCGCTGGCAGCCATTATTAGCTGCGGGATGAACCGTGTGTTATACTTACGAACTGTTTAATTTTGCCTTTCGAATACCTTGTGATTTGCAAAACATGGATTTTAATTTATCTTTGTTGAAAAGAGCAAAACAATATAACTATTTATATAAGGAATCGCTAGGCGTTTTTTGATATGGGTAAGTAGACAAACGGTGTTAAAAACAATGACTTATTATTTTATCGGTAATGTTTTAAACAACTTTCTTTGACGAAAAATGTTTTTATTTAAACTTCATTTATTTTGCAGCGGAAGACTGTGCCATTATGGATTCACCCTTACGCAGACTTCGGACACGATAAAAATATTCGTTCTGGGCCTAAACCTGAAGCCTCATCTCCTGCCATTTGATTTGGACATTATGTAGTTGCCGCACCCGCTAGTGACCCATTTCACAGCAACAAGAGACAATGCTACGTTGCAACCTGTGCGAAACCATCTGCATGCTGCAGGATTGCATTGCCGTAGACCAGCAAAAAACATGCTTTAACGGACCAGCATAGAAGAAACCTTTGCTCGTGAATATCTTGACTTTGATTATTACATCAATCAAAGTCAAATGTAGTGATTTTTAGTGATGAAGACGAAATATATTAACTTAATTAAATATATAAACACAGTAATGTTTTACAGTGCAGAACGAGTGGCAGTGTTACTTTAGGCTATGGGGTTGGATCTCATCGATGGGCCCTGGTGTCCAAATCCAAACCAAATCGAGATAGCTTAGGTAGCTTAGTCGCTTCAAAGTGGAGATTATAACCCAGTGTGAAATGATGTTATTGTTAATGGCTGTCATTTAACATGTCTATTCATTTCACCACTGACTTACACGTCCGCAAATAAAACGTTTCGTTCATCTTTATCAGACTTAAACCTAATAAACCAGAATTTAAGATATTAATTATGTGTCATCTTAAAAATAGCCCTATTATGGTTGTGTATTCAATTTGCAAGATAATTATTATGTTAGTGACATAAGACTTTTTAGTAAACATAAAATCATACTGGCCTCTAAAGTGTGTGTTATTTTATGAATATTATTCTATAAGGAAAAGTGTGCAGTTTTATTTAGCTAATTTAATTACTTTTGGTAATAATAATAATAACACAAATAGAGGCTAATACAATAAAAATTAAATGTTGCAATAAACAATTTGAACCAATAATTGCATTTTATTGTTTTATTCTTTTACGTCCTTTTTTTCTTGTTTTAGGTAAACATGAGTTTATTTTGAGATTAGTAATTTAAAATTGAAAACAAAAAAGATACACTTGTGCAGGATTCGAACCCGGTTATTTAGGTTTCATAACCCTAGGTCAATACACCTGAGCCACCGCGCTTATAATACTGGTGGCAAAATTATGCTTCCATTGAACAAAATACCAGCAGGTTTGAATAACTATGCGTGAAGGTAGTCAGAAAACACAATTAGCACAGATAGGGCATTTTGTTGTGTGCGTAATAAGGCAGCGGATAAGTGCGGATGTGTGTATAGAATGACACACGTGGATAACTAGGGTGCCCACCGATTCGCTTTGCTGTGTGTACATCAATCATGCATCGATAAACAATAGAACAACGGCGGGGACATGTAGTATTCCATCATGCGGCTACGTGTATACAAGTGAAAGCCAAGGGAATAGTTAGACGACAAAGTTGCCTGCGACACAACTAAGTTTAACCTTTTCCACGTCAGATACAAGAGACGTCACCCATACGCCAGACTTCATTATTGCGATGCCTTAAGTTGAACCTAAACCCAATCGAATGAAGGTTGCTTTTGTATTAAAGTAATGATTAGATTAGATTAGATTAGATTTATTTATCACCCTTTTAAAAGTACAATTAAATGTCAAACATAAGTAATTCACAAAGGGATCGTCAATTGAAATAAAATAGTAATAATAATAATAATATCTGAAATCAAATTAAAACAAAATTGCAACAAATAAAAATAAAGCTTAAATGGGCGTATATATAGGTCGTTGGCGTTGAACCTGCGGTGCTGAAATAGTGTCGTTGGCGTTGAAAAGGTTAAGGAACGACACGGAACACGCGCGGTAATAAAAGCACTTGGGAGAACGGGTGCAGTCGATACACCTTGGCAAACATAGAGCATTTCAAATCTACCCTACTTCCTATATCTATTTATAATATCTTTAAACGAGCAATTCTTGCGTATATATAATCTGAATTTTGGAAACAGCTCTAACAATTTTCATGAAATTTGGCAGAGAGTGGAACAGGCCCTTAATCTAGTTGTAGTTCTAGTTCTTCTATAAAACAGTCATATTGACAACGATGTCGCAAAATACAAGCACGGTTAGCACAAGTGAGCGCGAGAGCTGTGTCGCCAGCGATATAGATGACCCATCTTGATCTTACTGTTCGTTCTAGTAAGAGACGCAGTGCCGGCGTTAGGGGGGGGGGGGCGCGATGGGGCGACGGCCCGGGGCGCCAAATTTGGGGGCGCTGAGGTCTGGGGCCTCGGCCTCCTGGCTCACCGCACCGGCTATGTACCCTCAATACTGTCCTTAAGTGGGCGCCTAAATATTACTGCCCGGGGTGTCAGTGGCCCTAACGCCGCTGCTGAAGAGACGGGTAGTCGCGACAAAGCTATCGCGCTCTGTGCTTGCTGTGCAGTTTCGTTTCTAAAGTGCGGTAGGTAATTGCGCTCGCTCAAGCGGGGACTTCCAACCGGTCTTATTGGAGATCTAAAGGAGAGGCCTATGTCCAGCAGTGGACTTGTAATGGCTGAAATGATGATGATGATGATGATGAAGCGGGGACTTTGCTCGGCTATTTCCTGCACGAACTCCTTCCCTACTGATTAATGCCACTTCTATTCTTTTTCATTTTAACGCAGTGAAGCGGGTAGTATTGCAGTACGTTATTGAAGTCACGTGTAATTCTTTTTTTGAAGTGGAAACTTTAGCGGGGTTGTGCACTTTTTTGGGATGGGTAAAAAATTTTAAACTCGCGTCAGTCAGGCGTCAGGGTCACGTAAATATACATAAATATAAATATCAATAATTCAATATAAATATCTTGGGACAAATTACGCCAATAGACCCAGCCCGCAACTAAGCGAAGCTTGTGCAATGGGTACCAGGCAACGGATAAACATACGTATATAATGTAGATAAATACATACTTAAAAACATACAACATCCGTGACTCGGGCACAAACATTCGTATTCATCATACAACTGTCTGCCCCTACCGGGATTCGAACCTCTAGCTTCATAGTCAGGGTCACTAACCACTAGGCTATCCGGTCGTCAACGTCACGTGACCGTAAGACGTAAGACAGAGGGAGAGTTGATGCTGGTTGAGAAGTGACGCTGAGCTCGGAAGTTCCTTGACGGTGTCGCTGCGTCAGTGACATCAGAGCCGCTTTGCTTGGAAGTCTGGCTTAAAATGTCATCGGCTTACAGAAACGACAAATAAGATTATATGCAACGTTTAATAAGAATCATATTGAGACAGCTTCTCCTTCAAACGCTGTTGGAAAAATTTGCTTTCCTACTTTTTAATATTTAATACAAGACGGGTAAAAGGTTTTTGCTGTTTTATAGGTGTTTCTCGACATTGAATCTTAAAATGCAAGGGTAAAGGAAACATTTTCTTTGTCACGTACGTTACATATAATCTATTGAAATTGCTGTATAATATGCGTTGGGGATTTCATAACACGCTATAATCCGAAGTTAACGTTTCTTGGCGTGACAAGACAAGTGACGAGCGTGTTTTGTTTATGTCTCTGAACGTGTATACTTCTTATTAATATGCATATGCCAGTCTTATACTAACTTAACACTGTCTTTATCTCACAGTTTGGAGTTTACCTTTGCCAGACATGGACAAAAATTACGACACCCTTTTCACGTTGTACACTTTCAACATCGATAATTGGCATTGTTCATTTTTTTTACTATGCTCCAATTCGAAAACCATCCGATTTATCTTGTCCGATTTCAAAAACACTTTATGATTACAGATATTTTTGTAAAAGTACTTTTAACCTTTGTTTGACATAACGACCCGGTTTTTAGACAGAATCCAGCACTGAATGTTTGCCACAAAAATGGAAAAAAAAGTTTTACTATGGGAACTGTCACCTGTCACGACAAAACCATAGACAAAGCCGTTTTTTTATAGCCAGCCGAACGAAGGCGATTGGGATTCTGTCTAAATTCACGAACTATCAAACAGCGAAAAAAAAATTATTATTAATTAACAAAGCTACGTAAAAGCATGATATTCAAATTAGTTGCTTGAAATAGTCCATTTTATCAAATAAAGGTGTTAAAAGCACAGCTTAAAAAAAATGAACAATGCCAATTGTAGCGAAACATAATTGTGTCAAGCGCAATTGGAAAGTGCTGCTAAAATATTCGAGAATAATTCTAAAATCTAAATCTGTACTTATCAACTTCAGCCGCTTCAGCATACTTTAATAAGCACTACTTCTGTCAGGATCAAAGCGGATTGTTAAATCTCTGTTTCGGAAGCTTAGAAATTTAAAATTAAAGTCGGCCGTAAAAACAAAATAAACAATGCTGCAAAATAAATGTGAAAAGGCGTAAAGGAAACACTTTATATTTACTTCGGGCAAAAGGCAATGGAAAATTTATTTCTTTTGGCAAATCTTGTCGACTCACGATTACGGGGGTCTATGTTTCGTTATTAAGTATTGACAAGTGAGCTTTGTACTTTAAAGAATAGAGTTGAATTTTACTTTCGTGAAATTGATCTAGATGTCAAAAAAAACTGCAAAATAAGGTCTCTAAGGGTTCTGTTTGAATAAAAAACTCGAATCAGAGCCAAACAGGACTCGGAGATTTGCATTCGCAAACAGAAAAAAGTGGCGTGAAAAATATTTTTCTCAAAAATGTCAGTTAAGGTCGTCATTGTTGACTACATATCAGAACAGGAAGTTACTTGCTGCCGGTCAGTCCAAAATTAAAAAAAAAAACATTACTGTTGCGCTAAACTCGACAATAATGTTGCATACAAATTCCATTACTGTCTAGTTATTAACTTTTTAAAAATGCAAATTACCATTATAAAATAAAGGCACAAGACTTAAAACATCAAATTAAAAAAAAAAACCTAGTACGACAACGTGTTTATCTGTCTGAAATAGCTTTAGGTGTTCTGGGTAGAAAAATACACTCTTCAAATGCCATTGATAGAAAAAGGCGACAAAGCAAAACAATTTCACTGTTTTATTTTCATTTATTTTTGTTGTTCTTTTATTTCGAATTTTTGAGAAAAGCACTATACTTGCCTCGGCCAGAATAGCATTGCTGGCTTCGTATTATTAAACGAACTCGCAAGCTCGTCCGTTCAAACCAATACTCAGCCAGCAATTGGCTACTTCCTGGCCTAGACAGTAATGTACTATTTTCACCGGTGGGTAATTGAGTTATTCGTTTCTAGAAAAAATATTGTTCATTACCATGGACCTCAGCAAAGTAATTCCCTATTCAATTCTTTAAAACCTAAATGTTCCGTCACCAAAACGGAACGCCTAGGCTATTTGAGTGTCATCCTAACTAAAAATAAACCGAGAGCATTGCCCGTAAATACACAAGTTAATCAAGAAGCATCAGAACAAATAGTCGCCACGACGTCTGTCCGTCCGTCTCATTGATTAATGTTGCGTCTTAGTTCGGTTCGAACACAATCAATTTTGATTTGAGTATATTTGTGATTATCTACCTTCTTTTTTTAGTTTAAATGTAGGCGTTGCGTGAGCGCCGGAATAAAAATGTATTAAATACTGGTTTTTGCCCGCGACTTCGTCCGCGCATATAACATATCAGTGACGTGACGACATACCCCATCCTCATGTCTCCAAGTACCTATAAGGTTTTTAATTCCTATCCCGTGGGAAATTCGAAAATCTTCTTAGAGCACCTACGTGATCCTTTAAGAATATTATCTAGGTACTAATTAGTGTCTTAATTATTTAACTCGTCTTTTTATCCCATGGGAAATTTGAAAAGTTCCTTTATAGCGCACCTTGTACTAATCAAGGAATAATATGTACGTATGCCAAATTTAATGTCTGTAGCTTTATTGGAACAACATTTCGGGATTTTCCAATTCCGCAGGAAAATCGGGATAAAAAGTATTTCATGTTCGTTTCCTGGGTCTAAGCTACCTCCCCACCAATTTGCAGCCAAATCGGTTCAGCCGTTCTTGAGTTATAAATAGTGTAACTAATACGACTTTCTTTTATATATATAGAAAATTGCGACCTCTGTCTATTTGATAATTTCACCGGCTGCCTTGCTCTCCACACCGGAACACAGCTGCGAGTCACTGCTGCTTGGCTCGTGTTGGTAGCGATCCTGATGGATGTTGCGCTAGCTGTCTCCATCGAACTTCCATACATTTCCAGTAGGCTTATTACCTAATTCGCTCGCAATCACCATCGTCTTCATTTTGTCAGTTCTTGTATGAATGTTGACAGCTAGCTGATTCCGATGCCAATTGTCAGCCCATACGTGAACTGTCAAAATGAACACGATGGCGATTGCGAGCGAGTGAGGTAATAAGCCTACAGGTCGTAGTGGTTAGTAATTATGATAATTATTACCTGCTATAAATATCTATGTATAGATAGGCGTACTAATAGTAATTACATAATACCAACATATTGGTATACAACCAGATTCCCTCTCGATACAATGCGGCCTTCTATAGACCGATCGCTTAAATAAGTCCTCACCCGCGCGGTACAGGGGCGCGGGGCGGGGTAGACGACAAAGGGGACCAAAAGAGGTGCGGGTGGCAGGCGCATTACCCGCCCGCACCTCTCTCGGTCCCCTTTGTCTTCCAACGCGGGCGCGGACTCATTTAAGAGGTCGGTCTATAGTTTAAAGGATAATTTCCTTACAAGTTGCTACGATGCTACGAAGCAAACACGTAGCAATGCTACACTTTCGTAGCAGGCTACGCTCCGAAATTCAAAGCCACATTATTCACAGTTTGTGTTATTTTGCAACCAGCTTTAACCATATTTCAATTCAAACAAACATTTCGCGTTAATTGGCTATCACTTTAAGAGTTCACACAGTCTCTTTAAATGTGTAGTAAATTAACTCGTGTTGCAAGAACTTAACTCGGGTTTTAATAAATAGCCCCTTACAAGTGAATATGAACATCTTGCATGCCGTTTGAAATTAATCAAAGGAAGATTTACACATACATACATACACAAATCACGTCTATATCCCTTACGGGGTAGACAGAGCCGGAGGTAACAAAACCTAAAGGCCACGTTTTAGCATGATTGTAGGCGTATAGGTGGAAAAAGGATCAAAATAGTGATGGGTTGCTAGCCGCATCGCCTATAACATGATTCCTAAGAATTTCGCCCATTCCCTCGATGGGTTTTTACCATCTGCGCGGGACGAGAAGCAACTGGTACATTCTATGTTTTTCCTTTGCTTCCAGACCAGCATGGAAGTAAGGAAGATTTAACTTCAGAGAAACGTCAGTAACAAATGAAAAGATAATAAAGAGCGGGATAGAGACAGGCAATGCTTTGCCTTTTTCATGAGTTGTGGTACGTAGAAGGAGATGGAGCGGTTTGATGAGGACACTTTTAGCCATTCAATTGTCAAACATATGTAATTTAATCATCACTACATAGTCCTTACCAATATTATAAATGCAAAAGTAACTCTGTCTGTCTGTCTGTCTGTCTGTTACCTTTTCACGCTTAAACCGCTGGGCCGATTTAGTTGAAATTTGGTATACAGATAGTTTGAGTCCCGGGAAAGGACATAGGATAGTTTTTATCCCGGAAAATTGCATAGTTCCCGCAGGATAGCACAGACCAAACCACTGGAATTTTTCAAATTTAAGGCGGAACAAAGTTCGCCGGGTCAGCTAGTTTAAATAAAGTCGCTTTCTCTGTCCCTGTGTCACTATGTCCCTATGTATGAGTGATTCAAGAGGAAGGTTTATATGTATAATAAATGCATAATATACCGTGCGATGCCGGGGCGGGTCGCTAGTTAATAATAAATATGTAATTTTCGCTCATATACAGTTTGTAATTTTCATACGAGCATATATTTTAATATTGATAGTATACACACTAATTAATGTAAAACTGTAACACCAACATTAGTGGAATTTTATTTTTTATTACTAATTAATTTAGCAAGCAATGTATCACACAATGCGTCGATTAAATTAACGTAGTAACTTACCTACCTACGTGAACGTCATAATTTATGTCACATGAAATTGTACGTGTTACATTGCTCCTAAGACAAACTTTAAAAAAGAACGCGTTAATAATAAAAGTTACTAACAAAATATTCTCACATGATTTCTATGATCGTTAACTACATCTGGCTAAAATATATGCCCGAATGAAATTTATGCACTGTATATCTAATACTAGCTGTTGCCCGCGGCTACGCTCCCGTTCTATTTTTTTTCTAAATTTCAATATTCTCCCACCGTTTAAACCTTCCCTGGTCTTCCAGTTTTCGAGCTTTAACGAGACTAATGAAGAGCAATTAATTTTTATTTTATACTAGCTGCTGCCTGCGGCTTCGCCCTCGGCCCTGTTTCTTTAAATGTTTTCTGACCCTTTAGACGCCTGTCTCTTGGACCACTGTACCCGAGGTCTTAGCTAAAGGCGTTTTATAACAATCTGGCTGAGCACTTGTAAGACACCACCTTAACGATCTCTAGGCTAATCTCAAAAAAACAATGCTAAACTTACTTATTATTTGACTAGCGACCCGCCCCGGCTTCTCACGGTATATTATGCATGTATTATACATTATAAACCTTCCTCTTGAATCACTCTATCTATTTAAAAAACCGCATCAAAATCCGTTGCGTAGTTTTAAAGATTTATGCATACATACGGACAAAGGGACAGAGAAAGGGACTTTATTTTATACTATGTAGTGATGATAGTGATGTAGTGATATATGGCAGTACAAATCTACCCACTCGTATGTTTTTACTTTGTTACCTATTTGTGTTGCGATTGTGACATTAATTTTACTGTGCCTGAGTGTTACCCTAGATATCAGATATACCATACATACCGTCACGCCTCTTTCCCGCAGGGGTAGGTAGAGACTATTTTGTTCCACTTGCTACGATCCTGACATACTTCTTGCACATTCATCAATCTCTTCATACATGCTCGTCGATTTCGGGTACTCCTGACCTGACCTTTTTCCAAAAGTCTATTTGGTCTCGGAACGTCCGTCTAGGCCTTCCCCTCCCAACGTAACCATTCACGCTCCCCATATAGATATGTTTAGTTAGTCTACTTTCATCCATCCGCTCTACGTGACCAAATCAACTAAGCATACTTTTTTCTATCCTAGTCACTATAATAATATCCTCTTTCACACCCGCACGTTCTCTTATCACACTATTCCTTATCCTATCTTTCAGTGATACACCTTCCATACTTCTTAACGCTCTCATTTCTACTGCATCTATTCTACTTTCATGCTTCTTTTGCCATACCCAAGTTTCGCTACTTTCAATTTCTTATTTTCAAAATGTATCGAAAAATCTCAACTCTTGGTCGGGGTTCGGTCACATGCATTTGCACATGTGTCAATCATACAAAGGCTGTTTTGCACGTGTGGTCATGGAGTAATGAGATAAATAATTTCATGTCTTGGGTGCGCTTAAATGCTTCGCTCCACACAGGACTCAATCATAATTCCCTCGCTGCGTTTGGGAATTAACTCTGCTCGCCCTCGCTGCGCTCGGGAGTTGAGTCTAGAGTCCTTCGTTGCGCTCAGGATGCAATATCGCGTCCGTGACATAACACAGTGCTTAATCCCCTCGTTGTACAATCCACTATCACTACATAGTATAAAACAAAGTCGCTTTTTCTGTCCCCAAATCCGTATGTATGCTTATATCTTCAAAACTACACAACGGATTTTGATGCGGTTTTTTTTAATAGATAGAGTGATTCAAGAGGAAGGTTTATAATGTATAATACATGCATGATATACCGTGCGAAGCCGGGGCGGGTCGCTAGTTAATTTATAAAGCGTAAAATTCACGGTAGAATAAAATAAACAGTACAATATGAAGTTATAGTTATTTATTTATATAAAATCTGTTTGACAGCCACAATTAAATATTCAACATAGCAAAGTTTCTGAAAGCTTACAGTAACAATTACGTTTGCCTCGAGTTCAAACAAAAAGCATATGTTTTTAACATACAGTAAAATTACAAAGATCGTAACACAGAGATAATATTTGAACAACCGGGCTTTCAATTCAACACATTCCCGTTCACATATTCACGTGTCTTTACTCGAATATTCATTATGCCTCGTCTGTTGTTGATAATCGTGATGCGTGGTTTGTTTATAAAATATTTTAAATTCACATATACAGTCTTAAATAACATTAACGCCTGAATCACGCTTCAAAACACATAATATACGAGGTTCCTGAAAATATACACATCATAAGTTAAACATCATTTCATTACGTATAATTTAGAATAACTACTTTCTAATATTTTATGATACAAAATAGCGTCTTGTTTCCCAATTTCATTATATTACATTGTATTACGACATATAATCGTAAATTCCAGTTTAATGGAATCAGGCAATATCGTATACACTTCGAGCCAGCTCACGTAGACTCTGAGTTGACTACATAACATATCTAGTTCCAGACTAAGCGAAGCTTGTTCCTGTGGTTTGTTATATGGGTACTAGACAATGGATATCTGTATCGTAGTCTATGGTCTGTCAGCGTAAAAGTCAGGCAAATATTTAACCAATATGGAGAATACAATTTACCATTCATCATAATCATCAAGCACATCTTTTAATGACAACAATACAATATTAACTTAAATATATTTCTTTCCACAAACAAGAAACTGCCTCTGGCGAGATTCGAACCCGGAAACTCAAGCTTGATAGTCTGGATCACTAACCACCATAGAGCAAACAACCTAACAATTGTATAAGTCCTTTATGCTAACGACTAAGCTATCCGATCGTCACATCTCGGTATAATCCGAAAGCAACCTAGGAAAAGCTTTGGTTGGTTGTCTGGTAATAAGAGAATACGAGATTATCCGATACCATTGAACTATACTATAGTACATACCATCTAATGTAGCTCTAACTTTGGCAACATTTTAAAGATATCGTGCCTTAATTATATTTTTGTTACACGTAAGTTACAAGGCTTATTTTATTTTACAAAATCAATACGTGTACTGAATACGCACATGATTATTTTTACAAATGTATTGCCCTTTTTGGAATTTGAAGTATACATTAGGCAATGATCATGTAAGATCGTGAGGCGTAAAATTAAGGGGTTTGTGCAACAGCCAGTGTTGCAATACACGTTTAGTTAGTTTATAAAAAATAAAAGATAAAACCAATTTGCTACGCATCCATCAGGTCGATTGTATATTGTTTTGGGCACGATGTGGGCTCTATCAGTTTATATATTTTAGAAGTTTAATGCTTATTGGCACAATTCACAATAATATTTTATCGATTACTTTAAATGCTTGTGTATTTACATCATGATGAGTTAATCGTATTCTATTTACGTACAGTGTCATCCATACAAACTACAGATTTGGAGCTGTAGTTTGCAGTTGCACACGATTGTTTCAATGTACATTTAGTTTAAAATAAATATCTGCGTATAATTTGAAGTTAATTACCTAGTTATAATGACTTAAACTTTTGTGTAAGATACAGCAAATATTTTTTCAATTTATATTGAGACTCCTGCGCATGGTGTAATAGGGTAATAAAGCTGGGGCTAGGGATCAAAATCAAATCTTAGTCACACCACTAACCTAGCAAGTGTTTAACATATACATACCGAAATTTATACCCGTTTTTAAAACCTTGTATATCGATGTTGACATACAGTTGCTATGATATTTTAAATACTAACTAAACAAAAAGTTCGCCTATGTAACAATTAGGCAAAAAGGAGTTACGCTGTGAAGACTACTTACATTTTGAAATGGTGACACTCGAAGCAATGTACACAGCGATTCGACTTTATGTATTAAGCTTATCAGAACAACGTGGGAATGCATTAATATCAAAACTACGAACAGTAAAAATCATGTGCCATGATTGTCTAGTGTGCCAGTACAGTACAGTACAGTACACAGTAGTGTGTCGTACAGTTGCTTATGTTACAAAATGCTCACGGATATTTAAATCGCTCCACTTATGGCCAGTTTCAAGTACCTATGTCTTAGATCACGTTTCACCACTTTCTGTTAATATGTAAATACTAGTTGTTGTCCACGACCTCGTCTGCGGCTATTTCGATTATCGCGTCGCATTCGCATTTATATTATTAGTAACGCTCTATCTGATTACTTAAATATCGGTACCTACGATAGTCCATATAGGTACGTAAGATTACAAGAACTTTTAAGAAAAAGTGATGAACAGGCCCATAACCTTCTAAAATGTTCGGTTGGGCTTTGTAAGCTTGTCACTCAAAAGGAGTTTATTCGTGGCCTGGCACTAGTGTATAAACTCCATGACACCTCCAAGCCCTTCAGTAGCCACATACGCCACTCAATTAACCCGTCAAGCGTCCAAGCGACTACAGTAGTCCCTAACTTTTTCGGGCGGGAGGCTTAAAGAGAGAGCGAGAAGCATATATAGCGAGTTGTCGCTGGCTCTTCCAAGGGAGGAAGACCTGGCCAGTGGCGTGAATACCGTCCCTGAATGGCGTAATGCAGTCCCTAGGACATTTTCCGCCCGAAAAAGTTAGGGACTACTATAGTCGCTTGGACGCTTGACGGGTTAATTCCATCGAAAAGTGCCTCTATTTTATCATAAACCATTTTCTGTTACACTTACTTTAAAATTGGTAGTATTACTTCCCTTGCCTTGCCGCAACCCATTAGCTCGTTCCTACGCTGTAAATTTGTACACTAGTCAAAGTTAAGAGGCAAGTTTCAATGTTGCTAGTCACTCCCAAACTTAGTGCGCCTTCAAGATTGTTTATTAGCACAGTAGCTCTGTTGAACTATGTAATAACCGCTATTTAGTAGTTTTGGAGTCGCACTCGCCTTGAAACTAATTCCCATGCTACTTAGAGGGTCACGTATGTACTTGTTTACCGTGGAACTTGAACTAGTCCTAACATTGATAACAGATGTGGCGTCGTAGACCGAAACGAGGGTCACCAGTTTTGTAATTTTAGAAATTCATTAATTCAGTTTACTTAACATAATTTGTTGTTGAACAACTTGCACGGTCGGTCTAATGAGTGGTCTATCACTTTTCATCTAACTTCCTATCAAATGAATATGTCGCTAAAGTCGTTATTTCAGGTTGACAGCCACGTCTTACCGACATTATTTTTTCCTCTGTTGCCCGTGATCCTACTACGGTTTGTCCTACTGGTTTTAGAATTATTGAATGACTCAAAATAATGGCAGCATATTTTCCGAGTTGGACAAATCAGTAGGACCACGGGGAATACATTTATTTTTTGGGGTGCAACCTTAATTGGTCGATACTACCCGAATCTAGTATGTCACGTTCGTCAATTTAGGGCCCACTCAAGGTTGAATAACTACTTATCATCTTGCATGTATCTATTCTATAGCATATAAGTTTTTTATTTGCAAAAAAGGTCCTAAATTAAAGAATGTGACCGTATATATGGCATTTGTAAAGTATGCAAAGAGCCTGTGTATTTTTAATTTTTTTTTAGTCGCTAAATATTAGTTCCTTGATTATTATCCTAGATAAAAGAATTTTGCGTAATTCTTTTTCAGTATGAAACAAGAACCGGGTAGCATTCGCAAGTGGCAGTTGTTCATGGCTAGCAGTTGGTTTTTACATCGCTTATTGCCTTTCTCTAATTAAGTCTGTTAGATTAGAGTGACTCATATAACTAAACAAATAGCTTGTGTTTTGGCTGAGTAGCTGCCTGATTAGAAAAGGACAAAATATGTACAAGCTACGTTGATACTTCAATTATACACCTAATGTTTACGGCTATAAAGTCCCATTTAAAATCGTCACCGAACACACATAAGCCCTTTTTTAAAGCCGCTTCGCACATCAAACATACATTATCTTTAAATAAGTCACAGATACAGGTTTTAATTAAGGATATATTATATTAAAGATAAACTTTGCAGACTAAATTTCAGGATAGCACGGAAACTTCTGTTGCGATTTATCAATTGTCACTTTTAAGAAGTCAATATGCTAGACATCCATCCCTTTTACACTATTGAATTGCTAAGTTGCAAGAAAAGAACGACAATCATAAGACTTCTAGCGCAACTTATGTTACTAAAATATATGAGGTAACTCGGAAATTAAAAATTAAAATTTCGCGTTACGCTGCCTCGATGATTTACAGTGTTTAATTTAATAGGAAAGTGAGAGAATGTTAAGACACGAACCTCTAATTTTGAATCTGAGAGTAGACCCCCCGCAACCGGGGTGTTAGGAGTCGTTTTTTATTTCACATTAAGAGTACATTTTTGATACAAAACATGTCACAAACACGTTTTCGTTTACATCTGAATTAATATGAGAACAAATCAGCGCCACTAACGGCATGTATCGGCAACAAACTGCGTAGTAATAGGTCATTTGAATTTGAATATGAACGCATTCGAGACGGTTACAATGTAAACTTACACAGTAGTTCTAACCGTAATTGCGCTGAAGTGGAAATACCCTGACAAGCAAAATAACGAGTCAGAATGAGTACAAATACAAACTTGTCTGCAAAGTGACCCATTATTTTCGCTCGCCAGTATAGTAAGCTGATGAGCTGACACACGAATATTGTCGAAGATTATTGGTAAAATAGAGACAGAGTTTTATCTACCGGCTTGCCGATGAATTTTCTTAGTGCATTGTGAACATGAAGTTGTAGTTATTTCAACTAAATGGAAGCTTAGTTTTTTTAATTAAAACCAAACTTAAGCTACTACAAGTGTCATTCATATAGGTATTACAATTACTGTTTTTTTTTGAAAAAAAAAAATAGTACCTAATTGTTATACCTCGAGAGTAGGTAATATTCTCAATCGATCTTCGTTTTTGAAAGTTAGATAAAAATACATGTTTCTACAGAAAAAAACACAGGATGACAGATAAATTCCTTACACATAGTTTGGTTATGTATATAACAACGTACATTCCAACTAGGTACAACAATGCCGGCATGCCAGTAGCAAACTGTAGAAGCACTGCACTTTACATTTCAAACAGAGATCGTAGGCACATCGAATTTCGTAGACGCGCTTTGATAGCTGTCCTTGTCAGCGCAAGGTGAAGCGACAGGTGCGAGAGCGAGAGAGGCGAGAGAGGCGGGCGAGGTGGGAGCGGTGGGGGGCGCGTCCTCCTCGGGCAGGGTGCGCAGACGCGGGAGCCTCCCCCGCCCCCCGCCTCAAACCGGAGACTGCTCACCGCTTGCGCTGCCTATGTACTCCTGCGCAACAAGTTACCACTGATAAATTCTACTTCCAGTGTTGCCATTTTTTTTGAAGTTGCGGAACGCGTTGAAGAAGTCGCCATTTTGTGGGAAATTAACGACAAAAGTCGCTGAGGTGCTTAGAAAATGTCGCCGAACTAGTAATTGTGTTGAACGAAAAAAAATATTATATCAGTGGCGTGCACTGGGGGAGACGACGCAACACAATTTGAGCACTGCTTACCCTGGCGATCCACCTCTGCACGCTCTAGCTAGATTAATATATCATGATTTTTGCTTACAACATGTAGATGGTGAGGGGCCAACGAAGTCCTCGGCACCAGGAGTGTTGTTGTCGTCGTCTCTGACGCAGCGGACTCGCGTTTCGGATGGTGGCTGTACAACCTGCCCCATGCTCTTTTTATTAATACATAAAAAATAATATTAGGCACGCAAGATACTCTACTCAAAAGAAAACTGGAGGCTAATTGAGTTTCAACGATAAAATAGAAATAAAAAATAAGAGTGTTTTTCCTTGACGTTACCAGGAATTAAATACAATATAAAGTTTTGAATAATTTAATTAGATTTTGCCGATGAAACTCAAGTGGCTCTTATTTTCTTTTAAGGAGATATACACTGATGATTCATGATTTTAATGTTAAAAGTTTTAATATTGAAACTAATGTAATCTGACGCGTTTCTACTTTGTTGAATGTCTTAAGTAAAATATCTCGCGCGCATTTACAGCAACTGTTACAGTAACACGCGCCCTTGGTGGAGAGTTGGTCACCTGCTATTTTTAGTGACATTGTGCTCCAATGTACTCTTCTACTAGAAATGAAATTGTAGGGTACTTCACCTGTCTTTATTTATTACACTGTCTCAACAAAAGGCACATATATTTGTAGGTAGTAAAACAGGGTAGAACAGGAGTGCCTTATTTTTGAAAAAAAAGTACTGTAGGTTTTAATTGAATTTAAACGGAAAGACCAACGAGAGTAATAAAAAAACTTCTGTCATTCAAATAAAACGTTAATTAAATTCAGTGCAAGCAATCTAGATATATTGACAGTACAAATTCAATTACGTTCCATTTCGTTATGCTGATTATTATTTTGGCTTCGTTTTCCATTAAGTATGAATCGTTCTCAAAGCACAAATTTCCTTCAAGACAAGAAAAGCAAATTTTATAAGCCGCTGCCAAATTAATTAAAGCAACCAGACAATAGGCTTATTTCTATCGGATGTAAATTTATTTTTTACAATACTCGGCCTATGACAAACAATAATCTCGGCAAGACACCAGACATCCTTGTGAAATAAAATACATCCATTTTACACCGAATGTCAATAGAATGTAAATTAAATCCTATTGAGCCTCATTCAGTACGAACAAGGTCCTTAAAAGCTATTTGAAACTGATACAAGAAAGATTGATTGCGACGCTCCGGGCGTTCATTTAAGCCTGTAATTAAACTACGTGATTGCAAATAAATGTGGCGTACTTACCCTTTCACTGACTTATGCTCTTTTAAGTCGATGGCTTGAAGCTCTATGCTGAATTTGGCCAAAGTTCGCATGCAAGTTAAGTATTGCGACACGTCTGAATACAATAATAAAAAGTTCTACATAGATACAAATTCATTTAGATTATATTCCCAAGTTAAATCTACGTCGTGGAGTCATGCTCCGAAAACTATTGAATGACAAAACATGTTCGTTAAATCAATATTGTCATGCAGTTATCTGAGTTATTGAGTTATAGTGTAAAGCTTTGCGAAAGAGTGAGAAAAAAAACCAGTAACACGGAGCAGGTTACACATAAATTTATTGTAAACAAATTAACGAAAAACGATTATGTCCAAATCCACATTATTATTCTTGTCTCGGAAGTCTTCGTAAATGCAATAAAGTCCGTTCCGGTAAGCATCGTTGGATCGTATCCAGTACGGAAGTCCGGGCTTCTTCATACCGTGAGCCTAGTGGGGAAAAATTCAACGTCAAATATGGATTTGGAAACGTTAAAATTAAACAAGCGAGAACCGAAGCTGAGGTTGCATGCGGTAGGGTTAAAACGTTCTTACTAACAAATGAATAGCACTGCATGAATGCTGATTTAAATTTTCTAATGGCGCTGGCGATCTGTTTGAAGTGTCAAAAAGTCGTGCCATGTGTCTTTGAGAACAAAACGGGCTCGCACACGTGACAGATAAACACTATAGACAGATAGTGTGGGAGCGCGATAAAGTTACTTTACGTTTGCGTGAAATTATTGCGTATCGAAGCTACAAATTTACTAATTTAAGTACCTACAAACGTGACGGTTCCTGGTAGATACTGACTTGAGAAAGCTAATTTTTCGTTGTAGTTTTATCAAAACATTTATTAGGTATTGTAGGAAAATGGTCAAAAAGAAAATAATAGTAAATTTGAATCAGCATTCGCACTGGTAACATTGAATCGAATGAATGAAACCCTTGATACGTTCCGACGGTCATTCCCATTCTCACAAAAAACGGATTAATCAGATTACAGTAATTGAGTGCAAAGTAAATCCTCAATTATCAATTTCGGATAAACTGAACACGAAAGCAATCTACAGATATTTGGATTTTTATTTTTTACTATACGTTAATTCGAATTAAAACAAGACAAATTAGGTTGTTATGTTACGTTTGATCTCGGTTTCATTTTTAAAACTTTTCTTAAAAAAAGTTCAGCTATAAATAACTTTAAGGGTGATAATACGGATTAACGTATAGTTGGTAAAAAAATCATCGTAACATTCATTGATTGGTAACACATCACAGTAAATCTTCCTTCGATGAAAAAAAGTATTGTCTACCTTGTTCTTTGTTTCTGTATTATTTTGTACTGATTTGTTGTGTTCAATAAAGAATATTTAAATGCTATAGTCAAAATTTAAATTTGCGGGTAAACTTTGTCATTATTCATTGAAGATTCTTCAATCTCAACAAAACGTTAGACACGAAATGAAATAAATTATGAATACTTAAACGTACAAGTGTTTTAAGAAGAGGTAAAAAGTAATTTCGTCGTATAAGTAGACTACGATAATGGCACATGTTATTCTTTCATTTAATGAGTCGAGAACGCCGCGAGCGCGACTACCTATTTCAGGTACAATAGAGGTAAGTTGTTTATCTACTGAATGAATGAATGAATGAAACAAAACTTTGAAACGCTTTAACACCTATTTTCTCTAGAAAATGAAGTATTTAAATCCTATTATGATGTTAATTCAAGTGTAACGAGGCGCTAAAGGTGGATAAATAAAATTGTGCCACATTTTCACGAGCTTAGCATTTCTAATAAGAACTTATTAACGCTTAGTACTTACACCACAATTCATAAATATGTATACACATATGACCTAATACTTAATTACTGTGGCGATAAGGTCAGGGGCGTGCAGTGGGTTCTGACAGAGGGTAGGCATATTGACAACAAAACCAGTATTGGCACGTAGCGTAGCGGGCACATTTACGTATGCTTACAAGCACTGCTTATATGCCTGTAAGGGATGAACGCGTCTGGATAAGGTTGATGTTGGTAGGTACTCATATTTTTGACCAGTGACCGATCAAATTGATTCCTGACCCAACGTAGAACGATCTCACAGTAAACGTCACAATAATTTCCCTTGCCAGTTTAATGGAACGCCACTATGACATTTAATGCGACAAGGTACCACAGTAGGCCAGGAATCGATTTGTTCGATAGTACACTTTGTTATTAAAGAATGGTAATAGCAACGAAACTCTAATTCACTTGCTGCCTCTAATCACCTTGAATGAAAAATCACACACTTTGACAATTGATGAGTATACTAGTCAATTACTAGTTGAGGTAATTGACTGTCATACAGCAAATAGGATTGGCTTGATACACGAAGAAAGAGAAACAAGTTGGGTGTAGAGAAATCGTAGGTTGACGCACAACGTCGTGTTAGTGTAAGTCGCAAGTACTAAGCATTAGTCACTAAGCTCCTGTAAAGTTCATTAGACGTATGTATGTAGATTTCTTTGGCATATACTACAGCCTAAACGGCGAGTCGCGTTCAAACAAATGAGAGGTATCATTAGATTGTCTTAGTCACGAGAATGACACTGGGTACAGTCAAGTGTAGTAATATGTATCTAGACAAAGATTCAAAAATAAGTACCATACGCTCTTACACCAGCGTAATAAGGTCGTGGGACATATTTTTGAGAAGTTCCTGTTAATACTTATTTTTGCACTTGACCGTACATATACTTTCGAGTATAAAAATTTACGCATTCGGTTCATTTACTTGTTTATTTGTGAACTATCGGAGCTAACTGTAATGGTTTGCTCATTTTACCTCAGCTCTGTTACACTGTTACAGAGGGGTGGCTTACTTTTTTGGAAATTTTGCGCGTCTGTGTAGCAAATTGCGTAATCTATACACGAAATATAACTTTAGCCCCTCGTTACTCATAGAACTCTAACTCTTTCTAAATCCCTCTGAACTCCGTTTGCTCCACACAGACTACACCTCATGCTGTGTTAGTCCCACAAAACTGTCATGCTCCCTCACCGTATGCTCTCAGTCCTAGACCGCGGAGACCAATCCTTGGAGTACGAGGCTCCTCTCCGCCGGCCTCCAGCAATGGCCCTTCCTGTCTTCCACCGCTCTACGTGATACCTGGACAAATATAAATCGATGAAACTTCATCACCATTTCCAGCTTATACAGGCCTACTCCCACTGCTGGGCACAGACCACTCATAATGAGAGAGCTTGGGCATTTCTCACTCGAGCCAAGTACGGATTGGTAACTTCACACACCACATTGAATTGCCTCGGCATGTGTGTGCAGTTTCCCTTTAGTGGAAAACTCGTGATTTCCAAATGAGATTTCGTACAAAAATACCTAATAAAAGTTATTAGTGGTTATTACATTTCAAGTCACTTCGACTACTAAAAGTGAACTAATTTGACTTGCAAGATTTGACTTACGAAAATGATGTGTGCTGGTCCCTCAGGAAAACACATTGCAATTTATTAAAAGATACTCAAATCAAACGTGTTAGGGTAGGCCAAAGAAGACGACCACAGTCACCAGACGCGAAGTAGCTAAGTAATTGATTATTTTTTTATATTTATCGATGTTGGTGAAGAAGCTACGTCTAAGTCTAGTAATACTAACTCGTGCAAGAGAGATCGGTGTAGTGTGCGACCAAATGAGTCAAATACAATAAAGGCCTCGGAACAAATTTAATACTGTATTGAATTTTCTCAATTTATACTCCGATTTATACGCTGAAGCGGAAACCAAGCCCTTGTCAATAAAAACAGTGTTTTATGGGATCGCATCCTGTTTTACTCGTAATAAAATAAATATTGCAAGTAAGGGAACAAATTTATTTGTGCGAATTGAAACAATTCGTACTTAGTTTTTTCTTTCGTATTCAAACCCACATTATTTCCAAGCATTTATTGAAATTACAATTAACACTAATTTCTCAATTTTTCACTTGTAGAAATTTTACAGTGTCCATCATTAATGTGGGGTACTTTTAAGTCCAGCAAAAAGCGGAATTCCTGGAGATACAATCCACAGGTACCGTAACTATTTAGGTTGGTAATAATGGTAAACATCGTCATACCTGATAGCATGCCGCACTTCAGTGTTCATGAAACAGTAGAACAACGCTACCGTGAAACCCTGCAACCAACGCACACAATTACTAAAGTTTAGAGACGACAGGAGGGGACAGGAATGGGAACTGCAGTTTGAAAAGTATCGCAAAATTTGCCTCTTATATCTTACAAAACTATAGAAGTCCTGGAGGATCTGGGTACATGAATCTTAAACCATATTAAACACGTCGCAGAAGCATGATGCAGCATTGTTTGAATGTTAAGATTATTTCCTGTGCTACCTAGTTATTCTAATTCCTCGACGATTTAATTCAAAGAAAACAAATCGCGATCGATTCTTCACTGGTTGCTTTAAAGTGGGTGCCATTATTTTTTTTTATTGTAGTGTTCGTCAAAATCAAATTGTAAACTGTTAATTAATGTGGCAAAGTCCAGTCTGCAAAATACAGTGTCGAAAACCCTTGGCTCGCAATAGAGACGCACATGACGCACATTTCAAATACAACTTTTTCTAGACAAGGGGATCTTCGAGCAAAAACGGGCATTGCCAACTGCTCTGTGGTAATTTTAAGACTCCTCAGAGATTCAGAGGTTAAGCTTTCGGCCGCGAGGTGTGTACCGTTCCGAACTTTTTATTTACGACTTGCATAGTCTGGCGAATACGGTTTGAAGTTTCGTTTGTACGCGGTCACTAAATTTGCTTTCGGGATGTTTAGATAAAACGTTTCTTTTATCTTTGGAAAGATAAACATTTTTGTTGACTACTAATGACCGATGGATTGAAGTTGAAAGGCTTTTTGCTTTCATGGTATGCGTGAAAGCAAAAAAAAGTTTGCAGTTAGGTCTACTGACGAACGTTTCGCAGACTCTTGTGATTGTTGCGAATTTAGATTGATCTTTTTTTACACCAAACAATGCCGCCGCGTTGAAAATTAAAAAAAAATAGGTTAGAATGTTCAAGCTGTCTCTGAATCACTGAGTTAGGTACCCTTTTTGGCCTTGTCTTCATTTGCCGTGTAAGATTTCAATCGCTGATCAAAGTAATTCCTTCTACAAGGTCTCTCAGAATTACAGAATATTTTAGTCGGGGGTTTTCGTTCTAGATTCAACATCAAGTTACGTCTTTAACGCGGAACACTTTGAACATCGACATACATACATACAAAAATCACGCATTTATCTCTTACGGGGTAGACAGAGCCTAAGGTAACAGGTACCTACAGGCCACATTTAGCAAGATTGTGGGCGTATATATAGGTGAAAAACGGAGTCAAAATAGTGCAATGATGGGTTGCTAGCCTAATGGCCTATTACATGATTCCTATTATCATCGCCCATTCCTTCGATGGGCTTTTACCATCTGCGCGGTTAGAGAAGCAACTGGTACATTCTGTTTTTTCTTTGCTCCCAGACCAGCATGGAAAAGAGATCTTGTGTAAATAAGTATGCGTCAAGAAGCGTGTACATATCTTGGTTAACCGAATAAACTTTTCTTACAGCCTATCTTTACTGACCTGTGTAGACAACATCAGTGCCCTAGCATAATCGAAAGCGTCTGCGAACCAGGAGTCGTCACTCGGCCCGCAGAGCACCAGCAGGTTCGTGATGCCCAGCAGTGGGATCAGCACCAGCAGCGCTTTAGTAGCCTTCCTGTACTGCTCCGTCTCCAGTGTGTTCGCTGACCGCAGTTTTGTGATAAGGACCTGCGCAAGTATAAGTAAGTAATAATAAGAAATTGAAATTAAAACACACAGACAGATAGACAGGGCGCTATGGCGCTCATTAGGGGAGGCCTATGTCCAGCAGTGGACTAACATAGGCTGATGATGATGATGATGAAATTAAAACGAAGCTCTATATTAAGGTTGAGCGTATTTATTATATTTTCAAATAATTTTCGTTACTCAAAAAGTTATTCCTGAAAATTATATAATTTATACATTAATTTAAAATATTTAAAAGAAATAAAACGATTTCTGAAACAGTGAGTATTCTTTTTGAATTGGTAGTATGCCATCTTAGCCTAACCTACTGAATTCTAATGACTTTTCCAAAATTCTTGAAAAATGCACGATATCAAGTGTTCTGAAAAAAGACTAACGAGTATTATGACTATTGAAAACTATGGGACATAATAGGACTCGTAAGAATGAAAATAAAAAATTGACTTCTAACTTAGTAAACTCCTCCTTTTATTGAAGTTGGTCAATGTAGAACTTACAGGCTACACAATTAGGTCGAAGTTAGTCCAAACGCGAATGTAATCATAGGGGTCCGCGCAAACTTCGTATTTAAATATTAATACGAAGCCGAAAAGTCACAGCAGCAATAGACCCCTGTCACATTCAATAGTGTTAAGCTAACTCGGGTTTAGGTCAATTTGTTGGTAAATAATGCGTTGCGTATCTATTTTAGTTTTCACGAGCGACCAGCGAAGTTTCATTTAGCAAGGGTTGTTTATTCGATTAACTGTGTAACTAGGAGTTCTGTACACTGACTCCTACCTCACAGGAAGTGGGCTTAGAAGCTATTCGGCATAACATTAGGCCAAAGCCAATATTTGGCATAACGATCCATTTGATATGAATTTCTCGATGATGAAACTCTGCCAGATCGAATTCTAGACCCAAAATATCCATAGCCGATTAAAGCGTAAGATAAGATAATAAATGAAAATATCATCATCATCATCATCAGCCAAAAGACGTCCACTGCTGAACATAGCCTCAAAGTACATAACGGTCTGCGCGGTCCTCATCCAGCAGACTGCTGCGATCTTCACAAGATCATCAGTCCAGTTGTGGAGGACCTGCCTACACCAGGGGTCGGCAAGCTGCGGCTCGCGAGCCGCATGCGGCTCTTTGGATGTGAGGCTGCGGCTCTTTAGTTCCATTCGCAAATATTATTTATTTCATAAAAAAAATGTTATGAGTGTTAGTGAATCTTGTGAATAAATAGATATTTTTCTTATGAATAAATATATTACTTTTTTATCAACAAACTTTATGAAAGTATTGAGGCTATTTATTGTTGGCGAGAAAAAAATTGTGGCTCTTTAAAAACTTGAAATTTTGTAAATAGTAATTTTTGGCTCTTCCGACTCAAAAGGTTGCCGACCCCAGGCCTACACTGCTAATAGTAACTTAATTGTTTTACTAGTTGTCAATACATACCCACATGATCCTGACTAGAAAGAAGAGGTTAAGAGCGAGCCCGGCCAGCGCAGGCGCCTTGTGGATCCAGTCCACTCCGTGCTCGTGCATCCAGAGGCACATCTTCGACTCCCCCAGATTTGCCAACTACAAAACACGAGGAGACTTAAAATTCTTCTAGAATATTCCAGAAAATTGTTGGATTAGTCTAATGGAAGGTTGAAAAACACTATACATACGAGTAATTTAAAAATAACTTAATTAATTACCATCATTTCTAACTCCAAGGTATGTACAAGTTGTAACGTGACTTTTTCAGATCGAAAGGGAAGCAAAGGAAATCTAATTGCTCTGAAAAGTTTTCTTAGTTTATGTTCGAGAACTTTTCTAGAATTCTACGAGAATTCCGAAATTCTATTACAGTTAGAAACTTACAGTTAATTTGTTGTACAGAGTTAATGTGCAAGAAAAATCAAGGAACCTTTTCAGCGTAAAGGACTCATTGACGAACGAATGCTTCCACTTGAAGTCAACGTGACATTTTATTGTGAAGAAGTTCTACAGTTGTTAGCTATTAATTTTTATATTACCCCATCAGATCCGTTGGAGGCCACGGTGACTAAACTTCTCGATATCACCCATATCGTTAAGAACACAGCCGGTGCACCTGTGGGTATAAAAGTACAATTATTTTTTAACTAGCTTCTGCCCGCGACTTCGTCCGCGTTTAATTAGATTGAAGAACTAATGTTGATATTTATATTCTGCAATAATTATTTACGTTGCGACTCTAGGTAGCTACGACCTTTGACATGTTTATCGCTATCCCGTGCGAACCATTCAAATTTCCGGGATAAAAAGTAGCCTATGTGTTATTCTAGGATACCAGCTATCTCGCCTCCAAATATTATCCAAATCCGTCTAGTCGTTTTGGCGTGAAGAAGGAACAAACATACACATATCATCACATCCATCCATCCATCCTCACTCACAAACTTTCGCATATAATATTAGGTTAATTAATACAGTGCGATAGTAGGTATTTAAATATATTTTGTGATACGATGTATGTGTCGTGTTTGGTTTGAACAATGTTTTGTGAATACCGCCCCAGGTGTACTTCTAGCCAAAAACAACATAAAATAGATTGAATACGCCCACGTTCGTGCAAGCTCGACCAGGAGAAAGATAAATTTAACCTTATTATGAATGGATTCTGAAGGTGAATATACGTTTAACGTTTGAATAAAACCGTTTAATTATAGTGCGAAATACTCGTAGTTTAAAATTCAGGTTAGTTCTCGTGGTTCCACTGTTATAAAAATCCTTACTAGAGATAGTAAAATTAGGTTAGGTTTGTTAGGTATTTTCAAATGCCCGAAGGGCAAACGGAATAGAAATAGGAGCCCCGTGAAAGCACCTTATAGTAGAGTGTAATTCGACTTTTTTTATAACAGTGGGGGGGGGGGGGGGGGGGGGCACGAGAACTAAACCTAAAATTTCAATACAGCATATAGGCGGCAGCCTTTTTGAAAATTGTACCTTTTTATCGATGGTTTTTAAATGTCTTTGACTATACTTTTGTTTCCGGTATACTTAAACCAGTGCCTATTATTTTGTATTTCCATATGTGTACTAACCATAAATAATTGTTTATTGACAAATATTTCTATGAGAGTCGTGTTACTAATTTAAGGCTGCAATACATAGGTATTGTTGGTATTGTTCTCTGTCACATTTATCATTTCAGTAAAACAGTGAATTTTATTTTAAGCATCATGACATTTTAACACTTCAACTTATTATCTCTTAATTTATGGGTCGATCTTTGGTTCAAATTAAGGCTCGTCTTATTTATTGTGCTAAACTCACCCCATCCAATAGTCGCGTAAACTTTCAATTTTATATTCTCCGCCGTAAACGTCTCGACGACTAGCATGTATAGATATAAACCTGGAACAATACGATACATAAGCACTTTGGCAAATAAATAACTTATTAAAAACTCTTAACGGAGTAAAAACTCTTTACGAGGCCCGCAGGTTTATGTGGGGCTCTGTCCTCCGGCCTCTTTCCGCACGGAAAGGGGCGGGAGGAGCATACCCACTAAAACACTCCGGCGGAGCCCGCTTGCCGGGTTTAATAAATCGCCGTGGGATCCCGGAGATTCCAGCCGACGACGCCCCCGGGCTACAGCACCCCTATAGGCAAACAGCGTTGAGGCAGAGTCTTCACTTGCGCGGTCTCGATTCAAACCAGCCGCTCGACCCTCGCGCAGGGATCTTTCTCTCACAAAAACTCGTAATTGCGATGCATACATACCGTCCGGCTTCTTTCCCACAGGAGTAGTTAGAGACTACGTTGTTCCATTCGCTACGATCCTGACATACCTCTTTGGCTCCATCCACATCATCTCCTCATACATGCTCGTCGGTTTCGGGTACTCTTGACCTGACCATTTTCAAAACGTCCCCGTTTGGTCACGAAATATCTAGGCCTTCCCCTCGATTACCCTCGAATTGCGATACAACGCGGAAATGCTGCCTGCGTGATGGGCACTTCCAAATGTATTTTTACTCTTTGCATAAGTAGTATTTTTACACACAAATACAAATGGTCGGCTTAGAGCCTAAGGGAAAATAACCTAAAGGCCACGTTTAGCATAATTGTGGGCGTGTAGGTGGCGTAGTGGTGGTTTTATTTTTATGAAGTTAGTTTTACTGTAGCTTACTGTACCTATTTGCTGTCTCAAAACAAGTTACCACGTAAACACCGCAATTACGATGTTCTGCTAATAATATTAATCTAGAGTTGGCTAACAACGTAATTATTTCCAAGATAAACTACGACTGAAAATGACTTCAGAAACGGCTAATGTGTTTACTTTTCTCACGCCAATTACTGAAGTTATTTATTTCAGGCTATTCGGTTAATTTGATATGTAGGTGTTTATACTAAAGTCTAACTTAAGATTCATTAAAGTAACAGACTTGTTTGTTTTAGCCATGTTTTGTCTTTGTCTGACAAAAGCAAATGTGAAAACGCCAGATAAAGACAAACGAAGGTTAATTAACAGATGCTTGACAAGCGTTTATGAATGAAGGTACATGTTAGTCGAAACGAATTCTGTTATCTGGCTCCGCAGCCACACGTAAAAGACGACGGTGAATAAAGAGAATAGGGGTGCGAGTCGGTTCGTTTTCGGATCCCTTCGGGGGGAAGAGTGCCTGATCCGGTGCACCCTGGGCATTGGGTAATGACTTCCTAGCAGTTTCTGAGGGATATCATTGACCGTTGGCTAAGAGCCCGAAAGGGGGGGGGGGAGGGGCGTCTTTTGACCGTATAACTTTGCCGGCATTTTGCCTTAAATTTTTATTACATTGACGTTGGCGAAGTTGTCGTCGCTATAACGACTTGATACGCCACAAATAAGAAGAAGAAGAAGAAGAAGAAGAGAATTTAATGCGTTGCACTGGCTTAGCTATGTTGCCTTTGTGGTCGCGGAGTAGTGCCCTCCGCAAAGTAACGCCTGGCCCCTCTTTCACCAACTCAACAATTGTCGGTGACCTTTGACAATTATTGTAGATTCTCGTCGATTTTGTAATGTAAACATGATTGTCACTTGTCACCGACAATTGTCGCGTTGGTGAAAGGCCCCCGCCTGATCAATTAATCAATCAACTAATTAAATGTTAGTTATACACCAATTAGGGGAGGACCAATAAAAAAAAAATCAAATCAATTAGTAGTAACTAGAACCCAGATGCAATCTTTAAATGTCAACGTGTTAGCTTTCCGAGCACGTAATAGATTGTTTAATTTTAAACGCATTAGAAACATCCGGCGTTTCCGAAAATATAACATATGGGAGACGTCCCAGTAACTGACAGCCGTCTTAACATTTAAAACATCTGAAAAAGTTTTAATAAACTCCTATAGCTACGGTTAAAAGTCGTAAGCGACATATTCGATATCGCTTTGTAGCCAGTGTTGCAATAATCAGTCGATAAAAATCTACCAATCTCTATTCAGTACAGACAATACTCAAACAGGAAATAGTATTTCAATTTCAAGAGCGACAATTGGTCGTTCAAACTAGGTGAGTACTGGTACATTTACACAATATTTCATGAAGACGCATTTCAAATATCTGACGTTTTCACATAATTTACTACTCCTGAATGGGTTGCCAACGATGAATAACAAAAATTGCACCGTCCATCATCTGCCATCCGTCAAAAATCTAAAGAATTTGATTACATTATTTCTTATTTATAGCCGTTGAATGCGGACCTCGCCCACGTCTGATTGGGTTAGACCTGTACGTCTAGCACGTTTTACTGTGTTTTGATATTCCTTTATTGACTCAAGAGTGATGTCGGTTTCTATACTACTCTACATACGTTTGATTTTTTAACTTGTAGCCGTAATTACCGTAATTACTGAAGGTTTAGTTCTGCGTATATGATATACCAACCGTTCTGCGTGGCACGACAAGCGACAGTACGCTCCGAGGCATATCGATGTCAACATACGCTTGCCAGCAGGATTTGCTCCGCTAGATCACGTGGTTTGTAGTAGGATTATGTCAAGTTATTACAATTTAAATCTATTAGCGTTATCGATTGGATAAAGTAAACTTGTCTCACCACTTTGGACGGCTAATATGAATTGCCGACATAAAGTTTGTCGCTTGGTGCATTAACAAATTTAGGTAAAGTTGAATAAGTATTCCGGTTATATTTACCTTCAACCAGCATCCAGAAGAAGTTTGTGAGATAAAAGTAGTGCATACAGATGACCAGGATCATACACGACGTTTTTTCTTGTTGGGCCTCGTCCGACCAATTCTAAACAGAAGATAAAAATGAAGATGAAAACGAGGGTAGTTGTGCGCCGCTGTCAGTTGCGTCGAACAGCCGCGCGAGCAGAGCGCTGGCGCGCAGCGTTTGTTTCGCTGCCGTCGGGGCGAGCGCTCTAGGAAGAAGGACTACGAAATAGTCCGAAACATGTCGAGCATCACTCGACTTTTTATACGTGAGTTATCCGTTTATGTGTAACTAGCTGTTGCCCGCGACTTCGTCCGCGTGTGTTTTTGTGATACTTACGGCTTTTCTCGATATCAAAATTATTATTATTATTATGACTATTAACTTCGTCACGTGAACCACTGAAAGTGGGTACGAAACTATACTTTTAGAATTACGTCATGAAAATAATAATTTGTGACACGGAATCTTGAAAAAAAAACAGGTGTGAACTGGTTAATGACTCATCACATTTATTTATGCCTTATTTTACAAAATAGCTTAATTTATAGTTTTGTTTATAGTGTCTTTATTCAAAAAAAGCTAAGTACAGTTTTAGTTACCTACATCACTATTAATTTCGCTGAACTATGACGCTTATTGGCGAAATACTGCGCTCACTTTAACAATATTTGTACCCTGATTAATTTAAAAAAATAAATATATTCTAATCAAATAATAGGTACATAAATGTTTACCTGTTTTTACCTTACGACTAACAATTCATTTACTAATCCGTTTTAATTAATATTTTGCGACTCAACTTTTTCTAGCAGAAGTTTTTTTATTTATTTTCTTGGTTTAAGTAGGTAGCTACAGATTATTAACACTTATTATCTTTATCTACAAATTAATTACCTACAGAGGCCTTACCATGACGTCGTAATGCGATTCAGTTAAGGTACGCTCGCTGT
This sequence comes from Pandemis cinnamomeana, assembly GCA_932294345.1. Taxonomy (NCBI): domain Eukaryota; kingdom Metazoa; phylum Arthropoda; class Insecta; order Lepidoptera; family Tortricidae; genus Pandemis; species Pandemis cinnamomeana. Next base: position 5,496,204 of record OW028717.1, read on the forward strand.
CAGATTCATACTAAAAGCACAAACTTTTTTCACAATAAAATTCTGACATGTTCGTAGCGCAGACGTAAACGCGCCTTTTGATTTTGTTTTTTTTAGGCAAAGATATTAAGAGCATACAGCCAAGCGTTTCACGCCGCCCTCATAATATATCAGGTTTTCAAATAAGAGTGCGTTCAAAAACCGAACGCGCTGTGAATAATAGCACATAATAAAAACAAAGTAACGGTATTGGATATTGAACTTTAGGTGTTAGGTAAAGAACACAATTTAGGACGCCAATTTAGGTTTATTTAGGTTTGACGAAAATGTCTTCGTTGAAAAATACCTGTATAGCATGTAATTATTTTATTAATGTTTTTTCACAATTGACACAGTTTTCCGGCTTTATGTCTTATGTAGGTACATTCGTATCTATCTATTTTCTCCGTAGTATTATTTTGTTTGTAATTATTACTAACTACTTATACCGAGGAAAGCTGATTTTCTTGAGTTCCGCTATTTTGTGCGTAATCACCTCAAAAATTAAATTTCAAGAAAACTGAGAAATTATATTTACCTGTATTAAATTGGAAGTATTATTTAGCAATTTTAAAAGGATACACTTCCTTGGTTTTTATTGTATAGGTGTATGAAGTTAATTAATTTTAAACACAAAACCCTCTTTTTTGCGCCTCTGGGTGAGATTAAAAAAAAATGCTAAAACAGGTATTTCTTTATTTTTATTACTAAGTATTTATTCTGAGTTTCATGATTCTAGAACAATCTAATTTTATTTTTTCATACAAACTTTAACCCCCCTTTTCACCCCCTTTTTCCAAAAAATTCCAAAATTTCTGTAGCCTATATCCTATTCTGAATTTATTGAAATAGATTTGTGAACATTTCAACAATATCCGTTCAGTAGTTTTTACGTGATGCTCAGTCAAACAAACAAACAAACAAAAATTTTAAAAATTGTTTTATTATGTTCAGTTATCGATTTTAAGTCACCCTGGTCGGTTTTTTTTTTAAATCTTCAATGTACAGATTTTTTGGTCTCAACGATTTTATTATATGTATATAGAGTATAGATGATGATTAAGTCTCACGGTAGTTTCATGTTGAAAGAAGATATTTAATTAAAATGACCGCCAAAATACTATTGTTAAACATTTTGCCTATTTTAAATGCAAGCCGAAATAAAATACAAAACAAAAAATGCAGATATACGACTTGTAGCACTCATGTGTGAATAAAGAATGATGCAAGTATTTTTCAGTGCAGTTTTTTAATTAGTGTTTGATAATACTCAAAGCGTTTGAGTAGAATAAGAGAATAAGTAAGTTAAATTGTAATACACGCAACTGAAATGTCTTTTTGAAGACTGTCACCGCAAACTGAAATTGGTTTAAGTGTTTTTTCGAATGGAAATGCAACGTGATTTTGTGAAGATATACCGCCTCTTAGTAACAATCTCTATGGCTGATCTCGATACTTTAGAAAACTAATTTGGTTCGATTTTGTCATCTGTCCAAGTACCTATGTCGAAATATAATTTCGTTCCAAGTTTATTTGCTGTTTACTTAAATCTCTTAACAGATTGTTACGAAAAGTTTGCATTTTTCGACCCTCAATCTCAAGAAATGTCTTAAAATAATTTTCCTAGTGACTGTGATCATCTGATGCTTCTAAACGACGTGACAATGAGCCAAATGGTACACATTAGATTTTCGTAGCATGCAAAACTAGGCTATTTCTCACGAATGTTACTATTTCTACTATTACTTAACAGTAACTTTCCAAAAAAACTTCCATCTGTGACAGTCAAAAGAAACTTCTTAATTTTTATAAAGGTTGACTACAAACAGACAGAACAATAGGTAGTGTAATTTTAAAAGCATCAAAGATTCATAGCATTTTTTTATTTCTCATAATTAAATAAAGTTGCCAGTTTACAAAACTAAAATCTACCAATTTATCTTGTCAGTAGAGCGCTAACCATCTATATTCAACACTTTATTTACCTATATGAATCTTGAAACTTTAATTAAAAGGCAGTAATTTCGCGCCCCAAAGTTGCTTTCGTTTGCGACACATTGTAATTAACTGTAATTATATCCTCTTAAATAATTATCTCGGATAATTTCGGTGTCTCGTGACAAAATACAGTATTTGAGCAAAAGTAATTGGTCGCGCTTGACCTAAATGGGTTTATTGCGATCGCGTTAAGAATATCCAAGCAACTGGACGAACCATTCCTGTCAAGGCGCGTTCTATTGTTTGCTTAATGGTGGCAGGAAAATTAATGGTTAGTTTCTGAGGTACTTCGTGTTTCAATCACTTTTGATTATCGTTATTGACGGTTAGTAGTCGTACTCAAACGTCATAGTTCATTCCTGCGATATATTTGTCTTAAAATTTATCTTGAACAGCTAGCTGGTTGTGTCGGTTTGACTAAATATGTACCTACCTAAATGTTAAATTGACAAATGTTACGATGGTGAAAGTTTACTGTGACAAAGGGGTGCCTTAATCAATCAAAAGTCTTTACAGGAGTCAATGACCTTAACCCAACTACCCGCCTAAATATTGCAGAATAATTTGAAGACACCTTAAGTATATCAAGGTAGAAGAGTATAGAAAGTAGACGAAGAGATTAGAAAATTCATGATTACGAAAAATAATGGAGTGAAATCAGAGTTGGTAACTCATAAGAATGATATAATTACAAGCTTAAAATAAATGAGATTCTCACACCTTTTAATCTGCTTTACGCTTTTCTCTACATATTAATTTGCACTTACCTGTAATGATAAATTTAAAATCCAACTGCAAGCCGATAATATGTACGTCGACATAAGATTCGTGTGAATCGTGTTCCTTAGACATCTCAGATCCCTAAAACAAAAAGTATGCGTAAGGATTGGCATAATTTCTACAAGTTATATCTCCTACGTTTTAGTCCAGCTAGGAGTAGCTTTATTAATAGTGGCAGTAGTAATAGTAGTAGTAGTAGTAGCAGTAGCAGTAGACTCTGCGGAATCTCTCAAGCGGCGCAAATATGCGGGCATTAGCAGTGCCTACATGTTTGTGCCGTTTGGGGTAGAAACCATGGGTCTGTGGGGGTCAAGTGCGCACGAGCTGTATGGATCGTTGTCGACCAAAATAAATGAAGCATCGGGTGACCAGAGGGCTGGTTTCTTTTTAGCACAAAGGGTAAGCATTGCCATCCAACGCGGCAATGCTGCCAGCCTTCTGGGCACCATGCCACCGGGCAGTGATTTGGGGCAACTTTTTTATTTGTAGCTTTATAACAATTTGTTTTATAATTAGTAGTAGTTTTAGTTTTAGTATCTCTGCGTTATTTTTAAGTTGTGACTGTTTTATTATGATTTGTTTTTCTTTCCCTTTAAATTATTGAAATGGAAGTAGCAATTGATTGTAATTTTATATTGCTGACGTAATTCATACTCGCGTCCCCCACCACACCAAATATAACCCCCCTGTGCTGCTTACATATTTAATATACTCGACTTTCACCCATAGATTCCCGCAGTTTTATTATACCGTGCATTTCAAATGTAAGAAAACGGCAGACGACCATGATTTGGCGTGATTGAAAAAACAATATATTGATATGTGGGAAAAACCATGACTCATTCACTTAAATATGTGTTCAATAGAAGCGTGCAATAATGGAATGTCACTATCTAATGATTGTAGACAATCACTCATACACTTATGATGTAAATGTTGCGTGTCGTCTGCCACTTTGGTAGCTGATTTCAAAAGTATTTTTCATAGATAACGACTCATTAGATATGACATTATCTAATATGGTAAAGTGCAATAGCGAGACTTAGATTTTTTATGTGAAAGGGTGGCAAACAAGCTAAATGACCTGTTGGTTAGAGAGCACCACCGTCTATTACATCTGATTCAATTGCTTTTTTAATAAAAGCCTAAGTAAAATAATCCGAAAGTCTTGTCATTCAGGTATTAAGTACATGGAGTATACTTATTATGATCACCGAGCACAACAAACAAAAAAATAAAAAGCATTTATTTTCTGCCAATTGGCTTGACTAAAGTAAAGCATCAGCATGACGCAAGAGCAGAACAAGCTGATTTTATTATCAATTCGATAGTAAATGTTAAGTCATAGTGAATACGCCCACTGTTTTCATAATAAAACAATGATCAAACATAAAGGACACTATCGTGAAATAACTAGAAGTAGTATTAATACTAGGCTGAGTACTGACTCGCCGGTTTCACCGGTACGTGTGTTCAAGGCAGTTAGTGGATGCTCGGCGCAACGTTATTTTGTATTTGTATTTAGCCGAGACGCACAAGTTTACTTGATACGTACGATCAATCATCAAGTCCATAAGAGAATGGACTCTTACTTGAATTACACATTTTATAAGTAGACAAAGACGGCTAGCGGGAGCACGGTCCGGCTGAGCGAGTATCCCGCGAGATCTACCTCGCTCTGGCCACATTTATGTGGTCAGTGACGTCTGTTACTGACAAGTTTGCGATGCGCTTCGTGCACTTTGAGTAGTCTGAGTAGTTGTCCGAGCTACTGTCTTGCCGTTTTCGTCGGTCAAGCGCTCAGCCGAGTGTTCTGCGCAATGTTTATACGCAACGAGTTCTCCGCCGATTGCTATGTCTCACCCGTTTACTCCATACGCATAAGCCAAGCCTTTATACATGCAGCCTATGGGCCAGGTACTCGAAGGCTGCGTACAACGACCTCCGAGTACAATATAATAATGCTTTTAAGGCACTGCTGGGTCTGCCTCGATGCTGTAGTGCATCAGGGATGTTCGCCGAAGCACACATTGATTGCTTTTATGCAACAATGCGCAAAAGGTGCGAAGGGCGAGGACCAGCACCAACAGTATCCTAAAAATGATATCGGATAGGCTAGACTGTCCATTCATGACTCACTGCCGTGCAATTTCAAACGGTCACGTGCAGTAGCGATGTGTGTCTTTTATACTTACTAAAATTAGCAATAAGCAATTACGTAACTAACAAATTGTGGGTCCCAGTTACCCGAGTAAAGAAATTGATTATTATTATTTTTCTAAGTATTTATTTTTGTCTTAAGTTAGGTTTTTACAAAATTTATATAAAAAGTAATAAAACAATATTAATACAAAATGTAAACACATTATAAAAACCTAACCTAGGGTCGAGGCCTAAGCTACCGGTGGTCAGGGCGACAGAGAGAGGAACCTCCTGACTATCCGAGCCGTGTCCAGGAGTACCGCTTTCTGTATATACTATTGACCCAACCACCTAGCGAGAGCCTTTTAAGGTGATGGTCAAGTCAAGGCTCTTCGCTATTAGACCGTTCGCCGAAACGACTATCGGGGCAGTGATAGTGGAATCAACAGGCCACACGGAGGTAACCTCGTGAGCCAAGTCAAGGTACTTGCTGACTTTGTCCGCGGCCTTCACGAGGTTCACGTCATGGGGGATCGTGATGTCTACGAGCACTGCATGGCGCTTCGATCGATCTATCAGCACGATATCAGGTTTATTGGTGACAATAGTCCTTATTATTACTATCAAGGCTACACGTATATGGCGTCTTACTTGAAATATAAGAAGACGAAGACGGCCAGCGAGAGCACGGCCAGGCTGAGCGAGTATCCCGCGAGGTAGATGAGGCTGGTGACGTCGGTGGCCGACACGTTGGCGATGCGCTCCGTGCAGTTCGAGTAGTCCGAGTAGTTGTGCCAGATGCCGTCCACGCATTGGCGCGAGGCGTTTTCTGGGGGAAAGAGAAACATGTAACTGTTTGTGTGCTTAAATACATACAATATCCATGACTCGGGTACAAACACTCATATTCATTGTACAAGTGCCTGTTATTACCGCGATTTGAATCATGTTATAGGCGATGAGGCTAGCAACCCATCACTATTTTGATTTCCCTTTCCACCTGTACGCCCTTAATCATGCTAAACGTGGCCTTGAGGTTTTGTTACCTTAGGCTCTGTCTACCCCGTAAGGGATAAAGACGTGATATATGTATTGAACCTGGGACCTGTAGTTTCATGGTCAGGATTACTAACCAAGACTATACGGACATTAAACTTCGGCAGTTTTTTTAATTCTCCAAATACATAGCCAGTTTTATTCGGACTAAAACTTTTCTTTTTTTCGTTCTTTCATCATCTAAGAGCTTCTGAAAGCAGTATTTTAGTAGTTCTAACTTAATTACCGTAATTCCGAGTCGGAAGTTGTACAACGAATTAATCACAAGATATTTTCAAAAAACGATAATAAATCTCAAGTTAGAAAGAAATGTAACGTTTTATCACTTAATTCTTTTAATTTCACCTGATAAATGTCTTGTTTACAAAACAAAGGAATTTTCAAACTTCCCTCGTAATTAAAAATACAAGATAGGCTATAAATAAAGAAGGTCCTTTTACAATAGTAAGCCTTCACTATTTCTGCACCATTGGTGAGCAAGACTTTTCCCGCAAATATTGATGCTACGCGAACGAAGTCGCTGGCTTTTGCCCGCTAGTAACTTAATATCGCGCAAAGAGGCAAAGCAACAAAGTTTGGTTAATTAATCAGCAAGAATGGTAAACAAAGATAGACCTAATTTGTCTATTGTATACGTGGAAAGTTCATGCTGGCTTGGGATGCGTTCTAAATATTCAGGGAGGGTCGGGAGTGAGCCATCAATATGTAAAGTCATAAATTGAACGCGCCCGTTAAGTTCAAGGCTAGGTAAGTTGATGACGTCACAAAAAATAATGAAAGAAGTTGTATGGTTCTAAACCTTTGCCTTTTCCCCAACGGAAAAAATTAAAAACACTACTGGTGACACATTTAATTTAGTTACATCGTCACTGCCGGTGCACATAGACATTTTGTCGTGGTTTTGTATTCATTTGAACGCATTGTTTGTGGCAACTGAAGAAGTCTTAGTTCCTGATGGTCAGGTAACAGGTCAACAGACTGACACAGTCAACTAATGCAGACATACATAAATATGTCACGTCTTTATCCCTTACGGGGTAGACAGAGCCTAAGGTAACCAAACCTTAAGGCCACATTTAGCATGATTAAGGGCGTATAGCTGGAAAGGGAAATCAAAATAGCCGCATCGCCTATAACATGATTCCTTAGACTTTCGCCCATTTCCTCGCTGGGCTTTTACCATCTGCGCGGGAAGAGAAGCAACTGGTAAATTCTGTATTTTTTCTTTACTCCCAGACCAGCATGGAAGAGTTTTATAGTAAGTAGTTAATAGATGAACAGTAGATAATTACGCTCGTTTTAAAAATGAAAATTGACAAATAGTTCACGCGATATCATTTTTTCATGTTAAAAGAACAATGGCGCGCACGATTGTTCTGACAATTTTGGTTGTTCTGATAGAAATTTACTAATAAAATTTTTTGTTCAACTACTCTACCAGGTGATTAATATCATTAATTTCATCTTCCTCTAAATACATAGTAGGTCTGTCAATTGTGTGTCAATTCGTCAGTAATTTTTTCACAAATTAATGGGGGTAAGCCAACTATTTTTAGTAATTCGAGAAATAAACTAAATTTTGTTTATAACGGAACACTACACCCTCAATCAATCAGGTGAACAGATAGTATACTGTCACATAATCAACAAACAAAAACAAGGAAAAGGAAAACTATCCAAAAAACAAAGCTTATTCCAAGTAGGATAATAATATGTACCTATTATTATTACTCACGTGTGTCATCATACTGGACTCCATGGAACTCGCTGAAGCACCTCTGTATCGCCGTGGTGTTCCACGGAGTCGGATCCCAGCACAAGAGGCCGTCGTAGTACGCCGGGCAGTACTTCCCCGACAGCCCCACATTCTTCCCAAAGCACTCTTCGGCCTTCGCACTGGCATTCTCCACCAAAGTCTCCGACTCTTCTAACGTATGTAGGTCCTCCAGTTTGACGCTTTAACTTTCTATTATATTACAACACACGTTTAACTCTCGCCTTCCGATACACTAAGTCTCTACACGCATATAAAAATGTAAATACATCCAGTTACAACCTCACTCATACTAAACTTCTTGCACTTCCATCTTGGAATAGCGCTGCGCGTTATTTTAAACTCAATTACGTGTAAATTTCAAGTATTTTGTGGAGCTGAAGCGGTTGGTCTCGGCGTCTCCAGTGAGACTGTCACCATGATAAGGTTGTTTGCACGCGGCTTGTGTTTTAACTTATCAAGTGATAAGACTCCGAGAGCAAACATCGGCAGTCTATAAGAGTATTTGCGTATCGTGCAAGGAACTCAACTTTTTCTCAAATTGCCTCCGCTCCATTGAAACTTTCTCGTCCTTCGACCTGAAAAGAGAAGTCTTGATTGTAATTGCTTTTGGGTCGATGAAACTTGAATCCTAGTTCAAATATGATGTAAAATTTGTTCCAGGCTATGAGAAAGAAGTAGATAAGAGAGTATGGAATGCTATACAGTGTAATATCGTTCATTAAACATTTGTTTTTGAGTTGGAAAAATGAGTCGATGCTCGGCAAAGCTTGGGCTAACACACGATGCAGATACCGAACAAAGAACAGATCCTTTAGACGTATTCAGCATATTTACGAGTACAAGGTATCAAGGGAAATGTCATGTACTAATGTTTATTCAGTTTTGTGAGGCATTGTTGATAGTTTTTTAAATGATTTATAACTAAACATCTACATGTTTAACAGGTCGAATACATAGAATAGACATTGTTCTATACAAAGAATTTGTATTCTGTACCTACTTTGAAAATAGTTGAGAAGAAATAGGTACTCTGTGGGTATTGAAACGTTGTCAACGGAATTTAGTTTCAATGGCTTTATTAGAAAGTTTGTATGTCTAATCTTAGAAACCGCTGTTCTGATTTTCATGGTATTTTCACAGGTAGATAAAGCCCATATTTTATTATTAGAAAAAAAATACACTCATAAAACAAAAGTCCACGCAAATGAAGTCGCGCGTACCACTTGTAAGTCAATAAGATGTGACTTAACTTAACAATAGCACTGTGAGGTTAATTTTGTAAGGTCTTATTTTCTGAGTTTATAAGAGACGTTAAGGCCCTTTATTACAAGATCTCTTTAAAGTTTTAGGGACCAATTTGTTGCCCGTTGCCTTACGGGGTAGATAGAGCCTAAGGTAACCACCAGGTCACGTTTAGCAAGATTGTAAGCGTATAGGTGGAAAATGGAATCAAAATAGTGATGGGTTGCTAGCCGCATCGCCTGTAACATGATTCCTATGGTTTTCGCCCATTCCCTCAACACACTTTATAAAAATTATGAATAAGGGGGTATTCATAAACGCTCAGTAGGCTTCTGCTAGCTTAGCAATCGTTTGTCCTTATCTGTCACTTTGACATTTACTTTTCACAGATAAGGACAAACGATTGCTAAGTTAGCAGAAGCCTAGTGCGTTTATGAATAAGGGGGTAAAATCTTTGAAAAATATTGACTTTGAAGAATTTTGTGCCAGTGATTATGTCGGTTATTTCATGTACATTTTGACGTAATCATACAGATACGGGGTCTATACGATTGATTTAGTGTAACTAAGTATAGCTTTGTAATAGTTTTTCAGTATTTTTGAATCATTGTTGACAAATATTTTCATACATAGGTTTTATATAAATTGAAAAAGAAAAACCAGTCATTACAAAAAACCGTTGGAAACCGTTTCTATTATTAAAAAAAACAAGCATTCGTTTGCTTCTTCTAAATGACTAATAGGCGTCCAACAGCTTAAATGAGGCTAAACGGAGCTTTAACTTGTTGAGCCTCTACGTAACGCCGCCGAATGAAATGGAAAGCCTAAAGCTCTTTGAACTTTGGGCCGTGTAAATAAACTTTGCGTCGGCATGCATAAACACATCCCTCAAATTGTGGCTAAGTCTTAAGATATTCATTACAGAAGTCCTAAAGTTAATTTGTTTTCATTTTGCGTGGAAATGTATACGTGTGTGGTAATATACAACAGACTGTTAGACTCTACAGAGCTTCTGTTTTATTAATCTCGGCAGTATTCTTTATTCATATGATTGATGACTGAACCGAAGAAAAACGAACATTGCTGAGAAACTGTATTTAACTATTACTCGACTGCCTAAAGAAAAAGAGGGTCATAGCTTGCATTGCACTTTATAATACAGGTTGCATAATGTAAATAAAGTTATCCAATGACATCATTAATTTTATTATGTTTACAAACTGTACATTGTACAATTTTTAAGTTTAACCAACAAAAAAACGCAGTAAAGTTCTTCACGTCTAACATTTTCATTAAAGAACATTTTTCAACTTTGTGGAGAGAATTGCTTTATGAAATATATAGTTCGATATCTATTCATACCAAAGCAATATACTCGAGTAACAATATCATAAGGTCTCTCAGTACACCGCTCAAGAATTCCCCTACACACAGATCAAAGGGTATCTACGGCATATTTTCTTAAGAAAAATACTAGAGAAAGCAATATCTTTACGCTCTTGACACTTAGTCATACTAAATCTATCGTGGAAGGCAATAAAGCGATGTCATTTTTATTGACTACTGTAAGTTATAGTTTTATACCGACAAATATTACAGCTATAAATTCATCTCACGTGCATTTGACGACTTTGATTTTGAACCTTTTGTTGTAGTTATAAGGAAAGATTTTTGTTCGGATCGTGGACGATATGTAGTGGAGATTTAATGAACACAGGTAAACAATGACACAACAAATTAAAATGATAAAGTTAAGGAACATTCCGCTCTTTTAAACTGTGAGCTAATGGGTAAGTTTTATGACAAAATGAGGCCGACCGCTTAAGAATTTCGGAATTTCAAAGTAACGATATTCTTAAGTCTAGCAATTTCACGTCTTGCTGTGTCCGGTTTTAGAATGAGACGAACTCATCTCTTCCGTTTATCCCGTGGGTGGGTAAAAGGCGATGGGATTTGATGTAATATCGGGCAGCAGCGCCTTCTCTCTCCAGTCAAATACGAATTCTAGACTCCAGTATTGCGGGAGAAGGAAACGAATAAACTATATTTTCAACAAAGTCGTAATTGAGAATTCTCAAACGCCGACCAAGACCAAGAGTGTGGCAACTCAGAAGAAATTTCAAGCCATGCATACTAAAATAGCAATTTTTTTACTTGAATTTGGGTTAAGCCTTTAACTTCTTTCTTCTTTTGGAAACCTAAGCATAAAAGACATTCCTGAAGGGGCTTAGAAAATGTATTTGTAACGTATTTTATCTATTTTTCTATTCGATTAACCTTGAGGATCCGGAGGCGGTCCGCCCGTCACTTTATACATTACAGCCGAGTTGAAAGGAATCGTTATTATGCCCCGAGGTTGCGTTTATCCCTCCCATAAATATCAATTGTGGAATTCACAAAGGCACTTTACTACGACTACGACGTCCTGCAATATTTATTTTTTGTAATTCTGAATATGCAGGAATTTGATTTTGATCTAATTTTAGAGTAATTCGTAGTGTAGGTTTTACGTTGGATAAAACGCGAACTGTTTCACGTTCAAATGTCAAATACTATGATTAGTTGCCGTGGCCTGACGCTAGTGGCGCTGTTAATTTTCCATAGAAATTGAAACATTTACGCCAACGCTTACGATGCGTTTTTTTGTGTCAAAAGCATACACTTGAAGTTCTGACGATGAAGTCGTATACCGATGTTTGATTTGAAGTTAGCGTGGTAAAAAAGTTAACTTTCTTATATAGAATAAATTCTGTGCGAATGCATTAAAATTCTGTAGCCAGAATTACTCCTACGGCTTCCCTTAATATATAATTCAATTCACTTCTTTCACCATATTTATGAACAAAATATGACAAATACGATCTCCGTTAAACCTTTCTTACTAACTGTTACGGTTAGTACATAATATATGTACATAAAGCGGTTCCTATGATGCCATAAATAATAAATAGATAAAGAGAAGACAACATATACATATAAGCTTATTTTAAGTGGTTTTCTACGCTACGAGCCTTGAGTGGCAACTACTTATATAAGATTAATTTAATTATATTGCTTGTTGATATAAGTGGCTCTGTTTAATTATATATACTATCATAATTAACCCTCACTAAAGACAAAAGGCAAGGCAATCCTTTGAAATGAATAGCAAAAGCAACTTTAAAAAATATATGTGCTTGTGAACTAAGTGCCAATTTGATGCTCAATTGTTGATAAAGCAGTTTAATATTCGCTTTAAATTAAAGGAGTCGCAAGCGGGAAAAGAAACGCAAGAAAAAATATTAAGAAAATAGTGTGGTTAGTGTAATGTGTCCTCAAATTCTGAACAAAACTAGTTCTTCAGTACCACGCCCGATTTTTGAACGCAGATCAGTTGAAAGTTCGAAAGTGGTGAAAAACTGTGCCAAATTCGGAATAAGAGTAGAATAAGAAAAATTACAGCTTCAATAATTAATTTGATTAACTATCGAAAATTAAATTTGAGAGCTATGTGGTGTGTCGAGAAATAAATTTGAGTTCGGTGGAAACACACAGATTTTTTAACACTTCCGGATGGTGTTTAGGAGTTAAATGCTTTAAATAATCGGTTACAAAAAATTGTTATAGATTGTTAGAAATTAACGGCCAATTTTTGTAATCAAAATCCATTCTCTCCATTTCTTTACGCAGAAAAGAAAAGTAAGCAGTGAAACTTATTCTAAAGCGGTTGCCAAATTTAAATATTAATAACACTCAAAATACCGATTCATCTAAGAATAGCAACACAATTAATTCAGGTCACCCGGTACCGAGGGAGTGCACCAAATCGCCTTATTTCCTCAATTCGCCGGAGGAAATCACCGTTCGAGACTCGGTGAAAAAATGGAAATGACTGGCGGCATTTTACTTGTTTGATAAGTTCTATTACGAAATAAAGCATTGTGTTCTGAGAAACGAGTGTATCGTGTTTGCAGGCTGATAGTGTGTGCAAGCAGACCACGTTTTCATTCAGTACGGTTTTATCTTTTGTTTATTTGTCACCGCAGGCTTTGAAAAATAATTAAACACGTAACGGTGCAACGCTATAAGATCCAAATTGCGAATAGTTATGAATACCAAGGAACAATTCACACAAATTGACCTAGTCCCAAAGTAAGCTGTGTTATGGATACTTGACAACGATGTACACACAGCAAAGCTATTCGGTAAGCAGGATAGATACGGCGCGAGCGTGCGTAGGTGCTTACCTGATTATATTGCCGTGTGTACATACTTATATAGCGATATACATACTTAAATATATAGAAACATCCATGACTCAGGAACAAGTATCCACGTCGGCAATTATGAATCTTCTTGGATGTACCTTACACTCTTTTATTTGGAAAACCTACTTAGGACACTTACCAGGGAAAGATAAACTGAAAATTGAGCACTTCACGTCTATCATCATCATCATCATTAGTCCACTGCTGGACATAGGCCTCCCCCAATGAGCGCCATAGCGCCCTGTCTTCAGCTTGACGCATCCAGCATCTGACTGCAGTCTATCCTCACATCTATACTACACTAATATTATAAAGAGGTAAAGTTTGTGAGTTTGTGAAGTTATACCTCTGGATCTACAACCGATTTTGAAAATGATTTCACTAATAAAATGCTAATGTATCTGTGAGCGCATTAAAGTCGCGGGCATCAGCTAGATACCCATGAAATCCAGCACAAAGCTGATCGCTCTTGCAAGCCCTTTAGTCTATTTACGAGGAAAATGTTTTTTTGGTGTTTCTAATTATAAGGAAAATCCTTAGCGTCAGGTTCCAAAGAACATAATTAGAATGGGAAGCAAAAGAAAAGTACATCCGACGAAAAGCTTTTCTGATTACCTTTGAGAATTCGGTGAGATAAAAATTTAAAATCTTATTTTAATTAAACGGGTACCAAACTTATTCAGAATTGATCAAACGATAGAAATAAATGGTTATAATTAATAATAGCCTATCAAATGTGTTTGTTAATAATTATCTACAAGTACTCGTCCAAAATGACGTGAATTCCGTGAAATATGAGGAAACGTCCATTTGTCTACTGTCAAGGGTGCGGGGACGTAAATAAGGGCGCTTAAGTACATGTCACCTGTCATTGAAGGGTTCCAAAGCAATTGTCAGGTGGGCAACATACGACAGGGACTAAACATGTGTAGGTAAGTCTTATTTACACATATATAATGCAAAAGATCCGCGCGGGTAGAAGTGTATCCATAAGGACCCCTAGCTAGCTTCATCTTTTTTTTTATTTGTGGCGTATCAAGTCGTTATAGCGACGACAACTTCGCCAATGTCATAAGGTCGTGGGATATATTTTTGAGAAGTTCGTATCGATACTTTTTTTTACACTTGACCGTAGTCCGTAACCAGTATTTAACAAGTCGTGTATTTTTTTGTTAGTGCGCGTGCTATTTTGGTATAACTAAATTAATTATTATTGATATGACATTATTAATATATACTAAGTACTTACCCGCCATTGATTTACATGGATTCTACTCATTTTACTGATGGTTTTTAGTCTGTGTTAGGCTTCTACGGAGCATTGTCGAATAAAGATTTTTAAAAAGGTATGGCTGAACATACGTAAATGTTTTTACAATTCTAAACAAAAATAAAACGTAGGCTGCTTCAATACAGCGCTTTGTCTAGTCTACAAGCTGGGTTGTGCGGTTTTGAGCATTTTTTTCGGACACCCACGCTGTGTATTAAACTTCAACGTACTGTGAATCACAAAGCATTCAGTGCAATGATTTTTAGCGAACGGATCGCGAGAGTTCTAGAACTACGAAGTATAGTTGTCACGCGCGTATTTGTGTATGGGTAATCTATTTTGTACACATAAAATAAAAAATTCAATGGTTCAAAACATGTCAGAAATTGAAAAATGATTTTTCTCATGACTGTGTCTTTTCCCACCCAATCTCAAGTCAAGCGCTAAAGAAATGGAAATCACGCTTATTTTTTGTGCCTGTCCGCTAAATACTAACAATGTAGCAACTGGGGACCTAAGCTCCAAATTACGGTGAATCCGGAAGAATAAAATAGCAGCCAGCAATTAAAGTTCATTCCGAATCGTCAGGCTAAATCGATAAACGATTCAGACTCACCGATGCGTGTTATCAGACTGGCTATTCAAAATCGTCCACATTGTTTATCCATTTTTTGTTTCACCGAACGCCGTGCGACAAAAATGCTGACTGATTTACATGCATTCAAGATAATTCTGATGAATCACGCGGAATGAACACGCGAATATTTTTTCGTGGAATTCGGTTGATAGCCTTATAATTTACAGCTACAGTTTTTTTGTCATCTATTCTATTTTTAACCAGAATGGTAGCGACATCGTTAGCAAAAAACATTGTAGTAGACCAATATACCGTCTTCGTTTTCGCTTTAGCAAAAATGTTCGTCTGTTTTCCTCTATTCTCCATTTTAACGCCTTTGTACAAACAAATTTCATTTAAATTCCCACGCAATCACTCATTGTAAGAAATTAGCATCACATCTACAGGAATGTTGAAGGATCATTATACTTGATATCTCACGACATTTTATAACACTTTTAATTATTATATTGAAATTTGATATGAACCTGGGAGGACTTGTTTGCGGTTTTTCTCAACCGATTCTCGTGAAATTGTGTATGCACGTTCGAAAATTAAATGGTTTTTTTTTGTAATTGAAACCTTGTTTTTTAATGCAGAAGCCGTCGGGCTTGAAAACGAGTAAAATATGATATTTCAGCTATTTTAAAAATGTTCAAACATGTCACGAAACTCTAGTGATACCTAAAGCCGCAACGTTTTTATCCGAACAACTTTTTTATCCGACAGTCTTCGCAGATAAGCACACAGAAATTCCGTAAGTAATTGATGACGAATATGGTATTCGGCAGAATGATAAAGTTCTGATTATTGTGTAACTGTTTGGAAACTTGTTGAATTCCATTAAAAAAAAATAAAAAAAATTGTCGAAAGTGATTTTTTTTCATTGACGTCTTCTAGGCTCTGTTCGGTGGTCGAAACGTTTAAAAGATGATGAAAAACGTTAAGTAGAGAAAAGTATGTGTAGCATATTTTATAAAAAGAAAACCTCTGAATAGAAAACGTAATAATTGTCTACACGTGGCGGAAGATATTTAGGAACGAGAAGAAAGTATATTCAAAAAATGAGAGTACTTATTTAACTGCCAAATATACGTCGACCTTTTTATCACGGAGTTTGTATGAGGAAAAAGCATCCGCTCATAAAATTGCTTACCGATTGGCAAATCAAAGATTACGGAATAACTTCGTATTTGGAATGAGACGGAAATGATAAGAAATTTGCTATATTTGTATCGGAAACCCTTAAAATATGTTATGTATATTATCATCTACCGAGGATTGGCTACCATTCCGATAATAATCACCAAAACCTTGATCATCATCATCATCATCATCATCAGCCTATATTAGTCCACTGCTGGATATAGGCCTCCCCTAATGAGCGCCATAGCGCCCTGTCTTCAGCTTGACGCATCCAGCATCTGCCTGCAGCCTTTCGCAGATCGTCATCCCACCTGGCCGGAGGGCGTCCTACACTACGTTTGCCGAGTCGCGGTCTCCACTCAAGAACACGTTTCCCCCAGCGGTTGTCGGTTCTTCGCGAGACATGGCCGGCCCACTGCCACTTCAGCTTGCTAATTCTTTGAGCTTGCAAGCAAAACCTTGATGCCTTGAAAACCATAACGCAACTACGATAAAAAACAACACTGAAAATGTATGAAACAAGATTTTCAGGACACTGAATTAAACAAAGTTACCGAAGGAGCAAGAATATCGACACTGACTCTACCAAGATGCCTTCGTTGGCAATAACTTCACACGGTCCTGTTCTGATAAGTAGTTTAGGAGCTATGAGGGAACAGAAGAACATACATATATAACTGTCAAAATCATAACCCTCTTTAGCTTTGTCGTAGTCAGGTAAAAAAGAGACACCTTTTAATAGTTACATGTAAAGTAACTTATACTTTTTTCAAGAGTACGTAATAAACAGAGACGGAAGCTTAGCTTTTATAATTTTAAAATGACTTTCGTAAAAATCTAGTAAAATATTGTTTATGTAAAAAGGCAGCAACTTGCGAAATATGTTGTGTTAAATTTCCGATAATCCCGTGGCTTTTTGTCGCGGATGATCGGGCAGAGCTTTTAGCCTGTAAAGCAATAACTACCCCATTTTAGCATAAAACAGTCGTTTAGGAGCCGTAACTGAAAGCTTATTAAGCTCCGGTTAGACGCTTCTTGCGTCAGTTTAGAGTAGTAACACCTAATGTACATATTAGACTTTTTAGCTCAAACTTGGCGAAGTAATTTAGAGGAAATGTCGAGGGTACTCGTAGACTTTTGGTAATCATGTTTTGTGGACGCTGGTTACCCAAACAGAGTGTTGTTTGACTAAAATTAAACACACCAAAATCTGAAGTAGTTAAAAGCAATTAAAATTATAGAATTGCAGGAGAACACTGAACAGGTTTTTTTTCATCGACATCAGCCTCCAAATGATCAAATCATTGATCAAACAATATTGTCTCTGAAACGTGCAATAATTTCTTACATTTATTGATTTTAACCACACAAAAATCGGCTCAGTAGTTAGATGATGTAAGACATTTTTGGCATAAAATCTATTTTTTTTAACTAATGCGTGGCGGGTTTTTAAATTTTTAAATTTATGTGACAGACAAGTGATACAGCCCTTGTCAGTTCAAAACCACGTATTTTAAGCATGTCAAGGGCTTTTTGAACTGGCCTTCACTCCTTAAAAGTGTGCTTGAGGGACGATTGCCCGGAGTACCGGAAAGTATTCTCTCAACGAGGGTTCGTCATGTTATGCCGTGCGATATATCTTGAAGGGTAACCAGTGCACAACTTGACTAACAATAAGTAGTAAAAATATTGTTTTACCTATGGTTCTTTTTTGTACATATCAATACAGATTTCTTTCCACTTTCGAACGGTGCTTTCGAGCTTTAAAAAATCCGAAAAAATTAACTGTAAAGAAACTATTAAACAGTTGGAATGTTTTATCTAAAACTTGGTGTTCCTGGCTTTAAAAGAGATTACGTTAAAGAGGCTCATTCCGAATGAATCCAGCCAAAATAAAGAGAAATTTTTATTCACTTTCTTCCAACTTTCTGACTGAGTTTGCAAAAAGTTTCCGCGCAAATAACAGCCCAACTCAGTCTCGCAAACTTTCAAAACAAATTAAATAAAACCCAACTTTACCTTTAATGAGGACACGAATGATTTTAGAAAGTTTTTAATTATACGAACGAAATCTTCGAGCATTGTGAATTCAAATTGGAAGGTAAACTTTAACCTATAAAGAAAATCGGGGGGATATAAATGCTTAATTTGGTGGTATTAATTAATTCTCCTCCAAAATTGAATTCATGGTTTGTTATTTTGTTCATTTAATCTTCTTTAATTTATAACAAGATTTCTGCTGATACACTTAAAAAGTATTATGTATAAAAAGTACCTAAAAACTAGAAACTTTCTAAAACAATTAAGAGCTCAAGTTCTTTTTATAATACCAACTTCCACTCAGATATTCGGTTCTTAAACATCACCAAAAAGCCATACATATGCAAATGGCTTTCAAACACAATCAACAAACATTCCTCTGAATTGTAGTGTTTACCGCACTTAATGAGACCGAGAGCGGTCCACAGTTATACTACACAGCCAAATTATTTGTGTAATTTAACTCGTAAGCAATGTAAGCACTAATGTGTTCAAATTGTTTTTGTTTTCTCAATCTATTAATATTTAATTTATATAAACTAAACTATGACTTAATACCTTTTTTTTCCTTGTAACTTCTTATTTGTAAATATAGGTTTTTATAGTTATTTTTAGCATAGATATGCCGTAAAATAAATAAATAAAGTCCTATGTTAACTCCAACTATGACTAAATTAACTCGAATTGAAAACTAAACCAAAACTAATCTTAAAATAAAATTACAGCGAATTAAAGTTACTTAAAAATGAGAAACTCACCCCGAACGGTGACTTGGCGGCTCTCAGTTTGTCTGTTTAATGCGAAAGCAATCAGCCCCAAGCCAGGTGGGTTTAATTAAAACTAGTGCCTAGGTAGTGTGGCCATCGGTCGAGTACTCGAGGAAGATATTCGCACTACTATTGTCCCCAGATGTTGCTTGATATGATTATACTGTTGAGTGGCCGCACCCATCAGAATATATAAAGTATAATGTTAAAATACGTAATGGTTCAAAATGTATAATGCTATTTGCTGTGAAACCATTATTAGCTAGATGAACTTTTTTGATAGTGTAATCTATAGATTGGTTTAGGTTAGGTTTAGTTTATAACAATTCTATTAATTCGCAATTTTCTAAGCAAATAGCATTATATATTAACCCATAACCCATTTTAAACTTTATGTATTTTAATACGTACCTATTGTGAGCAAATTCGTATGTGTCCAGCAAAAAACTTTGCGTTTTTCTAGGATACAAAAAATAATCTTAATTAGGGGTTGTAGCTCTCTTCTTATCGGTAGAAGTTTATTAAGAAACGATTCAGTAGACTAATACCAACAAAGTTTCATCTAAGACGTAAATAATCTGTTTTTAGAGTATCTCTTGCGTTTAATCGTGTCGTTGTTTCTGTCTGAAATAAGCTTCTTTCGTTGAGATTACCACGCATAAAATAGCAGAGCATTTTTTTATTCTTAATACTCACGCCGTTTTACTCAATAGCATATGAAGTGGCGAGAAAAAGAGACAAATATAGTGTGGCTACTACTCTTCATGCTTTCTAGAATCAGTTGTTTTCATTTAAAGTATTTAAACGCAACTGTTGCCTTGTCTATCTATTTTTTTTTGTATAAACACCAGACATTAAGTTTTCGTCCTTTATTAGATAAATTCATAGAATTCATTAATAATATTGGAGATCCTATCAGAGGTATCAATGGATTGTGAATTTAATTATGGCCACCGATTGATAAACTTCATACTGATAGCGGAGGAAATTACATTTCCCGTATAATTGCTAAATGAATTCACACAATGTTTTAACTTTAGTCGTTTACAAAGTCGACTGCCAATAAACCTGGAAATATGTCGACTCTCGCGGCGGTTGTCGCGTGAAGTTCTTTGTTTTTCTGAGACATTGTTTTTACAATTTTCTTGCGGCGCATTTTTCTTGGCTATAATGATATTTCCGAAAGTGGTAGTAGAATCACCAGTGTTCTTGTGCTCTTTTTGCTAAAAACTTTCTGCATCCTGCGTAGAGAATACTTAAACATATACACCCCCTTGCAAAAAAATGGGCATGGTTTTTGTATTTTATGTACATAAAAGCTTACTTTCTAAGCTTTCATGCCTAAAAATTTGAAAAACCATAGGTGCCCGATTTTTTTTGCAAGAGGGTGTATTATAGAATATTGGACTTTTGAATTTTGAATAAATAGTAGAATAATGATTGCCATTCAAATGCTTGAGGAAAAAAACGTATTCGCGGCATCAATTACTTGGCGACCAACTTTTTATTTCATTGAGAAATTTGTCATTAAAAAGTTATGCTACTCACTTCGAAAATTTGATTCAGGTTTCTTTTGAAATAAAGTAGATACCGTATTTAATTTCTTAAAACGAGTCCAATTACTAACTTGACACGACATTATTATAAGGTAATACATTTTTGAAAAAATTATGTTTACACTATTCATTTTTTTTGTGAATGTTTTATTCCATTTAAATTGTAATGTATAATAATTTAAGTTGAAGTTGACAGGTCTTAAAATTGTTCTGGAATATTTCGAGTTGGGTTAATTTGACTAAACAGGCCTGTAAATGTTTTTCAGGATTTACGAATCATATTTTGACGTTTCCATACATTGATCGATGTTCAAAGTGAACCGCGTCAAAGGCGGGACTCAAAAATTCAAATTCAAAAATTCAAAATTTATTTTTGCAAATTTTATTTTTTACAAGTCTGTTTTGAAACTACCAGCGCATTCGGAAAGACCATTATTGCCAAGAAGAATTCGCCGCAAGAAACTTGGCAGAAAGTTTTTTTTTCAAAATAAAATACATTAATAATAATAATAATAATAATAATAATGATTTATTTCAGACTGAGTCCATAAAATGGTTAGTAGTACATTAAATCTTATAAAACTAAGAGGTTAGTAGTAAATTGACAAAACAAACAAATGAATACATAAACAAGTAAGCAAGTATGCCGCCCGCTGCTACTTGACTTTATGCAGTCTTATCCAACGGGCGAGAATAGGGGAGTCCCAGCGGTCTGTCATGACGTTCATGATGCGGTTGGGGCTACCGCGGAGTCGGTGTAGCAGGGAGGCACATCTACTTCGCATTATTGCCGCAAAGCCGGCTGTGTGCGCCTCCGCAAACATACCCGAGGCACTACAAAATCGCGGCAGCCCCATCAGCACCCGGAACGCGTTATTATATTGGACTCGCAGGCTATTGTATGTTGTCTGCCTAAAGCTAGTCCACAAACTACATACATAAAAAGATTGGCAAAAAGCTTTGAAAAGCGTAATCTTTACCTGCTTAGTACATAGCGCAAACCTTCGGGCCAACATGTTGCATCTGATAGCCAGGGACCTACGTTCCCTCTCCATGTCAATATCATCAGATAAGTTGTCTGTGACCCAGTGACCCAAGTACTTGAATTTCGTGACAACTTTTAGCGGTGCTCCGTTAAGTGTTACTAGTGGTTCCATTGGGAAAGTTTTTCTACCGGCCTTAAAAACCATCAGTTCGCTCTTATTTACATTGTACTTGAGTCCATGAGCCACAGCATATGTCTCACATATTTTCAACAGTCTCCTCAAGGCTCCTATCGATGGGCTGAGCAGCACCATGTCGTCAGCGTAACTTATATTATTAACGGCAACTCCGTCTATGTGACAACCGATACGTGCACTGCTCAGCTCATCTATAAGCTTATTGACATAAAGATTAAACAGCTTTGGTGAAGTAATTCCTCCCTGTCTCACACCACATTCTAGTTTGTAGCTATCCGAGAGAGCACCTCCCCATCTAACATAATTTTTCTGGTTGTTATACCAGTACTTCAATAGGCACGTAATTTCATCAGGCAAATTTGTCTCACTGCGTATTTTGTCCCACATTATGTCATAAGACACAAGGTCAAATGCCTTCGATAAGTCTAGGTAGCATGCAAAGACCGGTGTTTTCCTAGACGTATAGTACTGGACGGTCTGCTTGAGGCACAGGATAGCACTTTCAGTAGACAGCCCCTGTCGAAACCCAAATTGGGCATCGTTTAGACTAATGTGCTTATCCAAATGATAGTCAAGCAATCCGTCCAGCACTTTAGCAATTACATTGGCCAGAGAAATGGGTCTGTAATTGGCCACGTCCGAAGAATCTCCGGTCTTGTTTTTTACAATAGGAACAACTACAGTATGCATAAGGTCCTCAGGTAAATAGGAATGGCCAATACAAAGGGTCAGAAACTTAGCCAACACCCCAGGCAAGTGTTCACCAGCGTATCTAAGGTGTTCAATGCTTAGCCCGTCATGTCCCGGCGATTTACCCCCGGCCATGTTTTTTATCACGGAAGACACTTGCTCCGCAGAAAATATAACATGCTCAGAGAGGTGATCCGCAGCACTTGTCTCCTGCGCCGTGGTAGCCATTGGTGACTTTACCCTAAAGTGGTTTTTAAAAATGTTGGCTACTTCTGTCGGATCATGTACGCCCGCAACGCTCACCGGAAGCCCAGGCTTATGATTTAATTTATTTGTAGATTTCCAAAATTTTTTAAAATCATTACCATCATGATGTTGATTAAGCTACTACAATACTTAAATTCTACTTAAATTAAATACATTTATAAAAGGGATGTATAAGGTCCCCGAGCCTAAAATTATATTAGTCTATAGTAGAGATGTATAAAGTCTCTACTAGTCTAGAATCAATTACGAATAAAAAATTGAAATGAAAAATTGTGGGGGTGTACTGTTGAACTAACCCAAAAAACTGCCAAATATTTGGAAAAAAGTCTGAGAGACGTTGTTTTCATTTAAGAACGTCACTATAATAACGTGCGAATGCGACGATATAATCAAGATGAAAGTTTGACGATTATTCCCGTTTATGACGTGTGACGTAGAGATATAATAAAATTATTGTATCTGTTTGACTACAAAGGCACTTGCTAACATTGTCACCGTGTGACGTTGGCTAATTAGACATTCCTTTAACGATTTATAGGATCTACTGACTCGTAAAAGTGTGATAAACACAGCTAACAGAATTTAGTTCAGATTGTCGTCACAAACTGACTTAAATTACATTATCTGTTATATAAAAGGGGCTCACAGATAATTTTATTTGCATTATAAATGTATATTAAATCAGTTTAGCAATTTAAGCGTGAGTAGGTGAACAGACAAGCAAACTTTCGTATTTTATATTAGTATGAATAAAAAAGGTAGAGACTCCATATTTTAGTATTTAACTTATCGTGCCTTTGACTCATATCCGTTCTGCTTTCGGTCATTTGAATGCACTCATCGTAGAGACGGAATTGGCGATCCGAAACGTATATTCATGACTTGTTTAATCGCTTAATACTCATTCTCTCTTCACTTTTTACTCTTGACGATTTCAATCTAAATTCTCCTAACTTGACAATGCATAATTTATGATGTACTTTTTATTTAATGAATAAATAATCCACGCTGGTCTGAAAAACATAGAATGTATCAGTTGCTTCTCATCCCGCGCAGATCGTAAAAGCCCATCGAGGGAATGGACAAGTCTTAAGAATCATGTTATAGGCGATGCGGCTAGCAACCCATCACTATCTATATTTTCCTTTCCACCTATACGCCCTTAATCACGCTAAACGTGGCCTTAAGGTTTTGTTACCTTAGGCTCCGTCTACCCTGTAAGGGATAAAGACGTGACATATGTATGTATGTAATCTAAATGTAAATGATTGAGTATCTTCATCTAGCTTAACTACTAACGTGAATGTGTTGCATAAGGAGTGTCCTAAACTGTCAAAGTTCAGTTGAGTTACTTGATACGGCTTTGGGTAAGTGAAGCTTCTGTCTCAGAGAGATTACTGAAGGAAGCCAACGGCAAGAGAGATCAACGGGACTTAAGATTAACGCTGGGAATTATTAAACTAAATCTAACTTAATAATTATTTTAAAGGCGATCGTGAGTTTTGTTTGTTACGCTTTCCATCGTAAACTACTCAAGCGATCGTGTTAAATTTGGGATGAAGATTGTTGGAGACGCGGGAAAGGAAATAAAGGGTTTTATCCTGGAAAATTGTAGAGCTTCCGAACGGATAAACAGATTCTCTGCAGACGAAAACGCGGGCGACAGCTAGTGTTTGACATAACTAAAATAATTGTAAGATACCAATGATTTATGTAATAACTAAATGAAATGCGAACTCGCAATAATAAGTCGACTGCGGTAAAATATATAAAAGGAAAAAATGGATGAAAGGCAAACTACAATTTTATATCGACCTACAATAATTAAAATTTGTAAGATGGGAGATCTTGGTTCTTTCCCGTCGATATGCAAAATTGTTGCCACTTTCAATCATTTTACTTCGAACTTCATTTCTATTCTTTATTGCCTTACTCTAGGCGGTTGTTATAGTTTTCAAACTGCTCCTCTAAACCCTTGAAACCGACAATTTTTTCATCATGGTTTTAACCGTTTTATATTGTCATAAAGTTACGGTATGCGCGGTGATGTAACAAGGCTTTGTCATTTTATCTCATAAAATACTTTTTGTTAGAAAACCAGGTCCTACACAAAACTCCACGTCAAAAGTATAGTGTAATAAATCAACCTTAAGCACTTGCGAAGCCTTACACGGATAATGGATAATGCCCTCCATTGCGTTCACCGTGCCTAATCGGTTGTACCTTATTTCCTATAAAATTAAACATTACATAAAAAAAAAAAATTGAGGTTCTGAAATTATACTCTCTATTCTACAATGTTGGTGTTTTAAATAAAATATATGACATTTGTAGTTAAAAACGGTGATAAAAATGACATATTGTAATAGCTATAATTATTATGAATAAATGAGTATGAGTATGAGTATGATGTTCTTATTTACTCGCCATTCTCAATTACCCAATTTTTTCCCTAGTACTTCCTAGTATTCACGTGGAACATCCCTAGAATGGAGTTAAGTGCATTGTTGTTTTGACTAGTAGAGACTTTATACATCTCTACTATAGATTAATATAATTTAAGGCTCGGGGACCTTATACATCCCTTTTATAAATGTATTTAATTTAAGTATTTTCACTGTATTTTATTTTGAAAAAATGACTTCCTGACAAGTTTCTTGCGGCGCATTCTTCTTGGCAATAATGGTCTTTCCGAATGCGCGGGTAGTTTCAAAAATACATGTAAAAGAGCCCTTGGCAGCCAATTTGGAAAAATAAAATGTTCATTTGCATTTTTATTTTCATTAAGGCTCTGAAATAGTGTTATTTAAATATCACGTCCTAGATAAGCAAATAGAAGGGGATCCAATTAGGAGTTATCTTACAAAGTAAACGACAGACGGCTAGAAATCCGAGTCGGCAACCCATCGGATAAATCGCGGTACTATCCTCAAGGTCGCCATACTTAATCTACAATCTTCTTAAAATAATCAGGGACAGTTTTGTTGTTGTAGTTTTGGGACTAGGTCAATTGTCCCAACATCCTACTGATATTATAAACGCGAAAGTTTGTAAGTACGAATGGATGGATGTTTGTTACTCTTTCACGCCAGAACGGCTGGACAGATATGGATGAAATTTGGAACTTAGATAGTCTGGAATAACACATAGGCTACTTTCTGTCCCGAAAAATTGCGTAATTCCTGCGGGATAGCGATTAACGAATTTTATGAAGACGAAGTTGCGGGCAACAGCTAGTATTTTATAATTACGTATTTATGTTTTTATACGACAAGGAAGGCAAACGAATACCACCACCCATGGACACTCGCAACACTAGAACAAGAGAATTGCAGATGCGTTGCTAGTCTAGAAAGCTTGAGGGGATAGAATACGCCATGTGCCAGTAATGTCACCAGTAATCTTATTCTCTACGCCGGAACACAGCAGCGCAAGAACTGCAGCTTGGCGGCAGGATTACCAAGTAAGACGATAGTAGCGAACCGGACAGACCTAGCACGAGGCCCTACCACCTACCTAAACTCATTCATCATCATCATCATCTCCAGCCTACATACGTCCCACTGCTGGGCACAGGCCTCCTCTCAGAATGAGAGGGCTCAAACTTAGGCATAAACTTCACTCACTCAAATAAAAATTAAACGACTCACGATTATGTATGAATGTATGTATAAATCTGTATTGTGTAAGAACCACTATTGTGTTGTAAACAAAAATTGCATTAAAACTCTACATTAGCAATCGTATCTGTCACTTTCACAGATAAGGACAAACGATTGCTAAGTTAGCAGAAGCCTATAGAGCGTTTATGAATAAGGGCGTATGTACATACAAAATTAACCTAAACCTAACTTAAACTACAAATAAAAACTGTTGTGTTACAAATTACTTACTTAGTTCACGTTAAATTATAAGCTGAACACGGCCCGACTGTAAGAAGGTCGAAACTAGTCGTAAAGTTCCCGACTTATAATCGTGAGTTGGGCAGTTTACATTTTAGTTTTTACTAGCGACCCGCCCCGGCTTCGCACGGTATATTATGTATGTATTATACATATAAACCTTTCTCTTGAATCACTCTATCTATTAAAAAAACCGCATCAAAATCCGTTGTGTGGTTTTGAAGATATAAGCATACATAGGGACATAGGGACACAGGGACAGAGAAAGCGACTTTATTTTATACTATGCTATGTAGTGATTCAACTAAGAGTATCGTCATACGTAATTGTAATTTCACCATTATTTTTTATGATAACACCCATTTCAAGTTAGCTTGGATAAGCAAAATAAAGCCACAGTTATTTGGGAAAATTGGTAGCTAAGTTAAAAATAACTAACAACATTTTCGCACTTTATGCCACGAATAATCCAAAAACAACATACTCTTAACTTTAATTAATTTGTTCAACAAATTTGCTATTCATTCATGAAGTTGATGCGGTTTATAATACGTAATTATTCACGAGGTGCCGAAATAAACCAAAGTTACGAATTTGTTCAAAACTCTGGAAACAAACAATAGACTTTTACAAGATTATAAGGTTAGACAAAAAGGTTTTGTCAATGTCATGTGTTGAAGGGAAACACCGTTTCTATTTTTAAATTTTGTTACTAATATAATAATCCTACTAATATTATAAATGCGAAAGTTTATAAGTATGGATGGATGGATGTTTGTTACTCTTTCACGCCAGAACGGCTAGACAGATCTGGATAAAATTTGGAACATAGATAGATTATAGTCTGGAATAATACATAGGCTACTTTTTATCCCGGAAAATTTCGTAATTCCTGCGAGACAGCAATAAACGAATTCTATGCAGACGATTTCCGGTCCATTGACTTGCTTTCGTTGTTGAAAGCGATTGCGCCGGTAATGGGAATATTTTTTTTAAGTAATACCAATGTTTCAAGGCGTTCGGAATCGTAATCACAATCAACTACGATGACGATTACGATCGCGAGCGAGTTACGTAATAAGCCTGCAGGCGGGGTCGAGATGGTGGTACAAGTCGCTCGGCCCTACGTTGAGAGGATTTGAAACAGACTGCCTTAACCTCCTCTCTGAGCCCGCGTGGTTAACTAGAATACGCTGACGAGGGCGTCGCCACAAGCCTATGCTGTGGTTTACAATATGTGATTACTTATGCCTTATAATATCTATATATATAACATAAAGTCGTGTTAGTTACACTATTTATAACTCAAAAACGGCTGAACTGGTTTGGCTGAAAATTAGTGGGGAGTCAGCTTAGAATCAGGAGACGGTAACAGGATATTTTTTTTCTCTAGAATCTTTAAATTTCGCATACCAATTATGAAAACTTATTTTTGGACTTTCCCGTGAGATAAGAAATAAAAATAATCATTGTAATGATTTGCTACGTGTGTATTCCTTGAAGATCAACGAGCACCACTGAGACGGGTTTTTGCAAATTTTCCACGGGATGAAAGGACGGGATAGGAAATAATGATCTAATATTTGAAGAAATGAGTTAATGAAGGTATGTATTATGTGCGCGGACGAAGTCGCGGACAAAAGCTAGTATATTTATAAATAAATAAATAAAGTCAAAGTTGACTGTATTATGCACTCCGGCAACAAAAAAAAACTCCTTGGATTTCAAAATGGCAAAATGGCCAGTCATTTTCAAATAACGCGTCCCATTCACTTGAACGTCATATCTACCCTTCTGGGGTAGGCTTAGTCTAATACCTTCCTAACTGGGAGACTAGGGCAAATCCTAAGAAATCCGAAGCCGTCGTATCTGACTGTTTATCTTAAGTAACTATCTGGATGCCCAAAGAACTATCTAAAAAGGTCTCAATTACGAGTATCCCATAAGAGGACATGATCCCAAATGTATGTGAATCGTTATCCATTAGATTAATTGTGTTACCATTAAAAACGACAGTCTTCTTCTTCTTCTTATTTGTGGCGTTTCAAGTCGTTATAGCGACGACAACTTCGCCAATGTCAAAGTAACAAAAATACGATTAAAAAATCTTGTGACAAAATGTCGGCAACGTTGTATGGTAATGGTCAAAGACCCCCCCCCCCCCTGTCGGGCTCTTAGCCAACGGTCAATGATATCCCTCAGAAACTGCCAGGAAATCATTAGCCGAAGCCCAGGGTGCACCGGATCAAGCACTGCTCTTCCCCCCGGACGGATCCAAAAAGGAACCGCAGCTCTTAACCACACGTGGAGGTAACCCGACTCGCACCCCAAACGACAGTCGTTAAAGTATTTCAAGTTTTAGGCATGTATTTTTAAGCTGTGTTTACGTTTTTTTGTGCTGGTTCACAGACTGTAAAATCCATAAACAACTTCTCAAACGCGTTGCAACTTTAATGAATAGGTAGTGATTTCTTTCGAGCTACTCTGAAATTCGAGTTTAGAAGTTATCATACAGTCCCTGTCACTCTCAAATGAATGACGAAACGGCCGTCGAAAGGCCAGAGGCCTTACCATGGCGTCTTAATGAAAGAAAGAAAGAGAGAAGACATTTATTCCTTTTTGCAAGACACACAAATATAAGAGAATATACACAATTTTATAGAAAATAATCAAGACATGAAAAATAGATCATGAACGTTGTGTGTCTTCGCAAAAGTGAAGCGGTCGCTGGCTCAGCATTACGCTGAGGTGTTAGACTGCAGCACTGATTTTCAGCCAGAACCGTCTATGACTCACGAAGCGATACACAGATAAAATATACGCGAGTCAATTCCGACCCAATTTAGGTTTTAGCTGTCATTTTTAGTTATGGATCTGACAGCAAGCGAACTTAACTGAATCGGCATTGAATCGCATAATCATGGCAAGGCCCCAGGTGTATCATTAATTCACATTGTTAAGGTTGGGAGACGCAAATGTGCGAGCCCGGGCAATATTTAACTTCCCCATTACACCGTCTTAACGCCGCCTGCTTGTCCTTTCCTAACAAATGGGTTAACTAATTTAGGAATTTCATGTTAGCTCCGTCAACAATATACACAGGACCATTTCCGACTTATAATCGCGGATTATAATATAACTAGCTGTTGCACGCGAGTTCGCGCAGAATTAAAATTTGTATCCCAGGCATCTTGATTTTTTCCGACACTTCCAACAGTTATGACACATTTTTTCCATGCTGGTCTGGGAGCAAAGAAAAAATATAGAATGTACCAGTTGCATCTCTACCCGCGCAGATGGTAAAAACCCATCGAGGGAATGGGCGAAAATCATAGGAATCATGTTACAGACGATAAGGCTAGCAACCCATCACTATTTTGATTCCATTTTCCACCTATACGCCCGCAATCTTCCTAACTTTTGATGTCTGTGTTTTTGTTTATCACTATCACTACATAGTATAAAATAAAGTCGCTTTTTCTGTCCCCGTGTCCGTATGTATGCTTATATCTTCAAAACCAGTCGACGGATTTTGATGCGGTTTTTTTTAATAGATAGAGTGATTCAAGAGGAAGGTTTATATGTATAATACATGCATAATATACCGTGCGAAGCCGGAGCGGGTCGCTAGTTTTTTATAAAATTGTGTGTACCTATGCTCTTATATATTTGTGTGTCTTGCAAAAACGAATAAATGTCTTCTTTCTTTCTTTCTTTATCATTATATTTCAAGCAATTTTTACAACCTTCACAAATTATAAACCTGAACCTTCCTGGTGACTCTATTGGTGAAAACCGTACGAAAATCCGTTCCGCACTTTTTAAATTTATTACGGACATACAGACAGTCGAATTTTAACCATCATTCACTACATTTTTCTGTCGCATTAGGTATGCAATACATATCTTTTCTTTTTATGATGTACCTACCTAGTAATATCCATGACCTGCAAAAAATTCACTGGCTATCCAAGAAACAGCATGTTTCAGATGAAATTACATTTGTTAAAAATGATTATCTCTTCCAAGAATCTCCCAAATTCCAAGCTAGAAGTCTAGCTCTGTATAACCTCTTTAGTAAATAGGCACGTCTAAAGAACCCAATTTCAGATAAGGCAGCTCTGCGCATAACATTTTCCTTTTACCATTATACTTATCTTCATAGGATAATTTTGTTGCTGTTTCCTATATATACTGGAAATTGTAACCAGGGACTTAAGTATTATATTTTAAACAGTAATAAAGTTTAAAGGGACGGACAGACGTGCTAAAAAAAAGCATGCTTATAAGCTTGCTTAAAATTAGCATGCTCTGCAACTGTTCACATTTGCCAGCAATTAGCATGCTTAAAGCAAACTCAGACCTGTTCAGACCTGCTCGGAGCACGCCCCCTTCCACCCGAGCCTCAGGTAGCATGTTTGATTTTCGAGCATGCTCTAAACAAGCATGCTCATTACTAGCAATGTTGTTACACACGTGCTACTAATGAGCACATGGTCAATAAAAGCATGCTTTCGTGCTAGTGATGAGCACGTCAGTATTAAGGCTGTTAAAGTTTAAAGCAACGGTGGGAATGCAAGGGATGGGTTGATACGAACTTTGAATTTCGAATCGCTGAGGTGAAGAGGTTGAAGTTTATTGCTTATTTTGTTCACGTACATCGCTTAGTTTGCTCACGCAGACTGATGCAGAGGATAGCCACTCTCTATGCCATGGAAAGAATCTTGTTATAAGTTTGAAAACTGATCAGCCTGATCATGATATTGGTAACGTTATGCGAAAAGTTAAATGAAGAGCCTGCTGATAAAAGCTGCAGCGACTTTGCTATGGAATACAGATAAGAGGCCTTACCATGACGTCTTAATGCGATTCAATTCCGACTCAGTTCAGATTTTCAGCTGTCTTTTTTAGTATGGATCTGACGAGTGATCCTAAACTGAATCGGAGTTGAATCGCATTAAGACATCATGGTAAGGCCCCAGAACCTAAAATGAACAAGTTTGTATAAAAATAATCTATATAGCCTTAAAAAAATAATAAAAGTTTAAATATAACTAAAATAAACCGGCAAATCAGCAAGTGAAAAAAAAACAGTTTTAGGAGAACCCTGCTCCTAAGCAAAATGTAGGCAGCGTGAGGTCATTTTATATTCGTTTACTACGTAGAAAGACACATGAAAATTTTCGACTTTTACTATAAGAGCTATCACTATATCAAATTTCTATGACAACTGAAAACATACTCCACTGGTTTTCATTCTCTGTATCTGAAATCCGGCATAAACGGCCAAGCTTGCGGCCTTTTTTCTTAAG
Organism: Pandemis cinnamomeana; assembly: GCA_932294345.1. Classification (NCBI taxonomy): domain Eukaryota; kingdom Metazoa; phylum Arthropoda; class Insecta; order Lepidoptera; family Tortricidae; genus Pandemis; species Pandemis cinnamomeana. The sequence continues at coordinate 5,528,211 of OW028717.1, forward strand.
TACAGAACCTTGAAAATAACTATAATACTATTTAACTATGCATAAGGTCTGAATGTTCTAGGATATCTGTTTATTGACGGCTCCAAACTCCGTTTTCAGCTTCGTTATTAGGTAAACTATCTGATTGTTTATCCGCCAACAATAATATTGTTAGTACGCAGTCGGAGTAAACAAGGTAAATGTTAAGTAGATATTGTTCGCGTGTGGGCTTGTCGGTTCTTGATTAATCTCCTAAATAATACGTAAGCAACGGGTAGGGATTGACTGAGTATCGATGAAGTTTGGCCTCATTAATATTGTGATATTTACAGGTTAGGACTGTTTGCCTCTTGTGGAAGCCGTAGTAGTTTGACATATGGACTTCTCAAACAGAGTGTCGTGGGTTTGAATTTGAAGTTTTTATGTACGGTCAAGTGCAAAAATAAGTATCGATAAGAACTTCTCAATAATAGGTCCCACGACCTTATTATGCTGGCGTAAGAGCGTATAGTACCTATTTTTGAAACTTTGTCTAGATACATATTATTACACTTGACTGTACATTTGAATTGTGAGCTTTTCGGTGATAAAAAACAACCACAAGGAAACGTGTACAAACCGGCGAAGCAATTCAATGATGTTTGTGAAGCTCCCAGTCTGCCATGATTACAATATGTAGAATACTAAATATCCGTGATGTAAATCCTGAAAATGTAACCTTTATTACAATTGACGCTTCTAGAACAGGGGACTTACCATGACGTCTTAATTCTCAGTTTAGGTTCGCTCGCTGTCAGATCCATACTAACAATGACAGCTAAAACCTGAACTGAGTCGGAATTGAATCGCATTAAGACGCCATGGTAAGGCCCCTGGTCTCTTAAAATTGTTCCGTAATATTTCAGCAGATGTTTGAATTAGTTTGATTGAATAGCCCTGCAAATGCTTTTCATGATGAACTAACCCGATTATTTGCTAAAATGAACGAATAACGAATGACAGAACTTGTATAGCTGACGCTATACTAGCGTTTCTAGTGGCGAATTTATACGCGGCAGCCCTCATTTTACAGGCAGGCTTAGCGGCAGGATTAGTGCTAACAACGAAAATGCTAAAGTTTGTAAAATTGTTAATTCACAATTTACCATAAACTTCTCCAACTCTATACCATCACGTTGGCAACCTTGCTTTAACCTCACGCAAAGAGATGTTAACATTCATGTTCATAAGTACTTTGTTTGCTCAGTTCTTAGTTGTTCCTAGCTAACTTATCTATCTAAAGTTAACGTGATTCCGGAGCTCTATGTATTCAGTCTCAGTTTATAAGTTACAAACCACTGCTTAACCCACTGAACTCAAACTTAACACTATCAGGTAAACTCAGCCTGTGGTCCATATTGCTGCTATCTAAGAACTTTGAGTACAAACCTGTTAAGAGTACACTCTGTTGTTCGCCTCTATTTATCCTAGTACGTGAATTACTAGGGCGTGCTATGATGAGTCGTGCATTCCAAGCGTACTTACCGAACGTGCATTGTCCGTACGCAAAATTTCTACATGATATGCAAGTATAACGTATATTCAATCTATCTCTGTGCCTTTCAACCAGATCTGAGCAGCCGTTTTAGCGTGAAATAGTCACAAACATCCATACATCCTCACAAACTTGAGCATGATCGTAGCAACCTGTCGTCAAGATAGATAACGTATACATATATACAAACCAGTCATTATTCTCTTGACAATGTCCATTCGTGCCGGTTTCTGAGGGATTTGTTTCTGCGTTCCAATTAGTGGAGCTTTGATAACAAGCTTTAATGTGACAAACGTAGCCAATTTCGGCGTTGAAGCGCGTGCGAGTGCACGTGTCGTTTTCCCGTGCCACTTACGTAGCTACATAGTAGATTTTAGCTTGGGTTCAATTAGCTCACCTTTATAGTATCCATCATCATCATTATCGTCATCATCAGCCTGAATCTTCCGTGCTGGTCTGGGAGCAAAGAAAAAACATAGGATGTACCAGTTGCTCCTCTTCCCGCGCAGATGGTAAAAGCCCATCGAGGGATTGGGCGAAAATCTTAGGAATCATGTTATATAGGCGATGTGGCTAGCAACCCATCACTGTTTTGATTCCCCTTTCCATCCATATGCCCACAATCATGCTAAACGTGGTCTTTAGGTCTTGTCACCTTAGGCTCTGTCTACCCCGTAAGGGATAAAGACGTCATTTATGTATGTATGTATGTATCAGCCTGAAGACGTCCACTGTTGAACAAAGGCCACCCTCTTAGCACACCATAATGAACGACAGCTCGCCACCTGCATACATCGGTTTCCCGCAACTTTCATGATATAGCCGGCCAGTAGTATACTATACAGCCTTCTACTATCTCGTTACTTACTTGTACACACAGCAAAGCTATTCGGTAAGCAGGATAGATACGGCGCGAGCGTGCGTAGGTGCTTACCTGATTATATTGCCGTGTGTACCTTAGAACTAAATTTATGCACGGTTTTTACCAAGAGCTAGTAATTGTCTATACGGTTTAGATACATTTAACTTATATTAGCGGTGTATCATGACCAAAGCGACCCAGATGCCACTCCTTCATTACTTCACAAATCCACCCCCACCTTGATGGTGAGATATCACCTTATCTCTTTCCTCACCAACCACACGTAATTTTTTGACACTTGAAACTTGAAACAATCTAGAAGCGGCAAGAGATGTTGAAAAACCCCTGTCTGCCATTGAATCTGTACTTGCAAAACATTTATAGCAATAGTCAAAGGTGACGGTAATATCGCCGTTGCACTTACAACGCGGAAGGACCCAAGTTATAAAAGTTGCACAAACCTCCCAGATCATGAAACCTTAGCCTGTAAGTGCCCCTTTTATACCGTACGCGACTTTTCTCCCTGTCACAATAAGCGCGAGTATTGTCGAGTACTTTCACACGCTACCTTTGCCTTTAAAAGGCACGTTCAAGACTCGCACAAAGCGCTCCTTACCCGTATCTGGAAGTTTCTGGAACTATTCCTCTATTGACTCTTCTGCAGTCTGAATAGAACTTCATGGTGCATGTGCTTAATTAACATCCTGGCCTATTGTAGGCGGTTCATTCCATACGGTGCTAGTACTTTGAAATTTTGAGCCCATTGTTTCCTCTTAGACTGCGTTTGTTCTGTGAATTACAATGGCGGATGTAGACTGTAGAAACTAATAAATAAACGCAGCGCTGACAAGAGCAATGATACGACTGTCTTTTGTTTTTGTTTTCTTTGCTAAACTCGACAGTAATGGTGCATACAAATTCCATTACTGTCTAGTTATTAACTATTTAAAAATGCAAATCACCATTATAAAATAAAGGCACAAGACTTTAAACATAAAAAAAAAAGCTAGTATGACAGCGTGTTTATCTGTGTCTGAAATAGCTTTAGGTGTTCTGGGTAGAAAAATACACTCTTCAAACGCCATTGATAGAAAAAGGCGGCAAAGCAAAACAATTTTCACTATTTTATTTACATTTATTTTTGTTGTTGTTTTATTTTCAATTTTTGAGAAAAGCACTATACTTGCCTCGGCCAGAATAGCATTGGTGGCTTCGTATTATTAAATGGAATCGCAAGCTCGTCCGTTCAAACCAATACTCAGCCAGCAATTGCCTACTTCCTGGCCTAGACAGTAATGTCCTATTATTTGTGGCCAGTGCCAAAATATAATACTTTAATAAAAAGGTAGCTGCCTAAATAGGTGCGTCGCCTACAGCGGATTTGTTTCGAGAGCTGGAAATTAACATACTAGTCATAAACCAAAGCTCGTCGAGGGAATGGACGAAAAGCTTAGGAATCATGATATTATTATAGGCGATGCGGCTAGCAACCACTAACTACTTTGATTCCCCTTTTGTTTTCACCTATATGCCCACAATGACACTAAACGTAACATTTAGATACGTCTAGGTACCTTAGGCTCCACCGGTAAGAGCTAGTAGGTATAGATAAAAATAGAGTCCCAGTATGAAGTAGCATTAGTACATACATACATACACAAATCACGTCTTTATCCCTTATGGGCCTAAGATAGCAAGACCTAGGTCACGTTCAGCAAGATTATGGGCGTATAGATGGCATCAAAATAGTGATGGGTTGCTAGTCGCATCGCCTATAACATAATTCCTATGATTTTTGCCACTTCCCTCGATAGGTTTTTACCATCTACGCGGGAAGCAACTGGTACATTCTATGTATTTTCTTTGCTCCCAGACACTTTTACTCTTTTCTCTTATCTTTTTTCTCTCTTTTGTCTTTGTAGTAAAAAAAATCGTCGAATTTGAAGATACTTTTAAAACGCCACTCCTGAAATGTGGGCTATACAGGCTGGTACAGTGATATATTTATACGCGAGACGTGAGGGGCCGGCGTGGAGAGTACTTAGCGAGGGGTAATGTGACGAATGGGGGAAGGGGGGGTCAGATAATGACGCTCCATTAACAGTATATTGTGTCTTGATGTCCGTACTTCGGACAATACGGCACAAAGCGATTTTTTTGATGCCAAGGGAATTTATCATCTTCAGATGGCTATGGAAAGTGCTTATTAATCGCTAGCGGTGCCTTCCGTTTCTTCAGCAAAGAAATCGTTTGTCGATATCCCGCGAGAACTATGCAATGTTTCCAGATAAAAACTATCCCACCTCCTTCTCCGGAACTCTAACTATCTCAATACCAATTTTTATCAACATCGGTTCAGCGTTAAATGAGTGAAGAGGTAACAGACATACAGGCATAGTTACTTTATCATTTATAATGTTAGTAAAGAAGAGGTAATTAACCCGTCCGTTACAGCCATACTTAGTTAAGGACAGAAATTTATATTGAATTCTTAAAAACCCGCATAACACACACACACACACACAAATCTCGTCTTTATCCCTCACGCAAAAGCTATGGCTAAGGTAGCATAAGCTAGTAGAAAATTAAATCGGATGCCTTAGAATTACAACACAATTCAACTGTAGCGGGGTGGATTTCCTCGTCATGAGAATTAAAAATATTTCATAAAATAAAGCTTTAAAAAGTATATTTAATGGTAAATTCTTCATTGAGCGTGTTATCTAATTAACTACTTAATTTTCACTTCACAAGACCTTCCATCTTACTTCAATAAAATGCCAAGTACTTTGCTCATTTACTGAAATAAGTCTGGATGTTCATGGAAATAGAACAGGAATCACTGTCAATTAGTATTACTTATCAAAATTAGTCCCGTTGTAGTAAAATTTAGTAAAAAAAATCGTTTTAATCCGAAGGCTAACCAATGCTTAGTGAATTAATGTGTTGAGTGTTTAGTTGTTGATGCTGGATTTTTAAACTCTAGTTTTTCAATCACAATTGTATTTTTCTCTTTATTTATAATAGGTTTCTACATGGGCTCCTTGTCAGTCTGATTCACGTATCTATAGACTCTATCTGTAGGTACTACTTGAGGACTGTTTTTTAAATTAAATTGAGGGCAGTTTTTTTAAATCACTCCTGTGAAAATACCTTTCGAAAATGCAAAAAAAACATGATAAAATACGCGTTCTTAATACACGCGTAGATTATTACAGCAACGTTTTATTTTGTTTTCAAAATAGTCATACAATTCACTTGGGCAGTTATTTGAAGAAAAAACTTTGACTTCTTGAACAGTAGAAAGGAGCACGAATAACAGTTACATTTTAAAATTAAAATTCTTTTCTCAGCAAACAGATAAGAAAACTTAAAACCAGAAAGTTTTCGTAGCAGCCGGCTGCTTCGAAATTTTATTATTGAGTTGAGTTTCTAGAATTACTCGTAATAACCTCACCAATGGGATTTAAGATCGTGAAGTTGGTAGAAAATAAAATTCGCGCTTTCCAGTTGGAGAAATGGTTCGAAATTGCTTGATGTCGGCATCGACCATAAAAAAAGATTTCACAAACCAAATAGAAACACTAGACATAATCCTGCCATCTGCGAAGCGAGGCCGGTTTAATCTACGCCACGCTAGTTGGTTAAGTAATTAAATGAAAATGAAAAATGAAAATGAAACAAACAATTAAATGAAAAGCGTAGTTCAAACCGGTCTCACTTTACCGTTTGCAGAACTTCGTCTTGACTTCTATTTGTTCTGAACCACAAAAGTGCTCTTTTTAAGTGCTGTACCTAAGGGCCAAAACACAATTACACGCTGCGATGTCGTGTCGTGTTCACGACGTAAACCGTAAATGCTTACGACACGGCGTCGTGTCGTGGTACGACGTGTCACGACACGACATCGCAGCGTTCAATTGTGTTTTGGCCCTAAACTCGCTACCGACCTGAATAGGTACATTAATTTACTTAGCAATTGTTACTAATGTTTCAATATGTTGTACAATTACCTTATGCGGATATTCTGGTCCATTTGCTGGGTGTCCCACCCACGATGCGTAGGCGACTGGTCGTTCGCATCCTGATTAAAGCTGGTCAAAACCTGGACAACAATAGAAACATAATTTAATGAGTAGTGTTTCTGTGAAGGCAATTAAGTTTGAAAATGATGGAGTGCTTGATACAGTTTTAATGATCGTGAATACCATCACACAATTTTTTTTTAAAGTCCTCATGTTATCAGATCGAGTCTATAGCGAATGGTCAAATGATCGTTTATTTAGTCTAAACTGAATTTATTCTGAAGTCATCGACTTTTCAGGAAAATGATAGAATAAACCTAACCTAACCTAATCTATTCTAAATAGCCCACACAGTGTAACATTTCCTGAAATTTTTAATATTTTCATCTAAGACTGGAAAAAAATTAGATCTAGAATTTGGGGGTGGCTTACGAGTATGTTCAGAAGTGGAGGTCTTTTGACTGATGATAATCATTCGACCATACGAATCATGTCAGATCTGCAACGACGATGTTGACCACTCTCTCAAAGATGTAGTGACTTAGAAAATGAGAAAATTTAAGTAGTTGCACAAGGTCCCGTTTCACAAATTGGCAACTGACAATATTTCAATTTTTTTTAATCTGTAAACGCTTGTAGAACAAAAAAATATTTTTGAATTTTTTGGAAAGATGAGCAAAATATGTGTAAAACGGTAAATGACGTCATATAGGTAGCCCTAATTTTTGGATATGGCAACCGGTTATAAAATAACTTATAATTCCCAGGGCTACATTTTGACATTTACGACTTTGACAACAACTTTAGGGTCTTTATTCGTAAACAATTTCCTGTAGCGTCCGATAGTTTCCTGAATACAAAAAATGATTACATGAACTCGCTATTGAACGTTGTGTATTCTTCCGGCTATCCCGGACGCCATTTTTAATTTAGTGTCAGAATTATTAATTTCTGTTTAATTTACCGTAGCAATATTAAAACATGATGCAGGTACCTTGACTTTAATAACGCAGATTTACTTAGATTCATTTCGTCAAGCTAAATATGTAATGTGATGTACCTAGGTAATGTGATTTTGGTTCAATTGTTAATTTCTAGAATTATTTGCACTTTTTAGGAGTGGCGTATGAGCTTTTTAAACATACTATTAGTACTGACAGCTAACCGTTATTAAAAAACTATAAAGTGCGACTGTGAAGGTATTAAAAAAAAACTTTGCCAAAACTCGCTACGATCTGGCCAGCCCAAGGTCAATCAAATATGATGTTTGTTTTACCTAAAGATGTTGAAAGATATTTGTTCAGCAAGCTGGAAAAGATTAGTCTCAATTGCGCGTTAAACTCGATCTAGTACAAGTGCCAAAACATACGTAAAGCTTTAAACCAAATTTAACGACCAAATCGAGATTTATCTTTACTAGTAAATCGCCATAAATTGGCAATTGAACTGTTCAAAATTTCCATTATATTGTTGTTTCGGACAATAAAGAAACAAAGCCTTAAAGAATTCAAAGCTACCTTTGATCACTACGGCAATAATTCGATTATAAATACAAAACCGTTAGAGAAATGAGAAAAATCCCGCAGGCTTCTGTAAATATTGCTTTTTACCCCGCACTCGAAAGTATAGAAAGGTTTTGAAAACAAAAACATAACGAAGGACGTGGAAATACAGGTTCACATGTTGTTTTACGTCAAAATAGCATGAAAGACAACTTTGCTCTTCTAGTACGCTAAAAGCACTCTCCTCGTTTAGTCCCATCTCCATTCCGTGACTAGCTTGAAAATGGGGATTGTGATTGAAACTGTTATTTAAATTTATTCTTTCATGAGCTGGATTAACAGACAGGATAAATTTTATCCCGGAATATTGAGTGGGATGCCCAGCGATAAACACATTTTCGCAGACGAAATCGCGGGTTGCTGCCAGTGTCATCGTCTAATATATTACGTTTGCAGCGTGGATTTGGAATATGGGCGAAACCTATTATACTAGACACAGGCTTTAACGATGCAAACGATATTCAATCATATTTTTTTAATTTTCTCTAACTTACTCGACGTACCTAATTAATTTTTAAAGATGTTGTCGAGCAGCAATGTAGCGCAAATTTATTTTAGTTGTCACATGTTATGCTTATAATCTTAACTGCACTGTTTACTGTACATTGCGTTCTGAATAATTAGGTATGTTTTTTTCCGACTTATTTTTTAATAAGAGGTACTTTAGTTAACTCTTTCGGACCTTAACTTAACGCTGTTATAAGATTCGCCCTTACTCCAATTACTTTATGTATACAAAAAAATATGTTTTTACTTCAGCCGTAATAATCTTTGTGCTATACTATCGGAGGCGGGAATGTTTCCTGTCCAATAACTAAATAACCCAGACTATTGGAGCCATTGACCTCGAAGTTAACTCGACACTTATTGTGTTAGATGTTTTGTATGTAAATTGATTTAGAGCGACACTGCAACTCGTTGATCAAACTGTGTCTGACAGGAATAGTAGTTGAAAGTTAAATTGTTTTATTGGAACAGTTATATATTATTACAGACTTTTAGAGCATTTTGGATGTCTTACGGCTAGCTCACGCAAGCTTTTAAATGATTCCTAACACTTTTTTTTTCTAATGTTGTTAGCTTCAGATAGCTTTTATTTATTACCGAAGAGAAAGTGAGCTGCCAGACGGGCTATTCAGAAAGGGAGATTTACTTATCACGCCAAAGTATGCTCTTATTAAACTGATCTCGGACTTAAGATGCTAAGGAGATATTTTTCAAGAAAATTCTCAATACGATGAGGAACAGAAATAAATTATAATAAAGATATTCTAGTTCATAGGAGTAATATTGATGTCAATCACGGAAGAAACATACCAATCAAATATTATGATTGTTATTGCAACACTAACGCTCTTTACCCCTTATTCAAGAACGCTTCACTTTCGTGTTGATCTTTCTTTGTGACTGACGTTTTCTTTGCCACACATGGACAATATAATATTTTTAAACCAGTAAGTAAATACTTGCCAAGCCTCTAGTTATTTACCATTTCTGGGTCACATCATTATTTACTTTTATATTTGCCTAAATCAGACGCAAAGATAACTTTTCCTACAACGTCGTAAATACGTCGACTTTTCTTATTGTTGAAACGAGTAAATATAAACGAGTAATAACGCGTGAGTATAACGTAACAAATAAATAGTCGCATTCTGTTGAGTTCATTAATGTAATTGTTACAAATAAACAAACGCACAACCTCTCTCAGTTCCGTTCCTTCCGTCGTGGGTAATAAATGTTTATACCGAAGGTTCAGCTACATGAATTTCATAGTCTTATATCACTGTGTTTTCTTCCAATACAAGATTTAAAATACTTAGCTTTCGTACATTTACTGGTGCTAAAGTTTGGCCCGCCTATAGCACAGCTGTAAAATAAATTTAGGACCAATAAAACGTGCAATGGCTTTGATTTCCTTTTATTATGTCTTCCACGCGCGTCATCCGGGCGTTATGGCTACACTACATCAGATGTCTTTGAAACGTGTTTAAACTTGTTTGCTGCGATACGCTATATTGCTACGATCCACAGGATTTATGGAGGTCAGTGATACATTTCTGAAGTGCGGGGTTAAGACCTCAGCCCCTACTAAAGGGGTAGGTAAAACAAGCCTCCGTGTCTCTATGAATTAACTAGACATAGCTTGGAATTTCGTTGAACGTCAATCGTATTTTGTTTTTATCATGGGACGCGTACCGTGCTAGTAACGCATTTTAAATATTGGGAAATGTAAATGAAAAGTATAATATTTAATTTGACTGGTGAATAATGCCAATAAAATTACTTTTTTAAATGTTTACTAAATTTATTCTTTATAATCACACACAGATACTTAATTGAATAAAATAATAAACAGAAAAAGTTAAATAAAAAAAAAATACAGAATTAAATTAAGTTTTATTAGAACCATTTTACAAACCGGTGACTACTTTTATGAAAAAGATCAAAAACGACTCGTGGATAGATTATTAGAATATTTAAGTAATTTGAAACAGAGGAAAAAGCATAATTGAAGAAAGAAATGTCAGTATCAAGCAAAGGACAAGAAAAATTAAATTAAAGTTTTCTTTATTTCCTCGAAAAGGCACTTTTTCGGATGCAAAAAGGAAGATTAAACAAGTGAGCCAGGTTATATTTATGACGGGTCGGCCTCGGGCCTTGTATTAAACAAGCTAAATCATGTAAGCGATAGAAATACTGATCTATAAAAAGGGTAAAGTGTGTTTTGTTTTGACCTGGTGTGTAAATAAGCAAACAACGCCATGTTTGTATACTGGAATACGCTATAATCAAATAGGTAAAGTAAAGAGCAAAATGTTTGCACGACGTGGATAGATTAATGTATGAACAGTACATAAAGTAGTCTACCTTTGTTCACGAAGCTGCAAGTTGTTGTGGTTTACTTGTAGTGTAATGTTTGACATTAAAATGCAATTAAGTTTATAACGATTAAGTGAAACCGTGAAAGAGAAGTTTCGCGTGACTTTACAGACTCTTTCTAGTTTCCACCGCAATGGGGTGCACGTGGATGAGCAAAATTCTATTCGTACTTCGTGTATTAATCTCGATAGAAAACTAGTTAATGCAAAGTCGAAGAAAAATAAAACATTTTTTACCTGGTTTTTTATCTGATTATTTCAAGTGTAAATATTATGTGTTCTTACTGTAAACAAGCCGTGATTGACAAATGTTTTCAGGTTAGTTAATAAAATACGTTGAAGACGTTGGACAATTAGACAATTTTTTTAATACGAATTACAAAAAAATACTTAATTTATTCAGGGAACAGTCCATCCAATTGTGTCAGTGTTATATAAAGCTTTGCTTCAAGGTTTATCTTTAATGCCCCTTGTAAAACAAGTAGTAAACGAGAGCTTCCAGAATTATTGCCTGTGCCTAGCTCAACGATTGGTTGGATTTTAGAGCCTAGAGATCCCTTTTTAGCTATTTATAACCAAGGATTGCCATCAGTGCTAGATGCGTGAGGACGACTCACACTGGACCGGTCTTTACACTTATTTTATGAATCAAATTTTGGTTTCACGTATATTGACTAGCTACGGTACGCGATGTGCAGTGGGATATGAGGTGTGGCCCACGCTGTTGACTGTTGACACACCACGCCTTGCCCGCCGACTGCACTCAAATCGCGAGCGTACTGTACATGCTTCACGAAATATTATGTCAATGCTTTACATAGCCTAATGTATGCTGTAAGGTAGCTTTCGATAGCGTAATTTCTGCAAATGTAGCTCAGCCATCTTGGACATATCGCTTGGCTAATGAAATATTCGTCAGAGTAATTTTTAATTGAATGTAAAGCCTCAAAGTTTTAATACCTACCGAGATTTGTATCGCAATATCTCCAATTCTCCAAAATTACCTATTCCAAATTTGTCTGAAATACAATTCAAAGATTCAAGAGGCCATTTTGGAACCAATAAGCCGATTGAAACCACGAACCTTCTCCGAGAAATTAACTTATTAATTTGATTTTCAATACTGTTTCGAACCATCGGGAAATCCTTGCACTAAATGGGCATTTCTGGTTAAAGAAAACAGATTGCCGAATCGAGCAAACAGTATCTTTGCAGAGCACTTTAGAGAGAGTCTCGTTTCACCATAAGTACGCCGACTCTTAGGCCCTTCCTGGTAGATTGGATTGTAATGATTCATCACAATATGATGATTTTTTTCTGTGGGTGTATATTCTCTCTCATAGACGTATCAAATTAATTTACGGAAAAACATAGAAAAGGTATTTTAAACGTATTGATCCCTCGCTGTATCTTTATTACTAAAGCTTTAGTTCTGCAATGAATAATGAAGATATTTGATAATTGATATGCACGTAAGAAACTCATTTTGCTGTGTAATCCTTCGACCGATAGGATATCTAAATATATAGATTTGTAATACGGCATAAATACTTAACGGGTCAAGGTTATTGAATAATAATACAACTACAAAATGGCTTTCACTATCTGGAATTTTAAACTCACACTTTGTCGGTCCCTCGTTTAATACTCCTCTCATCTACTCAAAGGCTAACTGGTAGAGATTCCTTATAGGGATAAGTTCTCCATTGTGCATATATTAATGTTATTTTTATTTTCTTGTGAAAAAAAAAGAAAATGATAAAGTGTTTATTCCAAACAAATTTTACAGAAGGTTAGTTACAAATAAGGGCCCTGTGCTAGGATACCGTGTTACAGAACCCTTCCATACGGATACAATGTTAAATGTTACAAGTCGTACAGAGAAAAATAAAAATAACAGCACGCGTAGAAAACGAGTAAAGAAGTAGTACCTAGTCATTAAATTAGGAATTGTATGTTTCTTTATATATGTACAATAAAGCATTTACTTACTTACTTACTTGTTTACTGTACGTATTTATTAAGATTTAAATTTTCAAAATATGTGTTAGTTTTATTAGTGAAAGATAATACTTTGTGCGTGCGTTCAACCCATATTAGTAAGACGCTTCCCCTGGTCTGCTTCAGTTCTGCTACGGCCGTCAGACAGCTTAGTGGCTAGAGTTTACGATTGGTGTCTTCTTCTTCCTCTTTTCTAATATGGCCCCATCGAACCATGCGATGATTTCGCCAATGTCAAGGTAATAAATACAGTATTCAAAAATCTTGTGACAAAAATGTCCGCAACGTTGTACGGTAGAACATGGTCATAAGACCCCTCCCCCCCCCCATGTCAAAACGAGGCAAACAATTTTCACACGCGCATTAACGGAGCGCACAACCTAAAACTCGTCGCCCTCTTAAAGTCTCAGTTTATAACAATCCCATTTAACACGTCCGTTTACAAACAAAATACTTTTCTCAAACATGCTCGGAAATGTATGCGTTAATGTCCCGATATGAGGACATGAAGTTTCTCGTTTATGGCTCCCTACATTACTTCTTGGCTTAGGCCACAAAAGTTAGTATGAAATTCCATTTTTGTCCGCTGCTCTAATTTTTTAAATTTCTATACTAAAATTAAATTGGCAAACGAAAAAATTACATACAGCCAACCACCACCACAATCTGTACCTAAGCATAATTGCGACATAAAAAAAAATTATGGTACTATATTTATGTGCGGTTAAACATGGTGCTCAAATAGCTGGATCAAATTAGTACATTTAAAAAATAAAAATGGTGGCAAATCGAAAATCTTTTTTTCTGCTTATGCGTATTTCGTAGTGATTGTTATTATAATTTAACAGAAATAAAAATGACTTCTAGTGATGAAAGTGACGGGGAACTTATGAACTGTACTCCGCCTTATTTAAAAGAGGAGGCAAATTTAGCTATGCAAAATATGCTACCGGAAAAAAGTAAACTATGATTTACTTGATTGTCTAGTAGTTATTTTAATTTTAATATTTCCTCACATTGTTTGAGAAAAGCACTATACAAGCTTTGGCCGGAACAGGGATTGCAGGACTCGTTCTATCTGGCCTCGTCTTCGACTCGGCCACCTACCCCAAACTCGTCCAGCAATCCCTTACTTCACGGCCTCTGCAGTAATGTACTATAGTCATAAATCTGGGCGACCTCGTATTCCAAAAGTTTGATTAAGCCCACTAATGAGACTGCGGGACTTCGACTCACGTATTTCATGGTCTCACGTTCTGCCAGAGATATTTTAATACGTGCCTTACAATAGGTCGGAGAAATTTTCAAGAAACGATCTAGAAAAGATGAAAGCGGCAATGCTGCGGGTGCTTGCAAATAGTTTGTGCTCATGATAAAGCCCTTCAGCCGTATTTCGCTGCTGTGTTTGGAATAAGATGAATGAACTGAATTTAAAGGTTAGGTGAATATGTAGGACGATGTAATAAAAATAATGATAAGATCGCTTAGGTACGCTTATTGTGATGAATTTAGAAATTAACCGATTCAGATAGGAGAAACATAAAAAGGGGGAGGGTCGACGTTTTTTAAATACGACATATCGACAGATATACCAGAATTACTTTATATGCAATAGATGTAAGTACACAAAAGCGACAAATCTACAACAATAATTGTCTTTTAGTACAATCAGCTGCAGAGGGACCCCCTCAGTATGGTTACTGCTATTTCGGGAGATAGAGGGGGGGGGGGGGGGTTGTACCATCATTCAACTTTTTTGATTCGCAAACTTTTTCTTTCTTTCACGTCTTTATCCGTTACGTTTACGTATACAGAACCTAAGGTAACAAGACCTAAAGACCACGTTTAATATGGTCAATACATATGGGTAATGTAAGTTAAGTTAATAGATACATAATTTCAAATACTTTTACCAAAAAAACTTCATGTGATAATACTTTCTCATTACCGATGTCTCAAAATAGAATGCTAAGTAATTGTACAAGATTTCCTAAAGATTACGTCCAATCTGCCGGGACCTAAAATGTATGAAAAGAACCCTTTCGTAAAACCAAATGAAATTGAACGACAAAAGGACCATTAAACTAACATATTTCCACCGTGACTGATAAGTTATACCTAAGCCAAAGGTTGGTTTGCCACTGACGTCCCAAAGGACGGACAGATAAAGGCAAAGGTATGCTTTATCAAGGATCAATGAAATCTCGTGAAAATGTAAATGTGTCTGGAAGAACTAATAAGAAAACCTTTTGTAATAGAAATTGTAAGTTTGTTTTAATAAGTTTATAAATAGGTTTAATTTTTCTAAGGCAGCAGGGTTTTTATATCAATTTAAGAACTTCTTCGTTTCTCTACGCCATACGACGACTACGACGCATGACTTTCTGCCAAGTTTCTCGCGACGCATTCTTCTTGGCAATGATGGTCTTTCCGAATGCGCTGGTAATTTCAAAAAGACATGTAAAAGAGCCCTTGGCGGCCAATTTGCAAAAATAAATTTTCATTTTCATTTTCTAAAAATTTCTTAGAGCATGAAGAGTTTTTTGTCTAATAATGGTCTTTAGTATTTTTTGTTGAAAAGGTAGTTTACTAAAGATTTTTTAAAACCTGTTTAAAACAAATAAATTACAGCGAAATAATAAATATGCAAAACGAATGCCGGACAAAACCCCGCTAATAAGAGTAGATCCACAGTTCCTACAGTTCTATTATCCACAACAAGGTGAAAGTATCAGTACGCAATCATTTTAGGTCAACTCAAGAGCTCTAGGTACTGTAAGAAGAACTGATTTTAAATTTGTACAGCGTGTAAATTACATACAGGCGTATATTTTACTCAGAGATAGTTTTCGACTGTACAAATCATATGAGGTGGATATTTTATCAAGTTTTTTTTTTAATAGGGTTGAGCAGGAATGTATACGATCCAAATAAGTGTGACTTAAGAAACGAAAAACTGTCAGCCAGGAAAACAAATGAATTAGTCACACGAAATAAAGTAATCAATCATTAATAGGTAAACATTGCCTGCTCAGTATTTTGTATGAAAAAAACAAGCAATTAGTTAATGAAAACAACGTGTATGTGTTTTTAGGACCTGCAGTAATCGTTATCAAAATTTACGTCCGTATAAAATTTACACGCTGTACAGTGTGTAATAAAGAATAGTTTTACAATACAATACAAATACTCTTTATTGAACACCACAAATCAGTACAAAACAATACAGAAACAAAGAACTCCCCGGTCCTCCGGTCTTTCTTGCCCCGTACGTGCAAAATTTGGAATGGGCTGACGGCTGGGGTTTTTCCAACTGGCTACGATATGGGTACCTTCAAGAGGCGAGTGCACCATTTCTTGCAAGGCCGGCAACGCGCTAGCAGTCCCATTGGTGCTGCAGTTGTCCATGGGCGGCGGTGATCACTTACCATCAGGTGCACCGCATGCCCGTTTGTCGGTTTTAATATAAAAAAAAGAACAAAGTAGACAATAGGCGGCAATAGTATTGTACTTTTACATTTTGCGTTGTTTCGTACCGGTACCTACGAAAGGAATCTTCGAGCCTAACTCGCTCTTTGGGAGCCTCTTTATTCGAGTTTATTTGCTGAAAGTGTTTCAAATTAGGGAGCGCGTGTTTGTAGTCATGGCTCATTACCTGTTTTTCTAAATTTGCTTGGGACCTTTTTTGCAAGTCTGAATTAATCATGAACTCGGTTTGAGAGAATAATAACTTGTTTTACAAACGATTTACTTAATAGCATTGTAAAATAAAATATAATATATTAAAATTAACTAAAACCACAGTTAAATGCGAATCTTTTTTTTTTTTTTATATGAATAGGAAGGCAAACGAGCAAGTGGGTCACCTGATGGTAAGTGATCACCACTAACACATAATCTAACACATTTCAACAATGAAACTAATCTATTTTGTAGATTATGTTTTAAGACAGGCCTATACGGGTTTACCACGTAACATCCATAATACACTGTCTACTATAACTCTTATCCTAGACATACCTATGTCATTTTCGGCCATTCAATAGCAAAGCTTGCATTTTTTTTTAAGAAATTACATTAATCTACCCTTAATTACACGTCACGGCATGCCATATAAGTACACGAATAACAACGTCTATATCCCTCGTCACTTCTATATACGGGGTACGGGGGGAGGGTTACGGGGTAGACAGAGCATAAGGTAACAAAAACTAAAAGACACGTATTGTGGGCGTATACGTGGAAAGGGTAATCAAAATAGTGATGTGTTGCTAACCGCATCGCCTATAATATGATTCCTAAGATTTTTGCGTGACATTATTTAACTCAAATGTCTCTGATAATAAATACATTTTTAACGTAATAATTTACACGGAGTATGAATGTGGATGAAACGGAAGAGGTGTCTCTGCCTACCCCTGTGGGAAAGACGCGTGCCGGTATGTATGTTTTTACACCGTATTTTGTGATCGAAAACTTACGTACTGACAGCTAGCAATGGATGCGTTAATTACCAAATACGTAGTTTATTTAGACCTGTGTATTTTGCAATTGTGTATCTTAGCTGGTACGTGACTTTTGAAAGACCACCGCGATTTCCGCCCTCAATGTACACACCTTGAGAGTAATATTCCGAAGAAAATAATTGTTTTCCTGCAGCCGGAAATGGAAATTTCTAATGGGAAAGTTACATCTGCGTTACAGTTGCCTAGCGCAAAGATGGATTGATATGGATTAAGCGGGTAAATAATTCTCGATTCCCGTGATATTCATTTCAACCGATTCCTTAACTAATTCGTATTTATGTTTAACGTTAGACGTATATCTCCCATCTGTAATTTTTTTTTATTGTTTGTTGTCTTCGCCGTTCGCAGAGCTCCTTTCTATACTTGGTCTGAGACTTTTGCCTTTTAAAAGTAAACAAAAACAAACAATAAACGTAGGGAAAATACCAAACGTATCATGTTTCGTACCAGAATGCGGAAAACATGTCCAACTATTGGAAAAGCGGGCGGTTTTCCGCAATCTGGCCATCGCGGCTTTGTGCTGGTTTTGTAATGCTATGGGTTCAATTAATGCTTAAATAAATAAATACATTATTATTATTAGTTTAACTGACCGACAGATTTCATAGCTTGAGGGGTTTACACTGGCCACGCATTATTAGATTTTGTAGCCTAGTGATTATTCAACCTTGATTATGAGCTAGGGGTCCCGGGCTCGAATCCCGGTAGGTGTAGGAATCTATGCTGGATAATGAATTAATGAATGTTTGTAGTCGAGTCATGGATGTTATATGTATTTATAGCTGTTGCTCGCAACTTCGTCTGGATAGAATTCGTTTATCGCTATCCCCCAGGAATTACGCAATTTTCCGGGGAAAAAAGCAACCTATGTGTTATTTCAGACTATAATCTATCAGTGTTTCAAATTTCATCCAGATCTGTCCAGCTGTTCTGGCGTGAAATAGTAACAAACATCCATCCATCCATCCATCCATCCATCCATACTTACAAACTTTCGCGTTTATAATATTAGTAGGATCTACGTATACTATAATTATGTTCTTCCGTTGCCTGGTACCCATTAGTAGGTACAAGTACCCTTTGCTTAGTTTGGAATTAGGTCAATTGGGATTGTCTATTTTTTTACAATGTATAGTAAATCGAAAACCATTTCGAGATAAATGCTTTTTAAATCGTTTTCTGTATTTACTTTATTTTATTTTGCTATAATGAATTTATTACATGAAAAATAAGCAATGACCTTCATTTGATATTCCCAGACATGACGTAGACGGTCCAAAATGTACTTTATTTGCAAAGGTTACAAATTCTATGCTATTTACGCGTGTATTATACTACGGAGTTCAATTTGGACCCGCAATCTGACATTTCATTCATCTTATGACAGATGACAAGCAAATGGGCAATCTTGTTACTGTCATTCTTGTTTTTTCCACTGTTCACTTTCATATTGTTGTATTATAGTTTAGATTTAGAAGCACTTTCGGTAGATAATTAGGCAACAGTGTAACCGCACAGCGATGTGCTTCGCTCACATGAAAGATTTTCCGCTAAATATTTTAATGGAGAGCGAAAATATTACGTTTTTCGGTTTACTTTCGCCTACTGAGTTTGCTGTCTTATCTCCGGGTCCTGTTTTGTCTCGATAATACCTGGTATGTGTTTATGGACCTTTCTGCTTCGCGCAGAATGTTATGGTATGTGTGACGATTGTGAAAATATAAAATTCATAGGAGAAGATAGCGTAAATCTTCCTGTGTTATTGTTGAATCATGTTGACATTGATACTAATGACAGTTTGCCAACTTCACCACAGATAGAAAAGACGTTAATGGCGGCGCTTCACATACGTTTTATGATCAATTTATCCAATAAGCAGATGTGTGGCACCGGCAATGGAAACTCTGACGTCACAATGGAAACTCTGACGTCATCAACCAAAATACTTTCAATAATTAATAGTGAAAAAAATACCGAGTTATATGAGAAAATATTGAAATTGGTTTCTTATAATTGACTATTCTGCACAAAAAAAATATAAAAAGGATAGGTATTTTTTTTAGACAATCCCAATTGGTGTTAATTGACTATTAATATTTATTTATTAATTCATGCCTAGTAACCTTTTTTATAATGCTCAACAGACTTAAACAGCGCAACTACCTTTCGATTGAGACCAAATAAAGAGATTTAAAATCTGGTCCCAACTGGTGATTTGAGATCTGGTCCCAACGGAAGACCAGCGCTGGCTGTAAGGCCAGCAAATGCTGAGTTGGGACCATTTTGTGACAATTTATCTGTATTGTTTTAAGTTTGTTCAATTTAGTTTATTTGATGTTTTGTGATTGTCATAAATAAACTTTTTTCTTTCTTTCTATAATTGTACACGCTACGGGAACTTATGAAAACACGTAGTTCATAAATGTGACCTGATCAATTTTCAATTCCGAGGGGAATTGTGCCCAAAATATTCTCAAGAGCTCGAATGCGGCTGGTATTGAATGCCATTTACACGTATCCGTTGATTTAATTTCCGCCGCGATATTTTATTTCTGCGTCTGTGCCCCTGGCGTGCAATGCGTAACTCGAGTAAAGATGTGATAAAATATACAGGTGTGACTGAATATGAGAATAGACTACAAATATATCGCTGTATTAACAGTGCCGTAAATAGCCTTTTCTGCGCCCTGTGCGAGCTTCTATAACTGCGCCCTTGGTTTTTTTAGATATTATAGGTATTATTACACATAAACGGATAACTCACGTATAAAAGGTCGAGTGATGCTCGACATGTTTCAGACTATCGAGCATCACTCGACTTTTTATACGTGAGTTATCCGTTTATGTGTAATGATGATTAAGTCTCACGGTAGTTTCATGTTGAAATATTATAGGTACCCTAGAGCAATGCTATGTATAGGCGTACTTTATTTATTCAGGGTGATAAAATAAAGCACAAGGAACTTGGTGCTGGTGGACCAATTATCTAATATTTTGGAAGAAAAATCTATTTTTTTAAAGAACTGATGTGTGCAAACAAAAAGACGAGCCATCTGATGTTAAGTGGACCCTTCGCCTATTATACCACCCACTGTGTTGTGTCTCACTCACTAAAACTCAAACGCAAGTTCACTAGTGCAAATGCGTTACCCAGCCTGATGCATAAGATTTGTTTTGTCTAATTGAATAGACGTTTTTGATGATACTGGCATGTAGGTAGGTACGTATGTGTTGGAATCGAGCACTCGGGGCGCAGCGGGAACTTCTCAGGAGCAAACCGAAAAATTAAAAGCCCAGCCTGGTCTGGCCATTTAGTTCTTGCGCCTCCCAGAGTCTACGCCCTGTGCCTGGGCACCGGTGGCACCGCCCTATTTACGGCACTGTGTATTAATCTGGAGGCTTTTCATCAGTTATCTAAGTAGGGTGGAGAGTATCCAGTTGTTCTTTTTCAATGGTACCTAATACCTATCTACTTTGGTAACGAAGAAACTTGGTGCTGGTATTTAGGTGAGTAGTAGCTGCTACACAATATAAAACAATTGCCAATTACCACAGATTGCGCAAATATCACGATTCGTATTGATATCAAGCGTGCTGACTTTTACCGCTTACTGTGACGCCACAATCGAAATTTAGTGACGGGCAATTCAAATCGAGTTTAAAATACCGATTAGATATCGCCACGCTACGATTGAAACGGCTCAACTGAACCCGCAGCCCCTCAAAATGTCTTAGTATTTTTAAAATGTATGGAACAAACCTCGACGCTTGGTCGGGGTCCGGACACGCGAAGTAGACGCATTTGCGTAATCTGTGGTAGGTATATCTGATGTGTGTGGAAGCCGCAGCCTTTGGTTGTAAGTCAAACAAATTCATAGTGTAATGTATGTGTAATGTATGTGTAATCACACCTTTTTCCTGACCCCTGGAAGATAGCTTTGGTGCGCCCAATCCCAAAAGTACCTAACCCTCTAACTACAAAGGATCTTCGGCCAATTAGTCTTCTGCCCTGCTTGTCAAAATTTTTAGAGAAAATTGTTTGTAATCAAATTTCTGATTACTTAGAATCAAATGATATTTTGCCACCGGTACAATCCGGATTTCGCAAACACCGAAGTACCACAACTGCGTTACTAGACGTCACTGATGACATATTGGCTGCTCAGGATAAGGGAGAGGGAACTGTGCTTGCATTGCTTGATTTCTCTAGGGCATTTGACACTATAAATACCTCACTGCTACTATCGAAATTATCGTATTATGGATTTGACACGGGGACTGTCAATTGGATAGCAAGCTACCTTTCTAATCGTCGCCAAATGGTTGACATTTCTGGTTCAAACGGCAAGCATATAAAATCTGAGCAGTGCGAAGTGTACAGGGGCGTCCCACAGGGTTCAATATTGGGTCCAATTTTATTTATAATTTATACCGCAGACATAATCGAAGCGATACAGAATTGTAAATATCATATCTATGCAGATGATTTGCAGTTGTATATATCTTGCAATGCCAGTAAAGTACACTTAATGAGGACCTTGAGCGTATTAGCAATTGGTCAAACAGTAACTCCCTAGCCATAAACCCGAGCAAATCAAAATATTTAATCCTTGGGTCTAGGCAACAAATTGATGGTTTGTCTGGTAATCATTTTACAGTACATATTGATAATGAGCCACTAGAGCGAGTGTTTGAGGCTCGTAACCTGGGTTTGCTCATGGACGGTGAGCTACGATTTGAAAGCCACCTTTCAAAAACTGTTCGCAATTGTTTTTACAGGCTTAAGGTTTTGTATAGAATTCGCGAATATCTGGATGTCGAGCTGAGGGTGAGACTTTGTGATGCATTGGTCCTGTCGAGGTTGAATTACGGAGATATCGTATACGGCCCGCGCCTCCTGGCACGCACACAGCGGCTTATACAACGCGTGCAAAACGCCTGCGCGCGTTTTTGTTATCACATCCCGCCCCGCGCTCACGTGTCTCCGTATATAAACCAAAATCGCATCTTAAGTATGTCAGCGCGCCGAAAACTGCATATCGCCACCCTTATGTTTGGCATCGTTAACCAACAGCAGCCCTCGTACCTGTACAGTAAACTGACTTGGTCGCGCAACGCCAGGTCTGCGGAAGTCCGACCGGAGAGGTTTCTTCAGCTTACATTCCCTCCGCACCGCTCTGCTGCATTTCGTGGTAGCTTCCGCTACGCGGCAACGAAATGCTGGAACGATCTGCCTCCGCCAATCCGTGCCCTAAGGTCAAAGCATAATTTTAAAATAAATTGTAAAAGTCACTTTCTAGCATTAAGTATTGTATAGTTTTTTATAAACCGTGTTTCTGCTTACCTTGCTCCAGTGAGGCCCCTGGCACTGATAACACTCAAAGGCAAAACGTGTAATGAACGCAGGTGAGGCCGACGCTCCGACCGTTCATTTTAAACTTTTTTTCTTAATAAGGAATGGCGGTACCTATGGGCCGGGCTGTGTTCCCACCCGACTACTTAGCCATAGAAATGTTTCGTAACTTTTAGTTTGTAATTATGGTTTATCGAGGGTTAATGTGATGCATTACAATATCAAAATGATTGAAATTGATAATTATCTCACTACAATAGCCAAATCAACGTTTGGCTTGACTTGTTTCGGTTTAATTGGGTTAATACGATTGAACTGATCGAGTGTTGCCATACATACTTCCGCATATTTGTCAACTTGTTTGTATAGTTTTTTCCACCGGCGTTCGTGTCGCCACAGTGAATGTGTATTTTATATGTTTAGTTTTTTAATTTTATCTGGGTCCTACTGAAAAACAGCGTTGCGGCTTGCCGCAACATTATGCTGAGTGGGGCCCATTTAACACCATATCGGTACTATTGCTAAGTGTTTTGTATTTCTTCCTATTATATATCAACGTGTATCGAATGTGTGTAAATAAATGTTTCTCCTCTCTCTCTCTCTCTCTCTCTCTCTCTAATGTACCGGTTGTCACAAAAAGCATTCAAGATATCTCACATGCTCATCAAAACAACCAGTCTGAACATTTACTTGCATCAGAAAAAATATGTTAGAAATTGAAATAAGACTTTCGTGTAAATAGATTCGAAAGTAGCCCGAAATAAATGGTGTTATATAAGAGCAACGTGACTGGTACGTCTAACCCTTATTTTTCAAACCTGTCTGGCAACACTACAACGTGTCAGTTATGACCTTTGACGTTATTTGTAGATCTATGCTCGGTCATACGTCAGAGGGCTAAAACTTGTAACAGATTGCAGGGCGAACGTGGGGTGAACGAGTGCCGACAGCCGCCGACAGATTTTGACGGAGGACGTCTTTGTGCTTCGCCGTACAAAGGGCGATATCTAATTTAATTTGCAGGCGGAGGGCGGCCGTGCGTGGATTTTCCGTTTCGTAAAGCTCGGTGCACATTATCAGAAATTTCTGAGAGAACTTACCTTCTGGCACTAGGTCATCGGATCGGCAAATTTGATTATTTGATTGGTCGGTTTGATTTCAGCTAGAAAAATTCGGACTATGTGCGCCAATGCCTAACTCGTTTCCGTTCCGATATCCATAAAATTGGATTACACTATTTACAAATAAAAAAACATGGAACCGGATCAATAGTAAGGTGAAGTATGTTTAATTATTCTTTTGACTGTTTTTGGACGTAGATTATAATTTTATACAAGAATGCGTCATGTTACAATTATTAGCACAGTTGCGAAACGTAAAAAGGACCTTTGCAATTATAACGCCTAGCCCCGTTTGAAAAAAAGACGAATAAAAACGTGAATTACTTAAAATAAAGCTTATAAAATTGTTGCGCAGATTTGATTCGGAAGAAAGTATTTCATAGCCTATTAAACTCTAAGCCAAAGCACCATTCTAAATGACTGGCCACCCGGAAATTTACCGGTCCACCAAGACTGGACATCTTGGCAACCTCTACCTCATCCGATACCCACCGACCTTCCCACAAAAAAGTCGAGAACGAATAATTCAAAGGACCAGAGACTTCCTGGCCAAACAAAAGAATAGTCCCCCCGGATATTTGTGCGTGATTCGCTTTTTGTCAAGCTCAATAAAGACCGCGGTCGGTCGAAAAGGTTAATATTGATATTTAATCGGAAAACAGACAAAGAAAATTGCGTTCTTTGATTTTGTTTACAGTGAACCTCACCGTGGTTTAGTTGGCAATCGTTTTAGAATTCTAAGAACTATCTTATTCTTAAATTACATTACCATGGTTAATGTTAGCACTGAAACGGTTGAAAATACTGTGCCAATAGTACAATGAAATTGGTGCGGTGACAATATTTTGTATCCGAATATACGAGTTTCCGTAATTTTTTAAAAGCTATTTCCAGTCAGCATCATAAAGTTTGAAGCATCCAAGTCAGACAAATAGTTCGGTACACTATAGAAATAGTTATGGTGTGTCAAACTTTTTGGTTACCTTGTCGCACTGTATGACGCTGACCGTAGAATCGGTCTAGTATTTTCGGAGCCTATTCAATTCAAACAAACAAACAACCAAATCTTTCCTTTTTATAATATTAGTATAGATTATGGGTTAAATTTTGATGAACTTAATGTGATCGCACTGAGTGAATAAGTCAGAACTCCTTTTTTTTTCTGTCACACTTCGACAGCTGTTGTTGAAAATTGCCAACAAAAATGACGAAGCGCCCCGAATAGTTTACTAAGAACTCATCGCGTTCTCATCAGTTATGTTCGGCAAACCGAAGTTTTGGCGACGCAGAATAGCGAATTAAACGTTAGGTTCTGCAAACGGTCGGTAATAGCGCTCGCGTGTCGGTGCCGAATAGAGGCCCTGCGTAAGGTTCTAACACCCATTTGTGATCTTTTATGAGTAAGCGGAATCAACAACAAATTAATTACAAAAACATCATAGGTACTATCAAATGAATCAAGAAATTTTTATTTCTTGATTTTTATGTTTACTTTTACGGTTTTACCGTTAGAAATTTAATTTCTAAAATGTCTGTGAAAATTAGAACACACAGAAAAATCCGAAAAGTAAAGCTATGGCCGGGAATCGAACCCGGATCCTCGTCATTCCGTGACGCGTGCTATACCCCTACACCACCCATAGCAGGTCATAGCTTTACTTTTCGGATTTTTCTATGTGTTCTAATTTTCACAGACATTTTAGAAATTACAAAAACATCATAAACTCGCTTAAAAACAACGAGCTTTAAACTAATAAAATAGAATGCTTACATGGCTTGTTAACCGCAAAATACCAACCTGTTAAATTCTTTTGGAGGCTCTCGGTGGGACGTTAGGAACTTCCCTCGAGCGTTAGTTTGCGAGGAAATTCCTTTCATTTTCTTTTATTTTGTTAGAAAAATTTCGTTTCCCGCCGCCCAGGGAATACTTCGGAAATTCGGGAGTTTGGAATGTTTAAGCGTACTTTTATTTTCTGAAGCCCATAGTGCAGGTGATAAAGAATTCAGTGACGTTTTGCTGCGAGACATGGACAGGTAATTGACGATTGCTGTTCGTCTTCTGACTTTCCCATTTAGACATACAACAGTACAAATATACCTACCTTGTTGAACACGATCAATCAGAACAATAAGATGGCAAAAATAAAAGGACAAGGTAGACAATGGCGGTCTTATCGCTTAAAAGCAATCTCTAAAGACAACCCTTTAGAATAAAGAAATGAATTTAAAAAGTTAAAAAGTTAACGCGGAAATAGACGAGAAAAATGAAAAATTAATAAAACGAACATATGAACATAAAAATAATAAATGTATAAATAAACAACATTCATGCATAGTTAGTTTTTAAAATATCGCTACAGAAGTAATGTACGTTTTTACAGGTTTCACAAAAGGAGCAGGTTTTCAATTGGACTGTGTGTTTTTGTATTGTCCGTCAATAGGTGATACTAATTTTGATAACTCTATTTTTATTATGTAAAAAATACCAATCTTAAAGTTGGTCCGACACAATTTTTTTTTCAAAGATTGGTCAAGAATGTTTTTTTTTTTAAGAAAAAGTTATGGTTACCACTGGATTTCATTTGAGATAATTATGACCAAGTTTTTCGTATTTGGGTTTGTTTTGAATTGTATAACAGCTGTTTTCATGTATTTTTTTCGTTTGTCAACGTCAAAAGGGCTTGAATAAAACGTGTATTTTTATATCACGTACAGTGAACACGTGCGTAGAGATCAATGAAAAATGAATCTCTTCGTTCCATTTTACGCAGCTTTTAACGATACAAATAGGCAACTAGAAGTTTTCCTGTGTCATATGAAATGTATATGGGTTAACAAAACAAACAAGGCCGCAAAATTTTCGTGTCTATATAACTCCTTGGACTAATCATGTTACATAACATGCCTCGCTCAATTCTGTGATACTATGTCTGAAGCTTTTCGTGGCGTTACATGAGCAAATGTAATTTATTTAAATGCTGACTTATGACGCAGAAAATAAGATTATTATAACCAATATCAGGTTAATTATTAGTTATCATCAATATAGTATAATATTTTTAAAATTGTAATTAGGTAATTTTTGTTGACAATGTTGACATTTCTGACGATGCGTTTTGAAATTGCATCGACTCAACTTGTGCATTCAGAATTATAAATCCACATCTTTATAAAAAAAATGTTTCTTAAAATCATTAAATAAAGCTAAATTTGGTTATTTTTATTAAATTCTAAAACCATTTATTGAATGATAAATTAATATCGATCGAACCATTATTATGAGCGTTTTACGTTTTGTTATCTGTCAAAAGCTACTTAAACACGCACCAAGGTCAAATTACTTTCCCCACAAGTGAATACAACGCGTTTTTACCCGCTTGTTTTAAAGGATAAAACACGGCCCTCTGAGGTAGTGAGGGGAAAAATGTTTTACTAATAAAGCCGCGATATTTTGCGGCAAGAATAAATGCACTTCAGCGTTCAACATGCGCATGCCTTGTAAAAAATGAGCAAAAGCAATACCATCTCCTATTACCGACGAGTGCATTATTTAAGACACTAAGCAATTGCAGTCATATATGACGACACACTACCTGCTTGTATGCGCTGCGTTCGTCGAGATTTATGTACAAAGAGAAATTTCTATATACTAAATTGCTTCCGTAAAAGGACGTGTGTTAGTGACATACTTTAATGACACACATGAGTTTTACATCCTTATAAAATATAGTGTAAGCTAAATAACTTCGCGGTGAAATGCTTTGTTGAGCGCCTTTGTAACTAATGCTTTAAAAGCGAAAATAATGGAGAGTGTATGGTTTGTTTAAACAAAGAACTAACCTACAAATATCAAGCTACAGTATTGTAGCACAGATACTTTGATTCATTGCAAGTATCTATCTACAGAATAAATTGTTCAGTTAACGTGAATACATGCAGGTATTGTAGGTACGGTCAAGTGCAAAAATAAGTATCGATAGGAACTTCTCATAAATATGTCCAACGACCTTATTACGCTGGTGTATGAGCGTATGATACTTATTTTTGAAACTTTGTCTAGATACATATTATTGCACTTGACTGTACATCTCGATCATAGATAATTTATTTCATGTGACATCTCGATACATTGAAATGGCGTCTCGCCGCATGACGTAAGACATGTACGAAACGACGTAACCCAGTGTCAATGTCGACCAAAAAAACGTAAGCGAAACACTTCTAGCAGCATTAATAATACACTGGCAGTCTCATAGCATTTTTCTTACGCAAAGGCAATATTGTCGGATCATCAAACTTTCATGAGAGTACTCGAGAAGGTTCTGCTTCAAGTATTGTTTTCTGAGCGTAATGCTGAATCAGACGCTTTGAGTATAACCCTTAGCGGCGACTGAAGTGTGGGGGAAAGGACTTTTTTGCCTTGAAGTTCTGAGTGCGGGATATTCTAATTTGCGACGCGAAGAAAGCCGTCAATCAGGAATTTGTTTCTATGATGCGAATATCTTTGGTTAGCGCGGCGATTATTTGAGTTTAAAAACTATTTTAAGCTCACCTGTTTTATTCTGTAAACAGAAAACTTAGCTCAATAATTAATTGGTCGATCTTTATTGCTTTCCGGTACTCTGTTACCGTTATAAATGGTGTTCGCTTGGTATTTAGTAGGTACAGATCAGTGCGAGTGCGGGACAAAATACATAATATTTCAAAATATACAACGCAATTTTTTGTTATACTATTAGCTGGACAAAATGTTGTTGAACGCGTAACTACAGAATGATTGAGGTTAGGTTAGGTTCATTTTATAACAATCTCGTGAAGTTGCCACTTTCTGAAGAAATTGCGTTACTTTTGTATTTTGATCCATTATTTCATAAATTTTAATACCCGGGTAGGGTTCAAGTTATTTCTATCGTGACTGCGAATTGTTTTCGTTTGAAGAACTTCATTTAGACTTATAGAAAAGTTTTTTCTGCAAAACTTCCCGGAGATTAAATAAACAGCTCTATCCTAAAATGAACTGAATTAAGTAATTATTTTAGGACGGAAAACTCGAATACAAAAACATTTATCTGAAAAGTGAAAACATAAGGCCTGAAAATAGAATTTCGTTTGAATAAATAGAGTAAATTAAAAAAGTTTATTACAGAAGATAAGAACTATTATTTTATTATGATTTGTATTTTTGACGTTTTTATATAAGTTGCAGTGCGATACATTAAAATTCTTGTAAGAATTGCTTTTAGATACATTTTATAATTGCTGAACAAACGAAAATAAATTTGCTTTTTATTTTAAGCAAACACAGGAGATAAGTAGGTAATCATAAGAATGAATTGGATAAACCCTTATAATAAATACGGTCCAATGGAAAACAACATGATCCCGAATTGGCTCGACTTTATCGCTTTTTGCTGTCAATGACAATGACACATAGTATCTATCAGTCGCATTTGTTTGTTTCTTTTATGTGTAGTGTAGTGGAACAAGATGAGAAGAATGTGACTTGTTGGGAAATTGTTGCGTGAAGAATATTATTGGTATTTCTAACGGTAACACAATACATATTATATTTTGTCTTTTGATGGCACTTACATAACATTTACTCTTAAAAGGGTGAAATAGATGAGATAGGAACCAAAAAAATCAGCTTGTTCCCCGTACATAACCAAGTTACGTAACCGGCACTGGTAAAACCAATGTAGGATGAATAATTTGGATTCATTTAGGTTTAGGGTGCCGCGAACATGTTTGTTTTAATTTAGAAAATAAATAGTCTTTATTTTGCCTTAGAATGTCCTGGTAATGTCAAATAGTTATGTACGGGAAACAAGCGAAAAATTTTAACATGTTCAGGCACGTTAGGTAGTCAAAAATGGTGACAGTTGCAAAGAGGAGTTGTAATTGATTTTTTAGTCTTTTTCAAAAATCTATTATTTTCCCGATATTGTCACTTTCGCTTCATTAGGACTTAATGGCCAGATATTAACATGATTCTATCCTGCATCCTGCACCGATGATTCTCGGTTATGTTAAAAAAGCTCACGCGTGTATTTAATGGCGTCCAAACAACAATAATTCTTTTTTAACTCCCGAGTAAAGAGGGTGCTATAAGTTTGATATCAATCTCTCTCTCTCTCTCTTTCTCTCCCTCTCTCTCTTTCTCACTCTCTCTCTCTCTCTCTCTCTCTCTCTGTGTGTGTGTGTATCTGTCTGTGGCATCTTAGTTCTCAAAGGAAAGAATTTAATTTAAGAAAAGGTACTGGTAAAGAACTAATGTAGCTTGTACTTAAACCAGATATGCCGATTTGCTCCCCTATTCACATTTCGCTTGTTGAGTTTATGTTTATTTACGTAACATTCACTTGTTTTTATTTGTCGCTTTGATCTGACGCAGATAAAATATATTCTTACTTGTGTCAGGCTTTTAATACGTTCGAGGGGATTAAACTGGATTAAACATTTTGTAACTTATTAGTTCTTCTTAATAAACTTTTAGAACAACGGCTTTTTTCACCTCTTTAAAAAAAAAAATTAGTGTATTTACATTAGGGGTTCCTTCTATGGTCGCGTTTATCCATGCTGGTCTGGGAGCAAAGAAAAAACATAAAACGTATGGTTGCTTCTCTTCATGCGCAGGTGGTAAAAACCCATCGAGGAAACGGGCGAAAATCTTAGGAATCCAATTTATAGCCGATGCTGCTAGCAACCCATCACTATTTTGATATCGCTTTCCATCTATATGCCCACAATCATGCTAAACGTGGCCTTTAGATCTTGTTATCCCAGGTCCTGTCTACCCCGTAATGGATAAAGACGTAAGTTATATTTATGTGTTTAGGTACATTAGTAACTCACGTAATTGTAGCCGAGGTTATCCCACATGTTTCGAACTGCGGATTGATTATTCGATAATTATGCCTCTGCCCCACATTAATTTGTTGTTGTTCTTATAACCATCGAAAACAGAACTTTATCTAAGAATACACGTTAGCTACCTATAAATGAAATGACCATGCTTAACAGTGTCGAAGAAGACATCAAAAGAATCCTTGGACCGTACAGACCTCTAGATGGTTAGCGACAAACATCGACACGACCATTCAATAGGGACCCGCCTTGTCTCCTCTACAACCCCCGTTTCCCCATATTTTATATGATAGGAAGGGAGGGTGGTAGCTTTGAGTATACTGGTGATGGCAAGGCTCATTGGACACGAAGCGGCTCTCAAACACAATGCACGGAGGCAATTCAAGTTTTGAAAGAACACTTCGGCAGACGGACACTTGGCATTGTAACTGGTGTAACAAGGTCGCACTCTTGAAGGCATGGCTGATATTATACATATAATCTGTCTAAGACTTAATCCGGAATACTTGAAGAGGTATGTATAACTCTTTATTGTACATAACACATTCAATTTTACAGGTAATGAGAAAACAACAACCTAGATACAACCTAGGGCTCTTCAAGGCTAGAGTGAATAGGCTATTACTGAACCAGTGAGTTACACCTTTGGCCTCATCTGCACCTTCCACCAAGTGAAATAGAGGTCAATAATGGTCAGTTCGTAATAAAAAAAACCAAGATGTACAAAGGCGAACTTAACCCTTAAAGGGATCTCTTCCAGGTAACCTTCGAATTGACCCTGGAGGTTGTTGGATTACTTTGATTAAACGCCCCTGTTAATATTTTTCATTATTTTTCAATTGTGGTTGACAAATGTTTCCATCTATTGGTCAAAAGGGTGACTTACATACTTAAATCACGTCTTTAACCCTTACGGGGTAGACAGAGCCTTAATTTCTAAATGTCTGTGAAAATTAGAACACATAGAAAAATCCGAAAAGTAAAGCTATGGCCGGGTTTCGAACCCGGATCCTCGTCGTTCCGTGATGCGTGCTATACCCCTACACCACCCATAGCAGGTAGGTAGAGCCTTTTTTATAACGTAGAGGAAATATCTTTATGGATGCCATAAGCACGGGGATGCCTAGAGTTATGTGGAACTCCCCCCGAAGATGTACACCCAAACTAAAAACTCTCCGGTGTTGCCTCAATCCGGTGTGATGCCACCAGGATTTCACCACAAACGCCCCCCGGTGGCCCCGGCTTCGGCCAGGACCGCGCCAAGAAGGGGAGGGCCCGTACGCTGGGCCCGTCTTCCCTTAAACGAGGAGACAGTGCAATGCAGGTAGGTAATGACGGGGTAGACTGGCCTAAGGCTACAACCTAAAGGCCACGTTTAGCATGATGATAATGATGATGGGTGACTTAACTTTGAATGAACAATTACGATTAATACTGTAACAGGTACGTTCAATCAAACTAGACCACAACCTGTTGAAATAATTTTGAATAAAGGTACTTTGTATATATGTTATTTTTACCTCTTCAATTGTTGAGTGAATACGCGTCTATCCAAATCTGGAACAATTAAAAAGGGTTTGTTAAAAAGCGTTTTTAATACAAAACAAATCTGACTTTTTGTTTCTGTTACTTATATTTGAACCATCCTGCATACCCATAGTAATAGTCGAACCAATTTGACTCGCAACTTACTAACATACATTGCAAGTAAAATATATAACAATTATTTCTAAAAATGTCGTATGTTGCACTTCTTCAATAGGATCGTTATTATAATGTATATTTATATTTTGGGATGTAC
Source organism: Pandemis cinnamomeana (assembly GCA_932294345.1). NCBI lineage: Eukaryota > Metazoa > Arthropoda > Insecta > Lepidoptera > Tortricidae > Pandemis > Pandemis cinnamomeana. The sequence continues at coordinate 5,560,724 of OW028717.1, forward strand.
CACTGTCTGTATGAAATTGTATGTAATTAGTTTTGCTGATATTTACCTTTACATTATTTAATTCTAGCCAATGTATTGTTTGAGCCAGTATTGCATTTATATCATCACTGTATGTTAGCAAGTTTCTACACTTCATTATAATAGATGTGTCATCTGCAAATAAAATACATACGTCGGCTATGTGATTTGGTAAGTCACATTAAAAACAATAAAGGACCCAAAATACTGCCTTGGGACACTCCATAGCAATTCCTTACGCAGGAAGACTGACAAAAGTATCGTGAGACATACACATAATTATTATAATATACGGGTCATCTACATATTTATAACCGAGGTACGTCCGTGTTTCGAACCAACGCGTGATTCTTCCTCAAGGCATACATCGACCGTGCTCCGTATAATTTATTAAAACATTTTTTCGGGCGATGTATAAAAAATAAGTTTGTTTTTATAGAAATCTATTTTATATCAACTTATTTTGTCAAGGCTAAGCTGCTAAGAGCCGTTGCTTAAGCGCTTATCTCGAGAAGTTTACTCGGGGCCTTTATACATTTTATAAAGGTTAAAGAAACATCTCTCAAGACAGCATTAAATATTAATGAGAAAATCTACTTCATAATTAAACAACTAATAAATATTTACGTTATGTTAATACAGGACTTTACGATTTACTATAACATCGCAAGTTTTGCTTTATATATCGCTTTTGAATAGGAAATATTCATTCATGATAGCTTTCATACATAAAATGTTTAAAAATATATAAAAAAAATTACATAAATACTATTCCGCGATATAGAAAGGCCAAGTCACTCAAAACAGCCGAACTCTGATTGTTTATTTTTAGAAATAACTAACGAAAAGGCAAGCAACCCCTGAACTAAACCCAACACCATTGTAAAACACATTTTCGCACAAGCTGGGCTGTCTTGCGAGTGTAATAGCGGAGTAGCAAGATAAATGTTTTTGTTCATTTAAATGGACCTCCGCAAAGTAACGCGTTATTCTATCTATACTATCTATACTAATATTACAAAGAGGAAAGATTTGTACCTATTTTTGTTTGTTTGTAATGAATAGGCTCAAAAAGTACTGGGCCGATCTGGATGAAATTTGGAACATAGATAGATTATAGTCTGGAATAACACATAGGCTACTTTTTATCCCGGAAAATTGCGTGATTCCCGCGGGATAGCGATAAACGAATTCTACGCAGACAAAGTTGCGGGCAACTGCTAGTAAATTATAAATTAACCTCCAAAAAACAGCAGAAGTTATCACAAAATGTTCAAGAAAGTGCTGTACAAAATCCCAAGAAAAGTTTAGTTTCCGAAAGCTGTAAATGGCAGAAGCAGATAAGACATTTGCCCGGCAGCGTGGAAAATTCAATACCTAAGTTCATTTGCTAAGTTCACTTATATGATGGCCATAAATTGTGAACTTGAGCGGCAAAGTCTCAACTTATTACGCTCTCCGTTTATCATGGCATGGGTTCATACTAGAAATTTGAATTGAGGATTTACTTTCACTTTGAGAATAACTTCTGGTTTATATTATCAACTAGCTGGCGTTTGCGATTTTGTACGACTGGACTTTATTTTTATAAAACTGACACATTTTGAGATTGTTTATATGTAAACTTTTGTAACCATGAAATTAAGCTTATATGTTGCTTCAGGTTAAGATTTATCCGCTCGTTAAACCTCTTTAAAAATTTGTTCACAAGTTTCCAAGATTAGCGTGAACGAACTGTATTTCTGTGGTCATCTGTCATTGGCTTTTTGCTTTAAAAAAAAAAACGGACAGAAAATAAATCTAAAAACAAAATAGTACTTTTCTTACACATTTTTTCTCAGTAGGTACTAGTTTATTATAAATTATGTACATACCTATAGGTATATTAAATAGATTTACTTTTAAATTTATTTTATACGTTCAAATTTAAATTACGGCAAGTACGACAAGTCAGCCTAGTATCCACATTACAACCTTTGCTCAGTTTGACACTAGGTCAATTGGTGTCAATTATCCAATATATTTATTTGTTTTTACTCAATTCTAACATGTGAGTCATTCTAAGTGTTGTCCCAATCTCAAGTGGAATCTATTAACTGATCCAGTAAATTGTTGCTATTCTAAGCTCGCTCTAAAAGGGCGTAACGTGTATTTCCAAATCCGAGCACTCAGTCAGCTATTGAGCGAGTGAGCGTTCTGAGCGAAGATTAGACACGTCGACTTGAGCTCTCAGCGCCCGCATGCTCGCTCAAAGTGTACCCTGATAAAGGGTGCTAATTGCTGGAACCTACGCTTGACGGCACATGCTGCAAACGGCAGCGGATTCGTCAGCTTGCTTGTTTGCTTTCAATTTTTTTACGTAGGAGTGATCAGAGAGCCCCTATCACCTAATGGAAAGTGTAGATGAAGTCGAGGATGTAGCTTAATGGTTGTTTCTTTATCTCCCTCCCCCACTTCACTTTTTTCTTCTCCTCGTCTTCTCTTTCGGGCACTGAGTTCTTGACATACCCTTTTATTCATAAACGCTCTGTAGGCTCCTGCTAACTTAGCAATCGTTTGTCCTTGTCTGTCACTTTGACATTTACCTTTCACAGATAAGGAGAAACGATTGCTAAGTTAGCAGAAGCCTATATAGCGTTTATGAATAAGGGGGCAAGTATACGCTCCGTATTGAACACGAGCTCGTTAAGTATGAGCTAAATTTTTGCTACTTTCTCTTCCTATCCAACTGTTTTCGAAATTTAGTTTCTTCCAGAATAATGTGATTAATTCATAAACCAGTGCCAAAGTAAGGATTCGTAATATTTTTCACCTATGAATTTTTCATCTTTCTCTAATAATATTTTATTTGCACATCTCAGTCGAGCGTTGCCGGTCTCTAGATGAGCTTGATCTCAATTCTTTGTTGGTCTGAGCTTAAATTTTTGCTTTAAATGAGTCAGGATTAGGTACAGTCAAAGAAACTGAGTCGCGTACCACCGACGAATCTTTTCACTGCACACCATACCCATACCCCTCTTTAGGTCTTATACAGTGCAGGGGTGCTCTAATGGCACAAAAGGAAAAAAATCTTAATGTCATCTTTAACTCGTAACTTTTCATCTGCTGCCAGCTTGGAAGTTACATAACAGAAATTATTGCAAACTTGTAACAAAAAGTTCCACAGAGTTACGTGATTCAGTTTGTTCGGTTCGGCCGTATGCTATTTCGTAGCCACTCAACAAATGTACAATGGTTTTTGATTACTTATAATTAGCAACATACTGGCAACTATGACGCCCAGCGCTAGTCACTTGGCGGGTACAAGTGCGTTATTTAATTAACAAGGGGTAGCCTTTACGGTGGTTGCGCGCCGTGATTCTTAAGCCTCATCTAATCATCTTTACATGGCGCCAAGTTTACGAGCTAATTACCTGGAAAATGCTCAAGAATTTAGTCATTTTGTTTCGGCGGCCAAAATTAAAACAAAGGAATGTTTTGTATTTTTATTCGGTTAGGATGGGCGATTTTCTTTTGTTTTGGTTGCCTTGTTTGCGTGTAATGTTAAATTTGTAGCTCTCTATGAACTGAATTTAAGGCGAGTTGATTAGGTATCTTGATTAGTGGGCAAGCGTCATTCGAGTAGGGTAGACAGTTGAAACCCTAATTAATCTGATGTACTAGTTTAATAGGAGCTTTAGTATTGTACGTAGTATACTTACACCGATTTTTACCGCCTCTGAGCGGTATTTTTGAGTGGTTTGGTTAATAAATTTACCTACAAGTTGAATGGAGTGGCCAAGTAATTCAAGTTAATTATACAGATTGCATTTTAAACCGATTACTATTACAGTTTGAAATAAGCGAATAAAAATACTATAAACCGTTTTGTCTCGAATGATTATGTAACCGACAATTAGACAGCATTGATGACTACATACAAAAAATACAGATGCAATGACAATATTTGGATGAACGAACAATGATAATAAAAATCCATGTGAAGTTTGCAAGTTTCTTTAAGTTTCTGTGATTTGGGGCAACTTTTTTATTTATAGCTTTATAACAATTTGTTTTATAATTAGTAGTAGTTTTAGTTTTAGTATCTCTGCGTTATTTTTAAGTTGTGACTGTTTTATTACAGATAGAAGTCTGCAATAATCTAATATAATTATTAAATAACAATAAGCAGTTTCTTTCAAAATAACTCACGAAAATAAGTGAATAACGCTGTTGGTGGCTGATGTGTTTAAGTGACTAGCGCTAGTATTGAATAGAGTATATCAAAGGCTCGGACACACTGAAGCGTGGCGAATGATTTTTGCCGAACAGCCCTTTGTGTACACAGCCGTAAAAGGGTCAGTTCTAAGGCATTGGCACTGTTAGAAGTTTCTTTTGTTGGGCGATAAGTATTCTATTAGGGGGTCATATGGGTGGCTTAGATAAGAATAGGCAAGTTCACGAATTATGAATGGTTAGAAACTACCTATTAATCTACACGAATAGGAATTGTGAAGTAAATAATTTTGATTAGATATCGTATCTTACATATTTTGTTGTGTAATGTGGTTGAGGTCAACAATTAATTAAATATCACTACATAGTATAAAATAAAGTCGCTTTTTCTGTCCCCGTGTCCGTATGTATGCTTATATCTTCAAAACTACACAACGGATTTTGATGCGGTTTTTTTAATAGATAGAGTGATTCAAGAGGAAGGTTTATATGTATAATACATGCATAATATACCGTACGAAGCCGGGGCGGGTCGCTAGTATTATATATTTAGCAATATTTGAAGGGTCAGTTGTGATAATTCATGGTCATGTCAGACATACGGCTAACGGCTAAAAGTATAAATTTTGCCATTAGCTGAGATATTTCCTACACAAGTGTGGAATTCCCCTTTCCATCCATACGCCCACAATCATGCTAAACGTGGTCTTTAGGTCTTGTTACCTTAGGCTCTGTCTACCCTGTAAAGGATAAAGACGTGATTTATGTATGTATGTATGTATGTACAAGTGTAGAATTGTTGTCTGTCCAGGCTTCCCTTTCAAAAAAACATTAGATATTTTATAAATACTTATTTCATTTAAAAAAATGAGTCTATCTTGGGGCCTGTCTCACCACTCTCTGTAAAGTTTCTGTTATCTTGTCAGTTACCTAAGACGTCGTCCGTTTTGTAGAGAGTAATAAAGAGGGAATCATAGGTAACTGACACTTAAGATAAAAGGAACTTTACAAACAGTGGTGAGACAGGCCTTTAATATCACAATGATCACAAAACATAATGTATGTATGTATGTATAACTCTTTATTGTACATAAAACACAAGAAAAAATGAATACAGGACAACACACAATGCACGAAGGCGAACATCAGCGAAATAATTATAATCTCTACCTAGAAAGCGTATTTTCATCCCTTTCCTTGAATTAGTGCTAAAACTTCTCATTTCCGCTTTCCGAATTAATAAAAGAAGTTAGTTGCCATAATACACTGACCAGCAAAAATAACGGGCTACTTTTCATACAGCTTTGTATGGAGAGCAACCCGTTATTTTTGCTTGTGAGTATTTGAAGGGATGAGAAAAGCGTGACTTTGTAGTAATTATTCAAGTCTTGGAAAGGCCAATAAAGAACGCGTCCGAGAGACAGAGACGTCAATTAAATTTAGTAGAAATAGACTCTTCCATTTTTTATTTTTATGAGATTGCAAATGTTTTTTTTTAATTTGTATTTCATTTGCGTTGCTTGTTTGGTCAGCGTTTTGGTCCTGTGAAGTCGGAGTTTATTTGAGAGTTAGTTCGTGTCATAAGTAGTTTTAGCAACTACTGGAATGCATTTCACTAAGAATTGTGACAGACAGAAGAGAGTGACATGTATTCGAAGAGACACTGAAGAATAATCGCTTAAATTAGTCAGACAGTTGAATATTATTGTAGACTGTAGAAACTAATAAATAAAACAATAAAATTCAAATTATTAGTAAAAATTCAACACGCAGCGCTGAGCAGAGCAATGTCACGACTGTCTTTTGTTTTTATTTTCTTTTAGCGCTGCGTGGAATTAACTTTATTTGTGGCCAGTGCCAAAATATAACAGTTTAATAAAAAAGGTGTCTGCCTAAAATAGGTGCGTCGCCTACAATTATAATATAACTTTTAATGTTGTTTAACTTAATCATGCATGCTAAACGTGGCCTTAAGGTTTTGTTACCTTAGGATCTGTCTACCCCGTAAGGGATAAAGACGTGATATATGTATGTATGAAACTTTTAAAAAGAAAATTTAAATTACGTAAAATCCACGTGATATTGTTTATTGTATAGTGCTTTATGAGGTGGTTTCAATTTGTGCGACGTAAGCGAAATAAACAGCACTCATCGTGTATTCATGAGGGTTCAGCAGAATGGATACAATGCAGGATTATACATAGATGGGTTATAATGGTAGACCGGTTACGAAAATAAATTGTAAAGCTACCGAATGAATGACAACACGAAATATTATAAGTAGGAATAAAATTTATAATTAGCAATCTCATTGTCTAAAAGCACAATTGAAAATTTTGTAAAACCCACGGCAAATGTAAAGCGTTATTGATGATTAAGGAAATTTGGTCAAGTTTATGCTGGTACTCTTCAAACTGCTAGAGCGATTTTTACCAAACATAGGCTAAAATTCGAATGAAAGAAATCGGTACATCTGTTTAAGAGCACACTCATACGCGCGTGTATACACAGAAGGAGTGAGAAAGAGCATTGACGAATCTTGCGACTAAATTTTGAAGCAGATATCTATGATATTTATTGTGCTGAAATTTTGCATACTTTAGTAAGTCGGATGACAATACAACAATCTGGCAGTGGAGTTCTGGTCAACCAGGATCGTCTCCGTAGGAGGGAACTCTTCAACGGTTGGTGCTATACACTTGAAATTTGATACACATTATGTAGGACGGATGACAATGTAAGTACGGTCAGAAGAAAGCTTGTATAAAAAATGTCATTTTTGACAGAGACAAATTTAGTTAATTTAAACTACCCAACCTTCGTTAAACTACTTACTTTCCACGTAAGCTAGCATGTTGAGGCATAATGAACATCTTGTTCATTTTCTAATGAGTTGCATGTTCATGTCTTCTCTTATATTCAAATAACGAGCTATCGCTCGCTACGTCATTCAATAAAAGTATAATATTAAATATTTTGTATTTTTCCTACAATTGTGTTTCCATAATGCAATACGTCGTGAAGGCTCGTTAAACAAAATACTTATCCCTTAATTTTTAATAAAACCTATCTTAGCAACAATTATGAACTGGTAAAGTTTTATAAAGTGAAAACTGGTCAAGTAAGAGTTGGAATCGCGCACTGAGGTTTTAATGCGCATCTATATGAAACTGTTTGTTTTTCAAAGTGTTTCTATAAAAAATAAAGTTACTTCTTTTTCCACGGTGTCCAATTATTTGACAGACAAACAAACATTTGACAAGTGTATTGTTTGACCACCCTTTAATTGCTATTATTGTAAAACGGTAATAATTGTAGTTTATGTGACGGTAGTAAAGTGTAGCCTAAAACCGATGCCCAGGGTGCACCGGACCAAGCACTGCTCTTCCCCCCGGACGGATCTAAAAACGAACCGCAGCTTGTGACCACAAGGGGAAGCAACCCGACTCGCACCCCCATGTTAAATGGTAATGAACCATCGCGCAGCGGTCGACTTTGACACTTGTGTGGTCCATTTATTTTACAACTAAGAGCTCATTTGGTGTGTCTGTGTCGTCTCGCATCTATACAGTCCCCAGCTGCTTATTAATACTCTGTTGAGTAGGATTAAGGAGCAATGAGGATTAGTTACTGGTACTATATCGTGCACGCCGCTTATTATGGACTACTAAGACGACGAAACTGTTAACACATAGTTTAACGTGGTTTATCTGCGCGTTAGCTATTCGGTATCATGTTGTGTGATTTGGAATTAATTTTTGATTGTATGTATGTATGTAAACTCTTTATTGCACATAAAATTGCCCATTTAAATTTAACTACCTATGTGCTGAACCATCAATCTCAGTGTCACGTGAATGAAATCGATTACCGAAACCAACAATGACTTACTTACGTTAAGTTGACCTCAACGTACTATAAACTAAACTAAAACCTGTTCTTAAACTAAAGGTGATGAATGATCTTTAAAGTCGCTATACTATTGAAGAAAGAAATAGAGAGGTAATCAGATAACTGACACTTAAGATATCAGGAACCTTACAGAGAGTGGTGAAACGGGCCCTGCTGTTGTCAGCGCAATGAAGACTTCTCTGAACTCCGATTCAGTCAACTATCTAAATAGTTGGTAAACTCCAAACTTGAACGTAACGGTGTGTACTAAGTCATTTGTTTACAGAATCACTAGCTGTTGCCCGCAACTTCGTCTGCATAGAATTCGTTTATCGCTATCCCGAAGGAATTACGCAATTTTCCATTATTCCAGACTATAATCTATCTATGTTCCAAATTTCATCCAGATTTCTCCAGCCGTTCTGGCGTGAAAGAGTAACAAACATCCATCCATCCATACTTACAAACTTTCGCGTTTGTAATATTATTGGGATCCTCTCACTAGCTTAACACTATTTACGTGTAAGTGATCATTAGGCAATGTAACAATGATTGGTGTTTAAACGTGTAGGTATATAAGAATGAATATCGTTTAATCATTCACAATTTTATTAATCTCATTAGTTAACGATGAAAAAAAAATGGTGATTACTTTCAATTCAATTAGTCTCCGGTCTAAGACTTTCCTCCTTTCTCCTTTGGTAAAAAAAATATTCCCAATGGTGTACGTTCTTTTTAATCTCTCAACAGCCAATAGAAAATTTAAAGCAATTCCAAGTTCACTAATTCACAAAAACTCTCAGGTACTAGGTGTACAAAGGACAGAATCAGTCTTTACCTTTTGTACAATTTGGCTGATAATAAAGAAGGTGCGAATATCTGTTAAAGAGTCTATGGATACAGCCTAAATCACACTCGATAATTTAATTAAAGCGTTACAAAGGTCTGAAATCTTCGAGAGAGCCCCACGCATGTTTAAGGATAAGGCCGCAATGGAAACAGTAAGATTTTTAAAGCGAAAATGTTTTAGTGTACAGTCGAGTTCTCCAAAAATATGTAAATACGCTTCTATATATCACTGAAAATAAGGTTTATCCTACCCTGTCCGAGATTAAAACCCACAACTCTTGGCCCGCCGTGTCACTGTCAATGTTGGCTCCCAACATCTGATTTGCAAATACGGTGGCAATTAGGTACCAATTAAATAATACACTAAAACACAACGTAGTCTTGAGCATTAACCTCTCCGTATGTATCCTCCACGTAAAATAAAAAATACGAGCCAACAACACCAAAAGGGCAGGATTAACAAGTGAAATCGAAGGGATCTGAACGGACCTTGTACAAGGTCCGTACCGCCAAAACAAATTTCTTTGAGAGGTCCATAAATCACGTAATGTTTTTCATCAAATTTTTACATTACCTTAACGCTCACATGTCATGCTCGCTCAACGGCTTTTCCATAAATATCCGCTAAACCATTGCAGATGCTTTATCAACCTAGAAAGCTAATTTAAGTAAAATACATCTTGTGCCAATAATTTCACCTGATGTCTTAGCCCCTTATTCATAAACGCTCTATAGGGTTCTGCTACCTTAACAATCGTTTGTCCTTATCTGTGAAAGGTAAATGTCAAAGCGACAGATAAGGACAAACGATCGCTAAGTTAGCAGAAGCCTAGAAAGCGTTTATGAATAAGGGGGTATCCCTCCACGCCGAAACACAGCAGCGCAATTGGCGGCAGAATTAGGGAGTTATTCTGTGGTAGCGATCTTGGTAGACCCGGCATAAGGTTCCTATCACCCGCAGCGATGCTACTCTATGTGACCTCATCCTAAAGGTAATACGTTTAAGTCTTCCGCGCCTTGCCATCGATACCGGTCGCCGTTAATTGCTTCCCAGTTGATTAATTCTGGCCAACCCTCGCGTCACACCTCGGCTCGATCGATGTCAGTAATCATTTGTTAATTGCCGTAATTCGTTATACTTTCGTTGATTCATTTTGCTAATGGAACTCTTTCAGGAAATTGACGGAGTTAGGAGGGTTTTTTCGGAAAGAGCGAATGTTTCAGGATAACTACGATCCAATTAGCCAATTACTGCCTGTGTATACTCAAGGAAATGTGTTTACGCCGCAATGTAGGAGAAATATGTATGTAGATCTTATTACTGTGGAAATACGATTCATGTTATCATACTGTGGATAAGCATTGGTGACCTTCGCTGTACCAGGTCTATCGACCAGTCTGAAGACACTTTCTTAAATGTTTTTATAAAAAAATACAATTCTAGTCACTTTGTTTATTATACTTGCTTTATCATTTATCTTAATAATAATTCATAATTCATTTATTGCATAGTAATCATGTCGTACATTAGGTCTTACATAGTATAATAATTAGATACAAGACATGAACCCTGTTAGGGCACAGCAATTTGTTACTTACATATCTATACCAAAGATTAAGTCAATCCGACAACTGGAAGTGATTCTAATTTGACCCATTTAAGCATTACATAGCACGTATTTAAATTAAACATTTTAGAAACTCTCCAAGGAATAATCGCGTAATCACACTTTATTTAAAAAAAAAAGCTAAAAATGCTTTACATCATTTTAGACAAGAGCTGATACTCTTGAAACTACTGGATTTTTATCAAACATGGCTAAAAACCATCGCACGGAAACTGACTTTTGAATGAAAAAAACTTCTATGCTGGTCCGGGAGCAAAGAAAAACATAGAATGTACCAGTTGCTTCTCTTCCCGCGCAGATGGTAAAAGCCCGTCGAGGGAATGAGCGAAAATCATAGGAATCATGTTATAGGCGATGCGCCTAGCAACCCACCACTATTTTGATTCCATATTCCACCTATACGCCCACAATCTTGCTAACCGTGGCTTGTAGGTCTTGTTACCTTAAGCTCTATCTACCCCGTACCCCCGTCTACGTCCGTTCGTATAAGCTGGAGATGATGGTGGTGCCCACTTATCAGGTGACCACTATTTCGTTTGCCTTCCTTGTCATATAAAAAAAACGGTTTCAGTAACAGCTTCTGTATATACGACATCACTACATAGTATAAAATAAAGTCGCTTTCTCTGTCCCTGTGTCCCTATGTCCCTATGTCCCTATGTATGCTTATATCTTCAAAACCACACAACGGATTTTGATGCGGTTTTTTTGAATAGATAGAGTGATTCAAGAGGAAGGTTTATATGTATTATATATGCATAATATACCGTGCGAAGCCGGGGTGGGTCGCTAGTATATAATAACAGCGAACAACAACACGAGCTGCCGGCTAACATTTCACGTTAATTATTAATTTACAAGATCGGGGCGAGTTTCCTGATTCCAGCACGCTCGCTGTACTTTATTCTCCTACACTGCAGGCTTTGCAATATAAATGGAGTAGGTATGTTTGTGGTTTCCGAGATTACTCTACATACAAATAAACTTGCAAACATAGTTTGCCTACAACTTTAATACAATACAATACAATACAATACAATAACTCTTTATTGAACACCACATATAACAACCAAAACAGAAAAAAGGTATACAGAATATTACAAGGTAACAATAGGCGGCCTTATCGCTACAGAGCGATCTCTTCCAGGCAACCATAATGGACTGGAGAACAGAACAGATCTGAGCAGGTGGTGCAATTTAGAATATATATTAATATACTAAGTATTGAAATACATTTAATATAGATTAGATTAGATTCATTTATTTCTATTTGTAAATTACATTATATTTTTATGTCAAAACATAAGAAAATCACAAAAAGATCGTCAATTGTAAACAAAATAAAAAAAATAAGGTAGGTACAATAAAATAATTCATACAAAAACTAGAAATTAGAAATCCAATATGCAGGGTGGGGTGACTTCAAATTGGTAATACAAAATTAATGTTTTACTCACATTATCCCCTCTATTCAATGCTGCAGGTGTCTCTCACAGTGTAATGTTAGCGACCGAAACGATCGAAACTTTTGCGAAGACACACAACGCTGATGATCTAGTTTTCAAGTCTGCGTTTTTTGTTTCTTTTCTATAAAATTGTGTGTTTGCTCTTATATTTGTGTCTTGCAAAAAAGAATAAACGTCTTCTTTATTTCTTTCTTTCTCTACTAAGTCTTGTATTTCTCAAGTACTACATATTACTAAGATTAAAAAGAAACGTGGTGTACACAAAGTGTTTTAAATCAAAACTTTCCTCTTAGTTATCATCTGGCGCCGAATTTACGAAGTAACGTATTTTGATTACCTAGTGATGCGCTCTTGTCAAAGAAAAAAAAATGGGATGACAGTTTGCTATGCAACGTAGGGTGACCCCGCATCGAACTATAATTATTTCTAGTGATTGACAACTAAGTCGCATTCAAGTGTATACATTCAGATCGCTATGTTACTCGCTAATCTTGCCGTTAAGTAGCAGTGCTTGCGTTATTGTGTGGTGATATTACTGGACCATGAATGAAAATACTCTATCCTATCTCTTTAGGCTGTCAACGCATCTGACATCTGGCGTCTACAAGAAAGAAGCGAAAAAAACTTTGTATCCGTTTACACCCATACAATTTTATTGGAATTCTAAGCTTCAGCCACCAATGTAAATCAGACTTTACGTTTCTACTTGTCATTCGCTTCCAAAAAGAAATTATCTAGCCATCCATAAATTACGTACACTTTGGAGGGAAGAGGTGGTTAACGAAGTGTGACACTGTGTGACAAGGGTTAGAGAAGGTCATATAATCGTGACGTCAGATGTCAATATTGAATATAGATCTAGAATGTTTTATGATGTACTTTACAAAGCTTAAGAGCTGCTATTTTTCATATTTATGGTCAGCTCTAGGTATAACATAAAAAAATATGCATCGTCACACTTGTTCCACAAAAGTGATCCTGTGACAAGGACTAGGGTGAGGAGATCATAGAAACATGATGAAATCCGTATGACGATATTTTGGTGCGGAAGGCTATAATGAACAAAAGCTAACCGCGGAAGCCATTTATAATAAACAACATAATAATTATTTCCAGACCATTAGATATTCATCTCTCTAACGAGTTGTTGTTTTAACAAACCTCAAGTCACCAGAGAACAAATTAATGTTAAATATACACAGCTATGAAACTGGCACTTTATACGTTTAGTTTGATGGAAATGCTTAAGGTTGCTATTTGATTAAAGCTCGTACAAAGGAAGCCGAGGTAAAGTCAATGATGATTCTAAAATCACTTTAAATCCAGAATTTAGATTCAAGTAATTGGAACTACTGTTTGAAGAGTTCACGGAAATTTATGTAACTGATCTATTATTATTATTATTATTATAGCCTTTTTTATTCCGAATTCGCTACAATTTCAGTAAGTATGTTGTTGTTGTTTCCTTTTTTTTATTATTATTATTATTATTAAATCGTCGCATAATCGTATGTAACTGATCTACTTACCTCTAAATGAGTATGTACAGTTTATTATTATTATTTATTAACGAAATTTTTTATTTTTTTATTTTAGATAGGCCAGACAAACGAACTAGTGGGTCACCTGATGGTAAATGATCACCACTGTCCATAGACACCCGCAGCGCTTTACGCGATGCCAGTGCGTTGTCGGCCCTAAACAGCATAATAATGTATATTGTAGTTTTACTTTGAACCATTTCTTATGATTCTGATATCAATCATGTAGGTATCTATCCGATCATTGTATCTGCATGACTTACATCTGAAGACAATGTATTAAGACGGATATTTTCTCAAATCCACACGGAGATTCCAAATTATTTGATAAGCTAGAAGTCAAACACAATATTCTTCGTACTCTTTTGAACGATTCATCATTCCACTGCCCTAAATAACCCAAACTGGCTTAATATTCATTATTCATGATTATGCTCCAAAGATTGGCATTAATTCATCGATTTACATAGATATGAGGATTTCAGGAGCATGCACAGAAAGGTGACTAGCGATTTTTATATCCCTAAGTGCTTCCAGGAATTGCTTAAGTAGGGATGATTTTTTCATCGAGTAATATTTCATATTAAAGCAAATGGAAATCGTCCATCAGGACGATGACCTTTCCTCAGGCTGAATCAAAAGATACTAACCTAATACTAGGACTTTTCCAAGATTTTTTATAGTCCTCTTGTGATTACGCGTTCTCAAACAAGGATGACCAACGATTTGGTTTTGATTTTGAGACGAATAAAGGCCTTGTAATTAGAGACACTAGACTTTCGGAAAAATCAATACAATACAAATCGACACACCCTAAGGAAAAGTGTGTATCTACAAAAACCAAATTTTACAGGAGAGCGTTTTAAAGTTTCTATAAATTTAAAATCGCAATTGCGTGGTAACTATATATACCAGAGGATTGAAATTTTGCATGGAGTACAATATTGTGACAATACGTATTCGTGATTTTTTATGTATTATTAAACACGGTAGTTTCTTAATAATTACAGTTATTCACTTTATACGTGATAATATTTCGTCAACTCTGACGTGCAAGTAGCAGATACATACTTTGTTCTACGTATATTTAACTTTGACGAAACAGTTTCTGCCAGATACACATATATATGTAGTTCCAAATTTTACACTAGATTAATCAAGTGACAGATATTGTACAGCCTTTCCCAAGATAAGGACTGGTAGTGGTTGATACAAATTTATCTTTATTAACTGCCTTATTCAGTAATCTGTATATGGCAGATGCACACTTGTTCATAGTGACTTACTTTTAAAATAAAAGTATGATTGGTATTTACACATACTTTTTATTACACCCGCTCAATGGGTTCCCGCGTAATATTGAATAAGAGGCAAATATTAAGTTTTGCTCTGGAGTTTTTTTAGCAATGAATGTAGATAGTTAGTTCTACGTTTGTGAAAAAATATGTTCGGACCACTTTTTTCTTGTTTTTCTTAATGTAAATGATAAAGTCGATACCGTAGACTACGAAAATGCAATAGTCGCATAACTAAGTATCAGGCAGATACACACTTTTTCTTAGGGTGTGTCGAAATATTCTTTATTGAACACAACAAATCACTGCAATAGCATTACAGACAAATCAAAAATAAGAAAATCATCGATAGAACAGTTGAAAAGTAGACAGATCAGGTATAAGTTCAATAATCGAATCTAATTCATAAGTAAGAATAGGTATTCTATAGTGAAATATAAAGAGTTAAACATCGTTTGTTAGTTTCAATATAGGGATTATCTTCGAAACTATTGAACCTATTTAAAAAATAATATAATTATTGATTCGAGATAGCATATATCCGTAGGACATCGACGAAGTTGCGGATAACATCTAGTAATTTTATTATCAAAGTTATTAATAGAAACCCAATTTCTACTAATAGATTGTACTTGTCTGAAACATCTCTTTATTCCATGAGTTAATAATTTGAACAGATAACAAGAATAAGACAAAAGGTATAATGCTTCTACCTATAAGTTTGTGATCCATTGAATTTCCAAGTTTGACATTTAGGCTGGAAACTAAATTTAATCTGAAAGTCCTTGATTACTTCAATTTCCGTTTATTCCTTCAAGTTCCTCAATCCATTGAAACTCTGAAATAATGGCAGTCAATAGGTGCCTACTTACAGTCATAGTAAAACACCTTTTGACAACAATTTTGTTTGTCCTACCAAGACACTCAACTACGAATGGAGTGGGTGCGGATCAGAATATATAAAGTTTGAAATGTATAATGGGTTAAAATACATAATGGTTCAAAATATATACTGCTATTTTCTGTGTAACTATAAGTATATGAGAGAGAGAGAGAGAGAGAGAGAAACATTTATTTACACACATTCGATACACGTTGATATATAATAGGAAGAAACACAAAACACTTAGCAATAGTACCACTACTTACTACTTAGTAATAGTACTTAGTAGTAGTATTAGTAGTAGTAGTAGTAGTAGTGATATGTAGATTTCTTTAGGTTAGGTTAGGTTTAGTTTATGACAATTCGGTTAATTTGCAATTTTCTGGGAAAATTGCGTTATATATTTTGAACCATTATATATTTTAACCCATTATACATTTTAAACTTTATGTATTTTAATACGTACCCGAATGGAGTGATAAAGTTTCCTTTAAGTTTCGTCTTGCTGTAGTTGACAGTTGTTTAATAAATATAACTCGGTGTAAAATAATGCGAATGTATAATTTACACCATGATATTCACATCCAGACATGTAATAATTAAGTTCAAGTGGATTTATTCATGAACAATACAATAAAAATGGAATGTTTTTAGAATGTTTTTTTGTTTTTTTTTTTTTGTTAATAGAATGTTTTCCACAATGCTGCCAGTGTCTTTGGAACTATGCCACGGGGGCCCCTTCTTTTATAATTATTTTATTTTAAGATTAGTTTTAGTTTAGTTTTTAATTTAATAGTTTAATTTGTATTAATTTCATTTATGTAATAATTACTTATCAGTTTCATTATATTGTCAAAGTTGAGTTTGACTAGATCCGAGAACGTAATAAAATTGACACAATCGGTTTTGACATTCCTTATACTTCGCTGAACTTAGGTTATCAGGTTTTAATCATTGTTGACAATACATTTATTGATAATATGTTTTAAGTATACGTCGACATGGCAACGAAGTGGTTACTGATTTTGAACCAAAATTACGTCGTAATAAAAATTCAACACTCAAATCGTCTTTGTGCAAAATGTCATTACATTCATTGAACTGTTAACGCATGTACCTTTTAAGTAATCAACAAATAAACTTAGTAACTCTGAAATTTAGAATATCAGTAAAAAGTACGATACCATTGATTTTGGCAACCCAATTCTTCCTACATCATCAATTTCCCCTGTCAGCCTCATGGGGTAGGTTCTAAGTTCCGCCGACAACGCATCAATCTACTCCAGGAAACAACTGTCGTTACGAGTTGCGGGAACACCCTGTGACTGGTCGCTAACTACTTTCTATTGGTTTCAAGTTCTATTGTTTCTTTGATGAGGGTTCCACCAATCAGCGCGTTTGTGTGCAAACAATCAGAAAGTATAACTCGTTTATTAGAAACGTGAAAGCGAAATTTTCAATGAAAATAGCGTGAAAAGAAAATATGTATTTATAAAGCTTTTAGTGCGGCAAAGTGGGTTTTGTAACCCTGTTATTAAAAGTAGGTCATTTCATTATTGACTTTTACAAGCTCAGTTAATACTTTTAAGCCTTTTATAATGGCGCACTGAAATAGTCGGCTGTAAGGTAAAAATAGCTACAGTCAGCTAAAATAGACACTGCAACGAACCAACATAGTCATTATTTCAGGGATCGTAAAATGCGAGCAAAGATAATTGAAGTATTGGGGTTGTTACTAATACATACTCTTATATACATGGAGGAATGTGTTTATTTATCACAATAGTATTAAATTGCCCTTATCAGTGTCCATACTTCATCTATGATGTTCTTCATGATGTTAAACTAAACTTCAATTTCAATGGATTTTGCTCGCATAACCGATTTTTGAATCGTCAGATATAACTTATTCGATGAATAACCCTACGGGTATCTGTCAGATAATTGCATATAGGTGAAAAACTTAAGTAAATAACCTGTTGTATGTTGTAATGTATGTACTGATATGGGACTTAAGTCATTTTTCTAATTTAGAACGTCAATTTGTCTATTCGCACACATTACTCACACATACGAGTACAACAGGTCATTTACTCACCTATACCAGAGGGTTGAAAAATCGGAACTGATAAATGATAAATGTTTCGAAACAATTGAATTGAATTTAAAATTATTTCGTAGATAGGTAATTACATACATATATCACGTCTTTATCCCTTACGAGGTAGACAGAGCCTAAGGTAACAAAATCTTAAGGCCACGTTTAGCATGATTAAGAGCGTATAGATGGAAAGGGAAATCAAAATAGTGATGGATTGCTAGCCGCATCGCCTATAGCACGATTCCTAAGACTTTCGCCCATTCCCTCGATGGGCTATTACCATCTGCGCGGGAAGAGAAGCAACTGGTAATTTCTATGTTTTTTCTTTACTTCCAGACCAGCATGGAAGAAATCAAATAGATACATACATACACATACATACATATCACGTCTTTATCCCTTGCGGGGTAGACAGAGCCTAAGGTAACAAATTCTTAAGGCCACGTTTAGCATGATTAAGAGCGTATAGATGGAAAGGGAAATCAAAATAGTGATGGATTGCTAGCCGCATCACCTATAACACAGACTAAGACTTTCGCCCATTCAATTACCTACTACGCTATTACCATCTGCGCGGGAAGAGAAGCAACTGGTAATTTCTATGTTTTTTCTTTACTTCCAGACCAGCACGGAAGAAATCAAATAGATAGCAATATCAAATACCTTGATTGATTAAAAACACTGTATTCAAACTGCATTTGACGAAATAATAAAGATCATGTCTAAGGGTGCGGCTCCACTGAGGCGGAGACGAGCGGAGCGGAGAGGAGACGTGTGGGGATCGACCAATCATATTACATGAAATCCATATCGCGTCTCCGCTCTGTAATATGATTGGTCGATCCCCACACGTCTCCTCTCCGCTCCGCTCGTCTCCGCCTCAGTGGAGCCGCACCCTAATGGGACCGTTTTATTTGTTCGCACTGAATGTAATACCTGTAAAGTGTCGTATTCTACTATGTAAATCTAAGTGATCATGTTCAATAAAGATGTAGATTCTTTGTTGTTGGATAGTGTCGCGAATTTTGTGTTATTCAGTGAGAATAAAATAAAATTGAGGCCAAGTCGTCGACCCTTTAATGGACATCAAATGCTATGACAAACAACAGAGTAATGTTTTATTCAGAACGGGTTTTGCGTCGCATTTTCAACAAAAAGATCTATATAAAAGTAATTTTGAAAGATGTTTTTTACAGAACTAAGGGGTTTGAAGCTGAGCAAAGTGGAAACAAAGCACTCAAATCATAAATGCGATGTTGACAGTTTGAAGGATTTGCATAATGTCGGATAAGCGAAGTTATCACGAAACGCTATCGAAGGTAAGCCTAATTAAATTCCCGAACATTGATGTTACCGAGATAAACTATTGGCACATGGATGATCATTTATTGAAAATCGCATCGTCGGCTATCTCTTCGGTTGGGTTAGATTGATTAAATGTTTTTCAGGGTGTTGAATCATGACAAACAATTATTATTAGAAACTATAAGAAATAATCACTACGCGCCTGTTAAATAATGTTTAGAAATTGTGAAATACTTACCTAAACATAGGGAGTAGAAGTAGGCTTTTAATAAATAGTTAAGTATGATGGGTTGGTGGGACAAACAAGTGTTTGACAAGAAGATTATACGTGTCCAGCTGGGAGATATTGCAATTAATCAAAGGCGGCTGGTTGTTTGGAAAAGTACTAAGGTTATTAATCCCCTCTTTGAGCGAATATTCATTAATTTTGTAAGTTCTAAAGAGAAAAAAATCCTATGGATGAAGAAAAGTACATTTTATTAGTGTGGGTAGGTACTAGCTTACCGACTGAGTTTCTATTAAAATCATAGCTAAAATATTGCTTCAATGTTTCTTCTCCTTTGATTTTACTCATATATTTTTTTCAGCGATAAGTTTTTACTCAATTCAGTGACTTTCGACTTCATAATTATCATAGGTTCTCTTCAAAGTGTTAGCTGAATTAAACTTTTTACTGATGAAGTTTTAAACCATACCTTACGTTGGTACACAAACCTTGGAGCCCCTCCTTTGCCAGTGCAAACTGAACGTAGTCCGTTAAATCAATAAACGAAGTAACAACCCAAGTAGTCATTCCACTTTTTATTGAACTAACCCATTCAGACACACCTGTAGCAACAATATCAGCTCCAATTCCCACACATTGGCAGGAAACAAACACTGTTGAAAGATATAATTGAGATACTTGCAGTTCTGCAATAAAACTATAGCTCGTTGATGGGACTATTTTGAGGGATCACTGACTGTGACGAACGTTTGGCCAGCAGCCAGGAATTCCTAGGTGATGTTTGTTGTTCAGACAGTTCCCTTCATCTCTGAACGCTGTGTAAGCAGACGCTTAAATGCAACCGTCAAATAATACCGCGAATGCAGTCATTGGGAAATAGGTTGATGGATCCGAACCGAGTTCTGACAGCAGGTTCGTATGAATAAGTAATATTTGAAAGCTGTTGCTGAAATGTGATTGTGGCTTGATGTTTAAGTAATAATTACATTAAAAAGAATTTGTGAAATGTGTGCTTGATGCTGATTTAAAGTAACAGAAGGATTTATTTTTCGCGAGTTATAATATTATCGCTTATTAATATTATTGCTGTGTACGATGATGATATTTTCTTTGATTCGATAGCCACATTTAAAAGTAAAATATCTAAGTAAACTAAAATATAACCGAGTTTTTATAATATGTTATATATTTTCCCTTTTTATTTTTCTGTACAAAGATCATTGTGTGCTGAACTATTGTGGACAATTGTTATTGTGTTGTAAACACAATACGTTTTTCTCTGTATGATTTGTTTTGCTATGTTGTTGTTGTTGTTGTTGTTGTTTACAATATGTAATTGTACCGAATAAATAAATGAAATAAATAAATAAATATTGAATTTGTTTACTTGCTAATAATCATATCTGATGCTCTCTTGCCAAGTTTCTTGCAGCGCATTCATTTTGGCAATGATGTTGATGGTCTTACTGAGAGCACTGGTAGAATATAAAGAGACACGTAACAAAGCATTTTGCGGCCTACTTACATAAATAGGTTTGATTTTGATTTTGGCAGTGTATCTCACGAGTAAATTATTGTTTCTCAGATAGCTTTCATTGCGTTTAAGTCTCATAAACTGGCCTGTCAAAAGTAATGTGGATGTAGCATGACGAACTTTGCCAAAACGCATCACCGAGCGAGCTTTGAAAATAGGAAAGAGAAAGATAACAGTGTTAAATTCAACTTTATATCCATCTGGTCCATTTATGTCCGTCGAACGCACCATCACATAAAAACTGTTGAGTGGATTTAATTAATTTTGGGACAATGAAACCAGGCGGGTTAAAAGACATTTTTATTTCCCTGAATAAAATTGCCGGATTGTTATGTTTTCATACCATAAATGCCCTGAAAATGTTGGGGGAGGATTATAATAAAATGTGCTGGATTGTCTTTTCATAAACTAACAGTTTGCATATGAGTACGTTGTAGCTTACTTTGGAATCTACATAATTATTATTAGTATCAAAATTCTAATTGATTGTTACGCTTTCACACGTAAACTACTCAATCAATCGTATTAAAATTTGGTATGGAGACACTTTGAGACCCTGAGAAAGACGTAAACTAGTTTTTAACCCAGAAAATTGTATAGTTCCCGCGGGTGACTGATTAATGAATTCTCCGCAGACGAAGTTGCGGGCAACAGCTAGTTACCTATAAAACGGGTCATCGAATTTGGTGTGTAAAACCCTTGAAGACACTCCGGCAGCCAATCGTGGTGGTACATGTCGCTTGAATAGGGGAGACATACGACTTAGCGTGTAGAATCTTTGAAGTAACTTACGCAGAATCGTAAACGTGTTGCTCTCGTGTTAGCTATTTTTATAGATACGATACAAGTATACAATTGTCATTGAATACATTGCATGTCCCAGTACCAGGTGGTATTGTGGAGAACAAAAGCATTTAGAAAACCTTAGGACAAAATTTATAGCTATCATAGTGCACTTGTGAGTGTGAAGTGGATGTGGCACTCAATTAGAGGATTAGTGACGATTCAGTGCAAAGCTTAAGCGAATTTGCCAATCATGAATGCTAGAATTTGATCCGATTCATTGATGAATTTCATCGTCTTTCATTATGTTTAGGCAGACAGTTAAATCTGTTTAAAAGGTGTTTTGTTCTCAAGACTATTAGATTCCTTTATATGTAGATCCCGACACCCGATGTCGCTGTCCTAACTTAAATATCATCTAATCGTTTTAGAATAAGACGGATCCGTTTCCCGTGAGTGTCGTAAAAGACTTTGGTTGGTATCACATCTATCAGCATCAAATCGCATTTTGCCAGCATTAAAATGTCGCAGTTTGAAAAGCAAAGTTAGTTAAGCAAAGTCAAACTTTCTTAGGACAGAGTATATAACCAAGTATTACCTTCATCATCATTCAGCCATAGGACGTCCATTGTTGGACATAGGCCTCCCCCATAGACCTCCGGTTGCCTCGGTTGGAAGCGGTATCCACCGTGAACCCACGACTTTAACCAGGTCATCCGTCCACCTCAGTAGTATTACCTACTTTACCGTACTGAAATTACGTACATACATAACGTCATTATCCCTTACGGGTTAGACAGAGCCTCAGGTAATAAGACCTAAAGGCCACGTTTAGCATGATTGTGGGCGTGTGGATGCTGGCCTGGGAGCAAAGAAAAAACATAGAATGTACCAGTTGCTTCTCTTCCCGCAGATGGTAAAAGTCCAACGAGGGAATGAGCGCAAATCTTAGGAATCATGTTATAGGCGATGTAGCTAACAACCCATCACTATTTTTATTCCCCTTTCCATCTATACTGAAATTACTACTGTATAATATTTTTTTGTAGTTTCAGTTCTAGTTTAAAAATCTACACCGGTCAGTTGAAACCGTGAACATATATCTAGTGATATTATCTGTGTCATTGTAAATTCAAACCCTTAAAACCATACCGACAACCTGTGTTTTAAATCCGTCGTCAACAATGATGATGTTGACGATGATGATGATGATCGTCAACAATATTAAATCAATAAGATAGATTAATACCGTACAATTATAAAGGCCAACAAATCTGCAAGACGGTTTTTATTCACCTTCTTTTCTTGCAATTGGCACTTCAAAAGCCTATATTTCTTTGAATAATAACTAAAAGCAGTTCATAAATAAGCAAGCAAGACTAAAGACAGCTTTTTTCCTTTGCACATGTGTAATCTCGAAGCCAGTGTATCATCGGGGGTTTTCCGCCGCGTTTAATATTGTGGGAAAGGATTATTTATGAAACCATTTTATTTTAGCATCGTTGTTCGAGAATGCGTAGGTATTTGCTTGAAGATATTTACTGTAAATATCGAGACATAGGAATGCAATAATTTAAAACCAATGTAAGATTTTAAACAGATGTTCCATAACAAAAGAAAGGTGAAAAAGGAAATTGAATGGGCAAAATGAAATAGAAAAATAATTTATTTTTATGGAACTACAGTAGGGTTTCTATGAAACGCAGTACTTTTGTTTGTTAATGATGATTTCTGGGCTATATTTGAAAATAAGTAAGTACTTTGCATAATTATGTCATCGCGATTTGGGTTTTATCCAAAACTAACACAACGTTATCGTATTTTCGGTCCATACTTATCTGTTGAGATAATTGGAACGACATAATACCCGTGGAAAGGCCTTTGCATTAAATTTGGTTCAGCATCTGGTCACTCTTTACTTTCCGTACAAAACTTAGTTTTAAATAAAGTTTAAATCTGATAGTATTTTATGTAACAGTTGTATAAGGGGGGTCAAAAAAGGCGAGTGGTGTGGGTTGCGATGTGACCGTAGCGAACATCGTAAGAATGGACGCTACGAGCTTTTTTTTGACTAAATTATACAACGCTGCATACAATACTTTTTCTATGACTTGTTTAAAATTATCATTATTATCAGCTGAACGTGATTTGTGTATGTATGTATAACATCACTGATGCTGTACCATCGATAAAGCCGAAGTCAGCTTAAGTAACTATAGTTTCTAATTAAAGCTAGTGGAGAAATACTTATGTTGTTTGTAATACCAGTGATTTAAAAAAAGTACAGATACTTGGCGATAAATTTTTAACAGAGAACCTTTGAAATGTAATATGTCAAAATCATCGACTATAATTAATGCTTTTAAGAAGTATTAATATTGCTAATGCTAAATCTCTGCTGAAAATAGATGCTTTATACTCCGGACTTCGAAATTCGTAGCATGGCTTTCCGCTCACACATAAAATGTTTGATAGAAGCATGAGTAGGACAGAATAATACGAACTTCAGATTTCGAATTTAGGAGTAAACCCCGTGCTTCTGGCAGATTTACGGCAATTACTTGCGTTGCATTCAACCAAATCTTTTGCTTCGCAAAGTTCCGTCGCATTTCCCCCCAACAAACGAA
Source organism: Pandemis cinnamomeana (assembly GCA_932294345.1). Lineage (NCBI taxonomy): Eukaryota > Metazoa > Arthropoda > Insecta > Lepidoptera > Tortricidae > Pandemis > Pandemis cinnamomeana. Next base: position 5,585,086 of record OW028717.1, read on the forward strand.
TGTATCATTAAATGCTCTTTTAAGTGTCGTTACCGGCTTCGACAAGTATAAACATGAATCAAACAAGTACACACAAACACTAAAAGTATATGGAGCAAAAGTAACTACTGCGTACGGGAAAACAGGGACCATTGCCATGAAACCTGTTCGTGATTCCAATTTTCTATCGTATGACCAGTTTATGGGAAGATAAAATCTGTCCGTACTAGATTACACAGTGAATTGAATTTGTCGGTTCATTAAATTTTACGAGGTCGTTTTATGCTCAATTATGAGCTTTTTGTATTTAGGTACAATGTCTCGCTTGATGTAAATTAAGAAAAATACGGTTGGTACTTAAGTAACGCTTTCAACGCGTTATTGTTTGTTTTTTTACGCTAATTCATCGTATCCTAAATAAATAGAAGGAATTGCTGAAATTTACGCTTTGACTTCACCTAACTTTTTTTGCTGTTCGTTATTCTCACAATAATGTTTGTGTGAAACTCAATTTAAAAAAAGACAAACAACTTAACGAGGCAAAGCCACGGACGTTACAGTTTATGCTATCTAAATCATAATATCGAGGTCACAACGTACTTAGGTGGCTAAATACTTTAATAATTACAGGCAACCATTTTATTTCTGCATGAGCCGGTTTTCAATGAAAATGTTTAGTATCTGTAATAAAAGACTTATTAGCGGGGTTCAAAAACGTTCAAACCATGTCTATATCATACTTAATTATACGCTCAACCATACACAAGGTCGGACACGATTCAGCATCACATTTTCCAACTGATTGCAGCGCTCTAATCGACAGAAATTTTGGGCGGCAAATTCTCATTTAGCAACGGAAATCGGTGGGTATCCAATTCGTTGCCTTTAGGAACTGTTCCATTTCCGAGCTGTAGGTAGCTGTGAAAATCGGAAAATCCATGATTAGGATATGGATTGTGGATGAAGCATGTGATACCTATAGGTTGTTGCTGTTAGAGGTCGGGTAAATGCCTAGCCGTGTTAACCTTAATATAAGTAATGGTGGTTTAATAAAGAAGTCGTCGACGTAAATATAAGATTTGCATCAACTATGCTCAGTTCAGGTTCTTCCATGCTGGTCTGGGAGCAAAGAAAAAACATTGAATGTACCAGTTGCTTCTCTACCCGCGCAGATAGTAAAAGCCCATCGAGGGAATGGGCGAAAATAATAGGAATCATGTTATAGGCGATGAGGCTAGCAACCCATCACTATTTTGGTTCCATTTTCCACTTATACGCCCACAATCTCGCTAAATGTGACCTGTAGGTACCTGTTACCATAGGCTCTGTCTACGCCGTAAGGGATAAAGACGTGATTTGTGCATGTGCATGTTCAGTTAAATTAGTCATTCAGTAACTGAACTCCTGAGTAATGTAACCCACATAGCATACCTACACATAGGTCTCCATACGTCTAGCGGATCTCACTGGCTGTCATGCTATGATTGCGTTATGGGTATGGCAATCTATGGGTGGCCCCAAGGGTAGGTTGCATCGAGATTGTCGCTCCATATTGCGTTATGGAGCTGATTGGAATGTAATTAGAAATTGATATAGACGTGGGAAGACTGATTAAATAATATAAAATTTGATGACACAGTGAAAAAAACTGTTGTTCTCAGACTCTACCGTACTATATGTGGGGCTGGTTCATTCGCATTGTTAACAATAAATTTTAGAACCCCCACGCATTAACCTGGTAATCACGTAAATAAACAATTTTATGGCAAAAATGCCTTAGGTTATTTAGGAAAAGAAATACTCTTCAAGGGAATGGGCGAAAATCCTAGGAATCATGTTTTAGGCGATGAGGCTAGCAACCGATCACTATGTTGATTCCATTTTCCACCTATACGCCCACAATCTTGCTCAATGTGGCCTGTAGGTACCTGTTACCTTATGCTCTGTCTACCCCGTAAGGGTTGGAGACGTGATAGATGTATGTATGTATGTATGTATACTCTTCAAACTGCTGGATCGATTTAAAACCAAACATGGCTAAGAACCACCTCAAGGAAATTTGCTTTCGAATGAATCTTCCATGCTGGTCTGGGAGCAAAGAAAAAACATAGAATGTACCAGTTGCTTCTCGTACCGCGCAGGTGGTAAAAGCCCATCGAGAGAATGGGCATAGGAATAATGTTATAGGCGATGCGGCGCCACGTTTAGCATGATATTGGGCGTAAAGGTGGTAAGGGTAGTCAAAAAAAAAATACATGAGTTATGGTAAAAAAGGAGCAAACAAAACCTCGTTACAGCAAAAAAAACATGCGTTATTTCTTTGTTTAAAAGGAAGGAATGTGTTCTTTCTTTCTTTCTTTTCTATAATTTAGTTCACAGTACAAATTTCTTTTGTAGCACGTCTCTGGAAACCCTTAAAACCCCGTGTTCCTTGGCAGGGAGCAACAGTTGGTTGCAAATACAAGGCAAATCGGATCAGGCTGCGACCTCAATATCCACTGGTTGCATAATTAATTTAGTCGCAGGTTGGGGCGAACAAACACATCTAAATTGGTTACCGATATCTACATATGTCAGTTTGGGTTTCAAAGTGTAATTTGGTTTACACATTGCTTGGATAATGACCGCGAATGACGCGGTAAGCTGATGACATCGTGATTACGTCTGTCATGCAATACCTAAACAAATTACATTATAGCTCTGAAACAAATGAAGAGATTTGTATGCGTTTTTTTACAGTTTAAAGGCTGTTTCTTTGCGGTGTTTTTTTATTATTGAAATATAACATTATTATGATACAATACATACAACGTACGGCGGTTTTTATAACTTTGAAACGGAAGTGAAATAACATATGAACGAACTGACGGCTAATCTAACCAGTGTTGCTAACACGAAATAATAAAAAGAAAAAACAACTCACTTCCATGCTGGTCTGGGAGCAAAGAAAAAACATAGAATGTACCAGTTGCTTCTCTTCTCGCGCAGATGGTAAAAACCCATGAAGGGAATGGGCGAAAATCATAGGAATTCTGTTATAGGCGATGCGGCTAGCAACCCATCACTATTTTGATTCCACTTTCCATCTATACGCTCACAGTGTCTTGCTAAACGTGGCCCATAGGTCTTATTACCTTAGGCTGTGTCTACCCCGTAAGGGATAAAGACGTGATTTGTGTATGTGTATGTAAAAAAACAATAATTTTGCATTGCGTTACATTACAGCATGTATATAAGTATTGTACACATACATACATACCGTCACGCCTCTTTCCCACAGGGGTAGGCAGAGACTACTTTGTTCCACTTGCTACGATCCTGACATACTTCTTTCGCTTCATCCACAGTCATCAATCTCTTCATACATGCACGTCGGTTTCGGGTACTCTTGACCTGACCTTTATCCAAAACGTCTCCTATTTGGTCTCGAAACGTCCTTCTAGGCCTTCCCCTCCCAACGTTACCATTCACACTCCCCATATAGATCTGTTTAATAAGTAAGTATGTGTGATAAGTAAGTATTGTAAGTTATGTAAAATTCAATTATAGTTGACATTTCCCGTGGGCTTATATCATGAATATCATGATGTAATGTTTATGTTTGCATAGTTTTATATGCTAGTCGTAAAATTATTAAACAAGCAGAGGTTACGGTCCAATTTGCAAGTACTTGCAAATATATTCAAGTCTTTGTTTAAGGCAGTTATTAACAACTGAGGTGTACTCAAAACACTGTTTAGCACTTAACGTTGCACACTTATTAATATTTCTGTGTGTTATAATGGCAGGTGATCTCTGCGATTTTCGACACGTATGTACACACAGCAAAATAATGCGGTTAGCACAGCCACGCACACGTCTATGCGTGTTGAGTATCGACATGAACGTTAAGTAGAATCTATGACATGTGAATGTGTGAGTGAGTTCGATCATAAAATCTACCCCCTAAGTACAGATTTTTTAGCAACAAGATGAATGAGCAATGTCGCTGTAAATTACCTGTTTATTGAATAAACAAGAACTAACTATAAAATAACAATGAAGAAAGTTACAACTATTTAAGTTAGTTTATAATAAATTAAGTAAAAAATAATTACAAATTAAATGAAAATAATCCCCCCCGGTATCGTGTCACACTCAAAGGCTGAAAATGCAATATCTCCGGTTTCAGTTACTTCTACAAAAATAATGTAAAAGTATTTTTTTTATTTAGACTGTCCTAAAAATATTTTACCTAATCTTACATTGGATATTGTCATCCCCAGTGTAAGCGAGAGAACCGAATCGAAGCTTCCTTCGACCTTGAATCTTCAAATTTATGCAATCCCACGCATTGAACTATTATTACTAGCGAAGAGTAGTTACCATCTCACTGATGCGACGATGTTATATTATTATTTCTCAACAAGTCTGAGATTCCAATTCCAAAGCAATATTCCTCACAACCAGCATGGCCATTGAAATAACATCCAAAAATGTCATTTTATTATTACTTTTCTCAAACATGCTCGGAAATGTATGCGTTAATGTCCCGATATGAGGACATGAAGTTTCTCATTTATGGCTCCCTACATTACTTCTTGGCTTAGGCCACAAAAGTTAGTATGAAAATCCATTTTTGTCCGCTGCTCTAATTTTTTAAATTTCTATACTAAAATTAAATTGGCAAAGGAAAAAATTATATACAGCCAACCACCACCACAATCTGTACCTAAGCATAACTGCGACATAAAAAAAAAAATCTATGGTACTATATTTATGTGCGGTTAAACATGGTGCTCAAATAGCTGGATCAAATTAGTACATTTAAAAAATAAAAAAGGTGGCAAATCGAAAATCTTTTTTTCTGCTTATGCGTATTTCGTAGTGATTGTTATTATAATTTAACAGAAATAAAAATGACTTCAAGTGATGAAAGTGACGGGGAACTTATGAACTGTACTCCGCCGCATTTAAAAGAGGAGGCAAATTTAGCTATGCAAAATATGCTACCGGAAAAAAGTAAAGAGATTTACTTGATTGTCTAGTAGTTATTTTAATTTTAATATTTCCTCACATTGTTTGAGAAAAGCACTATACAAGCTTTGGCCGGAACAGGGATTGCAGGACTCGTTCTATCTGGCCTCGTCTTCGACTCGGCCACCTACCCCAAACTCGTCCAGCAATCCCTTACTTCACGGCCTCTGCAGTAATGTACTATTTTTATATTCCGTTTTCTTCGGATACGAACCCGGTTCACTATAGCACAAGTCAAATCTTCGACCTGTCTTTGACCGCTAGGCCACCGAGGTATGCAAGTTACATGGTGAATTTATGAATTATGTTCAATCTGCGACTACTGTATTGCAATTTGTGTAAATAGCTGTTTTATGTGCTTTGAAATAAGGTTGAAATTATAATTTATTTTTTTCCGTAACTATTTAATTTTATGGTGGTTGCAGTCTGTTGTATGTTTAATTTTACTCTTATATAATATGTTAAAAACGCAAACGCATTGTGTTTTCTTTTAATATAATTATTAATAGGTATGACTCTTTTTACTGGAGTTTAAAAGTTGCTAGCTGATGGCTATTTTGGTCGTTATCGTCTTAAACAATATAAAGTGTTTTCTACCCTCAAATTTCTAATAATATGATTTTGTGAACAAACAACTGTCACCGCTGGCAGCCATTATTAGCTGCGGGATGAACCGTGTGTTATACTTACGAACTGTTTAATTTTGCCTTTCGAATACCTTGTGATTTGCAAAACATGGATTTTCATTTATCTTTGTTGAAAAGAGCAAAACAATATAACTATTTATATAAGGAATCGCTAGGCGTTTTTTGATATGGGTAAGTAGACAAACGGTGTTAAAAACAATGACTTATTATTTTATCGGTAATGTTTTAAACAACTTTCTTTGACGAAAAAGGTTTTTATTTAAACTTCATTTATTTTGCAGCGGAAGACTGTGCCATTATGGATTCACCCTTACGCAGACTTCGGACACGATAAAAATATTCGTTCTGGGCCTAAACCTGAAGCCTCATCTCCTGCCATTTGATTTGGACATTATGTAGTTGCCGCACCCACTAGTGACCCATTTCACAGCAACAAGACACAATGCTACGTTGCAACCTGTGCGAAACCATCTGCATGCTGCAGGATTGCATTGCCGTAGACCAGCAAAAAACATGCTTTAACGGACCAGCATAGAAGAAACCTTTGCTCGTGAATATCTTGACTTTGATTATTACATCAACCAAAGTCAAATGTAGTGATTTTTAGTGATGAAGACGAAATATATTAACTTAATTAAATATATAAACACAGTAATGTTTTACAGTGCAGAACGAGTGGCAGTGTTACTTTAGGCTATGGGGTTGGATGTCATCGATGGGCCCTGGTGTCCAAATCCAAACCAAATCGAGATAGGTAGCTTAGTCGCTTCAAAGTGGAGATTATAACCCAGTGTGAAATGATGTTATTGTTAATGGCTGTCATTTAACATGTCTATTCATTTCACCACTGACTTACACGTCCGCAAATAAAACGTTTCGTTCATCTTTATCAGACTTAAACCTAATAAACCAGAATTTAAGATATTAATTATGTGTCATCTTAAAAATAGCCCTATTATGGTTGTGTATTCAATTTGCAAGATAATTATTATGTTAGTGACATAAGACTTTTTAGTAAACATAAAATCATACTGGCCTCTAAAGTGTGTGTTATTTTATGAATATTATTCTATAAGGAAAAGTGTGCAGTTTTATTTAGCTAATTTAATTACTTTTGGTAATAATAATAATAACACAAATAGAGGCTAATACAATAAAAATTAAAAGTTGCAATAAACAATTTGAACCAATAATTGCATTTTATTGTTTTATTCTTTTACGTCCTTTTTTGCTTGTTTTGGGTAAACATGAGTTTATTTTGAGATTAGTAATTTAAAATTGAAAACAAAAAAGACACACTTGTGCAGGATTCGAACCCGGTTCTTCAGGTTTCATAACTCTAGGTCAATACACCTGAGCCACCACGCTTATAAAACTGGTGGCAAAATTATGCTTCCATTGAACAAAATACCAGCAGGTTTGAATAACTATGCGTGAAGGTAGTCAGAAAACACAATTAGCACAGATAGGGCATTTTGTTGTGTGCGTAATAAGGCAGCGGATAAGTGCGGATGTGTGTATAGAATGACACACGTGGATAACTAGGGTGCTCACCGATTCGCTTTGCTGTGTGTACCTAGTTTAGTTTATTATTTGTTCAATATAAAAAAAATTAAATACATACATACATACATACAAATCACGTCTTTATCCCTTACGGGGTAGACTAGACAGAGCCTACAGGCCACGTTTAGCAAGATTGCGGGCGTATAGATGGAAAGAGGAATCAAAATAGTGATGGGTTGCTAGCCACATCGCCTATAACATAATTCCTAAGAATTACGCCCATTCCCTCGATGGGCTTTTACCATCTGCGCGGGACGAGAAGCAACTGGTACATTCTATGTTAAACCTAAATAAATAAATAAAAAATAAATTAGTTCGCATAAAATGTCAAGCAAAGATAATTTATTTTGAAGTCGTCACTACTAAGTCACAAAAAAGCGGGGGAGGGCGGGAATTCCCAAACCTGCATTGCACAGGTGCCGCGAAGAGGTAACCCCGGGGTGCCAGTCGGGTTACCTCCACGTGTGGTCAAGAGCTGCGGTTCCTTTTTGGATCCGTCCAGGGGGAAGAGCAGTGCTTGATCCGGTGCACCCTGGGCTTCGGCTAATGATTTCCTGGCAGTTTCTGAGGGATATCATTGACCGTTGGCTAAGAGCCCGACAGGGGGGGGAGGGGGGTCTTTGACCATTACCGTACAACGTTGCCGACATTTTGTCACAAGATTTTAATCATATTTTTGTTACTTTGACATTGGCGAAGTTGTCGTCGCTATAACGACTTGAAACGCCACAAATAAGAAGAAGAAGAAGAAGAAGAAGAAGAAGAGGTAACCCCATCCCGGGGTGGTCCTGGAGCGTCGCGGCGACACCGAGTGCTCCCGTAACGCCTCACATACGACCGAATAGGGAATCCGTGTGGTTTTTAGTGGGTCCTGCCGTCGCGGGAGAACCCCTGGTAACCCCGTACCGGGCGTGCGTAAAGCGCATTTTCCACACCATAATAAAAGGTAACACCCTTAACGTAACACTAATCGATCGATCATCGATCGATGCCAAAGGCTTGTAGTTATTATACGCAGTCAACTCAATAAAAGCTTGTAAACGGTAATGTAGGGGTGCGAGTCGGGTTACCTCCGCGTGTGATCAAGAGCTGCGGTTCGTTTTTGGATCCGTCCGAGGGGAAGTGCAGTGCTTGTTCCGGTGCACCCTGGGCACCGGTTAATGATTTCCTGGCGGTCTCCGAGGGATATCGTTATCCGTTGGCTAAGAGCCCGACAGGGGGGGGGGGAGGGGGGTCTTTGACCATTACCGTACAACGTTGCCGACATTTTTTTCACAAGATTTTTGAATTATATTTTTACCACACTGACATTGGCCCAAGCCTTACGGCCGCCATTATGGAGAGAAGAAAAAGAAGAACGGCAATGTATTGATTTACTTGTCACGTAGTTCTTATCGACGGTTCTCGCGTTATCAATTAACTACGGTGATTTACATAAAGTGTATCTGTGATCCGGGGTCAGGTAAGTTTGAGTTGCTATGCAGTGTAAATACAGCACTCAGATTTCTGAATAAGTGTACACAGTAGTCAAGACAGTATTTTTTTTGGGATGAAAACATTCACTAATATGGGTACGATTAAATTTAACATTAGTTGACGTCTTGAGTTGAAGTTTTACCCCCTTATTCATAAACGCTCTGTAGGCTTCTGCTAACTTAACAATCGTTTGTCCTTATCTGTCACTTTGACATTTACCTTTCACAGATAAGGACAAACGATTGCTAAGTTAGCAGAAGCCTATAGAGCGTTAATGAATAAGGCGGTTATAGTTTTATAAATAACAACGTTGCTTTTTCTTCATTATCTTGGTAAGTGAAAATACAAGGAAATATTGCCCTATATGGCTTTGACTGTATCGCATCCAGATCCCAATACGAGTGTCCTCATACGTATATTTCAATTTCATGTTAGTGTATTCCTTTTCCTTTCTATGTGTGTGTCAAGTGCTAGAAAGTTCTAAAAGTTCTCCATCTCTTATAGCCATCTTTCAGTGGAGCATCGTGTATATTGTTCACGCCACTTCGCTACCGGGTTGATCGTTTTGTGGTGGCATTCGAAAAGTTTTCTATGACTTTCAAACGAATTTATTTTTCCAGTGTAGTGTTTCAATATGTAAAACCATATTAGTTGTGGCCTGATCGTTTGCAAGAGAGATTTATTTTAAACGTCGTAGACAGTACATGGTTTTAATGTTTATTTGGGCACAAACGGTATAATTTTACTTAAATCTAACAAAGTTATATCTAACATTAACCAATAAATGCGCCACCGTTATTTAATATATAAATTTATATGGATCGGTGTTTTCAAGATTTACCGAAAAATATTCTACATAATCTCAATTTCAATGACTTTAAATTGTATTCTTTTGAATTTAATATTTCATAATATTTGTGGCATTAAAATCGCAATAATTTAATAAACTCAACATATCGAATTGAGAAATTTCCGCCTTTTTCAATTCGGGTAAAATGAATATGCTTACTCTCGCAAAGACTTTGAGCACTTATATATATAAAGACAAGCAATTTAGATAACAAAGACATATCATTATTTCCAAAACAATATCCGTATATCATTACGAAATAATTTATCTCAGTAGATACTCGTGTTACCGCATCCCTATGGCGACGCAGGCGGGAGGTGAAGCGGGGAGCGGGACGCTTCGCGGCGTGGACGGCGACGCGACTTAATACTCACGATCTGACAGCGCACGATGCGCACATTGCATTATAAATGTAAAAAAGTTGATTTTAAGCGAGACTAATTACCTATTAAACTGATTCTTATGTATTGAAGTATTTCTTATTGTTGCCCTAACAATAAGATGATGGTGACCCCCGAAATGATAACGAATTCTGGATAAATGTGGAATTATAACCAAAGGATTTACAACGCTTGTGCTTCTTAAAAGGGATTGAAGGAAATACATAGAAGAGGACGAAACGAAAGCAAAAAATACAGCACGGACAGCAAGCATCAATAATCAAGGAAGTACCTTTCCCATTCATTCCTTCCATTTCATATCCACTTCAACTTGTGTCTATAGTGTCGGTTCAAAGCTAGCTCCAGCCTCCATTTTGGTTTGCACGGAATTTACATCATTTATTTTAATTTAGCACGTGTGCCATGAATAAGCTTTGTGATCCTAACAACTAAATATTGGTGATAAATTGAACATAATTGAAATCCAAATAATTCCGATAATGCCTAGTTAAGAGCAAATATTACTACTTATTACTAACTTGACTTCTTATTATGTATTACCTTATTTACTATTCACCTATTACTAACTTTCTGTGACTATCATGCTCGAGCATAATTCGCATTTACATTTATACATTAAGCTTTAACTTCCTTGCCGAATATTACAGGATTCATGGAATAAAGATACTAAGAAGTAAGTCTGGTGAGAACAAAAGTCGACTGAGAACAACTTGTTAGCAAGAGCAAAAATAGAATACTCAAGGAATTTATAACAAATTTTAATTGGAATAAGTCCATAACTGCACTGCATATATGTTAGTATGGTATCAGGTTGATGGTTTGGTGGCTTGTATTCTGAACAAATTAAGAGGTAAGATATTAATTGCATGGTTAAAGTATTTAATGGATGTTAAGTCTTGTGTTCATACGTACCTAATGGTTTATTGTTTGCACTGACAAAATGGAAGGCCTAAAAGATTTAATTAAGAGTAGAGGAAATATAAGAGCACGTTTAACAAAATATAATACATATTTGTCAATATTACAAAAGTGTGAAATTGAGAAAGTAGGTAAGCAAGAGATAAATGAACTGACTTTGAGGTTAGAGAAATTAAAAAATCTGTTCACCTCTTTTGACGAATTACAATCCAAAATAGAGCTGCTTCATGATGAGGGGAGTTTACAAATCGATGAAAGAGAAACAACTGAAGGTCAGTTCTTTACCTCAATTGCCCAAACTCAGCAATTATTACAAGCCTGTCAAGAATACAATAATAAAATGGAGGAACTCTCAAAGTCTAAGCAAAGCTCATTTGAATGTAGTAATATAAAACTGCCCACTATTAAGCTTAATCTCTTTGATGGCAGTCCAAATAAATGGCTTGAGTTTAGAGACACATTTCAATCTCTTGTTCATCACAATGAGTCGATAGATGAAATCAGCAAGTTTCATTACTTAAAGTCATGCCTTGAAGGTTCAGCTAGTGCTGTGATAAATTCCATAAATGTATCTTCTGATAACTATACCATTGCTTGGGACTCGCTCTGTGAACGGTTTGATAATAAGCGATTACTAGTTAATCATCATCTGCAATGCTTATTTGCAATTGAACCTTTATCACGAGAAAGCGAGAAAGGGTTACGTAACCTTATGGACACAATAACGAAAAACTTGCGTTCGCTGAATCTTCTTGGAGAACCAACTCATTACTGGGATACACTGATAATTTTCATGGTGTCTTCTAAATTAGATATTTCTACTGCAAGGAAATGGGAAGAATATAAAGGTAAATTTAAAGCTTCGCCTAAGTTAGAGGAGTTTTTCACTTTTCTTCGAAATCAATCAGATGTGTTAGAGGCATTGAGTTCAAAGAAATCCTTGCCTGACATAAATGATAAACGTGTAAATGTGAGTAAATCAAAAGCATTTATGGTATCCTCTTCTGATGTTCCGATACAGTATCCATGCTTTTCCTGCAAACAAGATCATAGATTGTATGATTGCCCACAATTCAAAACATTGTCTGTGGATGAACGCATATCCAACGTATCGCAATGGAATCTGTGCAGTAATTGCTTGCGTACTGGTCATAGATCCTTTCACTGTCGCCTTGGTGGCTGCAGAATCTGTTACAAAAAACATAATACATTATTACACAGACAACAACAACAACCACAACATGTACAACAAGTAGAGGAAAGTCAGGCAAGACCTCAAAACTTTAATGTGTCTCTAGCACAACATTTACCTGCTACCGCTAATAGCGTGTCAACATCAACGTTGAGCTTACCTACAATGTCCCCAATGTTACCTACGACACCTTACTACTTACCTTCTACGTCAGATACAAATCTGGTGCATAATAATACGGTGCCGTTTCAGACGACTTCCTTTCAAGGTCATGCAGCTATCGAAACGTCTGTTGTTGCCTCAGGCCAGGTTCTTCTGTCTACAGCGTTAGTCAGGGTGACAAACAACGACCATACGTTCATCTTGAGAGCCTTACTCGATAGCGGCAGTCAATCATCGTTTGTTACCCAGGCTGCGCAGCAGAAAATAGGTTGCAATACATCTTCCAACGAAATAAAATGTGTGTCAGGCCTAAACAATGCATCGTTTCAAATTAATAAACATTGTGAGCTAAATTTGACTTCTCTACACAATTCAACGTTTGCAAGGAAAGTAAAATGCTTTGTGGTTCCAACCATCACTGGTAGGTTACCAAACATGAAAATACAAACTAAGTTTCATATCCCAAGCTACATTGAGTTAGCAGACCCTGGTTTCAACAATCCAGCTGAAATCGACCTGTTATTAGGGGCTGATATATTTTGGGACATAATTGGATCAAGACAAGAAAGATTAGGCCAAAACCGACCTATTTTGCGCGAATCACAGCTAGGCTGGCTAGTGGCAGGTCCTACCGGGGAGAGCTTAGACGCGTTCCCGACTGTACATTGTAACTTTAGCCAAGATATTCGAAACCAATTATCCAAGTTCTGGGAGCTCGAAGAGTTGCCCACGCCTAAATTTGTCAATTCTGAAGACCAAATATGTGAAGATATTTTTTGCAAAACTACTTATCGTGACAAGGAGGGCAGATTTTGCGTTCAAATGCCTCTTCGAGAACCAACAGAAACTCTAGGCGATTCCTTCCATATGGCAAAATCATGTATGTTTAGTAATTTGAAACGGTTAAATAAAAAACCTGCAATAAAACAATCTTACTGCGATTTCATAAATGAATATAAGGCCATGGGCCACCTCACTGAAATCCCAAAACCAGCTTTCGGGTGTTATTTACCACATCACCCCGTACTACGCGAACAAAGTGAAACTACTAAATTACGTGTGGTGTTTAATGCGTCCGCGAAAACGAGCTCTGGAAAAAGTCTAAATGATATTCAATACGTTGGGCCGTCTATACAGGATGATTTAATGTCGATTCTTTTAAGATTCCGTCAGTATCAATATGCTTTGTCTGCTGATGTCGAAAAAATGTACAGACAAATCTTAATCGATCCAAAACAAAGACATTTACAATTAATTCTTTGGCAAGCTGCAGAAGCTCAGCCGATAAAGGTTCTGCAGTTGAATACTGTGACATATGGTACAGCTTCCGCGCCCTTTCTAAGCACGCGGTGTCTATTGCGACTATCAGAGGAGTGTTCAGACCCAAAAATTGCATCAATAATCAAACATGACTTTTATATGGATGATCTGCTTTGTGGGGCTGACTCCAAAGAAGATCTTCGTTACATTTGTGAGGGTGTTACACAAACCCTTAATTCGGCTTCGTTTCCACTTCGTAAATATCGTACGAATGCTCCTTCTATTTTCGATACCAGTCTGAGTTCCAATCAATCAAAGGCATTTGACGCTAGCTCAAATGTTTTAGGCTTAAAATGGCTACCGTCGTCAGACTTCCTTCAATTCTCTGTGCAGATAGGAGACGTATTGCCTGCCACGAAACGCAGTATTCTATCAGACTCTGCAAAAATATTTGATCCTCTCGGTTTGTTGAGTGCATGTACTATAATTCCAAAAATTCTGTTACAGAGGTTGTGGTCATCGAAACTTGACTGGGACCATCCTATTCCCCATGATTTAGAAAGGAAATGGCTAGATTTCATTGAGAATTTACATCATCTGGAGACCATTGAAATTCCAAGATGCATATTGAATAAAGATGTAGTATCTATTGAACTTCATTCATTCTCTGACGCATCTCAAGACGCTTATGCAGCTTGCATCTATTTAAGATCAATCGACGGAAGTGGTGAAGTTTTGACGCGTCTTTTATGTGCTAAGACCAAGGTAGCGCCGTTAAAACCCACTACTATCCCAAGACTTGAGCTGTTAGGTGCGTTATTATCTACCCGCTTAACTGTGAAGGTAACGAAATCTCTTCGTTGCAAGATAGACAGATTCGTTCATTGGACCGATTCTACTATCGTGTTGGGTTGGCTTGAAACTGAACCACGAAATTTAAAAACATTCGTGTCGAATAGAATAGGAGAGATTTTAGAATCGACGGCTCTCGAATCCTGGAAACATATTCCTGGTAATTTAAACCCTGCTGACTTAGCATCAAGAGGTGTAGAACCGCATCAATTACGTGATGCTTCTCTGTGGTGGCAAGGTCCCTCCTTCCTGAAACACGATTCTTCATACTGGCCTGAGGTAAAACAATCTCATTCAGAGTTACCTGAAGTCAAGTCTTCTGTAGTAAATGATCTTAGGACAGTTGAATTAAGGCAGTTAAATACTAATCCTACACTAACACTTACCGACTTAAATCCGACATCCTTGATCAAAACCACGGCCGCTGGTGACACTGAAAGGGAAATAACATTTAATGGTAAAGTAACACTAGTAGAATTTGAAAGATATTCTCAATATATTAATATTCAGCGCATTTATGCTTATGTTTTAAGGTTTCTTCACAACACTAGAAATCCTAACAGGAAATATACTGGTCAACTAACATGTGACGAACTCGAATCATCTCAAATTCTATTAATAAGGCAAGCTCAGCAAGAAAGCTTTGCGGACGATCTTAAACAGCTACATAAAGGGAAAAACTTACTTTCAAAATCCAATATCCTGTCGCTCACTCCGTTTGTAGATGAAAATGGTTTATTGCGCGTGGGTGGTCGTTTACAACAGTCATCGGAAAAATATACGAAAAAACATCCATTACTCTTAGATTCTAAACACTATTTGACGAAGCTTCTTTTTGTTCATGAACATAGACGTCTGTTGCACTGTGGCCCTCAACTATTATTGAGCTCTATCAGAGACCGAATTTGGCCGATCAAGAGCAGAATACTAGCAAGGAGCACAGTCAACAATTGCAAAATATGTAGACTAATGAAAGCTAAAACACTGCAGCCAATTATGGGAAACTTACCAGCTTTGAGAGTTACTCCGAATCTTCCATTTGAAATCACTGCAACTGATTTTGCCGGGCCGTTCTACATCACCGATCGTAAAGGGCGCGGTTGCAAGATCACAAAAGCCTACCTTTGCCTTTTTGTTTGTCTCTCTACCAAGGCTTTACATCTAGAAGTTGCAAGTGACCTTTCAACTGATGTCTTCATCTTATGTTTGCGACGATTTATATCACGCAGAGGAAAACCATCTATAATTTATTGTGATAATGGTTCTAATTTTGTTGGTGCAAGCAATGAAATCGGTAAGATGTTAGAGCAATGCAAAGACAGTGTTCAGGGTACTGCAACCAACGAAGGCATCAGATTTTTGTTTTCTCCAGCTTACTCGCCTAATTTTAACGGCCTGGCCGAGGCCGGCATAAAATCTGCGAAATTTCATATCATTCGTATTTTAGGCAACACTCACATGACTTTTGAAGAGTTATCGACACTATTTTCCCAAGTTGAAGCTATCCTAAACTCCAGACCCATTACTCCTCTCTCATCCGATCCCAATGACCTAGATCCCCTTACCCCAGGGCACTTCCTTGTTGGCAGATCACTGACGTCGCTCCCATCACCGACACTGCTGGATGTGAAGCTGAATCGACTGACACGGTATAAGGTCCTGGAGAAATTCCGCCAACAATTTTGGAATCGCTGGAGCAAGGAATATCTAATGGAGCTTCAACAACGCACCAAATGGCGAGTCAATCAAGCTGAACTGATGGTTGGAGATATGGTCGTTATTAAGGATCACTCGGTTCCTCCATTGAAATGGCGTATGGGCCGCATATCTGAAGTTTACCCCGGCTCAGATGGCATAACCAGAGTGGCTGATGTCAAGACGCATAAGGGTGTCATTCGTCGGGCGCTGAGCAATCTTTGCCCATTGCTTCCTGATCAAACTCTCGAAATCCAGGATGTTCGAGGGGGGGGAGATTGTTACCGCATCCCTATGGCGACGCAGGCGGGAGGTGAAGCGGGGAGCGGGACGCTTCGCGGCGTGGACGGCGACGCGACTTAATACTCACGATCTGACAGCGCACGATGCGCACATTGCATTATAAATGTAAAAAAGTTGATTTTAAGCGAGACTAATTACCTATTAAACTGATTCTTATGTATTGAAGTATTTCTTATTGTTGCCCTAACACTCGTATATTAACAGCAACAGGTATTGTTATAAAACTGGATACCTTACAAAATGCGAAATACCGGAACATCCAAAGAAATTTCTTAATAACGAATTCAATTTCGTCCGTGAAAAGGAATGAATTTTGCACACGCAACAGTTGTTCATTGTAAAATGTTTCCAAGGAATTCTTATGAACGCACTTGGTTTTAAGTGATTATTGACGTAGACGTTTTTGTTGGCATTAATGAAAATACATGTGATGGTTTTCGGTGTTGTGTTAAAAATACGTTTGAAGTTACGACTCGCCGATTTATTAATTCAAATGGACAAAACAAACCAGGCAAACTAGAGATGTTTAATATAGAATAGAAAGTTATTAGTATAGCCAGGTTACAAAGAATAATACTCGTACCATCCTAAAATGCAATATCAAATTTATACGGCTAAAAATCAGAGACTATTTCCACTACAATTCAAGATTGGCTTATTGTATTTTGTCTGATTAATGAGCTACCATTGAAAATGGTAAAGCACTTGGTCGATGCAGTTGCATAATTATAGACTTATAGCATTAAAAGCAATAATAATAATGTTAATTTGTTGATAGTTTTGTGTCATCGTCTTATAATATTTAGCAGACACGGTGTCTGAACAAAATCTAAACAAAAACATCCCAAAATATCGTGTGAATGATCACAATAAAAGCTAGAATGATTAATGGTTCCAAATTAGGATTTATCATAAGCGTTTATGGCGGACATGATTACATTAAAGTATAGATTATTACACAGGATGGGAGTGCCGTAAGGAGCAAGTGACGTCACGCACGAGTGGTGGGTCCACACTACCGTCAGTTTTATAGCTGATAGTATGTGTATGGGAATGTAGCTCAGATTGAACTGTAAGCTAATTATGTTCCAGCACTATTTAAATGAAAAGATTATGGTAACATTTTTCTTGTACTGTATTTTGGATACTTCCATGCTGACCTGGGAGCTAAGAAAAAACATGTACCAGTTGCTTCTCTTCCCACGCAGATGGTAAACGAAGGAATGGGCGAAAATTATAGAAATCACGTTATAGGCGATGCGGCTAGCAACCCTTCACTATTTTGATTCCATTTTTTGCCATCTATGCGCCCACAATCTTGCTAATATTGGCCTAGATTTTGCCACCTTAGGCTCTGTCTACACCGTAAGGGATAAAGACGTGATTTGTGTATGTATGTGTATATTTTGGATTTTTCTAATTAAAATTATACAAGGTCTGCTCTGAGCGGGAGCCATCTTAGATCTGATCCGTTGTTCTTTGTTTGTTTTATTTTTTTATTTTTAATAAGCTTTTCTTAAGTCTTTACAGTATGACCATATTGCCAATGACATCCACCTGGAGCTAGGAAAAGAGGTCGTCCAAAAACAACATGGCAGCGCTCCGTTGAAAAACGTGGCACATAACTTCCGAAATACTCAAGAGTTGTGAGCACTGGTTCGAAGCTACGCCCTTTTTCTTATAAAGCCATTCATCAAAATACTAGGTTAGGTATCATGGCTGCTAGCTGTCACTTGTAGTGAGTGAAACCTGCTTACATATCTTCAAGAGAGTAAGAAAATTCTAGCTCATAAATGTTTCTTTTGAACGTGCGATAAACACGTGTTGAATTTGAATACCAACGACAAAGCGTTTATTCAAGCAGTATTTTTCTCAGCGTTTTTATTACTCTAAGCTCTTATGCTTGAAGAAAATGATTGAACAGGTTTCTATCTAGTTTATAGACACTGATAGCGAGAAAAAAGGGTTAAAATATCGTGAAAAATGTTAAGTAAATGTAAAGGCATACAGTTGACTGGTTACTTAATATTTACGTTCCAAAAAGATGGTGAAGAGAAATTTCATTCTGAAAAAAAAAAACATTTTAAGTACAATTTTATTAAGGCACCAAAATTTGGTACCAAGCTACATTTAATGTTGCTTGGCCCGCCAGAGCTTAACAAGGTATAGTAAAAGAGGTAGTAATTGAATTAGATTTTTTCAAAAATTAGGTTCAGTTTTCTTGAAGTTAGAATTAAAATATGTATTTAACCTTTTATCCAAGAAGGTATTCAGTAGGTAGCTTATAAGACAAAAGAACAATATGTGGACTTCTCCCTCGAAATCAAACTGGACGTTGAACATACATAGTTCATTGGATCAAGTTTTTTTAATTCAAAAACGACGATATCTATTGCATTGTAATCGGATACCTACATACATAAATCACGTCTTTATCCCTCACGGGATAAATAATAATAATAAACTTTGTTTCCATAGCAAATACATGAGTTGAAATTGCCCCTAGTAGTTTTCACTAGCTAATTCAAAACGCACGTGCATCAGAGGCATTGACAAGATTCTCTCGTATCAAACAAATACATCATTATAATTGCGATAAATTGAGCACAATATGCACCGCTAAATGGCTGTTGACATTATTTAGTTCCTTGCTTATTGGTCCAAAGTTTAAAGTCCTAGACGTCGTTTGCTGTTACCTATTGGCTTTTCCAGCCAAAACAAACGTCGTTCCTCTTGTCTAAGTTTATCGAACTGGAGCCTGTCACAGACTGAATGGATGTAATGAAAGCCCCTACCAAGAAATGTAGAACGTCACTGACGATGATGATTATGATAAGCGTTGTTCATGGTTGCAAGAGAACCACGGGTAACTACCGCAAGATAGTTCAAAAGTGACTGAATCTTGCTCGAACGAAGCGCGTTGACGTCAATCACAAGCTTGTAAAAAATGCCGTTTTTATCCAAGCCCCAACAAACAAAAGATCGCGACGACAGTAGCTTCTAAGCTTTTCGATTTTTGTTACTCGGCAGAATCCAGCAATCGGTGATTTCATTCGCTGTCTCATGTGCTATCTGAATTTTATATGGCTATGGTTTTGCGGAACACTGAAAATACGTTCACAGAACGTGTACACGGAACCGGACTACGCGACGTGGACAGTACCTAATGTTATTAACCACAGATCCTTAAGTTAATTTATAAACAGAATTACGCCGCTATTAAAACTAGTTTTGAATGAACGCATAAAAATTACAAACGCAAACATCTTTAGCTACTTCGTAGTTTATTAGCAACAAGAACTATTATTAGTCCAATTGATTTATAGTTTCAGATCTCGGCTATCTTCTTGAGGCGCGTGAGACCGATAGAGCGCTGCCGAACCAAAATAGCGTTTATGAAATGTTGTAAAATTTATGTATTTTCTATCACTAGCTCTTGCTCGCGACTCCGTATGCGTAAAATTCGCTTATCGCTATCCTGCGAGAACTAAACAATCGCCCGGGATAAAAACTATCCTATGTTCCCCGGGACTGAAGATATCTCTGTACCAAATTTCATCAAAATCAGTTCAGTGGTGAAAGCGCAACATACAGAGTTTACTTTCACATTTATAATATTAGGGATAGGGGTTTAAATCTGCCGCCTAGCAGCCGTGCTTGCGTTGCTGTGTTCCGGCGTGGAGAGTTGGACAGCCGGTGAAATTAGTTACACGTGCGGTGTCTCAATGAGGCCTAAGATGAGACAGTCTCATCTTAGGCCTCTAGGTTGGAAAAACATCTGCAACCGTCTGACGTTGTGAGTGTCGAACCCGTGATTACTTACCATTCAGGTAACCCACTTCTTCGTATGCCAGAACATCTCATTAAAAAGGTAGTTTGGTAGGTACTAGATTCATCGTTATAGATGATGAATTCGGATTCTTCCACGTATAACCTTAGCTACGTAACTACAGCGCGCTAATTTTCGGAGGAAAATGCCGTTCAATTTAGTATAAAATTAGAGATAATTTTAATTGAGAATTTCCTAACAAACCCGTTGTAACTGAATACTTTCGCGTCCATTAAATATTTGATTACGTTAACGAGGTGTTATTAATTATGGAGGAGCTAAAATAATTGATGGCGATTTTGGAATTTTTCGCTGTCGACCTAAAACCCTGTGCGTAAAACTAAGGAAGCACTCTTGAATTAATAATGGATTGTATGTAGGTATATTGGGGTATAAATAAAACTAATACTAGCTTAGCGTGAATTGCACCACTTTAACAATAACACTAAATTATAACCGACTTTATGCATGTATTTCATAGGTTTTCCGTAAAATATACGTCAAAATTATCGGTTATAACTTATTGTCTAATTACTTGCCAAGTGGCGGTTTCGTCTAACAGAAGTAAAAATGTGAACTGAGCGAATCTGAGCAATCCTAATACAGACACCCGAATAGAATGTAGATATTGTTAACGGAAATGTGCCTATGAAATGATTATTAAAAGCTAGCTGTTGCCCGCGACTCCGTCTGCGGAGAATTGCCTTATCGCTATCCCGCGGGAACTATGCTGTTTTCCGGGGTAGGAAGAAGCTTATGTTTTAATCTAGGATAGTTATTTCCGTTCCAAATTTGATCCGAATCCGTAGAGTCCTTTCAGCGGGAAGAAGGAATAAACATGCACACTCACACACTCACTTTTATCAAATTTACAACATATTTTACTTTGAATCAACTTTCGTAGTTTTAGTGATCCTTACTATTGTTTAGTGTTTAACTAGCGACCCGCCCCGGCTTCGCACGGTATATCATGCATGTATTATACATTATAAACCTTCCTCTTGAATCACTCTATCTATTAAAAAAAACCGCATTAAAATCCGTTGTGTAGTTTTGAAGGTATAAGCATACATACGGATTTGGGGACAGAAAAAGCGACTTTGTTTTATACTATGTAGTGAAGTGATAGTGATAGTGATAGTGATGAAGTGATAGTGATGATGAAGTGATGGTTTGTATATTAATAAATAACTTTGTTTCTTATATCCTCACTCACAAACTTTCACATTTATAATACTAGTAGGATTGATAGGTGAAATGTATTTTTAAGTGAAATGTATGCACTTTCAGAAGTTTTCTTTTTCGAAGCGCTGGTGCTGTTGGCCTCAGATGGCTTCAGAATCTTACCAGAGAAAAAAGAGCATCTAGATGGACTGCTAAGCAACAATACAATACAATACAAATACTCTTTATTGAACACCGCAAATCAGTACAAAACAATACAGAATCAAAGAACAAAGTAGACAATAGGCGCTCTTAGGGGCTCTCAGGCTTAATAGCGATCTCTACCTGACAACCAATAAGATAAATAAGTTGGAGACAGTTTAAGTAGGTAGTAGCAACTAGTAACGTGTGTTTGGCTTAACGAAAGGGTTTTTTAGCTACTATCGTTTTGGAACACCCATACATTATGTCTGAATGACAAAATATACATCTCGAGACTGAACGTTATGAGAATAAGGTGCGTAGTGAAAATAGAAGTGTGCAAGTCTAAATGCGCATAATATATTTTCTTAGTTTCCTTTTAAAATACCTGTGTTTCGTGCAGAAGATGCTTCCGCGAATTAAATCAAAATTTAAACCAGTCATCGCCGATTTTCAGCTGTCAAAACAACTAATTTGTTTGCAAATGTATTTGTTATGCCATGAAATACAAAGGGATATCACTAAGATGCAAATGAGATGGTTATTATCGACTCATAAGGCAACAATTCGAATAAGGATGTAGAATTTGGCGATCGTGACCGCGCTATTACACGTCCGATGTAGGTACATTGTTATTTGTTGAGTTTCCATTCAAGAACGGATGAGCTAACGAGCGTGTGAGTCATGTTTGTACATGATGAGATATTTGATAATGTCTAAATAGTTTTCAATATTGTTGCTGTATAGATACCTACTCCGATGTAGTTTACAATACAATACAATACAATAACTCTTTATTGAACACCACATATAACAACCAAAACAGAAAAAAGGTATACAGAATATTACAAGGTAACAATAGGCGGCCTTACCGCTACAGAGCGATCTCTTCCAGGAAACCATAATGGACTGGAGAACAGAACAGATCTGAGCAGGTGGTGCAATTTAGAATATATATTAATATACTAAGTACTATACATAACATATTATACATGAAACACACAACACATACCTAAAAAAGCCAGCTACAAGATTCATGCACAAGATGACAGATAGTGCTCCTTCAACATATGTTTAAATATGGGTAAGGATTTAGTAGTTTAGTCGGGCGAATACGTATTTTTAGCAATATTTATCCCCATTTAAAGCTGTTAAATCTGATTGGTTGTCACATGACATTGATGTTTGAAGCCGTGCAAATGACATTACACCTTACGATGGGAAAGAAATTCCTTGGTATGCTTACCTACTAGCGACATGAAAAATATTTGAAGAAGATAATTTCAAACATGCAAAGTTTTTAGACACCGGATACCAAAACAATGTACCTAGATGATTATGACATTTACTAGTCAACCGCGGTAGACTAGTGGTTTGATCTATGGCCTAGCTAGAGGATGGATCTAGAGGACCGTGGTGCTTCAAGCCGGGTTCGCACTCCGTTTGTCGGAATTTTTATGTATGTTTGTAAACTCTTTATTGCACATAAAAATTTAAAAAATACAGAAAATACAGAGAAAAAGTACACAGGCGAACTTATCCCTAAGAAGGGATCTCTTCAAGCTAACCTGCGAACCTGGAATTTATGGGTAACCACACAATTGCGAAGCAGTTACACGGTGTATGTGAAGTTCCTAATCAGCACTGGGCCTGGACGAGAACAGCATAATCTCTCTCATAATATTTCATTCCGAAAGGAAGCCTGAGCCCAGCAGTGGGGCGTACGTGGGCTAAAGCTGATGAGATCAATTTTTAATTAGAATCCGAGCAAAATTGATAACGGTAAACCTTCCTAAAAGTCAAATGCGGAACTCAACCAAGCAAGACAGACACGCGATTTACTCACTGAAATGAACTTCTAATTGTGGAAAGGACTCCGTTCTAACTAAAATAAGCGTCTAAATTTAAATTTTATAAAGCGTAACTGTTGAGTTGAAGTTATAGTGAAATTGTTTTTGTTAATTTCGTTCTAAACGCACGGTTGGCTGGGATTGGTCAATATTGGTTTAGCGTTAGGAGTCGAGCCTGAATAATTGAAGGCTTCGCTACGGGGTTTTTGTAGCTGTGCTTGCTTAGGCTGCGGTACGAGTGAGGAAACAGTACAACTGATTAAATCACCGTTACTTGCTCACATCCTAGTATTATATAATAATATTCCTCTATTGTCACAAAACACAATAAGCACACAACTATTCAAAATTTTATTGGGGTAAATTCGGAATTGGGGAAATTTCGAAAAACGTGGATATCCACTAAACGGGAAACAATTCCATAATCTGGCAACACTTATAGAAGCCAAAGACATTGGGAGCTTCTGGGGAAGCGTTGCTAGATTATGTAATTGTTCCCTGTTTAGGCGATATCCACGAGTTTCGAAATTCCCCCTATTTCGAATTTACCCCAATGCACTATACAGTAATAATTTTGAAAAAAAATATCACAATTAAAAAAAATAGCACGACACAACAAGGACAAGGACACAAGTTAGGGCTACTACGTAATTCGAAATTCAAACTTCATAATCATACCGTCCCTCACAAAAAGTTATAAATGTTATCACAATTTTTTCTTTTCTCCTATGTGACTGTCAGTGTATACAGAACGGGACGAAACGAATTTCGAATTTATAACTTCAGAGTATTCCTGTGGCTAGGCTTAGGCTCAGCATGCGCTGCCAGCTTAGAAAAAAAAAACTAGCAGCGTCAGCCAGCATTATAATGTAAATGCGAAAGTTTGTGAGCGTGCCTGTGTATGTATTTATGTGTGCGTGCTTGTTATACTATCACGCTGAAACGGATAGATGGATTGTTCGAAAATGGGGCTCAGTTTGTAACCTGATTTGAAATTTTGAAATACATACGAGTATGTATCATACGCAAGGAAGACAATCTACTAAGTTAAGTGAATAGAAAAGAAAGTGTTGTCAGAAAAAGGCTTGCGTTTTTTTTCGCGGTAACCGTGAACAGCTACTGATCTGAAAATACAATGTTATTACAAAGTATAGTGCTGAAAAAACGAACTAACAACCAATTAACACAAACTTCACAAGACAAGTTCAATAACCCCACAACATCTTAACCAAAAATGAAAACAGAAAAGCATTATCGTGTTCAAACCGAATAAGATGAAAGCCTTGGGCGGAGTAATCCTGTAAAAGTTCCCCACAAACGACGAACTGCAGAAAACACTGTAACAGGCTTAAAACGGGACAAAACACAAAAATAACAAACGACTTAAGCTGGCCGCTTGCCCACACAAACTATTACACGCAGAATGCCAGTATTGTTGTTGAGAGTTAGCTCTTTTCCAAAACGATGTAAGGCATAAAAGTTACTCGATTAATGTATGTATGTATCTAGTAATGTTATTTTTTTTAATAAATTTTTATTCTTCTGATTTCTCTCATTAATTCTGTTATAGGCGATGCGACTAGCAAGTTAGCATCCCATCACTGTTTTGATTCCCCTTTCCACCTATATGTCCACAATCATATTAAACGTGGCCTTTATTACCAGGCTCTGTCTATCCCGTAAGGGATAAAGACGTGATTTATGTATGTATCCGAGCGAACGGGTCAAACTTATGATTGCTTGCCATTCAACTTCACAGAAGAGGTTGAACAGATGATCGCACCCCAAGCAGTGCACTCCAACAGAAAGCTACGCACGTACGGTCAAGTGCAAAAATAAGTATCGATAGGAACTTCTCAAAAATATGTCCAACGACCTTATTACGCTGGCGTAAGAGCGTATGGTAGGGGAGACCGAGGCAAGTTGAGACAGAGGTGAGTTGATACAAAGCCTTTTTCTCTCCACCTATAACAGTTACCGAGGTCACAACTTCACACAAACTGTGGAGTGTAGAAAGAGCAACGAATTACTGAAGTTACCAGCCCGATAAACTGTCACAGTTCAAAGAAATCGGCTTTGTATCAACTCACCTCTGTCTCAACTCACCTCTGTCTCAACTCGCCTCGGTCTCCCCTACTTATTTTTGAAACTTTGTCTAGTTACATATTATTACACTAAACTTGACTGTACATAGTCTAGAATATGACGGTTTTTTCCACAGAAAATAGACGTCCGGTCCGTAGGTAATCCGTTTTGTACAGTCGTGTTTTTGTTATTCAAGTCGTCCATCACGCTGTGGGAAAGCGACCGGCTTAAGGTTATATACGAAAGTAGTACAAGATTGGAAGGAAACACAGTTGTATATTAAAAATAAATAAAATTATTTCCGTCTTTGCTTACGCTAAGAAAGAAAGCTATTATTAGAACTGAATAATAAGGTAGCTTATTGAAAGATTACATATATAAAGTCTTTATCCCTTACACTAGACAGAGCCCAAGGTAAAAAAACCTTAAGGCCACGTTTAGCATGATTAAGGGCGTTTAGGGTGGAAAGGGAAATCAAAATAGTGATGCGTTGCCGCATCGCCTATAACATGAGTCCTAGGATTTTCACTCATCCCCTCGATGGGCTTTTACCATCTGCGCGGGAAGAGAAGCAACTGGTAAATTCTATGTTTTTTCTTTACTCCCAGACCAGCATGGAAGATTATTATTATTAGCTTATTAAATGGTTATTCGCTTTCGTAGGTACTGATTTATTTTGCTAGGGTTACCGTACTACTACAATCCCGTACCGGTATTAGCAGTGCCTTTGTTACCTTTAAAGCGTCAAAAATCGAGACTGAAACATTGGATTGGAAGTGAAACGCGCTATTTTTCAAATACTATGGATCAATGTCGCCTGTATTGTTTGAGCAAACATTTTGCAGATATTAAATTTTATGAGATGAAGAATAACAATATGATACGATAGACAACTTTGTGTTTGCTAAATGTGCGCAATATGGAGGCAAACAAGTTGCTGCGTAAAACAATTTTCATTCGTGGAAAACGTATTTTCGAAAATATCATGGGAAAATAAATGTTTTGCTGCGGTGATATTCGAATATTGAACAGGACGTAAACCGAACTAATTTTAAACTAGTTTTAATTAAACACGATTTAATTTAAACCTTATGTCTTTGAACACATACAATATACACGTAAAAGAGCTAAGGAGTCCTTTGGGGCTTGCTCGCGAAATAAAATTTTCAAGTTAATGGACAATATTTTTTCATCTGTATTAAGTTGTAAAACACCACTTTATAAACTTAGGTAGGTAGTGTTTCATTATTTTTATGTCTTTTAAACTTTTGCAAACTGTTTGCGGGATAACTGTGACGAATGCCTAATTGTAAATGACAGACTCGGAGTTTATTAAATACTAGCTTTCCGTCCGCAGCTTCGCCCGCGGTAAATTAATTTTCCCGCGGTAAAAAACAGCCTATGTCACTCAGTGATAATGTAGCTTTCTAACGGCAAAAGATTTTTTGAAATCTGTCCAGTAGTTTCGGAGCCTATTCAATTCAAACAAACAAACAAACAATCAAATTTTGCCTCTTTATAATATTATTAGTATAGATTCCACAAACGAAAATCCCGATTCGGAACTAATATGAATCAGTTAAGCTTTGCTATGTGCTCGAAATAAATGGTTTGTTTTTTTTTTTGTTTGATGGTGTATTGTCTTAACAGTAGCTAAACCTAGCTAAAACTATTATTAAATTAAAGATAAAAAAAATCTCCCAAATCGCCGCCAATGGGGAGGGTGCCCAGAAGGCTGGCAGCATTGCCACGTTGTATGGCAATGCTTATTCGCTGAGCGAAATTGGCCAGCCGTCTGGTCACGGGAGGCATATATTGCGTGATTTGTCCGTTTCTGTAATTATAATTGAGTCTCACGGTAGTTTCATGTTGAAAGCACTTAATTTTGGATTACCTTTGTCCATATTTACGTAACAATTTTCACAGGGCCATCGTGACTTGCACAATACCGGCCACTGCGTTTTATTAGATTAGATGCCTGCTGACTCACAATACTTAAGGTATTAGGAGCACTCGTAATCGCCAGATCTCGAACACTGTAAGGTCACGGAAGCAAAGTCGAAACTAGATTGATCCACGTTACGTCACATTTACGATAAATGGAAATGTATGAAGATGAATCGGCGCGTAGATTTTTATTACGACGTAAATTACCTAATGGAATATCCTGATTGAAGTAGGAAGCGGAATTATTCGTTCTAGTAAAAAATCATTCATATTTTGTTGATCTATTCTTCAATTCTTCTTGCTAATCTTCCCGCCAAGCAGCAACGTTAGCACTACTAGGGGAGACCGAGGCGAGTTGAGACAGAGGTGAGTTGATACAAAGCCTTTTTCTCTGCACCTATACCAGTTAGCGAGGTCACAACTTCACACAAACTGTGGAGTGTAGAAAGAGCAACGAATTAGCGAAGTTACGAGCCCGATAAACTGTCACAGTTCAGAGAAATCAGCTTTGTATCAACTCACCTCTGTCTCAACTCGCCTCGGTCTCCCCTATTGTGTTCAGGCGTGAGGAGTAAGACCACCTGTGAAATTATTGACACAAGGTTGTATATCATCTCGGTCCAATAGGCGGGTAACGCATGCGCGGGGCTCACTTACCATCAGGAAGCCACTTGGCCGTTTTTTTTTTTTTTTATATATGAATAGGAAGGCAAACGAGCAAGTGGGTCACCTGATGGTAAGTGATCACCACTGCCCATAGACACCCGCAACCCCGGAGGGATTGCAGATGCGTTGCCAACCTAGAGGACTAAGATGAAATGCCTCTTGTGCCCGTAATTTCCCCGGCTGTTTTACTCCCCACACCAAATAATACTTATATATTTCGTAGGCAGTAGCGTGTCGTCCTAAAAACTCAAGTCCCACCAAGCTTCTCTAAGTACCAATTATGTTTTTCTCACTTACCGCTTTATAGTAGATTGTACACCTAGGGGATAAAACACTGTATTATGTCACGGGCGCGATATTGAATCCTGAGCGCAGCAAAGGACTCTAGATTTAACTCCCGAGCGTAGCGAGGGTGTTATGAGTTAATTCCTGAGCGTAGCGAGGGAATTAAGATTGAGTCCTGAGTGGAGCGAAGGATTTAAGCGCGCCCAAGACATATACAGTTTTATCTCCGAGGAGTATACTCTACTTTTCTCACCTTTTGCGAGACAATAAAAACCAAGGTGACTAGAAAAATACACACATACACATACACAAATCACGTCTTTATCCCTTACGGGGTAGACAGAGCCTGACGTAACAGGTACCTACAGGCCACATTTAGCAAGATTGTGGGCGTATAGGTGGAAAATGGAATCAAAAAACTAGAAAAATAATTTAATTAAAACAACAGTAAAACAAAATTAAGAGTAAAAATTTAAGTTTGAGAAATTAGTCCAGTTGTGTACCTAATGATATACAGCAATATTTTTATTTGGAATCTTAGCAGTTCTATGCGTGTAATATTACAACGTCGACAAACACAGGCAGCTTTTGTTTTATGTATTTGAAATTTGTTTCATTCGTTCGAAATTCGAACGCCGCTTGCCGTGGCGTGGCCGTCTCGATTTTCGGAGCTGTGCGATTTTTACGAAATTGGACTTTAAAAGTATAGGAATAAGAACTATGAAATTGAGAATCATATTACTGAAGTATAATGAAACAACCGTTCGGAATCACTGCTTGTTTATTACTGTCATAAGGTGGGTGCAACAGCAATACATGTCACTCCTCCGACATTATTCTGGAAACCTGACAACAAACGAAATAATAGGTACAATAATAGACTTCTACCATACTCTGTATACAAAATATATATATGACTTATAACTAGATACAATTTACTTATAATTAACCTTTCTGGTTCTGGGTCTCAAAACAGGAGGACTTGGACTATAGTCCGACCGGTTCCCACCCCGGGGTCGCGAGGCCGGCGCCCTCGCAGGGGGCGTGTGCGCCCTGCTCGGACCAGATACCGTTCGACCCACTTCCTCACCGCTAACATTTGGATCCACGCACTCATAGAAATCATTGTCGGATGCAACTTCTCGAGGCTCTTTATTTTTATTATTTGTATTAATAATTGCCTCAGACAATGACGTTGACACAGGTGATAAGTTCGTGGTCGCACCCGTAGATTGCCGCGCTTCCGCGGGCGACAGCGCTGCCGACATCGAGCCGGGCGCGGGCGCAGGCGACAGGGCGCGCGGTGGCGGGGGAGGGGGCGGGGGCGGCGGCGGGGCCGTCGCCCGCGCTGCGTCATCAATGTGCGGTTGTTCGGAATATCGCAACAGCTGATCGACGTGTCGTATGCACGTACCTGTACCTTTAACGTCCACAATAAACATCCTGTTACCTTTTGCATTTAAAATTACACCTACCCGCCATACGGGCTTTTGCGCAATAAAACAGCGAACCCAGACAGTTTGACCAATGCAAAATTTCCGGGACCCCGATAAAGTTATCGTCTCTGAATCATGGTTAGGTATACTACTAGGTAAAATTAAATTAAGTTTACTGCGCAACTCCCTGCCAAGCATTAGTTTCGCAGGCGTTTCGTTAGTACTGCAGTGAACGCTGTTGCGGTATTCGAACAAAAAACTTAACAATAGCTCATTGATGCGCTCGGATGATATGTTACCATCCCGTGCCAAAATACACTTTATCATCTTCTTACAATTTTTAACAGAGTTTTCACACTGTCCGTTACTACAGGGATGATATATTGGCGAATTCAGGTATTTAATACCGTTAACTGCACAAAAACGTCTAAATTCTTCACTATTGATTTTGGGGTCATTGTCAGAAACTAAAGTTTTAGGTAATCCAAACATAGAAAATAAATATTTTAATTTTACAATAAGTGATTTAGTTGAGATATCTTTACACATGTGTAAACATTCCAGCCATTTGCTGAATGCGTCTACGACGACCAGATATACCCTCTGCCCTATCTGCATATAGTCGATGTGCACGCGCTCCCAGGGGGCCGCGGGGCGCGGCCAGGGCGCGGGCGGCGCGCGGGGGGGCGCGGGGCGCAGCGAGCTGCACGTCGCGCAGCTGAGCACCAGGCGTTCAATGTCAGCGTCTAAGTTCGGCCACCATAGTTTACCGCGAGCAACGCCTTTTGTTTTCACGATGCCTAAATGACCACGGTGTAGTTCCTCTAGCAACCTAGTCCGATACGCGGGGGGAATTACAATTCGATGCCCGCGTAGAATGCAACCGTTTTCAATTTCTAGATCGGTTTTACATCTAAAATACGGTTGCACATTTTTACATTTTATTTTACGTGGCCAACCGTTCCGTATATATTTCATGACCGTTCGCATGATAGGGTCTGTGGAAGTTGCCTTCTTGATATCGTTAAACGATATTGGCAAGATATCATCGTCCAAAAAATTTAAAAACGAACTACCTTTAA
This sequence comes from Pandemis cinnamomeana, assembly GCA_932294345.1. Classification (NCBI taxonomy): domain Eukaryota; kingdom Metazoa; phylum Arthropoda; class Insecta; order Lepidoptera; family Tortricidae; genus Pandemis; species Pandemis cinnamomeana. The sequence continues at coordinate 5,615,948 of OW028717.1, forward strand.
CTATGCTGTCTAATTCTACCGGTTCGGTACCCGTCAACGGTGCCCTGGAGAAATAATCCGCTACAACATTTTTCTCGCTACTTATATAGCTAATTATATAATTATAGGCAGATAAGTAGATCGCGTACCGTTGTAAGCGCGACGCCGCCATTACCGACACACCATTTTTTTTACCGAATATAGCTAGTAGTGGTCTATGGTCGGTTTTTAGAACAAACGGCTCGCTTCGGCCGTACAAGTACTGGTGAAAATGTTTCACCCCGAACACGATAGCGGCAGCCTCCTTATGCACTTGGCTGTAGTTTTTCTCGCTGGCGGCGAGCGACCTGGAAGCGTAGGCGAGCGGGCGCTCCCGGCCCTCGGGTCCTTGCGCCAGCACGGCGCCCAGCCCCGTCGGCCCGGCGTCCACGCTCAGCACCAGCCGCGCGCTCGGATCAAAGTGCGTCAAAACACGTTCCGATGCCAGCTCATTTTTAATTGCCGTAAATGCTTTTTCCTGGTCACCTCCCCATTTCCAAGCTGCGTCAACTTTAAGGAGTTCATGTAGCGAGCTTAGGACACTAGATGCTCTCGGAATAAAGTTTCGATAATAATTAATAATGCCTAAGAACCTTTTTACCTCTAAAACGTTGCTGGGTCGTGGGGAATTTATAATAGCCTCCACCTTTTTAGGGCATGTTCTTAAACCATCTTTATCTATAACGTAGCCTAAATAAGTTACGCTCGACTTAAAAAAATCGCATTTTTTCTTTTGTAGTTTTAGGCCGGCGTCTTTCATTCTAGAAAGTACTTCGCGAAGTCTCATTAAATGGGTTTTCTTATCGGGACCGGTAATGCAGACGTCATCGAGCCAAATGCTCACACCATCAATGCCCAGCAGCAGGGTCTCCATGGTCCGTTGGAAGATGGCGGGCGCGTTGGCCAGCCCGTACACCAGGCGCGTGTACTTGAACAGCCCGCGCGTCGTGCTGATGGTGGTGAGCTCCTGGGACTCCTCGCTCAGCACAAATTGGTTATACGCGTTGCTCAAGTCTAATTTAGTATAACGCTATCCCCCCCCCAACGTAGCGAAGACTTCTTCTATACGTGGCATTGGGTATTTGTCTATAACTAAATCTTTATTTAGCGTTACCGAGTAATCTCCCGCAATTTTTATTTTACCGTCTTCCTTTAAAACCGGTACAATAGGTGTTGCATAATTCGAGAAATTTACCGGAATAAGTATGCCCATACTTACGAGCCGTTCGAGTTCCTCGTCGACTTTATGTTTAAGGGCAAAGGGTACTGGTCTAGGTTTAAAAAAAATAGGCTTAACATTGTCTTTTAAGCGAAGAGTTATTTTAAATTTATTAAATCGGCCCAAGCCGTCACTCCACAAATCTGTATATGAGTTCAATAACAATTTAACCTCGCTTTCATAGTGCTCACAAATTATTTTATTATTATCTACTGTGGTAATTTTCAATCCGAATTTGGTCATAAAATCACGCCCTAACAATGGCGGCCCTCCGTTAGGTATAACGTATATTTTAATCGTGCTTGTCATATTATCGTATTTAATGTTTGTCGTGAAAAATCCTAGAGGCGTTATTTTATGGCCATTATAGAAACACATTTTAATATTACAGCCATTTAAGGGTACATTCGAAAAATAATTGGTGTAATATTTATCGGAAATCACAGATATACCAGACCCGGAATCTAATTCCATTTTTAATTTTACCCCGTTAACTAGTACGTTTACAGTAATCGGTGCAAAATGCTCGTACCTTAGGTTATATAGTTCACATTCCTCACAATCCACGTAAGGTTCTCCCTGATCCTCTTCTGCCTGGATGTTGTGGAACCTCAGACGGCAAACCTTTTTCAAGTGTCCCTTCACTCCGCACTTTTCGCACTTATAACCCTTATAACGACATTTTTCCGCACTATGATTTTTCATTCCGCACACTGCGCACCGGGGCTCGTCGTCACGCTCGCGCCATGAAGGTCCCGACCGGGGAGCCGCGGCACCCGCGCCGCCGCCGCGGCGGGCGCCGCTGCCGCGCCACGGGATAGCCGCGCTTGCCGCTCGGTACACCGGTTCCTCCTTGATAAACACGCCGCTGCCGCTCGCTGCCCCTCCGACCGTGATTTGCGCTTGTGTCGCTGCCGCCGCTTGTTCTGCGATCTCAAGTGCCCCCGAAAGAGTTAAAGTTGCGGCGTCTTGCTCAAATAATTTACTGCGCTCGGGGCCTGCGCCCAGACCGAGGACAAAACGGTCTTTGAGTACCGTTTCCAGGGCGTTGCCAAGGGAGCAGTAACTTGCCAATCCCCGTAGCCGCGCCGCCCAGTCTCCCAACGATTCGCCTGGACTTCTGAACGCCCCGTAGAATTTTGCTTTATCCGCGAAAGAACACTTTTTTGTTTTGAAATGATTATCTAACTCCGTTAAAAGTTGTTCGTACGTTAACTGTTTCAACTCGCGCGGGTACACTAAATTACGAGCCAGCCGGTATGAGTCATCGGAAAGATACGTTATTAACACTGCACTTCTGTTTTCATCTTTTATTGAGCTGTTCACTTTAAAAAACTGCTCCAATCTGCCTTTGAAAATTGACCACTCGGCGGTTTTGTAGTCAAAATTTGTTAGACTTCCGATGTACGACATTTTTTTTTTTTTATATATATGCGTGGGTACTTATCGCGACGTCGCCAGATGAAGTATAATGAAACAACCGTTCGGAATCACTGCTTGTTTATTACTGTCATAAGGTGGGTGCAACAGCAATACATGTCAATTACTAACCTACGGGTTATAATGAATTTCAGTACAATATTACTACCCGGCGAAAGCCAAGAGCAAGGGCTATAATGACTTACTTTGAGTAAGGTTTACATGATATGTAATTAGCGATTGTCGAGCAGGTGGTGTGAAAAGATACATACATACATAAATTATGTCTTTGTCCCTTACGGGGTATATAGAGGGCAGCAAGACCTAAAGGCCACATTTAATGAATTTGTAGGCGTATAGGTGGAAAGGGGAGTCAAAATAGTGATGGGTTGTTCGCCGCTTCGCCAATAACATGCTTCCTACGATTTTCGCCCATTTCGGCTTTGACCATCTGCACGGGAAGAGAAGCAACTCGTACATTCTGTTTTGTCTTTACTCCCAGACCAGCATGGAAGCTTTAAGAAATTTTCACGGAACGCCACTCCTCGTAGTAGGTACTTTTCTAACTACAATAAAGCTTTTCGATGTGCAGACATCTACACAAATAAAGATACATTGTTTACACGGCTACAAGACTGACAAGACGGGCTGGAATTGTTTAAATACTTGATTCCATCTTGTTTATCGGTTAAATTGCTAAGTGAATCTAGATCGGTCTGGCTACGTCAGTGTAGCGTGGGCGGAACTAAATAAAGACTGAATGACTGCAAATGCGCTGATAAAAGTAAATATTTATTTAATTTTTCAGGCACCAGCCAGTGTTGCGGCACATCACTAGTGCCTCGGGGAGGTGCGCGGGGGCGGCGGTCCGCCCGCCATCTCATTCGCAAGGAACGCTGCAAGGAGCGCTCGCGCATTTTGATTGGTAATCTATATATGTAATAAATCAGTAGAAAGTTCGTGTCTGTACATTAAATAAGTCCATCAAAAAGAGTGCTAACGATTAGGGAAAAGTACCTACCTAATAAGACACAAAAAATAGATTTTACAATTTTTGTCGCGGGCAGAAGCTAGGATTTCATATATTCTCCGAAAAGTAGATGGTTTTATGAAAACTATTAGGTAGGTGTATGAGATGATCATCCCAATATAGACCCCGTAATGCTATACAAAGCTACTGTCTTCCGTATCACAGGTACACCAACATAACAGCAAGATATACCATCAAAACAAAACACTACAAATAACAGAGTTTACACAACCACAGTGTTAACACGTTTCGGGGTTATATAGTCGTCGTTAGACGCCCTGAAATTCTGTTGACTCGCCCTCACCGAGTATTTACGTACGCTAATGCTATCTCATTTCTAATAATCTAACAGAAAGGGACAGCTCGATTAAACGTTCAATTCGGACGCGGTTTTCACACGAGTGATGTCACAAATCTTGTTGACACGAACGAGTCAAGGTTTATTAGGCGGTGGCAAATATTTGCTGGCAGCTAAAAACGATCCCGCCTCTCCGATCTAATGGACTAAAAGCTTAAGTTATTAAGGATACCGCACCCTTGGCATGTGGAATGGCATCATCCTATTAAATCGGGTTTAAACCGGATTTGTTTTGTTCTGATTGGCTGAAACGCGTCGATGGTCACCTTTGATTTGTCAATAGTACCTAAGTGTATGGTGAATATAAACACTATAGCTATATTTTGCGTCTATAGGCTTCTGCTAACTTAGCAATTGTGTGTCCTTATCTGTGAAAGGTAAATGTCAAAGTGACAGATAAGGACGAACGATTGCTAAGTTAGCAGAAGCCTACAGAGCGTTTATGAATAAGGGGGTTAAGGATAGGCATTATTATTCGCCAAGCAATTACTGCCACTTTATTGCTTTAAGTTTATTGTATTTTCTTTCTTTTCTATCACGAAATAGTAATAATAGTTAGTCTTTAAGTTTCTCGGCAAAACAAAAATAAAGACAGACAATGGCCAGTAATAAAACAAAGTACCTACCTTAATAAACATCTCTAGAGCGTAGTAAGATAATAAACAACTAGAATAAACAAACCAAGCTTATATTAAATAGCGACGTTCCATCTCCTGAATAACATTATTATATTATCATGTGTAACATACACACACAAATATATTACTTAGCACAGTCTATTATTATGACTAGAAATCTACTCAAAATATTTCAAATTTCAAGAAGTTCTATGGAAGCAGATTAAAAGTAACATTTCAAACGACGCAGTCTCCATTTTGTTGAATGTTGAAACATTAAATGACTGAATTCATGGTATTTAATTGAAAATTCAAGACCGACGATGAAACGTTATCCATTCTCTGAAACTTAGCACGACAATTTTCATTTGTCGAAAATGATAGATACCTATACAAAGCTGTGTATGTCAATTGTCAGTTACAGAAAATATCAAGATATAAGAACGCACCAACTCATTTTGTTCGCCAACCTAATGCACTTAGTGCAAATGATTAACCTAACACAAAACGTAATAAAGTTATAATATAATTATACTCTCCCGAGTTAATTACTTAACTGTAGATTAAACATAATTGTTAATGTAGACCACGATTCGTACCGCAATTATGTAATAAGACAGACTTAGATAATAATTATTTAGGTTAGCAACTCCGGATAATTATCTCAATTGGTCAACTTTTGAAGTAGTCTTTCGTTGGGATTGTCCAATAAAAATATACCTACACATATAGTTGTTGATTAAGAAGAATATAGACTCTATATTCAGATAACAAATAAGGCAAACGAGTTATTGCTCAATTATTCTTGCATCTCTGGTAGTTTGGTATAACTTGCCTTACCAGTTAGTAATACAGCGAATTGTTGAACTCTCAAAGTTGTATTACCCAGCTAAACTCTAGATTGGGTACCGAGAAACTGTGGGATCGTAAGTCATTTCAATTCCTTTAAATTAAATACCCTTTATTTAATCTCAAATTCTACGTTTTGCTACAAAAGTTTCTTCTGTGCAGAGTTTCTAAAATCATTATCGATATTAGGCAAGTAACTTTCGGAACGATATGTCTTACTTCATGTCGTAAGCAAAACCATACGACGGCATCATAATCGGAAATAAGTTTAAACATATTAACAAATTACGAATAAAACTCCACTGTTCATAGGAAACAAGTGCCGCTAAGGAAATTGTTCTTCTCTACTTGTTCTTCTCTAACTGTAATAAAAATACTGCGAAAGCTATGAATCTCCACTTATCGGGTTTGACCACGTAGACCCTCGGAATATAATAGTCAGATTAGATCATTTATATAGTCGAACACAGTTGAACAGCTCTAGAAAATGGATGGAAGAGTAACTAATGTTCCTGGTTTTTAAACGGTTTCAATAAAGGAAAAGGTTCTTAATTAATCTTAGTTCATTGCCGCTTGAGAACGGATGCCGATGTATTTTTTTGTTTTATAGTACGAGTAGGTACGAGTATAAGTCACGAAGTTGCTACTAAATAAGTTTGATGCACCTTTTCGAAGTCCAGTAATATTCTTGTTTTTTACGAAAAAAAAACAAAAAGGTTGCAGCCACGAAACCGGCGCCCAATCTTTCATTTCTGCAGTTTACTGTCGCATTTTATTACACTAAGTTCATCGTTTACAAGTTTTTGCATTAAACAGCATGCAAATGAAATTCAGAAATTAATATTTTTGCATGATAAACGTTCTGCCATTGTAGGAATTTAATGTGAAATGTTTTCGCTAAACTCAAATTTTAACAACGCGTTTATAAAATAATACAATTTGATAAAATTACATTGATAATTTTCATGTTCAATTAAAATAGTAGGTAATAAATTATTTAATGGAGAACAAATACACGAGAATTTTGTTAGTTACATAATATGTCTCTTAAGTCTATGTTTGTAATATATATGCTCGACTTGGCGGGGGCACTGCCGTGCCCCCAGATCTAAAATACAACAAATTGTGATAAAACTATCTATAAATAAAAAAGTTGCCCTAGGTCGCTGCGATTCCCATGATTTTCGTCCATTCCCTCGATGGCGAAGAGAAGCAACTGGCACATTCTATGTTTTTTCGTTGCTTCCAGACCAGCATGGAAGAAAAATTGTGTCAGTAAATCACCAACGTAAAGCAGAATTAGGTAGCTCCTAATTTAGTTACTTTTTTTATGGATGGACCTTACATCGACCTCTCAAACCAATATTGAGGCAGCATTTAATCAAGTACAAGGTTTTACCAGCGTCCATTCATCCAAACGTCAGTTGCTCTCGGAGGAATTCGCAATCCGAACCAATCCTGTTGAGTGAAGAGAGCAACGCATCGCTCACGTCAGCTACCGCCTGTCTGTCACTTTCTTTTTGTAACCACAATTCAAAAATCATGAACATTTACAAGGATGTTCAGTTAAACTTAGCCAACTATCTGCTTAAATAATATGCCAGAATAATTCTAAAACACCTTGAAGAAATATTTTTTTATTTCATTCTACAAAAAGCGGCTAAAACATTACATCCTACCCGATCTTAATAGATGCTTGTCTAACTCTAGTGACCTGTAGGCTTATTACTTAACTCGCTCGCAATCGCCATCGTGTTCATTTTGACAGTTCATGTATGGGCTGACAATAGGCATCGGAATCAGCTAGCTGTCACATTCATACAAGAACTGTCAAAATGAACACGATGGCGATTGCGAGTGAGTTAGGTAATAAGCCTACAGCGCTTACTCCCTCAGTAGTCAATCAGAATGCAGCAATTGTGATGACACTGGTGATTTTTTTTCTTATAAATCGTGTGTCATTTTTCTCTAATGGTCCCACTAACGCGCAGTGGAGTCTGTCAGAGACGAGTGGTGACGGATTGCAAGGCGAACTTGAAATGATGACTGTGCGACCGTTTTATCAAGATGGCTTCCTCTAACAGAGGTTTTTTAGGCTTCCTTACCTCGGTAGGCAAAGACAACCAAAAACTAAAGACAACAAACAAACATCCATACTCACAAACTTTCGCAATTGTAATATAAGTAGGTAGTAGGCTAATGATGTAATCTAATTACTTCACACTAAAGTTTAATCAGCTGTTATCGAATATTCAATAAAAGTCAATGCCGTAAGTTTATCTAATGCGTTGACCGGTACATTATTAATGTTTTTGTGATAAAAAATAAATGGTTGAACACAAGGCAAATCAAAATTGCTTGCGCTTCCTTAGCGTGCAAGTCCGAGGTCGGCTCAATAGGAGAACCCTTTGGCATGCTTAGCAAAATTCCCTTTGCTGAGCTGCCCGTCTGTCCCCTCGCTCTCTCTCAGATAAGCTGTAAAAGCCATCCCATCAAAAACATTCTGTAAAAAACTAGCCAAGTCTCGATGGAGCTGCTTGTTTATCTCTAAAAAGTAATGAAATCTAGACAAAGTCGTGCCAAGTCTAAGGTTCCTTACTGCGGTTTCTTTATTATTATAGTTAATGTTGTGTGACTTGGCCGTTGAAAGGTACACAAGGGTACAAAACCAGGTGCTCCATGACATCTTTGCACCAATCTGCAATCGTCGATGGGTAGCGGTTCTGGCGATAGATTAGATGTCTGCCAAGTTGCTAGCTGCATAGCCCATATGATTCCTACGATTTTCACCGCACATTTGTTCTAGGTGACATATACCGATTAGGTCACCATGACGACATTCTGTCGTCAAATCGCTAGAATGCACCCTATTATCAAGAAGGCGACAATATGCGACGACATAATAATTGGGCGCACGATAAAGATCGCTGGCCCGGCATCGAGGCCGCGTCAATTGCCGCTTCGTATTTGTTACGAGTCTTCCGTACGATTGTACGACAGTTGAGGATAATAATAATAATAAATAATATTGAGGGGTAATTTACACCTATTGGCCTAGCCTCAAAGTAAACGAAACTTTGTGCTATGAATTAGAAAATGATTGTAATATTGAGAACATTGTAAAAAATCACCTATAATGTCAGACTAGCTGTTGCCCACGACTTCGTCTGCAAATAATTCTTTTATCGCTATCCCACTGGAATTACACAATATTCCAAGATAAAAAGTAGCTTATGTGTTTTAATGTCTATCCAAAACGCGTAAAACGTGGTTTTTATTTCCTATTATGCCACATAATTGGGTTCCTCGCTTTAATTTGGTAAGTCCCCGCGTAAATGGGTTTAAATGTCGCGACACAAAATTAATTTCAATATACCTAATACCCGTCAGTTATCCGTTAGATATTTTATGACGTGATAACCTATCTTTCGGTATAAAGATCAAAAGTTCATTGTTGTGACAAATGTAATTATCAAACCGATAATTTGATCAGTAAAATATTTATTCAAAACTTCCTTGAGAATTTTCTACGTTTTGGTTAAACTAAGTATTTGTTTTGATAAATAAATCTAATAGCATGACAACTGAGCCCAAGATGATTTTCAGGGTGCCATTGTCTTCCGTCCGTCTGCATGGCACACATCCCTTTAACTTTCCCTTATCGGCACCAACTCTGCAACTGTCATGCCGTTTGCAGTAGCCTATAGTTGTAGCATACAAACACACCGGCATATTAAACGAAGCATAGATGTTATTTTCATAAAAAAAATATCTTGGGACTATTAACACCAATTGACCTAGTCCCAAACTAAGCAAAGCTTGTAAAATGGGTAGACAGCAAATTTTGAATTTTGAATTTCATGATTTAAAGTAATAAAAAATTGCAGTGATAAGTATAACTCTAAGTCAGCCCGTTTATTTTTTATTTTTACGTCTTTTTATGAAAGTCGTGCGGCGTTCAATATGAAAAACGAGCTCAGAGCTACTTAATCTAGTAAAGCTTAAAACTCTATAAAGCAGCGAACTTAATACACGTCGTAACAATCGTATTAAACAACAGTTGAAAGTCGAGGACGCACTATAAAAGGTGTGGCCAGTTATTTCAATAAGCAACTTTATTGCACAGGGAAGTGCTTCACTTTATAGCCCGAGGAGTTTTATGAACAATTTTATGCGGCGGTATCCTGGATTACCTACTTGGTTATAGTTTTGATTCCGAAGAGGTAAAGTTTATATTTGCAACACTATCTACGAGCTCGCGTTATGGCCGCACTTTATAGTTATTAGTTGCAGGTGTAAAGTTTGAACACTTCCATGCTGGTCTGGGAGTAAAGAAAAAACATAGAATGTTTTATTGAACTTGGTTTCGTCACCTTTATTGCGTGCCCATTTTGCTGAATAGAAAATTGTTTTTGCTAAATACATAACCCTTTCTGTTTTTGCTGTGGTCGTATTTTTTTTGAAGGTACCTAGTTAGTTTGGGAAAATATGTGAATGTGGGTACATTATGTTTATTTATATGACATATAAATAAACATAATGTACATTGTTTTCATATCAGTACTCACCTTTCCAAATACAATACGTACTTATTTAATATTAATAATAATCTTAAGCACACCAGTTTCCCTATCCGTAGATTTGGTGTGACGTGGTCACAAATGAGTATGTGTCAGCTATATTTAAACATTTCCTTGATGCCACCAGATATTACCTCGATATTAAATTCTGCTCGATATCGTGAACGGGAGTCATGAGCATAATCTTAAAATTATACGATATTGACCCGTCCCAAGTAATGGGATAATGGGAATATGATGGAATCCGCACAACGCTTAGGACCGGGAACATTGCTGTAATGGGTAAGGACGCATAACTTCCGCATATGGGTCACCTTTGAATCTCTGCATAACGTAGGTTATAGTTACCACGATAAGAGGTAATTATGAACATGAAGTTAAGGAATGTTGGAGGGGTTATGAACTCACTAATAATACTGCCCTCTAATACCATAAATGTGAAAGTTTGTGTATATTCTGCGTGAAATGGGAGCAAAGTTATCGACGATGTTGCCTCTAAATGCAATCCTCGACGGCGTTGGTGACACAATCAGGAAATATTATTATTATTATGAGCCAATTGTGTCCCACTGCTGAGCAAAGGCCTCCCCCCAACGCTTCTACTGCCCTCGGTTTGCTGCGGTACGTGTCCAGTCCCTAAAAAGGAGTCCAAATCGTCCCGCCATCGCCGTCTAAGTCTGCCGGGGCGCCGCTTTGAGTTAGTGGGACTCCAAATAGTGGTTGTCTTGGCCCATAACTCATCCGGCAAACATGACCAGCCCAGTCCCATTACAACTTTGCCGCCTTTTTACCAACGTCTGTGACTTGAGTCATGGAGCGCAGGTTAGTGTTCCGGATTCGATCCAGTAGTTTTACACCTAGCATGCTGCGTTCAATGGCTCGCTGGCAAACCCCGATCTTGGACTTGAGAGCATCTGTCAAAGACCAAGTTTGAGCACCGTAAGTGAGAATTGGAAGTACCTACGCACAATCAGGAAAAGGAGTGAAAATCTCGAAAAGCTTCTCGACAACCACCAAGCATAGCACTAAGAGGAAGTAGTTCCATTAGTTGTACAGATCAGCGATGAGGTTACAGCAAAATAATTTGTGTTTTTGTTACTCTTTTACGTTACAGCTGGTGAAATTCGTTTTCAATTTGGATACGTACTAATGCGTAAATACGCGTGTAAAATTCCAAAATCTCAATCGCTAAGAAAATTTAATTTTAATTATTTTAGGGAAATCGTATGTAATTACTATGGGAACTCATTTTGACATTTCAACTGCCACTTCTAATGAGACAAGCGAGCGCCACAGTTAACCACGTAAGGCCCAAATTCCTTTTTTTTACGAATGCAAAATGAAGTCCTTCCGGCCCAAGCAAATATCGAAAGTCATCAATTACCGGCCCAACGTTCTAAAAGTAGGACATAAACACTTTACAATACAATACTTACCGTAACAAATAAACATGTAGACTCCAGCTCTATATGCCTTTTTCAGATCGTAAAGCCATTGAAAGTCTGCAGTGGCTATACAGGATGTACGTTTGAAAGTCGAATTCAGCAAATTATGACCTATTAAGCGTCACTTTTTTTGTATTATTCTGCAAGTTTAGAGATTAGCGAAGTTTTTAAATTACTTATGGTCTTTGAGTTCTGAGAGTTTTAGTTTTTTTTTTAATTACAAAATCAAACTTCGATTTGCTCAAAGGTAAAACTTTCACTTTCGGTCGATTTTGTTGTAACTTGGCTCAAGGTTGGGAAGCTGATTATTTTACGTGTGAAAGTGCAGTTTGTGAGGATAATGTCATAAAAAAAAACACTCAGAAAAACGTAACCAAAAAAAGTTACATGATGATAAACTGCTCGGCCCGAAAATTCTTGAAAAAATCTTTAAAAATTAATTACTCGAAAACTACAAAAAATCGGCTAACATACATGGGGTATATTCGGATAGCCCCGGATGTGAGGCATGTAATTTTTTTTTTTAGACGTCAGTGTTTGGACCACCCTGTATGTGCCTTTAATTAGTAGGTATACTGGGTCGTTATAATGCATGTCCCAACAAGATCTTGGGCTCTACGAGGTAAGATAATGAGTTATAGTGAAATATTAAAAGCCATTTTTCTTATTCCCAGTATCGACATAATTGGATTGGATACACCGGAATGAGTTGGCCTGGGAAACCGCAGACTGTATTCCATAAAATAGACATACATATATCACGCCTTTATCCTTTACGGGGTAGACAGAGCCTAAGGTAACAAAACCTTAAGGCCACGTTTAGCATGATTAAGTGCGTATAGGTGGAAAAGCGAAAGCAAAGCAGTGATTAGATGCTAGCCGTATCACCTATAACATGATTCCTAAGACTTTCCATAAAATAGAGTTGGCAGAAAAAGTAATCATTCACAGAAAACTGAAAAAAAAAATCGGAGCTCTTTTACTTATTTATTTTATTATATATATTTTAGTTTAATTTGTTTTTTGTAATTATTCACTTTGAATAAATAAGTGAAAATGATACTACAAAAAGAACAGAAACAAAATTAAATGTAAGTAGTCTCCTAATCTGTTTCTAATTTTAACAGCCGAGTCAAGTTAGTATTTTATCGGTTGATATAATTTAGAGATAAATATATATTATTTTGGCTCCTGTTATTGATAGTAAGTAAATGCTTTATTGTATTGGGAGAGTGCAAAGCGGGTGGAGGGGGTAGCCTAAACGATCACAGCGCTCGCTACGGCTAAAATTGTCATTTTTGTCGCTGACTTGAGCTGTCAAATCCATATTGCAGTAAAAATTTTATAATCGTTTTTGAGATAAAAATATGGTCCTGGTAAGATGTGTTGTTGTGAATTGTAATAACACCAAGAAGAATAGCGACTGTAAATTTTACCAATTTCCAAGACCATGGTGGAAACGAGACCAAAGAAATAGGTAAGTGGATATTTGCCGTAAGAAAAAAAAAGTAAGTTACGTAACCTCTAAAATTTCACTGAAAACAACAATTTTAATATTATTGGCAATAATGTTACTGACTACCAGTGGCGGATTAACGTATAAGCACTACAAGCACGTGCTTGGGGCCCCTGTTCTCCAGGGGCCTCCATTCTCTGCTGGCGTTTCATTTTATAGCTACATTTTATCGAGATTCATCCACAATATGTCCGAAATCACAACGCGCGAGCAGTCCGGGAGTGACTATTTTGTTGAACTATTTTGTTGAACTTTCATTGAGTCTATTTTGATGAACTTTCATTTTATACTTTCTACCTTCCATTCCATTCCTTCCATTTCCATTTAAGCAATAGAGGGCCACACAGGCTCTGTGCTTAGGGCCTCGGATATTCTTAATCCGCCACTGCTGACTACCGTTGTCCAAAATTGTGTAATATAGTAAAATAACACAAGATTTCATTAATATTTTTCACAATATTTACTTACTTCTTGTTTGACAGCGGTGACAATATTGTCCATAATGGCCGATTATCACGTGGCGCTGTCGTCGCGCACGGTCCCAATAAATATAAAGAAACAGATACGATTCACAAAAAAAATACTTACAATATACAATTCATAAAATAAACTACTAATTATCATTACACACAATACAAAGGACCTTATATGCTCCAGATGATCTTTATTATTTCGCTTTGTCTCAGAGTTCATGGTTGCCAATTAATCCCCGTAATCACTCATAAAGGCAGAAGGAATTCACCGTTCAATAGCTTCGGGTACACGCACAATTGCCTCGTCACATGTCACATCTGTTGTACTACGACTAGTCACAACGACTATCAATGTGAGTCTTCGTCTAAGTTCTATCATGACTCCATTACTATCCGTCTGTGGAATTCCTTTCCTGTAGACCTGAGGCGAGCTAAAACTCTACCTATTTTCAAACACCAACCCAAATCTGACTATTTGTCACTAATTGAATTTACTTCCTGTCTTTAGTCCCTTTCTTTTCTGTTTTTGCATCTGATCAAATCCTTTTCTGTTATATGGTCTTCTTATTGTTATTTATTTATTTATTTATTTTTCTAATATGGGTATATTTTTTATAAGTATCTTAAGTATTATACAATAATGTTATGTGTGTAGGAATGCGTGTATGTATGTTTTTGTTTTATTATTGTAAAGTGTATGTCGCATTAGCTGTTTAAAAAACAGACACAGGCGTTTTCTTCTTCGACAACACTCCAATTGCACTCTGAGGAAAAATACGTTCCTACCTCAGAAACAAAGTCCTTCATAATTCTCAACACAATGGGTTCCAGAGCTCTCTAAGACGACTCGAAGCGTGTTCTCACGTCTCGAATAGAGTAATTTTAAGGAGGGACACGTAATGTACCCTGGAGTGAGTGATAAGGGGTCAGAATGTACACTCTGGGTCACTAGAGTGAATGGCTGGAGGGCTTATGAGCGTCGACATGGCATATTACAGTCAATCTTTGCTAGGAATTCCTTGTTCATTCCGCGTTCCATGTTATTTTCGGACTTTGTTTATGTGCATGGCATCCCAAATTAAAAATATTGGACAGTAATAATATATTTGATCATTTAGTTTAGTACTACCTACTTTATCCCGAAATAGCAAGAATTTGCTTATAGCTTTTTAAAGTTTTAACGTTGACGGAAAAGTTTTAAGCAAAAAATAAAAATATAAGTCAAATAAAACCCTTCATCCCGATTTTCCCATGGGATTGGAAAATTCCGAAATGTTGTACTAATAAAGCTACAGACATTAAATTTAGCATGCCTACACATTATTCCTTGATAGTAAGTAGGTATACAGATGCACTTACAAAGGAATTTTTCAAATTTAAGGCGGAACAAAGTTCGCCGGGTCAGCTAGTTTGTAATAAAAAAGAACCCAAAATCTATGTCTCACGATACATTAACATTAAAAAACCTACATACATACACACATACATACCATCACGCCTCTTGCCCACAGGGGTAGGCAGAGACTACTTTGTTCCACTTGCTACGATCCTGACATAATTCTTTCGCTTCATCCGCATTTATCAATCTCTTCATACATGCTCGTCGGTTTCGGGTACTCCTTATTTTACAAATGAAAAGTGTATGAAGAATCAATTGTATTATATCCCTATATCAAGCCTTTTGGATCGACAAAAGATATTAGAATAGTTTCAAAACTACGCGGGATTTGAAGGTATTGCGGATAGCACTTTATTTTTCGCTTTGGAGATGCAAATTGAATCAGCTTTGTCAGAAAATGGCTCGATACGATCGGGTTTCAGGACTTTGATAAATCTAGTGACATTATTAAATAAAGGATTTTAATTTAATAGTAACCATATTTTTATTCAGAAAGCTTAACTAGTTTACTAGGCCTACACCCCGCTATAACCCGCTATGTCTCTGATTTGTCAGGTCAGCACGACTAGCGCCAGAGCGCACGAGAACCTGTGTCGCGCGTGATATAGGCCATCCGTCTTTTTCTTATTGATCGCTCTAGAAAGAGACGGGCAGTCTACCTCACGTGATACAACTCTCGCGCGCCTTGGTACTAGCCGTGCAGGTAAATATTAACAAATATTAATTTTATTGATGATGACGTATGACATGTCCAATAAAGTTACATACCATTTTGCCCTTAATTAATTCACGCCAAACACGTTTGATCGATGTTTTTCATAAAATATTCAGTAAGCCACACGAATACTTATTTTCCGCAGTCGTCGACCTTCTGAAGATTTCCCTTTAGATGGTCCATAAACAACAGATTGTATCGTAAAAATACGATATCTATGAAATACATTGTATCCAATAACCCAATCGGAAGGAACACTATAAATATGTAATATGCTACCTGTAAAATGACAATGTCTTACCGTTGATCATTTTTTTTCAACAGATAAGTGCCGGTAAATCAATTCTCAAAGTTGTTGAGACATCTTCAGTAAAATCAATAAAAATAATAAAATTGTTTGCCAACAATGTGCTCTCCATAGTATGAATATTCGGTTTAGTTCTCGTGGCCCTACGAATAATAATGTCTATTCGTAGTCGTGGCCCTACTGTTACAAAAAAGTCGAATTACACTCCACCATAAGGTGCTTTTGCGGGGTTCCTATTTCTATTCCGTTTGCCCTTCGGGCATTTGAAGATATCCAATAAACCTAACAAACCTAACGTAATTTTACTATCTCTAGTGAGGATTTTTATCGCTCGCGACTTTGTACTTGTGAAAAAATAAAGCATATGCGCCGTCCCTATGAAATTTCGATGAATTCTGAGCACTCTGAAGACTGGGAAGCATTTAGAAGCGGGCAAGTTTTCGCAAAATACTAAGGATGTTGTACAATGTTCTTTTACTTTCACCAAGACAAGGCCTATTAAGTACAGGAATATCTTAATTTTCCGTTCCATCGCTGATAATATATCAAAGACTACTGGTTCCTCCAAAACATCCATAATATTTGGTATCAAGTTACCACAGCTGTACAACGGCTCAAAATATATCTTGTTTCTTAGAAAGTTGGGAATACATAGACTTGTTTACAACAACATTTATATATTGTTTCAAGGACTGTTTATTAAAATACATGCTTTATTAAAAAAAAAACTGGTATTCTAGAGGTTTTACCCAAGGTTTCTCAAGCTAGGCCGTGGACGAATCTGGGCACGAACCTCTGCAGTTTTTCAAAGGAATTTATATGCGAAATTATATTTAAAATTTACACATTTAGCTTTTCGCTGAAGGATAACATCTAGAGGAAACCTGCAGTACTGCACACACCTGCAGAAATTCTATGGTGTGTGCGAAGTTCCCGCACTGGACCCGCGTGGAAACTTTATCCCGAGCCCTTTCATACTGTGATGAGGCCTCTGACAATTATCGAGTTGGTGAAATAGGGAACAGATAATTATACGACACTGACGCGGCATCACTGTAACTGCAGATGCTGCTGATGTTAAAGACGAGAAAAGGAAACAGTTTTGGGTCGTGTAATCCGAGGGCTGCGTGGTCAAACCCGATAAGTCGACTTCACATTCCACAGGAATTTTGAAATTATAGAACGTTAACGTAGTGTTCTTTTTTCAACTGTCAATTATTTCGACTTATTGGGTTTGACCACTCAGCCCACTCGGTCTAATTAGTCTTTTCTGAAAACATTTTATCACATACATTATATTTATATTTTATGTGTGGCGCCATCTCTTGATGTATAGCCGAACTACGGTGTACTTTCAATTTCAAGTAGCTGCAATTATATGATAATTATATTACGTACGACTACGACCAAAGTCCCAATACATTGACCATTTAGTGACGTGTAACTATTGTTTATTCTGACCGTCCCTCATTTGTTTTACTTTATGTCACTATTCGCCGGTACAATACATAGAAACTGTCATTACAGAGTTATAGATCGTGACACGTATTCAGGTTTATTATTAAATGGCTTTATTTATTATAACAGCGATATCAGAGAGGAGTAAACAAACATTATTTACTGTCTTTTCTTTTGTGTTTTGTTCGCACTATGTCATTAGGCTGGATTACTTTGTTTTACTAAAGTATATCGATGTCAGCTTATTACAGGTACTTAGGTATTGAAAAACCTAGTACGTGTTAAGTATAAACATGTCTCGGAAAAATTAATCATTGAGACAATTATAAATATTTTCTGATTAAAAAGGAGGGAATAGACTAGAAAAAAGATTAAGCATTATTTTAATGAAACCATGGAAACCATTTGAAAAATGTTATAATAATAATAGTTTGTATTCATATTGTTCTAGGTATTACTTTTATTTAAATATTGTAAAAACCTAACATAGAGAATCAAAATAAATATACATAATGACAATAATATTTGTATATTTCGAGCATACATGATTCGTAGGTTATTGTGTACTTCCATTGTAAAATATAATGTCGAGCAAAAATAACGCGTCGCTTTCCATACCAATTTGGCAGTGTATTTATGTTGAATAGGAAACAACATCCGTTTCTTCCATATTTTCGTGCAATACGTAACACAACCATTGAAAGATATTTCAATTACCTACTTTGGCTTCTTTCCTATTGACAGGCAAACGAGAAAAGGAGAACGATAAGCCACTATCTTGCACAAAAATTCTTATAAAATTTACACCCTATTTTACTTTGCGTAGATGATTGATTAAAACATCATGAGTAACCGATACTTAATTTTGTAAAAATATCGATCTATTTTCAATCAAATTTTCAAACTATAGCGAACTATAGCGAAGTGCAAGGTCCGTCCGGATCGCTACCACCATCTTACTCGCTAATCCTGCCGCTAAGTAGCAGTGCTAGCACTGCTGTGTTCCGGTGTGGAGAGTAAGACAGCCGGGGAAATTACGGGCACAAGAGGCATTTCATCTTAATCCTCTAGGTTGGCAACGCATCTGCATTCCCTCCGGGGTTGCGGGTGTCTATGGGCAGTGGTGATCACTTACCATCAGGTGACCTACTTTCTCGTTTGCCTTCCTATTCACATAAAAAAAAAAAAAAAAAAA
The DNA here is from genome assembly GCA_932294345.1 of Pandemis cinnamomeana. Taxonomy (NCBI): domain Eukaryota; kingdom Metazoa; phylum Arthropoda; class Insecta; order Lepidoptera; family Tortricidae; genus Pandemis; species Pandemis cinnamomeana. The sequence goes on from OW028717.1 coordinate 5,634,546, forward strand.
AAAAAGACTATAGTCTGACTTTACGTCAAATACTTATTGGTTTAACATTGAAAATGATTTCGATCGTTAGATAATCATTTATCTTAACCATAGCGCACTAAAATCTATATCAATTATGTTCATCTAGAATCGCAGGCACCTATACCTTTCGCAAGGACTGCGATTCGCAATCAATGTCTAAAAAAAGAAACTTAGACCTTAGCTTACCGTGAGACTCCCAAATATGGTCCAAATCTGGCTCAAATATTTTCGTTTAGGTGTGAATTTTATTACGACGACAGATTAACGGAAGGAAAAACTTGGACAAAATAAAATATAACATTTACAGACACTTAAAGTCGGTCTTGAAGTTATGGACCCTATGCTAACCCAAGTATTGTATGTATTGTTTTATGGTATTCCTAGTTATGTATACAATTCAGGAATTAAAGCCTACCATTTGCTTATGAACGCTGCTATATGCCCTGTATTAACAAGTTGAGTAAACTTGACTTCAATGCCGGGGTCATTTGATAACGATACTGATTCAACTGCGGCGTGATCTTAAACAACATGCCTTCTCTTAAGCAGTTTAAACATACACGATTTAATTCTAAAACAAGGACAAGTGAAATATTCTTTCACAAGGTTTCTATAATACGCTTATTGTTTTGCGAACGACATTTTATCTTAACAGTTTTATTAACTAGCGACCTGCCGCGGTTTCACGCGGGTGCAATCAGTGTTTCTGTTCTATATTATGCGTGTATTATACATATAAAACCTTCATCTTGAATCACTCTATGTATTAAAAAAAACGGCATCAAAAAACGTTGCGTAGTTTTGAAGATCTAAGCATACATAGGGACAGATGTAGCGACTATGTAGTGATCTTGGACTTGTCAATGCAAACGTGGGTATCTTATTATACTTTATTCAAAAACGAATTCACCTATTCTCACATCATTAAAACTATTTACGAGATGCCAAAGTATCCATAAACTCTTAAGACACTTCTTAACACTAACAAGATATCGCTTCCATTAAATAAAAGTTGGAAAAACACATCAAAAGTAGTAATAAATAGCGTATTTACCCAACGACCGGCTTCCAAAACAACAAACAAGTTCACTTAACTGCACTAAAACACCACTGATCACTTTTGAAATCCACAATTGCTAATACTTTTCCACTAGTCGAGTATCGTATACTCTGGAACGATGCACGCGCGCCCGCCTCCCTCGCTCGTCTTTGCTGTACTGATGAGCCGGTAGTCAAAACTGCCAGTCGACGCATCCCTTAACCATCTCCTGTAACTATTAAAAAGGGAAAACGTTTTCTTACGGGCCAGTGACAAAAATTTTTTTTTTTCAACATTTGTCTGAAGTGCGGCAAAGGCGTGGAGGTAAACAATCATCCACGTAACGAGTATTTGACAGACCGGAAAAGTTAGTAGTGTGATCTTTAAGTACCGCGCGCAGTCAGGGCATAATTCAAGCTTGCCTTTTATTAATAACGGAGGTGATAGGACTTGTTTATGGTTTATATTTATGAGTTAGCTACTTAATTGATAATTTTTATAGATTGATTCTAAGATGAAGCAACTGTACGGGTGACTTGTGAAGCAATAAACCCAGTATACCATACCTGATTTTTTTTTAAAACAACCCTATTTTATAACTCAAACCTCGTTAGCCTAGCCAATCCGATTTTCACCAGCTATTATTTGGCTTTATTTAGTGTCTTTCTTTCTTTCTTTATTGCTTTACTTGATAAAATTTGCAGGTGAATTTACATCGCGATAGTTAATATTAAGAGAGTTGCCAGCCTCTAAGGGAATACATTTGCCCTTTCCTTGACGACCTCGATGTCAAAGTTTGATAGTAAATACAAAGATCCCACTGGCAACACCGCTGTCGGGAGTTAATTCCGCAATTTCACTGCAAATATTTACTGTGTTTTGGAATGGCTCCTGGCTTCTACGGTTGAGCCTTAAGAGCGTTTATCCCTACTGAGCTGGCAACGTCGCATTTTTGGTGCTTTTTTACGATTATTTCACAGAAATTGATTTATTTTTTAAAATGTGGTCTATACAAGTTTTTCGTTTTTCGTGTATTAATGTGTCCAATGCAATAATAATATAAAATAGTATAAGTATCTCGTTTAATAAGAAAATAAGAGTCCATCACGATCAATTCACAGCTTTACAAAAAAAAACTTTTTTTTTGTTGCCTTGGATATCATCGCAAATTGTAACGTTTTCAAATGCTTAGATTACGAATATATTCATGAAAGTTCTCAATGTGCTCGTATTTTCATGATTTTCGCATATCTTATATTTTGAACAATTATTACTTGGTCATTGTAAAGAGATTGTCCCCTGAAAAATTATAAAAGAAAATGGAAATATAAAATATATTTTCGTCATTTTCCTCTTTATTTACTTCGATGTATCCTAATTTCTCAAAACATAACTGACATTATGAATATATCTGTTATTTTGTTTATCGTTTTTTGATTTTTGTAATGTAATATTTAAAAAAAAATCAGAGCAAATCTTACAAAATCATTGATAGTTTCAAGAATTGTGTGCATAAATAGACCCAATACACTTCCATATAAACAAAACCACTGTAGACCAGTGATTATTTCATTAGAGCCATTAATACGCTAAAAACGAAGAGCACAACAGATGCTCATTTGAAACTTTCATTCAATTTCTGTGAAATAATCGTAAAAAATACCATAAACGCGATGTTGCCAGCTTACTAGGAACAAACCCCCTTAATGTTTGGTTTAAGTGATGGTCAGCACTGGTTGATAAGATTTTAAGTGGTGCTTGATTTTACCGTGCCAGAGATTAAACTAAAACGTATTACGATGTGTTGAAGCGTGACGTAGCGTGAAATAAAATATATGGGTAAATATTTATAAGTTATTAAGTTGTTTAAATCAAGTATAATAATAATTCCGTGCATGGCGGGAAGAACTTGATAACTCCAAAATGGCAATTTTACAGGGCAGCGATTTTAAAGTTTGTCATTTTCTCCAAAATCCGTTTTTATCTCGAACTCATCTCTATAGCTTGATTTATGGATAATTTTATGTAATCTTTCAAATTATGTTACGTGTTCTCGTAAATTCTGCTTATTTTGTAAGATATTAGACTTATCAACATACTACCCAGAGACTTATCAACTTATTACCCATACATTAGTGCTCAAACCAGTGAAAACATTATTTAATTTAATTCCTAAAAATCAGTTTTTCAGTGTAATTGAAATGTCTAAATTGATTTAAGAGTAATTTTAGATGGTTTTTCAAATATGGTTATGTTTATCTTTCTTACTATCTTATTATTCATAATAATTGACTTATCAACATGTTCACCGATGACTTATCAACTTATTCACCATAGAATTGGGTATCAATAATACACATTAATCGTTTGTAATAAAAAAAATGTAATAAAAATGTTCGTAATAAAATTTCAATAATTTGGGAATGCAAGCGCACTTTTTGCACTACCTAATTTGAAAAAAAAAGAAAAATTAGAACAACTTCTGGGCTACGTTCAGTAAAGTCGGATGAAAATCGTCCGATCATGAACACACTTACCGAACGAGTTGGGACGTTCTTCTGTCAAAAGTGTCAATTCAAAATAAATATAAAATAAATATTTGCTCCGAGACCTGAATAGAAATTCATTTTATATTTATTTTGATATTATATTTCTGATATCTTTGATATTATATTATTATATTTCTGTCCCTTTTCATCTTGAATCATTAACGTCTTCATTGAATCTCCCATTTTAAATTAAATTCACATTAAATTTAAATGTCGATGGTATGCGATTTCGTATTCGTAATAATAAGTTTATATCCCCAGCGTTCGAATTATAAATTTTGCCGCTTTTCAACTGTCAAAGTGACGTCTGGGCTTTTTTTACCCATCTATTTTATGGGGTGACCGGTGTGATCGTCCGATGATCGCACTGACTTACTGAACGGGCCAGTGCGTAGTCGGGCGTCGTCGGGTGATCAAACTGAACGCACCCCTGTTCTCATATATCTCGGGAAAAGTAGTATGCGACATCAGTATGAGACATGACACAATGTGACAAGTTATTCAATAAAGAACATATTTTTGATTTGACCCGGTCTATAAATGAGAAACTACTAAGATAACACGAGATATCATATTCCGTGCATAGCGTGAGTAACTTGATAAGTCGAAATATAACGTCAATATATTATTTGTTAACTTTATAGTGTAAGTATAAATTGACATATCAAGTTACCAGTAGTTGAATATAAGTAGATAAAACGATATATTTATTTGTTAACGTAATAGTGTGTTAGTCGTCGCTTTGATATCTTGTTTTGTCAATTTACGTACGCTAGATCGGTTTTTGAGCATAAGTTGATGTAAGGATATAATACGATATTATATATTTTTTTGTGACTCATCGCGTATATATCTCGTTTCGTTAAATAAAATACGCAGCGTATGGATATATTCAAATACTCACGAGGCAATATCTCTAAAAGTATCGTAGATATCGAGTTGTCAATTTTTTTCCTACAAAACCAATGCTGTAGGAAGCCATTGCGACGATAAAAAAAAATCGTGTAAGTGGAGTTATCAAGTTCTTCCCGCCATGCACGGAATTAATCGCATTATTATAGGTTAAGTTATGTTGCAGTGCCCTGCTACAGGGTTTCATGTTGGGAAATTTATTAGCTTGTAAGATCCAATGTACACATGAAAACGACGAATAAATGACTTATGACTTATTCTCAGTTTTTGAATGTTACTTTCGCATGTTAGATTTAAAAAAACCAGTGAAGTGCGAGTTACATAAAACTATTCTGTTTTTAGTGTTTGTTGTTATAACGGCAACAGAAATACATAATCTGTGACCATTTCAACTGTCGAGTTATCACGGTTCATGAGATACAGCCTGGTGACAGATCGACAGACAGACAGACAGACGATCGTAGTGGTACCGTCGGCGGACGGACAGCGAAGTCTTAGTAAACTCTAAAAAGGATCATCCCCTCAGTATTAACCGTTTGTTAGCAAAATAATCGTTTCTCTTTCTCTCTCATTCTGATTTGGTCCTTTACACAGACACAGACAAAAAATACACAGTTTGAACTTTTATGATAAAGGGGTTACAAGAAGTCACTGTAATAAAATTCCGTGCAATAAAACTTCTTCCTCATATTATGTAGGAGCGGACAATTTAATTTTACAAAATAATTTAATTACAAGTCGAGCATAATTCTGTTACCTTCTTTCTGAATGGTTTACGCAGTTTACTTTTGTGAACAATGCCTTTGCCTACATTCTAGTATGCTCAAACCAAAATGAGACACTATCTTCAGCTACCAGATACCTTACTATGACGTCTTAATGCGACTCAATGGGGACTATCGTTTATTTGCTCACCAGTTGGCGCCACTGTTGACTAAGGTCCAGAGGTATAGCTGTCAAAGGCGACTTTATAAGATCGCCGCCGAAACAAAGTTTTAAATCTTTAATCTCATTAAGTTTATTAATCACAAATAACTATCATCATATATAGAGTATCTTTGAACATCAACCAATGTACGGGAACATTGCCTTTGTCACTGTCGATAAAAAAAAAGTTAGTGTAGCTATAGAGCAGACAACCCAATAGAGAAGAAATTTGATGTTAGGTACTTTATAAATATAAGATACCTAAAATAAAGCCAAGCCGAAATTGGCGATTACTGCACTCTGATTGGCCAGCCGAAATTCGAACTGGTCACTAGAATTGACCAAGTATGATCAATATGGATAATTAATGTTTAGTCGTGTAGCATAGTGAGTTAAACTCGCTTAATATTGATAAAAACCTGAAAGTAAATCATTTATACAATTCTAAATACTTAAATATTTTTTTCAGTGTAAAAAAAAAAGAAAAAAAATCGCTAGAAATAAGTGTTATTAGTATGGTATATGTTAGTATGGTATATGTCGAAAAAGTCATTAGTGTTACCAACATTTTATAGCCCTTAGCACCTTTCCAATTGGTGATTTCCTCTATGATTGTAAATTGTAACTACCCAACTTTAAGTTCAGCCTGGCTAGAAAGAGAGCGCGCGAGAGGCGCATCGCGCGCTAGATAGACTACCTGCCCCTTTCTAGAACGAACAGTAAGAAAAAGACGGGCAATCTGTCTCGCGCGCGACGCGACTCTTGAGCGCTCTAGACGTGCTAGTGAGCCTAGCATAGCGAGAGAATGCTTACCAATCTTGTAATCTTTCACATACATACATGCATAAACCAAGTCTTTATCCCTTACGGGGTAGACAGAGCTTAAGGTAACAAGACCTGATGGCCACGTTTAGCATGATTGTGGGCGCGCGTATAGGTGGAAAGAGAAATAGTGATGGGTTGCTAGCTGCATCGCCTATAACATGATTCCTTAGATTTTCCGTCATTCCCTCGGCTTTTTTACCATGCGCGGGAAGAGAAGCACCTGGTACATTCTATGTTTTTCTTTAGCCCCAGACCGGCATAGAGGGACCTTTAAGCCTTCTCATTACCAATAGGTATCACCGTTTATTTTACACTTTAAATTCACCGGAGTTTGCGTGCAAACTGTAGTTATTTACTGGCCTTGCGCACTTGGGTAGCACTTGTAAGAAACTAATTACTAGCACTCCGAGTACAATTGCATTATCAAAGTAGTCCTTCCATTAACTTGAACAAAAGGTTAATTAAATAATTCAAAATGAACTCCGCTTTGACTTCAGTAGCATTAAAGTCAAGTCTTTGAGCCAATTAATTTAGGACAGTAATTTTCTTCCTTCCCTGTCCGAGCTATTTGTATTCGCTGAATGAATAAGTATATGTAGATTAGAAATGAGTCAATTTTATCATCACCGTCATTTTTTTCTACTCGTAACTGGCTTTTAGGTACCATTCTTGCCATCGTCCTCCTGCATTGAGTCATTATAGCCTCCGATGGCACTCAACCGATTCTTCGACCACGCCGTACCAATTGTCCTTGGGAAAGAACTTGACTTAGAAGGGCGGCATAAGGGCCGAGAACCCTATTAACATCAGCATCTTAGTATATTTTACTGGGTCAAGGGTGTCGTTACGTTTTTTAAGATTTTTCGCGTCAAAAGCCGTGGTTAAAAGGGACCTGGCCCTCAAGCTTAGTGTTTCGGGATCGCACCCTGTCATACACATGCAAAAACATACCGTCTCGCTCACACCAAGTAATAGTGGTTATTAGAAGAGTAAGAGAAATGGTATAATACGAACTTCGGGTTTCGAAGTAGCCCTCCAGAGTTATTAGTGTAGGTTTTTGATGCAAAGAAAGTCTCAAAATCGTCCGCGTGTACAGTCGTGGCCATAAATATCGATACAAACATCATGTCAAATATATGTGTCACTGACCTAATTGTTTGTGGCATAAAGGTGTATAGATATTTTTGACGTCTTGGTACCGTACATATATTTATGCCCTTGACTGTACGTCTCAGTTACTATTTAACAGGCAGCGCCACTAGTGGCAAATAACGGCAAACTAATCTAATAGTGTTTGCACGGTCCACGCGAACACACATTTGTTGCAACAAAAAGCAACAAACAGCGCTCAGTACTCGTTTTACGTTGTGTCCTGAGCCTTTAGTGTAAGAACGTCTCAATTACTATGGAACATTTGGCAGCGCCACTTGCGGATCTAAACGGCAACAAACTGTTCTCATAGTATTTGAAATTTTAACGCAAACGCGTTCGAGACGTATTTTGTGACCGAAAACCTACACGAAGCATACAGTTCAAACACAAAGTCCGTAACTCTCCCAGCCTGGTTCGGACAGCCTTTGAAAACAAGGATTTCATCGAGATACATGTGTAAACATAATAATATAAACGTTAAGCCACGACCGATGTTTATTTATATGCCTGATAATCCCGGCTTATGTTTGTCGTATATTGGTATAACGGCGGTGATTGAGCTGTTAGTTGATCATTAATATTGTATTTAAAAGAAAATACGTCATATTTATAATACAGTTTTGTGTAAGAGTATAATCGGACGAGGCAAAAGTGAACATTACATAACTTTTGAAAGCGAAGAATTTAAAATTGGGTTTAAACTTTAAATGACAGTTCATTTTCTACTTCAAATCCGATTTTGATAATAAAAGCCATAATTATATCGCGTCAAGTTAAGTTTAGGCTGTCCGTGATAATGCCATAAAATATCGATTAGTACTTTCCAAGAATAACGTGAACAAAAGATAGACAAACATTCTGAAATCCACTGAAATTCTGTCAACTGTTCTGCCCTCAGAACAGATTTTCTTTTATAAATGTATCAGTACTGTACACATTTTACTCTCTACTGCAGTGTTACATGAAAAGATTTCATTTCTGATAAAGCGAGACAAACTTGATAACGAGCACGTTTGCTTGAAACCAGTTTGCCTATCGTTACTTGAAATTAAGTTTAGATCTTTCCTGAGAGTCTGTCAGATATTAGCCCTAACGCGTTCATTTTGTTATTCTAAATAAAACTTTACAGCTCGTCTATTTTCTTAACGTCGTCGAACTTCGTGTTTATTACCGTCAGGTTGCGATCAGTTGCACAGCCTTGGCGTTGTGTGCATATTTTTGAGAGGCAACTTGGATTTTGATACCCCCTAAGTTAAGCGGCGAGTGAAGAAAGAGCAAAAAAATAAATTTGCAGAGAAACCCGGTGGGAATCGGGTTGTTAGGAGGACACGCCACGGTTGCTAGTGACCTCATAGTATGTAGAAGTAGCTATGTAATTTTTCGATTGCAACTGTATTCGGATTCAAATACATTTGATAAACATTAAGAAAATAGACGCGCTGTATAACTACCTAAAACTGTCGAACAAGCCCATAGCTCATTGTGAGCGGAAAAACTGCTAAGCGCTCAAGTTTCGGTGTAGGCTCTACCTTAGAAAGTAAACATATTATTAACTATATTAAGGCTCCACCCTAGCAAATTGCCACCATAGTAGTAAGTAAATAATTTTACTGACGCCGCGGGAGCTACAATAAGAGCACTAAGCGAGTAATATTTGCTTTTATTCAGAGGAACGCTTATTGCTCTAATGGTTTTGTTATTAGGCGGCTTTATTTCGATTTAACGGTCATATTATGGTTTGCGGTAGGAATAGTGGAGAGAACGCATATAAGTTTCAAAGTAGGGATGGTAATGAAGTATTCTGTTTGGTTGGAATTTAATACAAAATGCGTTTCTACTTCAATGTTTTCGTTACAAATGGGTTTGAAGCGCTATATTTGGTTTGATTACGCCTGAGTATCGGCGAAGGAAAAGCTTTAGAAGTATTTCGCGGAAAATAAGGCTATTGAAATTCATTGTTTTACAAATTTTTACCGTGATTGTGGATAGCCTGTGCCCCCCAGTTGGAAAACAGTGTTAGGTACGTGTGCTGATGTTCACTTACCACAGAGTATAAAAGCAAAGGAATGTCTCAATCAAGGTAATTTCATTCTTAAAGAATTAGCTGCCAATTCCGTTTAGCCACTCAGTGGCCTAAAAGATTATGGCCCGAATGTTTCCTTCGATACGGTCCACTCGATAGATATTTCCCAACCAAAAATACGAAGGAGAGCGCGTGATGAATATTTTCCGAAGAGTTATGACAGTTCCAAAGAATAAGGAATGATTTAGCTTGGCAGTAACCAATAATTGCCCTCTAGAGGCAAAGCAGGTAGCGTTCACACGAAGAATTTTACGCATCGAAAAGTTTTGATAAAATTTATAGGCGAAATTTAATACTGCTCCCTTTTGGCTTCCCTTTTTAATACGACTTAAGTTCATACGACTGAAACATTTCCCAGCCACAAAACGTAATAGAAATGGAATGGATTTTAGCGTGGCTAGGATTTCTCTCATTGTAGATTTGGACTGCTGGTCTGGGAGCAACGAAAAAACATAGAATGTTTCAGTTGCTTCTCTTCCCGCGCAGATGGTAAAAGCCCATCGAGGGAATGGGCACAAATTTTAGGAATCATTTAATAGGCGATGCGGCTAGCAACCCATCACTATTTTGATTCCCCTTTCCACCTATACGCCTACAAACTATGCTAAACGTGGCCTTAAGGTCTAGTTACCTTAGGCTCTGTCTACCCCGTAAGGGATAAAGACGTGATTTATGTACGTATGTATGTATGTATTTTTGGACCTGCAAGCATTCTGATGTTTAGGTCTCTAGCTCATGTAGATCCCTAACTAGATGCGGGCTTTAGAAAGAGAGGGCGGGTTTAGTGCAGATTCGGGACTTCTCACACCATTGAACGATCATTTTCTTCACTGAAAAGTTCATTGTATGGCTGATTTATCTGATTAAGAAGCGTAAGTAAGTAATTTTCGGCAGTATTTGGCACATAATAATTGTTAAACAGAATAGCTGAGACCTACAGAAGTAGAGAAATACTTTTGTAATTTGCTATTGCTACTTGTTGCAGGAAGAACAGCTGATGGAGCTGGAAGATTCTCGAATGATGATGATATGATGAATGATAGAAGACACAGGGTAGGAAGGCCCTCCACAAGACGGACTGATGACCTGGTGAAGACCACGAGAGTTTGCTGGACGAGAACCACACTAGAACGGTCTTTTCATGTAATACATTATAATTCATTGTGTTGCGTAGGCCTATGATGCCTTAAAGATAAACCATTAATAAAATATTATTTATTTTTGACAGTATCCATACAAGCTAAAGTACAATCTTACAATTTTTGTCTGAAAATTTCATACATTCATTCGAAATTTAAAACATTCAATCAAATAAACGCACTAAACGCCGCAACTCATCCAGTGTTCTTCATTTTAGGTGCACTTAATTCAGATAAAAATAAGATACAGGTCCAATTTAAACAAACAATTTTCATTATTATGATTGTTTTCTACTAATTCGTACAATAAATTACTAATTCTTTTCTAATAAATAAATAAATAAATAAATATGTACATACCTTCACATTTCTTTCTTATAGAGGTCGGCAGAGACTACATTGTTCCATTTGCTACCTACGATCCTGAAATACATCTTTCACTTTATCCACATTCATCAATCTCTATAATACAATACAATACAATAACTCTTTATTGAACACCACATATAACAACCAAAACAGAAAAAAGGTATGCAGAATATTACATGCCTGTTAATTAACGATCAAAATATATGTAGTAGCGATTTTGGAAGTAACATTTTGTCCGCAGCACAAACCGTACGAGCTTGAACAATGCTCTGTTATAATTAAACTATGTGTTTAATTGGATTCCGCTGCATGTTGATTTTGGCTACACGAGCCAAATGCCGTTTTTGCAAACGTAAAATGTATAAAAGGGGCGAATGTTTCAGGAAATGCTTTTCTTTTGTTTTAGTGCAAAAGTTAAGTGGAAACAGTTTTGACTATTCGTCGGTCACGTTAACTGTTCTCGATGGATGTGTCTGAAGTTTTATGTTCAGGGAATTTATGTTTCTGTCCTAGATTTTTGCTCAGGTATGACATTGCAGAGCTACCATAAAATTGAATTCGATTATACATAGGTATAGAAATAAGTATCCAAAAGAAGCAGTAAATATGGTACATTACAGAGAACACTAATTTATAACAGTCAGTTACAGCACACATGAGAATTACCTAATATAAATAGGTAGGTACAATGCAAATTCAAAACAAAATTACACTACTAATCATATTCATACATCTCTACTATACACTCATATAGTTATTTAAAAGGCTCGGGGTCCTTATACATCCTTTTATAAATGTGTATAATTTAAGTAAAATTTAAGTATTGTAGAAGCTTTTATTTTGAAAAAAATGAGTTTCTGCCAAGTTTCTTCCGGCGCATTCTTATTGCCAATGATGGTCTTTCCGAATGCGCTGGTAGTTTCAAAAATGTCATGTAAAAGAGCCCTTGGCAGTCATTTTCAAAAATATTTTTGATTTCTTTTTCATGCTACTTAGTCTTGATATGAAACAATTGTTACAGTTCCGAGCTATGAAAGCGCTTACTGTATGTTTTTTAAATATTTTACTGAATCAGGGGTTACTTTGGGGAGGTCCATTTCAATAAACAAAAAACATTTAAGTAAGTTTTTCGTTGGAAAAAGTCTCTAACGCGTACGCGTATACCTACTAACTCTACCTACTAATTCAGTGACTCTTTTCTATACTCGGGAGCAAAGAAACCGAGTCACTTCCCTTAGAAAATTGTATGAAAAGTGTCCCGGATTCTTTGCTCCAAAGTATATATATTATATCAACCGTGCTGACGGCTATGACGTGGGGTGAAATTAACTTTGGGTAAAAAGTTACGAATTTATTTTAATGGTCGAGAGTGATAAAAGTAAATTAAAAGTTAGTAATAGGTTGAAATTAGAATAATTTTATGTGATTGCTTTAGGGTCGACCGTTGGCGACGCGTTTGTTTGGGGGGGACTAGTGAGTTCGATTTTGTTGTAGATAGAAACATGATATCGAAGTCGTGTCGACACAATGGGGGCTATCGCGCGTGAATTTGCCACTAGAGGCGCTAGTGTCGCGTGAGGTCCAACAACATTCACTTTTCACTGGTTTTGGCGGGCTTCGTGACATAAATTTATAATTTCTTTCATTTACCTGTTGAAAAGTGATCTCCTTCGTGAAATTATCGCAAACATGGATTATTTGGCGATGAATGTGAACGCTTTGAAAGCGGTTTTTTTTCGAACAAAATGAAACTGCACAACATTGCGGCATAACTAAGCGATATGATGATAGTTATTTATAAATACCTAATAAACTTAATGAGATTCAAGATTTGTCATTTTGTTTCGGCGCCGATCTTATAAAGTCGCCTTTGACAGCTCTACCTCTGGACCTTAGTCAACAGTGGCGCCAACTGGTGAGCAAAGAAACGATAGTCCCCATTTGCTTGCGATTAATTTTGAATTTTTATTTGATTTGTCCGAATCAAAAAAGTTATACATTTATGACTGAAACATGTATTTTGGTCCACATTGAACATTCGGACTTCAAATTATCGGACTAAACTTGAAAACTAAGCTAATCACGTGACTTATGTAATGACGCTCCTGCACTGGTGTTATGAAGTTTTAAGCTTAACACGTTTGTGTATACATACGTACATACATAAATCCACGGGCACGTTTAGCATGATTGTGGGCGTATAGGTGGAAAAGGGGAATCAAAATAGTGATTCGACTTATAACATTTTATCATAAACTGAAATAACCTGACGATATAACACAATGTTATGAAGTGTTAGTAAATGTTATCGTGTTTTTTAACGATATTCAAAACTTTATAAAACCAGTGTGGGAGTACTTTTTTTACTTTACTTACTTAAATTCATTACTTTTCAAAAATTTTAATTGGTGCAATCAGATAACAGATAATAAAGGTTTGCCAAATGAGTTTGTGTAATGGTCAATTTGTGAGATGTTGACCAACCTAATGACAGTCTTTAGAGTCCACAGAAAATATGACTAAAGTATGTTTTCTTATATTCATTTTTTCATAATGTGATTTTCTTTTGTCAATATTTAGCAGGAATTCCGTCGAAACGCCCGTCGCTCAAGAGGGGTAGGGAGGCTCGTAAGTGCAAAGTTGTAGTGTTTAGATAGGTAAAGTTTCCTACTAGGTCGGCAGACGAACGAGATTGAGTCATCTGTCAAAGAGGCAGGATGTTCATAATGTAATTGAAAAAGTTATAAAGGGAATCAGTTTATTACGTACGTATGTTTGAGTTGAAATTGTTAACTTACTGTATGTCTTTACTGTTTATTACACGGACATAAAAGTCCTACAATATCATTTCTGGAAGAGTTTTCCTTGAAATGCCGTACTGTAAAACCGTACTTCCATGCTGGTCTGGGAGCAAAGAAAAAACGTAGAATGCACTAGTTGCTTCTCTTCCCGCGCAGATGGTAAAAGCCCATCGAGGGAATGGGCGTAAATCAGATGCGGCTAGCAACCCATCACTATTATGATTCCATTTTTTGCCATCTATACGCCCACAATCTTGCTAATCGTGACCTAGGTCTTGCCACCTTAGGCTAAAGACGTGATTTGTGTATGTGTGACTGTGTGTGTGTAAAACCGTTAGTGCTTTAATTGATATAAGGATACGGGCTTATTTTAATTTCCTCAATAGGTAAAAAGTTATTTAGCTTACGCGTACCGTTAACAGTTTATAAAAATGTTCTGCATTATTTAACATGTAATCACACATATTATCAAAACTAAGTCATTATTTACTAGAAATGCCAATATTGGAAGCGCAGATTTGATCTAGAGTCGTGGATTTGGTCACAGGCTCAAAATTTTCCATTGGTGCTTCGGTGAAAGAAAACACTGCGAAGAAAACATGCCTATGGTCCTACGCCACGAGATAAACTACCCGTCTCTATCTGGAACGAGCAGTAAGAAAAATAACAGGTAGTTTATCTCGACGACATAGCTCTCGCACGCTCTCGTGCTAGCTGTGATAGTTCCGTATGGACAACAACAGCATTAACCGTCTCAGTCACTTTGTAAAATGAGCAATAAATGTAGGTAGTTTGAATACTAAATTATTCTGTTTTCGAAAGCACTTTGTTAACGGGTGCCTCTTCAACAAGACTCTATTGACGCTACGTCAATTGTAAAACGTCTCAACTCCACAGCGAGATTTAATTGAAATCTATTCGGAACGTTGCGTGACACTTATAAATCAATTATTACTAACAAGTCTGCGTGACATTGATATTGGCAAGTCGGCCAATTAATGCGTCTAGCCATAAAACTGCTGTACCTCCAAACAATACTTATTAAGCTATCAATTTAATGATGACAATCACATACTTAAAGCGCGCACGGAGCGATCGTTGTCTGGTACATTGTCTTCAGTGCTAATAGAAATACGTGCTAGTAGGTAATGTTGTTATTCTATGCGTCGGTAAAATGATACGGATATATTATGCTGCTAGGTGTCCGATCATTAGACCGATAAATGTTCGACAAAATGTATCGATTGCTAAATGTTTAAAAAAAACTTAAACCGCACATTAGGTTAGGTTGGGGAAATCTTCGATAAGATTGAGAGAAATGCAAACATTTATCTCTATACTTCATTTAATTTAGGATGAGAAACCACAACAACATTATATTGCGGCTCGTGAAGTGTACTCTTCTTTCAATTTGTACTAGAGTAGTTCTCAATTTAAAATGAGGCTTACAATATGAACTTACGTTTTGTTCGCTACGAAACATCGCCACGATTTCATTGAAGGCGCTTCGTATATGCAAAATTTGTACGAAGCAATTCCTATGAACAACGGCGGTCCGTGTCAGGTCATGTTTAGTTTAGGAGGACTACTCTGAAGTCAGAAATTCGGAGTTTGTGTCTTGGCGTTCCGCTCATTCTTATAGGAGAGAGAGAGGGACGATGTGACACGAATATCGACGGAGCTCCCTGGTATGTTTCAGTTTGGCGACATTCTACCACGATTGGTCGAACTTGTTAGCTAGCATAGACAGAACACTGGGTCATGATAACACAATCTCTGAGTTTATATCTCGCTCTAAAGCAATTAATTTAAAAATCGAAGTCAGTTAAAAATTGTGCAATTATACATTAAGGACGTTTCGTTTTTCATCTGGGCCCATAACCTGATGAATTTAAGTGGAACTAAAAACATGTGTATAGGGAAAATAGAAAGAGTGGTGTTCGGTACAAAGGCTTTAAATGTAAGAAGTGTTGACAGTGACAATGGTGTCATAAACATATTATAAAATAGTTCGCTTAGGTCTAAAGAGGTTGCGTTCACACTCCAACAATTTTTAATTGTCGACGATTTGATCCCTGGGCATTCTTCTCTGCGGCCCATCTCATTAAACGGACATTATGCGTAGTAGACTGAATGCAACACAGGACGTTTTGCTCTCATTACGACCTGCTCAGAATCGAAGCAGAAAGAGTTTAAAGACGGGTCATTTTTGTTTGGCATATTTTGCTGCCATAGACTGTAAAAAAAGATTCATTCCTTTTTGCAAGACACACACAATTTTACAGAAAAGAAAAAAAAACACAGTAATGAAAAATAGATAATTAGTGTTTGTGTCTTCGCAAAAGTGAAACGGTCGTTGGCTCAGCATTACGTTGAGGTGTTAGACACCTGCAGCACTGATTTTCAGCCGGAACCGTCCTGTACATACATGAGACATGACACTGTACAGCTGCCAGACTCGGGATGGTAGTGCATAATATATTGGCTCATGACTCAATTAGCAGGCAAGGGAGTGGAAAGTAACTCCCTGGCGTTATCAGTTAATTTGCGGTGAAATCAAATGCAACATGGTAATTTGACTTGACCACACTCTATAGTATCGGTAACCAGATATACCCCCTTATTCATAAACTCTCTATAGGCTTCTGCTAACTTAGCAATGTTTGTCCGTATCTGTCACTTTCACATTTACCTTTCACAGATAAGAACAAACGATTGCTAAGTTAGCAGAAGCCTATAGAGCGTTTATGAATAAGAGGGAAAGGATCTATAGGCTTCTGCTAACTTAGCAATCGTTTGTCTTTATCTGTCACTTTGACATTTGCCTTTCAGAGATAAGGACAAGCCTATAGACAGAAGCGTATAGAGCGTTAATGAATAAGGGGGCTAGAGAAAGAGCTATGTTACGTGTATGTCAGAGTGAAAAAGAAAACAAACCATTTTTAGGGTTACCCAGAGGGTAAAAACGGAACCCTATTATTAAGACTTCGATGTCTGTCCGTCTGCCCGTCTGGCACCAGGCTGTTTTTCTCGAACCGTGATAGTTAAACATACATACATACACAAATCACGTCTTTATCCCTTACGGGGTAGACAGAGCCTAAGGTAGCAGGTACCTACAGGCCACATTTAGCAAGATTGTGGGCGTATAGGCGGAAAATGGAATCAAAATAGTGATGGGTTGCTAGCCTCATCGCCTATAACATGATAGTTAAAGCATTTCGTATTTAATATGGAGACAGTGTGTAACGTACTAACCCGTATATCTATGGTATCACAACCTATTGTGAACAGCTCTTTTGATTATCAACGGTGGTCTTGTGAATTGATTTTGAAGTTAGTTCGTAATTTATCAAAGGCAATATTAATTGTTTTCGGTAGTAATTTAAACAATTATAAATGTAATTTAGCTTTAGGAATTCAGTGTAGTTACTCATAGTTTTACAATTAGTACTGTACTATCATGCCATGCGATTTAAACGAAATTTCCTTCCTTGTACGACAAAGATCTGGAACCAACTTCCTGCTGCAACATTCCCTGAGCGGTACAATTTTGGGATCTTTAAAAAACGAGCCTTCCTGTCCTTGAAAGGGCCGGCAACGCACCTGTGATTCCCCAAGTCTTGCAGGTGTCCCTGGGCGATGGTGATTACTTTCCATCAGGTGACCTGCCTGCTCGTTTTCCCCCTCTTATATATAAAAAAAAATGAATGGAGCATAGAGGTTTAGAGTCTTACAGCATTTTGTAACCGTAATTACAATGTTCAGGCTACAAATGGCATTATAGCGTTGTATTTATCCACTGGCTTTAACCGATGGACGTATCGTGCCGGGTTTGAAAACAATGGGATAGAAAAGGATATCCGTTAATTTGACCAAATGCGGGAAAGCCGGGCCGATAAAAGGCGGTATCGTAAACGGGATTTATTTGGGGCGATTGTAACAGATAGGGGAACCAAGTTGGCCGTCAGAGCAGCCGCAAAGACGGGCAGATAGGTCACTTGATAATATTAAACTTCGATAGTCGGCCTATCTCTATGTATAGTCATGACATTTCCGAGACTGAATGATTGAAACTACGCACATCTATCCAAGTATCCCAGTTTAAATGTTTGAAACTAGAATATCCATGACATCTTTTTTGTACAACATTTACTGCGAATAAATATTTAATTCATTCATTCATTCATTCATTTCTTCAGAACATTTTGATGTTAGTATAGGTTTCATGTCAAGACAATTTTTTTCATTCACAAATCACGTCTTTATCCCTTATGGGGTGGACAGAGCCTAAGGTAACAAGACCTACAGGCCACGTTTAGCAAGACACTGAGGGCGTAGAGGTGGAAAGTGGAATCAAAATAGTGACGGGTTGCTAGCCACATCGCCTATAACATGATTCCTATGATTTTCGCCCATTCCCTCGATGGATTTTTACCATTTGCGTGGGAAGAGAAGCAACTGGTACATTCATCTTTGCTCCCAGACCAGCGTGGAAGTAATAATAATAATTCATATATTTTCCCAAACTACTCTTTTATTTATGATTTTTACTGTACACAATACATTTTTTTTGTGTACAATAAAAGTCATAAATAATATTTATTTATAAGTTTTCAAATCAGTACGACGTTGGTTTGCATGTTGTGCTCACTAAACGTTGATAATGATCCCGTAGAGGGATGGATACGATACGCGTCAGTGTTTGTGTGGTGTAAAGAATAATTAAGTTTGTGGGATTTATGTGTTTTATGTGGCAGTAGTGGAGGGAGGGTTGCATGAAAAACATATATATTTCACACAGGCTTGGTTATCTTGCACGCGAGTAACGGAGTAGCAAGGTAAATATTTTTCGTTCGTTGAAATGGACCTCCGCAAAGTAACGCCTGGTTTAGTAAAATATACAATACAATACAAATATTCTGTCATGAACACCACAAATCAGTAACACTAACACAATAAGAATGAGATTACAAAAACAACCTCAATGCCAATCTGCGCACATCTACGGTGAAAATGTAAGCGCTTAAACTAGATCGAACTTTCTGACCAAATTAGTTGTGTACGGGATGGTGGGATCACGCTTTGTAGTAATTGCTCCAATCACATGGTATCTTACCTATAGCCCACTCATTCGGTCCCTGCATCAGTTAGAAAAATCGTAACCAATGATGTTCCTTTTGACTGATTTCCGCTTCGACTTAGACTTTCGTGTGCTCGAGGATGGCTAAAGGTCCGGCCACACCAGTAAAAGACGTCGACGTCGACGGTGCGTTTACGCAACAAAATGTGTGAAGAAACGGTGAGAGAACGTAACGCATGCGACGTGGTTTGACAATTTTGAAACCAATAACGTTTTGAATGCTAATATTGCAAGTTAAATAAAAGTTTGTAAGGCGTCACTTCCTTCAAAACTATCCAAATTTTGCGTGAACATGGTAACTCGCTTTTCATCTGTTGTCAGTCTATAGCGGTCGGGGTCACGGGACGCCTGGTTAATTAGGCTTGGCCACGACCGACATTGCTATGCGGTCAAAACTTAGAGCCTTAGCCGAAGGCCAGATTATGTCTACAGTGGACCACAATGTCTACAGTGGACCACAGTGTCTACAGTGGACCACAGTGTTTACTAAACCTCTAGCTTTCAACCGTTTTTACTGGACTATGATGTAACCAACAAGGGTCGTGATTTTAAGTAGCTGTTCATGTAATTTAGTATTCATGAGTAGTGCCGAAATTTTGTTAATAAAAAAGTAGCTATGAATAATGGTTTTCTCTGTCATTTTAACTAGGTTACGGAAGAGATTTTGATAAAAATCGGAAACCTTGCTTGAATTATTTTTAGACAACGAAACCGCTGACCGCTTAGGCTTAGTTTTTCTCTAGACGAAATAAAAAAAACAAGACGTAGTCTTACGGCGGCGTGAGGCCGGCTTAAGCTACGCCATAATTTCTCAAGAAAACTGGTTAAGACACGCACATGTGCACGCGGCAATGTGTAGCTTCCTCATTTTGCTGTAGAACTCTGTCTCAAGTTTTTATATGGTCTGAAGTTTTCACAAGATTTCGGTACTTAATCAGTATTACTTCAGCCGTCTACTCGGGAAATGTTGTTATCTAGTCTCGGCTTAGTTGTGTTTTTTCTATAGGTACAAAAGTTCTTCACGCTCCGCCCGGCACTATGACTTAAGAGATTATTTTAGTTTATGAGTAACGAATATGCGTACCTTGTTTGCGTCCTAGTTCGCTTTTTTGATAACTTGCTTTCTGTTCTAAAATGCTTCAAGAACGTTAAAATGATCTAGGGAGTTACTCCGTAATTCGAAATTCTAACTTCATATCACACCGTCTTCCTCATTTTCCTATAAAGACAAAATGTCTCCATACATAGATCGATGTTCAAAAGTGAACCGCGTAGGGCAGTTCTAAATTATGAATCAAAAACATAAATGAAAAATCTTTTTAATACAGTTGCTCAAAAAGTGGCGTATTGCAGGGACGTGTAGCGTTCGGGATGTGGGCTATTACACACTCGTGCTTTTTCTTTACCTTTTCCGAACTCGTGCGTTCTCTTTCCCAACTGTCAAAATAATGTCTATTAAAAAGAAAAAAACCAACCACGAAGTTTTTACTAAAAAAAAATCATAGAAGTTTTTATGATTTATGCAAATATTTCTAAAAAGAAGCTACTAATTTGTTTCAAATCAGATTTAATGATTTGATTCAATGAGTTAGGTCATGTTGAGAGTTAGGTTAGGTTTAATTTCATTTCGTCTCATTAAATTTCATTTTCATTTCATATCAATAAAAAAATTCTACTGAAGACTTGGCTGTATGGGCATAGTTCCCTTTGCCTACCCAGAATGGGTGAAGAAAACAAAAAAAATCTGCTTATATTCTTTTACGGTTGGCGCCGATTCCAAAAATGTCTTTTGCGAGTTAAGTTGTTTGTTGCACAAAATGAGAAATTTCGACGATATTTTATTTGAATTACCACCACCGGAACTCAGTATAAGTGCACAAAATGGTTCGGAGAACATTTTACCGGAAAAGTCAAAAAGTCGCTACATATCTACATACGACGAATTTATTGCGTGGAGAGAAGAGAAAAAAGCAAATCGTTTTTCAGAAAATGTTATGTTGGCATACTTCTCCGAACTCTCAGCAAAATTAAAACCTTTTACGTTATGGTCGAGGTTTTCGATGATAAAAAGTATGCTGAAAATAAGGAACAACGTGGATATAAGTGAATACCCAAAACTAAATGCTTTCTTAAAACGACAATCAAACGGTTTTACAACTAAAGTCTCAAACAGTAAATATGCAACCTAAAACTTCCCCAGTTAGTATGAAAAACTGTACCAATGTCAATGTAGGTATACGTGAATTATAACTTTTATAAGAAATAAATGATTAGTTGGTTGAGTTTATTGTGTTTTTATTATTTTTATTAAATTGCTTCATTTTTTCGCAACTGTATTAAAAATAGTTGTTCAGTACACGTGCGGCACCGCCATTGCAACTTGTTCCGACTGTCAACCCTCGCCTTCGGCTGCGCCTCGGCTCGGGTAGACATTTGTCGGAACTCTTTGCAATGACAGGCTTTCCGCACTCGTAATGAAATATACTATTGTAGAGATGTTCATTCGAATAAGACCGGCAACCTGTTGAAATATTCCATAAAAAAAACAAAAGACATAGATAGACCGCTTTACTGTTTTCAGCATTTACGCGCTCGACTGTTTCTTCTTCCAATTTTAATTTTAATAATATCGTCAACATACAAGGCAAAGTTTGATTGGTCGTCCACTAAAGTACCGCAAGAGCACGTATTCACTTTCGGTTAACAGTCTATTGGCGGACACCTATTGGAGTGCTCTTGACCTCAATTACAGATCGTTGAACGAAATAGACTATGCTGATGGTTACGTGAAGCTATTACGGGTTCTACTTGCAGGATTTTTGTGCTGTACCTGTCTGAGAGCATTTCTCACACATATACACACATACACATACATACATTAATTAGCGTTGCATAATGAAGGGTCTTAAAGTCGAGTACCGTGTTTAGGAGACGAGGCTTGCCGAGTGGCCTAAGTAAGGTACGAGATTTTAAGAGCTAAATATGTAACTATTGTTTACAATACTTTTTCTACGACTCCTCAATCATCATCGTCTATCGAGGTACATACATAGCCTTTTGTAAAGTACATTGGGTTAAGTTTGAAAATTGTACCTTCCACTTATGAATTAATAGTAGTTATCTCCTCTGGAGTAGTGGCGAAACTAATCTCGTCACTGTCATTCATGTTTAATTCGAATTAGGGGTTATTTATTTAACACCATCGATTTCGCGTCAAATAACAAACAAAACTTTTAAATTTTCGTAGCACAAAAAAGAACTAATGAGACGTCGTTATAAGAATGTTTCTGATTGGCCAATTACTTCAATTACTAACCAATCACGTAACAGAAGAAAAAACTTAGTGTGTTCAAATGGAAGCAAATTTGCCAGATATTTCCAACTTTACATTGCGTGCGCTCACGACGCTCAATCGAAGTAACTAAGTTCTTATTTTGAAATTATTATAGTCGTCTAGAGCGTTGTATAATAATCATTATAGTTGAGTCCGAAGTGCCATAGACTATCCAAGACTAAAAAGTATGTGATTGCAATTTTGTATATAAACACATAATTGACAGATTAAAATCAACGAGTAGAAAAAAAAATTGCAGATACGTAGAGTGAATGTAAGTGAGCAATAACAGTCTCTCCAAAATATTGTGAGACTATAAGCAATGTTTATAACTTGCGGAACAGATACGTCAAACAAAAGCGCTTGCGCACTACTTTTGCCTGAGAAAATATGCGATTCACCTGTAGATGGAGTGTAAAAATAGCAAAATCGTAAATAATAAGCGCCACGAGCATATTGCATCTGCTACTATGATTTATTTTCCAAACACTTTGAGTGAGTTATTTATTACTTTCAGATCTCGTTTCCTGTACAGATAATGGAATTTTTATTTCGTATTTGTATGACGAAAATGTCAGAAATGCTTATTTCTTTTTACTATTGCCTATTTTTATTGCTTTTTTCTGGTCAACGCCCTTTTTTATTACAAGGTCAGGTTACAGGTTAAAATGTTGTTTATATATTACTAGCGACCCGCCCCGGCTTCGCACGGTATATTATGCATGTATTATACATAAAAACCTTCCTCTTGAATCACTCTATCTATTAAAAAAAACCGCATCAAAATCCGTTGTGTGGTTTTGAAGATATAAGCATACATAGGGACACAGGGACACAGGGACAGAGAAAGCGACTTTATTTTAATCTATGTAGTGATGACTATGTAGTGATAGTGATGAGTACATTTGTTTTATACAGGACATCTTACCATTATTCTTAAATATTTTAACAAGTGGTTGGCCTAGTAAAGTTTTTTTTAATTTATTTATCTACTAGCTCCTGCCCGCGACTTCGTCCGCGTAGAATTACATAGATTGAAGAACTGATGTTGATACTCATATTCTGTAATAATTATTCACGTTGCGGCTCTAAGCAGCTACGACCTTTGACATGTTTATCACTATCCCGCTGGAACTATGTAATTTTCCGGGACAAAATGTAGCCTATGTGTTAAAGCACCAGCTATCTCCGTTCCAAATTTAATTCAAATCCGTAAACCCTGCGTGTGAAGAAGTAACAAACATACACACACACAAACTCTCACCTTTAAATTATTAGTGTGATTACAATAAGTTTAACAAAGAAGACTTTACTTTACTTATACAGCGAGCTAAAACCTGATCAGACACTTTAGTAGGACACTCCTGTGAAATTTTTTCATCTTTAAGTATTTTATTTTTAAAATTAAACATCCACCCTTTGACGCCATACATTTTGTACATCAACCAATTATACATATAATCCTGAGAAACATTAAAAGCGATTTATAATCAAACTATCCTAACCGGCTGTTAGAGTATACCTGATTCATTTCAAAACACAGTGTATGTCTGAGTTAAAACTAGAACAAAAAGAAACAAAAACTGACAGAGGTAGGTACCTAAAAACTTGCTCCTTTTCCACAAACGCTTACTGTATCTGTCATTTGAAACAAAACATACTAAGATTTTTCACTTTTACGAAACTAATTTTAAAAAGCAATGCCTTGAGCCAGCTCTGCTCTTTCGGAAAGAATAATATACGATTGGTTCGAGTCTCGGGTCTCAAGTATTGAACTCTACGAAGTACTACAGACTCGGATATACTATCCATTTAATTTCATCTGCGCCATAGCAACGACTTCTAAGTGTATCGAAGTAAGTAATTCTTGAAAATCCATCTCAGGTAGGTACGCGTCTCACAGCCCCTCTTATCGTTAGCTCTTAAAATATACTTATGTTGTATTTTCCTTACTTAATGAGATTACAGACTTTGGATACTTGTAAATCGGATCGTTGATTTTCTTTATTTCGAATTAGCACTGATCTCGATTGGAGTTTGATTTTATTAAATAAACTTTCAAGATATTATGTTGTTTTTAAAAAAAAAAACGGTTTGAAAAATGAAACATTGAAATTACTCGGACCGTCCTAAACTTATGTAATCGTTTGTAACGTTTATTTTTAGTTGTTTGATTTAATTTATTAAAATTAAAATAACTGTTCTCAAAAGCATCAAAATATTTGCAAAATATTACGAGGACATTTGTTTCGGTGAAATATTTCTGAATACTTGCATCGTATTTCAAAAGTAACGCGCCCTATACTTTTGTTTCTGAATTTACGTTGACGTTTTTGGCGAGTCAAACTTACATGCATTTTGCGTGAATGGGTACGCCGGGAGGGGAAAGCCTGGACGGACGTTCCGTTACCAATTTGGGGACGTTTAGAAAAAAGGCCTTGTCAAGAGTACCCTAAACCGACAAACATTTAAGAAGAGATTGATGAATGTGAATGAAGCGAAAGAGGTATGTCAGAATCATAGCAGGTGGAAGAAAGTAGTCTTTGCCTACCTCTATGGGAAATGTATGCATAATATGTATGTATACTTTAAAATGACGTAGTTATTATACTCGTATGTAATTGAAACCGCCGCAATGCTTTTCAAACATAATCAACACATTAATAATTATTAGTAATTAATAGCTCTTCTTTACTACAGAAGATTTATAAGCATACAACAATGATGGGCCTTAATGACGTCAGAATGCCAGGAATCATAATGGCCGCCCAATCATGGAAGCCAAATGTCGGACCGTCATATCATCTGCGTGTGGTCAGTGCTTTTGACAATGGCATTCCAATTATTAAAACGCTATTAATTTTGAATTTGGTAATGAATAGCGTACGTTGACGACATTATCGGTGACGTGCACACCATTGGGTTTCTAAATGATTAGTGCTTGGACATTGCAATTGAGATCGTATTTCTGTCAAGTCTTCTCCCATTTGGAATGTTACAATGTGCAATTAAATTATCTGGAGGTGATTAGAACAAACAAAAAGTAGACTAAGTTCTGCGAACAGCAAAGCGAGGTCAAATCGTGCGTGTTTAGGTAGTTTTCTTGCCGATGTTGGGGTATATTTGGTACTTTATACCAATTAGTAATAAGGCTACTAAAAGCCTACGTATATTTAAAGCGTTTCAAATATTATGCGGCGGGTCTATATTGAAGTCCGTAATATATAGTTGACGTTATTTCCATTACCTACTCATAAAGCGTTTTGTTTCTACAAAAGTAAGTTTTTTTTTTAAATTTAAACTTATCTAACTTATCCTACTGCATTCCAATGACTTTTCCAAAACTTCTGAAATATGCACGTTTTCATGTGTTAACAGGGCTTCCCAAACTTATTTGTACGGTGCCCTTGGGACCTAGCCATTTTTCTGCGACGCCCTAAACCCAGCCCCAAAGTAGCTAGTTTGTATACATGGTTGAGTATGCAAGTAATATTAGAAACAGCAAACAAGGCTTAGTTTTTTATTTGCACAAATTGGAATACCCACTTTTAATAACTTCGGAAAAATGCAAAAATATTCACTTACAAGCCTTAGTTGGTTATAAAAATGTACCCATATAGCACTCAAACTTAACCTGCTTATATACGAGCAGAACTTCAGACACTTTTGCTCAATTTCCGATTTTATACAATCCCAGATTCGTTAACTTTTACCTGCTTATTTTTGATAGAAGATTTTTTTTAAGCAATAATGAAACAAAAACGAGAAAAATTACTTTTGCATTAATCACGGCAGGAACAGTCGTTTATTACGAAAGTCAGAATTACGTTTATTTACGGAAGTGATAAACCATTTGCTTCCCTGTTCCTTTGCAAGATTAGATTTGCCTGTGAAAATTAAATTTATGACCTGCTGTCCGCGTTCGTATACCTACACCATGTTGCATCACCTAAATTTATGAAAGTTACGGCCGAATATACTAACTACATACCTAGAATACATAGACTGTAATCACTAAAACTACAAAATTATTTCGTTCTACTTCTAGGACTAGATAGTTGGCGCTCTGGTCGAATGATCCGCAGACGAAACAGTGCTATTATAAATATGATAATTTAAGTACCTATACCACAAAGAAAGATGCCGTATTGGAAGGCCTTCCACTAGATCAGTGGTACTGTGGAGCTGCCCTGATGAGGCACTGACTCCACGACGGGATGATGTAGCTCAGATGGCTCTCAAAACTATTTAATCAAACTTTGAATATAGGTTCAGTATTTTATTTAACTTTTTAGATTATAGTAAACAATACATCTGCTTCCAAGGAAGCCCTAAACAACTCTGACGTAAGTCTTGTTTCGAATTCTAGTTTATTTTTTTATTTTTTAAATTTAAGATTCGAATTCGATAAAGAGTAAAGAAGGAGTCTTTACAGTACGTACAACCTTTTTTTTATACGGGCCACTAACACGATTTAGTCATAGTATCGCGAGCCACAAGCAAGAACTATTTAGGGGTAGGTTGTAGAGGTAACTCTAGGCGGGCCAGCCACAAAGGCCGCGCGAGCCACAGGTTGAGTATTACTGCACTAGATGGACTGACGACATCGCGTGAGTTGCGGGAAACCGGAGAATGCAGGTGGCAGGTTGTCGATCACTGCGTTATAAGGCATTGCGGTTTCGGAGTTCGTTGCTAAGGCCTTTGTTCAAGAAAAAAACGATACTTACTCTAGAATAGCTTAAAACAAGTATTCTACCAAAAAAATCTAAAGTAAAGCCTTAATTTTTGACGACGATTATAAAACGCTGTTAAATGTATAGCGTATAGCCAAGGAATTAAATTCCTAACCCACCATAGAACCTTTTCATTGTAAGCGTCGTAAAGATTTTCCTTGTTAAGTAATGCGATGTAACTATGACGTTTTATGTGAAGAGGTTCCTCGATGGGAATTAAATTCTTTGACTGTGCGTTACCAACACGTCAAAAACATATACACACCTTTTAACTACAAACATGGTCAGTGACACATATATTTGACATGATAGTTGTATCAATATTATGCCCTAAACTGTACATTAAAACTTACTCTATACAAATAGTCCGTCACGTATCTCAAATGTTCCCCACAAAACCCGCAAAGTCCTACAATATCATTGCAAATTTCCATCCCTCATAATCGAATAAAACTAAGCCAAACAGACTAAACTTATTACAAACTAAATATACAATTGGCCCCGGGGGTACGATGGATGCGTGTTCCGGACGCGAGTGACCCACTCGTCAGGAGGCCTTGGTAATTTATAATAATACTGGCTTATGCACTGACTATTGTACAAGGGGAGTTCTAGGGAATACTAAATTATAGTTCTTTAAACTGGGAATGGGTACACTTGCCTGTAGTTGGCACATAATGTGGGGGTAGTTGGCACACTTAAGCCAAATCTCTTATAAATATGGCAAGCTACTTGCACAAAAACTGTGCATTCAGTTTAACTAACCAAACAATCTGCTGAAATCTTTCCATGCTGGTCTGGGAGTAAAAAAAAACATAGCATGTAGGTACCAGTCGCTTCTCTGCCCGCGCCGAATAGGCGAAAATTTTAGGAATCATGTTATAGGCGATGCGGCGAGCAACCCAACACTATTTGGATTCCTCCTTTCCACCTATACGCCTACAATTGGCACTGTTCATTTTTTTTAAGCTGTGCTTTTAACACCATTATTTGATCAAATGGACTATTTCAAGCAACTAATTTGAATATTATGCTTTTACGTAGCTTTGTTGATTCGGATAATTCATCGGATAATTGATGGTTTTCCTCGAAATGGTTTTCGAATTGGAGCATACTAAAAAAAATGAACAATGCCAATTATGCTAAGCGTGGCATTTAGGTCTTGTTACCTTAGGCTCTGTCTAGCCTGTAAGGGAAAAAGACTTGAATTATGTATGTATGTATGCATGTACCAATGCACTAACTAATATAGGAACTATGGAGCTACGAGTAGACTATAGAGGAACTTGGAGCAAGATTGAAATATATTGCGACGGATAGACACAATTAATCACTGTTCCCGTTGCCTGGCCGCAAATGCAGCCGTCCTAACAATGAAGGTCGTAACTGCCGTGAATTTCTCGTAAAGATACACCCTTTTGTATTGCCAGGCCGCACTGGGTTCCGTCTAGCCAGGGGTCTGGAACTAATTAATGTTTGTCTGGAAGAACGTTATGATTAAATGTAAAACAACAATGTAGTGGGCAAGTTGCATGCGGTTTCTGAGTCCGTTGCTAAGTTCATTATTTAATTACATACATACATACATAAATCACGTCTTTATCCCTTACGGGGTAGACAGAGCCTAAGGTGACAAGCCCTAAAGACCACGTTTAGCATGATCGTGTGCGTATGGATTGAAAGGGGAATCAAAACAGTGATGGGTTGCTAGCCAAATCGCCTATATAACATGATCCCAAAGATTTTTACCCAATCCCTCGATGGGCTTTTACCATCTGTGCGGGAAGAGAAGCAACTGGTACATTCTATGTTTTTTCTTTGCTCCCAGACCAGATTATTTAATTACCTCTTTGGCAATTGCTTTTGTGAATGAAAATTCGGACGGACGGGCAATCCGCATCAGCTAGCTGCTGAATGTCATGAAATGACTATCAAAGAAGCTTCGAGTTTTAATTTTGAAAGTCGTGTAATATAACACATAGTTTTCCTTTTCACGAGGTGAGGTATCGGTCTAAAATTTAATTAAATTTGAAGCCTGCCCGCGCGGCGTAACGCTATGCTCTCACCCTTTCTAGTGTATATTTAATTTTGTATCCTGTTTATTCCACATGAAATTATTTGACGTTGGAAAGTTTTACCCCCTTTATGTGAGGCGGTTTCTTTGCTTAAGTTTAGCGGGAATAGCTTAATAATATTGTAGTTAGCTGACAAAAGATAAAGCAATCACTGCTTCATGTTCCCGGATATGTTGTGAGGTCCAATCTGTGTTATTTTACTTGTGACTTCAAGTACTTACAGAATGTTAACTACGATTGTTGTGGACCACAGAGTGATATTTGTTTAAATAACTGCAGTAAATCGCGTAGTAACAATTTCAAATGATTTACAATGTATAAAATTACATATTTTCTAAGGGACATTGAACGCGATTGCATTCGAATTCGTAACTGCGCATGTCTGTTATACATAAAAAATATATCTTCAACGGCACAATTTCACTAACTAGGAGAATAGGCATAAAATTATTCGTGTCGAAAATTGATCCAGTCATTTCCACCCATTCGTCAAAAATGCCCCCCAGAACATTATAATTACTTGGACGGCCTTCTCGAAGGAATTGAAACTTTTAATTAACGCGACGGAAGGAACTACAATAACTTGTAATGAAGTAAAATCTTAAATTCCCTTTTCGGTCTTCATTTTCACTGAACGAAACTTCTGTTAAATATTGTTTTTTAGACACAAACTTACTGTAAACTTTTTGAAGAAAAAACGCTGCCTTACATTTTTGAAGCATAAATACAATTAGCTACTTTTACTTTTTTTACTTTATTTTAATGACCAGTTCTTACAAACCAGGTTACTAAGAATCTCAGATGAAGTCTGCTCATTTGTTGCCTGATTTAAGCACATGTGATTGTGAATGTGAGTGTGTATGTATGTTCCTTCTTCACGCTGAAACGACTGGACGGATTTGATTTTAAATTTGGAACGGAGATAGCTGGTACCATAGACTAAAACATAGACTACTCTTTATCCCAAAAAATGGCATAGTT
The DNA here is from genome assembly GCA_932294345.1 of Pandemis cinnamomeana. Lineage (NCBI taxonomy): Eukaryota > Metazoa > Arthropoda > Insecta > Lepidoptera > Tortricidae > Pandemis > Pandemis cinnamomeana. The sequence goes on from OW028717.1 coordinate 5,664,629, forward strand.
TCCGCGGGATAGCGATAACATGTGAAGGGTCGTAGCTGCCTAGAGTCGCAACGTAAATAATTTTTGCAGAGTATACTGTCAACACAGTTCTTAGTCTAACTCTACGCGGACGAAGTCGCGGGCAGAAGCTAGTATCACTATAAAACTTTATTTGTATGTGTAGGTGCCAGGACCCAAGCTGCTGATGGTAGAGGGTTTCCTAGCGATACGTTTATAATGAAACTTCGATAATATTCGACTGGTATATTTTAAGGTACTGGATCTTACAAATAAAAGTGCTTATTCGCTGAAGTGGTTATGAAGACAGTGGTAGAAAAAGGACCGTTTAAGACGGGTACAATCCTAATATTTTTGGGTACGTGCGAAGCTATGATTGGTTACAGAAAAACTACGTCACGTAACGTTTCGTTTCTACGTTAAAATGTGAAGTTACACAATACTAAATAATTAATTAAAATATTGAAACAGTATTTATTTACAATTAACTCTTGTATTTTATCAAATAAAGATGAAGAATGATTATGCAAAACGTATATTTTAATCACCAGTGTTGCCTCAAAAAATCCAAAGTCAGCGGAAAAATCCCTGCCGCTAATTCACTGCCCCTGGCACGAAACAAATTGCCTTAAATAAATTAAAAACAATTACGACGCTGCAAATTTGTCAATTTTGTGGAGCCATTTGCGTCAGCGGTGAGTCTCGGGTGGCTTTAGATTTTTTTACTACTGGCCGGTTTTCTCTGAACCGCCTCGAAAGATAGAAAGTAGGCTTTTGCCCAAATATTCATGCAGCATAAAATAAATAAAAAATTTGCTAACTGAATTTTATGTCCAATAATATCTTAAGTACCTCTCAGACAAATAGGTACGTCTGTTTTCCCGACGGGACTTAATAAAATAAAAAAATTCGTTTATGAAATAGATTGAATATTTTAATGTTGTTCAAATATTTCCGGGATAAAGCGTCTTGTATCATAAACTTCTCAGTGCAAAATTTCGTCAAAATCCGTTCAATACTTTTTGAGTGAAAGAGCAACAAACATCTTTAAATTTATACATCCATCCATCCTCACAAACTTTTGAATTTTTTGTACAAAACATTTTTCACTGCTTTTGGAATCTGACTGTGTCAAAAGATTGCACGAATTTGTAGGAAATATTAAAATTTTGTACTGTATATTGTATTGTAATACTATACTAAATTTAAGTACCTATGCCCGTTGATGTAGGTACGGTAAAGCTTAAAACGTAGGTCAAATTACTCCCAAGCTCTGCCGTTTGATGCTACGTCCGAACTCAGCGCCGTATTTATTCAGCCGCGCCTGTGTATTGTTTTGACATATTAGAATTTGAATTGAGAATTCTGTAGGCGTCGCCAACAACGGTTGGCATTTCCATGCTCCGGTCGTGATACGCGTGTTTTTTTAGCGCCTATATTATTTTTCATAGCAAAGGTCATAGAGGATGTCTAGCGATATTTTATTGAGATATGTTATAAGCATAAAAAATATTAGAGTAATTTACTTTACTTTACTTCCATGCTGGTTCTGGGAGCAAAGAAAAAACCTAGAATGTACCAGTTGCTTCTCTTTCCGCGCTGATGGTAAAATCCCATCGAGGGAGTGGGCGAAAACTAATTTGATTCCATTTTCCATCTAAAAGCCGACCAGACAACCGGCATAAGCTAATAATCTTAAACAGGCATGACCGCGGTTGGATGTTATTCACCTTTCCGTGAAATGTATTCATACTATACATTTTGTGTTTGTCATCAGTTCAAAAACCTTTGTTTTCAATTTGTTCAATATTAACGGTAATTTTGGCTCCAAGCACGCAAAGCCTTTACTGTTTAATAAATTGAATTAGGCACGCAGGTTTACAGTGAAACAATGATCATCGAGAACTGTTACTACATGAAACGTCAGCGAGTCTACGATGGATAGATGGATTGAAGTGGCGTAACTAGAGGATAACAGGACTAGCAAAATGCCAAGGGCCTCTAAGTCTAGGAGGCCTGACTAAGTTTGGAGTACAGACGGGACATTGATGCACCTCTTTAGCCTTTTCGACGCCAACGATACTTACCTATATCAGCACCGCAAGTTCAACGCTAACGACCTATACATACGTCCATTACTTCAATGCAAAAGCAACCTTCGTTCAATTGGGTTTAGGTTATTTAATGAAGAACAAATAAATGAGACTTTTGTTAGTTACATAGTAATATACCTAGATACAACAAATGGTGATAAAAGTATCGCTAAATCGCTGCCCGATGGCACGGTGCCTAGAAGGCTGGCAGGTTTACCGCGTTGTATGACAATGCTTAAGGTAAGCAAACTCCGTTTCAAATCACATCACTTTCTATCAGGCGTGATACTGGTCAAACGTATGATTAATTACCATTTTAAAATAATTACGTAATAAAAACTTTAAAATGATTAATTAATTTTAGCAGAATCTGGAGCTGTTATTTACACAGTAAATTAATTCTACATTAACATTAAATCCAATTATAGGATTTCACAATTAGAATCTCTATCATGGACCTTCTATTCTATAGAATAATCGCCTAATAAGGCAAGCTTCATTAAGTATTCATATGATATACATGTCTGCCTAACCATAGTCATTAGTCGTAATCCTCAGTCCCAATATTTTTTGACAGATAGCGCTCAAGAATACGAGATTCACCAGTCTTGTTATTTTAGAGATACCATCAACATTTTTGAAGTTGAAGGTGAATTGAACAATTTGTTCTTTATCTTATTGAATCCGGCGTTAATTTGCGGAGGTCCATTTCAATGACAAAAAAAACATTAACCTTGTTATTCCGCTACTCTGCAAGATCGACAAGCGTGTGCCAAACTATGTATGTTTTTATAATGCAATTTCTCCCTCCTCTGCTGCTAGGTATTCATTATTGAGTGTGCTTGTGTTCTTTATAAAGCGTGCGAGGGCTCCCGAAGTAAATACGCGTAATATATTACGCAAGAAATTATCCTGAACTAAAACACTGCAGCACAAGTTTTAATCCAATTAAAACCAAGCTATCACTGATCAATTTAACTTGTTAATTAGTTTGAAAGTTCCTAGCTGCGTCCGCCATACTTATCCTGAACCAAATCATAAGCAATCTTTAGCTAAAATCCCGACATTTAACGAAGTTTTGTTACCATTGTTAACTATTTTAATCCCAGCTTTGGTAAACGGCGGCTAATTTTAGATATTAATGTGAAATGTTCTTCTAGGCTGGTCTGGGCGCAAAGAATGAACATAGAATGTACCAGTTGCTTCTCTTCCCGCGCGCTTGGTAAAAGTCAGAGTTGAGCAATCGCCATACTGATTTGGCGAAATTTTATTTCGTACATTAACTATATTGCCCAAAGACTCTATGCGATTTTACTTCTATCCTTTGTCCTTCCTTGAGGCTGAAACTATTAACTATATCGAATTCCAACTGAAACTAAAAGTGAAGGATAAAAAACTGACAGACCGGCACACTTTCACATTTATAACATTAGTATGGCTCATTTTATGACATTTCTACTTTATTAGCTTTTTCTCTATGAAGTGATGTCTCATAAAATTTATGGCATCTCTTGCAAGTAATCTACTTAAACCTAAGTAGTTGTCACAATGTAATCTCATTAGTTCTCAAAATAGCAGGCGTGGGTGAATCCGAATTTAATTTGGATTTCAGTTTAGATAAGTCTCAGCGTAAATCATTGGATTCCCGCAAGAGATATGGGTTGTTTGTTCGAAAAGACGATGAGTACGAACAATTCCACTTTCGCTTCGTCTTACTTAGATTGGCATATTTTTAGAGCACGATACATAAATCACGTCTTTATCCCTTACGGGGTGGACGGAGCCTAAGGTAACAAGACCTACAGGCCACGTTTAGCAAGATTGTGGGCGTATAGGTGGAAAATAGAATCAAAATTGCGGTAGGGTTGCTAGACCCATCGCCTGTAACATGATTCCTCATGATTTTCGCCCATTCCCTCGATGGGCTTTTACCATTTATACGCGAGCGGAGAAGCAACTGGTACATTATGTTTTTTCTTTGCTTCCTGACCAGGTTGGAAGATCTTGACCTTTTCGACGCCAACAACACGTATATCAGCACCGTAGGTTCAACGCTAACGACCTATTACGTCCATTACTGCAAAGCGAAAGCAACCTTCGGTCAAATGAGTTTAGGTTCCACTTAGCGCATCGCAATAAAGAAGTCTGGCGTATGGGTGACGTCTCTTGTATTTGACGTGGCGGCGAAAAGGTTAAACTAAGCGCGCTAGATTATTCCCGTATGTCTTATTATGAGCCCCATCTGTCGGCAAATAGATACAACTTTTACACTAGTTCCCAAGCCCTCGACCCGTGGTACAGTCACGGTTCTATCCAATAAGTTATCTAAATCTACGGCCGTGAGTGTCAGAAAAATAGTGGCCGCATCAGTCAACGGGGAATAGGTTTTTGCGAGAAATAAATACAAACGGGGAGTGGGAACGAAAGGCTCTTTGGGGATGTTAGGGTGTTACTGTCTTTTGTTTTTTGTTGTTCGAATCAAAGGAGCTGCTGAGCTGGAATCAACTGCTTAGTAAAACCAAACAATAACATTCTTAGGCCACCATAGAACCTTAGTTAAATAGTTTAGTACCTATGTCTAAGACAATGCTTAATGGAATGACGTAAATGTCACTATGACAAGGAAAACAGCCAATGATTTTAAGATTCGCGTCCTTTGCGAACTTTCGTGGGTCCGTCCGGATGCTATCACTATCTTACTCGCTAAGCCCGTCGCCAAGCAGCAGTGCTTGAGCTGTTGTCCCGACGTGGTCAGACGGCCGGTGGTCTTACTGACGAAAGATATTCCATTTTAACTATTTAGGTTGGCTACGCATCCGCAATCCTCTGGTATCGGGTGTCCATGGGTGTTGGCGCTTGCTCGTTTGCCACCCTACTTCATAAAAAAAAAGTCCTTAATTCAAATATCAATGCTTTTCCCTGTACATAAACTTCATTGATCCGTGTACGGCGCTAGAAATGAAGTTAAGTATCTCATCAATTTTTCCAATGAACTAGTTATAAAAATGTTCCTCCGACGTTTCTATAAGAAATTGCTTTGAGCCGGCGAATAAAGTTTGTTTCATTTCTTGATTTCAGAATCTTAAGATTTAAATACAGTATTTATTTTGTATAAAGAGGGACGTTTGAAAGTAACTACGTATTAAAATAGTTACTTAATTAGTAACTTGGACGAACTACTGCGTAAGTTAACGTTATTGTTCACGATTTTTTGTCAACAAGATGAATAAGTTTTTCGTGGTTATTGCTACCTCTGTAACAAAACGTCCCCCCCCCCTAGTCTAAATTTTATTAAAAGACGGATATATTTAAAAAAAAACTGTAAATTAATTTAAAATAATTTCTAATAGCACGCTAATTCGAATAACGTACCTAAACTACACATAGCTCAATCCAATGCGTACTTAATATAGGAGGTAATTAAAGGCGCCTACTAATAAGTTATATATGTCGTGAAAGCCTAACATACTGGTCGTGATACGTGATATATTGAAGAAATGGCCATGTGATCGCCTAGTGCGTGAATCGTCTAGTAATTAAATTAAATACCCTTCGTTGTGTCCGCATCCTATGTAACCCTGGGAACGTTTAGTGACGAGTAAAGATTGGTCTACCTACAAATTAAAACTAAGATACATACGCGACGGCTAGCAACACATTACCTAAGGAAATTGTTTGCGCTAACTAAAGAAAATAGCGATTAAGCCTTGGAAGCGATTGGAAGGTATTTTATGTATAGTTAATGAAGCATAGAGTATATAGTTAGGTGATCATTTGGGCAAGTATGGAAACAAGTCAACCATTATTTAATAAATTATGAAGTTCGTCATAATAGTAGTATACGGAAAAGTAAGCAAGTCGATGGCTAATAGCGTAGCAAGGAAACACATTATGATTAAAGTTTCACGGAGATCTATGGAATGTAAAGAACCTGTAAATTAGTCTATTACATGTTATGCTAAAATATTGATCAACTTAAAGAAGTCCGCTGCTAGAAAGTAAGTATGTACACAAATCAGATTGTCAATGGAAAATAGAAATGCACATTATAAACACAGTTATAAAAGATATGTGATATATTAATTGTTTCCCCCCCTTATCCCCGACCGTCACAGTAGACCTTCATAGGCATGAGTTTGGGTTCCCTTCAAAAGAGAACAGCAAGTCTGAGTTTGATTTCGAGTAGTATTACTTCACTACTGTATGACTTCATACTGTACTTCAATATAGGCAACTAGCCAAACCAATGCGCTACCGGATGAGGTATGGTCTCCCCGTCCATGATTCAATAATGATATTAAATTACTCACTTTAATAAAGACTTCAATTCACAAGTCTAATAAATAACATGTAGATACACTGTTATTGTAGTAACTTTGCGATAGCAAAGAATAGTTTTACAGGGTAAATCAATCTTGTGATGATGATAGCAGATTCCATTTCCACTATTAATTGATCATAATTCAGATGATATTGAAGGTGATGACTCTCAATGCATTTGTAGCGCTTCCCGGTCTAGGTAAAACAACTACATGCGAGTCTTGATGTCGTAGGTTTAGTTTCAAGTGAGGTGTTGATTAATCTACCCTCAAAACAATCCAGCCAAGGCAAATTCAACAATTAGTGATAGTAAATGATTCAAAAGTAAGTAATTCATATGACCGTTGAATACAGACATAATGAATAAGTAACACTGCATAATATCAGCCTAAGCTCACATATCACAAACAAAGTAACACAAAGCAAAAGAAATCACTCACTCAGTATTTCTTCTGTGGCAGCTGCGTAAATCAGGAACCCAGCAGATACCCAGAGCCTGATAACTCTAGGGGGAAGTTTCCCGACTCCCATACGGCAGACGAGCGCCAGGTCGATCCCCAACGCCTGACTCCGTCCCGAAAGACGTTAAACCCCAAGCTTTGTTAACACCGCAAGGTTGCCTTGGGGCCGGGAACCTCGTCCCGTAAAGTCCCTACTTCAAGCGTGACAGGATTAGAACGCACAATCAGAATTCATGGCCAATGATCAAACGTCATGACAATGGCGATGATGGTGGTAATTTCTCTGCCAATACCCCGGACTCAGGGTACCGATCATGATACTGACGGCTAAAGGTGTCCTGGCCACAGAGAAATCGGATGAGGGAAGGATCAAGGATATTGGTGAGGTTGGTATGGTAATTGGTTCACGAACACTGATTGCGATGCACAATAAATAATTAACCAATTAAACTAAGTTAAATAATTAAATTAAATGATTAACCTTTGTCAAAGTAAATAAACTGCGAACCGATATCGCTTACAGCAGCAAGACCTCGCTTGAAGAAATTCCGAAAACAACTAATCCCGATTCCTTGAAGAAACGTCCCTTTTATACTCGCTAAGTCTGCATCATCTCAGACATTAGCGTTTTTAGCATCATAAGCCTCATCTCCGACACCGTCCTCTTCTGCGTTTTCTGCATCATCTCAGACATTAGCGTTTTTAGCAACATAAGGCTCATCTCCGACACCGTCCTCTTCTGCGTTTTCTGCGTCATCTCCGACATTTCCGACATTTGAACCAAAACGATCCTTACGCTCTACCCAATAAGGTCGAATTTCGCTATTCCCCGTGAGTCTCGGACCGTATACATACAACTACATACATACCTGTTTTGTGGTTAGTCTAGCGTGTGAAAGAGATAGAACGCACCTCAGATACAACCAACATGAAACAACACGATCAATTCATTCTAGTTGCGAGGAAGCGCGTACGATAGCTGTTTACGCCATTATCGAACATTTTAGTGTCATATACTACCTGCGTAGTTTACTCAGCGTTTATACAGTATTTTAGTACCTTCCTGCGCAACCTTATTCATCCAATTCCTATCACCCTCGTACAGGATTTCCAGATTAATTATTATTTATTCTATCATAGGAAAGGTCTTCCATAATATAGTAATTGGATAAATTTAATATTATTAATTGACTATAGGCAACGCCCAATCATATATTTGTGAATTTAACGGTAAAATACGCTATGTACCGTTACAACCACCCCCCAATGTTTGCGCAAGTGGAAAGCTGACAAGCTCATAAACTGAAGTAAACAGTTAAACTCTCTTGTATTCACAAATATATGAACCTTCAAAATTTATCACTTTTAATTTAATAGCATTTTTCCCATGAGTGTATTTGGAATGTGTGGTGTGTTTTTAGACCGAAAGGTAGTAACCAAGGTAACAACTGAACCCATCAAGTTCACGACTAAATAATTATGAACGAATATCACCCTCACAAGGCAATCTAGTCTTAGATAGGGAAACTGTTTTGTGAGAACAATCCCCGGCTCTAGTAGCACGTTTCACCAGTCCCGCCATACCAGTCTTGCTCCTGCATATCGACCGAATATGGAAATTCCGATAAAATCCCTTCCAAAACTAGAGTACGTTAATAGATATTGGGCCATAAGCATCCGTTAATCAATAGTCTCATTCGAAAGATCCCTTCAATACAATAATCGCTATTCTTTCGGTGAGTGTGTAGTGTGTGAAGATTTAAGCATCGCATCCTAGCTTCTGCTAGGTTGCACCGCATGTAGAGTAAGGATTATCTAGTGCCAGCCTCATAGCTGATGTCAATTTGACTTAACCTAACTCCATTCGCACTGGAAAATCATTTGTAGTGTGCTGTTCAGGGGTTGAATGCCAATAAACCGTCCTTATTAACCCCAAAATTGCTAAGTTGCTGCAGCCCCACATACTATAGCAAAACGTCATTTTTGGTCTTGTCAAGAAGTCAATACACAACCTTGTTCTTCCTTCCCCATTCCAATCGCAATTTCATACCTTGCTACACCAAATCAGCAATTTCATCAGGTAACTTAGACGTAAGTGGAATATATATAACGGACTGAAACAGTCGTTATTTTTCGAAGGTTCATACATATGGACAAAAAACAATTACATCACCACATCTCGCAACCAGTGCAAAACAACCTTGTCTGTGCAATATGCGTCCTGACACGCAACTTGAAAATTGAAAATATAAAACACGCAGGCAAAGCCGTCCGACACCCTATGTTACGGAGTCGCAAGGTAACCGTTTCTATCCTAAATAAATCAAATTATCTTAGTTAAATAATTTATCTATCCATCCTACTTGTGTGTAAGAGCCAATCGCTTTCCACCTGGACAAATCAAATCTACTAACTTTAAATTATTTTCCCGCACTTATATCTACTCTATCCTATAATTAGCATAACATAACCTTATGGTAAACTTAATGGATTAATTCTATGATCTTAAAGCTAAGACTTATAACTAGACTAAAACCCGTGGTAGCTCAGTGTTCTAGCCTGCGACCCAACTCGTGGCAGGGTTCGCACCCCCCAGAGTCTTCCAGAATTCAAACGGGGTAACGTGAGAAAACCCGCAGGAATCCGCGGAGCAAATCAATAGCATGTGAAGTTTCCAACCCACATAAATCCCGTGCAGAACCTAGACGATGACATTGAACAGTCGAATAAACTTAACTAAATACTAAGAAAAAGATATAATCCTGAAAATATTAATGTAAAATATCCAACGAAGATAATCACTACGATCACGACATCCGTATTTACTTACATTTCCAGTAATAAAGTACCTAATTAATTTCAGAACAAACACATTTAAAATATTCTAGGTACTATGCCCAAGTAACCACCAACTCAATCATAAAACTCAGATAGACTATAGGTAGACAACGTATGAAACCGATAGGTAATGCGTGCATATTATGGTGTACGCACTTACGAATAAGATTAAGAACAGAAAAGAACAAGTGAGTGTAACATTTATGCCAGTACCTCTTACGTCAAAATAATCATTACTTCCTTAAAGTTGACACAATTCATGTATTTTTTTTCAAATGGATAATATTGTGATAATCAGTCAACGCAGCGATCTATCTAAAATATTCAAAATACCTACTACTCAGGTTACCGTCAACCGAGTTTACACTAAAATCAACTATGCTCACTAGAGGGCGTTATGAACAAAACTACAACAATTAACGTTGATGCGTATCGAACCTTTTCATAAGAATAACTTTCAAAATACGTAATTATTTTCATTGCCATGAAAAGTACGTTTAAAATAAACAACTATTTTAATTTTGTTTAAAATTAGCCTAACGTAAGTTACCAACCGAAAGTCGTAAAACGTAACGCAATTCTCATTCAATAATAATCTTTTAAAATAAGAAGGGTAGGCAGGCGCTGCACTGTGCCAGTTTGATCAAACTACCCTTCCCCTTTTTTATGCGAGCGCACTGCCACGGTGTTGAGACATTCATTGTTAGACAAAACTCGACTTTAAGTAACTGACATACTGGGTTAATAATTATGTTCGCTTCTTGTATTTGTGAATGACTACGCTATAGCAAAGGCCTACTTGATATACTGTTAAGTAACTGACGCAATATTAACAAAGAGTAAATTGTCTTAAGAATCAAAACGATAAACTGAACTGCAATACGCAAAGGAAGCAAACATCTTAAAGTTGAATGCGAGTGGTAGACTCCTACTAAGTGTGCTCATTTTTTTCTGTTCCGTATATATCTGTACCTTAAAGGAAAATCTGCGTAATCGGTTACTACGTCTATTCGCATCTTATATCTGTGAATGTCTACGCTATAGTAAGATTTACTTGGTAAACTGTTAAACAACAACCGCGATAGTAAGTAAGAACTGAACGATAGTAAAATGTTTAGAATTATTTCTGAAATCAAAAGATAAGTGGGAATGAAATTTCTACACGAAAGAAAACAACAAAATTTAAAAGTCAACCCTAGTGTTGAGTTTTACGAGTTCTTAGTGTGTCTGTCCGTCAATTGGTCACACCGTAACTATTCTATCTCTTGATTACAGGAAAATATAGAAATGTTTTTAAAATTATCGATTACAGGAAAATCTAGAAAAGTTTTAAAATTTGCGTAGTATAAATAATTTGTTAAAACATGTGCTCGCGCACCGCGGCGCCACCTAGCGAACGTCACCCGAACTGTCAAACATAACACCGAGCATGGTTCAAAAAAGCTCTAAGCGCCTCTAGAACTGCGCCGGACCGTGCAGCACCAGTGCTGCCCCCTATCGATTAGTTTTACGTTTTTGTATTTATATCGAGTCATTCCCTCAGGACAAGCATTCGCTTACCACCTTAGTATCGTAACGGACACAATAAAATTATAGTTAAAAATATTAAATAACCAGTCATTCTGCCCTGCGTTGCACTAGACCTAAATATAGGCAGGAATTGATAGAGAAAAGAGAAGAGAGAGCAAAACCTGAGACTGACTGCAGCGACCTTTCAGATCCCCAACCGAGTTTACATGCCATTAACCAATATAAAATGAGTCCACACTACGTATATTTTGCTTAAGGACAGGGCTCTTTTGTCACTGGACTATCATATATACGACTGATCATAGTGAACACTAGATACCAGACTAACCATGTACCTGCATACCTATAAACTTGCACTAGCCACGTTTCCATGTCTATCTATCTGTCTTCGTAATGTACAAATATAAAACGACCGCACACTAGCTTCATTTGTTTAGGAACCGAGCTCTAATAACACTGGTTTGATATATTCACTAGCCTAACTGCATACATACATAGGTACTCAGAATTACATACTTACAATTATGTACGGAACCTATTTTTTCATGAAATATAATCAGCTCCGAAAATGTTTAACATTATATGACAAATTCACAATAACAAAACAGAGCATGCTTGTACTAATTACAAAAGACAGGGATTTCTACATTCTATTTAGCTAAAGCTCAAAATTATTATTATCATCTTGCCAGGATTGTGCAAGTGAAACAAGGCATATCTTTGCAAGTCTTATCTACCCCCTATGAGAAAGAGGCGTGATGATACGTACGTATTATCAAAGTCATGATGTAAGCATTTAAAATTTTTGAAGTATCTAGTAATTACTGCTGAACCAACTTCAATGATATTCATTAAATATAGAATTGTATGTAATCTGGAAAAGCCATAACAAATGCACATTAATGAGTTTAAAATTTAACTGTTACATTATATGACACCCCTGCATACTAATGAATATACATAAACTTCTATTCTTGTCAATATCAATACCTCTGGAGCTACCTGTAAGTACACTCCTAGATAGATAGATATAAATTACCTTGCCTACCTACAGACAGTATGAGTAGCCGCTGCGTATTTAAAACCAAAGCGAAATCTCCTATTAATCGAACTTTTGGAAAGAAGGTAGAAACGTGAATCATTAGTCAATTGATATAATCACTTCAAAATGTAATCCTACCCTATCTTATTTTATTCTACTATCCTACTAATAAAAATATAAATTCTAAAGTTTGTGAGGATGTATGTGTGCATTGGTGGTATGGGTGTATAGTTGGTATGAATGCATGGGTGGTATAATTGTATGAATGAATGTAACATGCTACTATTTCCACGTCAGTACGGCTGAATAGATGTGAATGAAATTCAGCATAATGATAAACTATAGACTGCAATAACGCGTGCCTTTTATCCCTAAACCTACGTAACTTTTGCTGGTTAGCGACACACAACCTGTTTGCAGACAAAGTCGCAAGATGCAGCTAGTGTTTTCGGCATCTACTTAAAATGTACAACAAGGGAAACAAACTAGTAAGTGGGTTACTCGATAGTAAGCAACCATCACTGCTCATGGACATCTGCAACACCGGAGCATTTGCAGATGCGTTACCGGTTCAGTGAGTAAGGATAAAATACCTGATGTTGTGCCAGTAGTTTCATCGACTGTCCTACGGCTGAACACAGCAGCGCTAGTACTGCTGCTTGGCGGTAGGATTAACAAATAAGATGCTACATTTTTAATAGAAGCTTCATATTCTGACAGTAATTATACTTCACTTGGCTATAACTTGTGTGATCAACTCATTTACACACAAACATACGTACATTATAAATACAAAGTACCTGAAGTGAACGAGCCACGACCTATTCGACTCTACCCAACAAACAAACAAACAAACACTTGAAAATTGCAAGATTAAAAGCTTGCTCAATAAATAAACTTTTATAAGAGCGTAGATAATACACATTCCTAAACAGACCTACCTACCATCATTATCACTATCATCATCATCATTTTATCACTATCCACTATCATACACATCATTATCTAACAACTAACGTCATCATAATCAACATCAGCCCACACACGTCCCACCGCTGGGCACAGAACCCCTGTCCGAATGAGAGGACGCCTACCAAGGCACCTGAACGGGCCTACCCACCATATTGTATACCTAATTTACTGATCTTACGAGTACCTACCAAATTCTTAGTAAAATCAACCTTTGAAACAACCATAATACATAAAGCTTAGAGTCAGTGTATTTCTTAATAATACTGACAGCATAAAATAAGAAAGGAAAGCATCGATGATGGACAAGAAAGCATTTCAATACCAGCTATAAATTTACTTAAAGGTCTGTCTTAGTCCAAATTTCTAGAATTAAAATTTAATGTATACTTAATAGTATTCCAGAATAAACAATGACGTGATCGTGTCCTATCAACCGACACCTCCTACAGAGAAACACTAACTGAACTATACTTAAATACATACGCTACAGGTTTTAAGTCAAACTTTGAGAAAGACAACCCTACGACCAACGATAGTCATCCTGCCTTCACATCGTGTAATACCTAGCTACACTAAACAGAACCAATCTATTATATAACTTTATCACCAGTTGATACCCCTCCCTAATGATATCGTAGATACTACTTTTGTGAGCTATATTAAAACTAAAGATGGTAAAAGTTCTAGACATCCCCAGTCTTTATTGGGAGGCCTAAGAAAGAAAACTATAACCCACACTCAATACATACTCACAACTATTACGCAATGTAATAAAATAATGCACCCTAATTAACCCCATGAAATGACTTCTATGTTTTGACTAAAATACCCCCATATACATAACACACATAACTAACTATCGCCAAGTATACACAGGTCCCTACAAAACTCATACAACCGTAACGAAAAATCACAATGAACAAGAGTACATTCACTAATATAATAAATCAATCTAAATGCTCTGAGATAGGTACAACTGTCACTAAACATATCTCTCCCAGCCATAGCTGTAATTTCTACATTACCTATTTTCGAACACAATTCCTATAACACTACTCTTTTTATTTCGTAAACACGACATACTTACATACTAGTCATTACTACCTACCGTTCGAGAACGTAATCAGTTTGCTATAACTGAGAATACATACACTTAAGTCTCTGTCTACCCTATATGCCTTAGCACATGAACCTACCTCAGTAGTAATGTTTCCTAACAAATATAACAAGGGTTCCTAAATATCAAGCCCCGACCACAAACTACTCTAAAGGGGCCTAATAGAAATAATATATAAATTTAACCCACAAGAAGACTACTCCATTCGCTGACTTAATATTATCACCGTAATTTAAAAGTATATTTATTACACCCCCCCGACCTTGCAACCTTTAAAACCCTTACTAGTATTCTCAACCTAATGGAAATCATTTTAAAATAACTGTGCACCCCCCCGACTTTACAATCTTATAATTCTAGCGTACATTAAAAGCAATGTTATCTATAAAAGTATCAGATTAAGATTCCCTATCTGGATATACAAAACACTATAATCATAAATCTACCTATAGTCAAATGATTATTCAGTTTTCATTTATGAATGCATCTAAAATAGCAACTTGTTTACAAACCAGTTAAATATTTTAACACATTCTTAAGTCACAAAAATATTCATCTACACCGGGAACCCTAAATCAACTTTTATAAAGAAGGTAGGTATCACATTAACCAAACCGAAATCTACCCTAAATGAATCGACAATTCGAGAAGTCTACCTATATTTGATCGGCTAATACTTATAATTTCCAATGAAGGGGCAAATACACTAAGTCTATCTCTGCATACGTCTTGCAGCGTAAAATCATTACATACACATATTGCAAAACACGTCTATACCACTACGGGGTAAACAGAGCCTATAACAACATTAGAGAAAGAGACATCAAAATACCATAATATGCTATGAAAGTAAAAAAACACAACCTAAAGGATCGAAAGCACCTATCTTAATAGTAATAGAACTAAAATAATTACACAAAAATATCAGTAGGGACCCCTAGATTAAGATTAGATAAACCTAAAGTAACGTAGGCGCAAAAATGGTACCTAACAAAACTTTAGTTGATTAACCTAGTGTGAGACAAGTTCGGCGACTCAATAAAGCGAACGCAACAGTGTAATTGCACCTTAAAATATAATCCTACCGAGTAAAGTGCTAAATTTTTTTTTTGTCAGTTAGCTAGCAGTATCCTATCTACAACGGACGTTGATTAAAGTAAGAGTGCAAGTGGATAAATTAAATTTACAACAATAATGACCGAACGTGATATATAAGTGCTTACATCAACTACGAGTGGACTGAACAAGTTTAGTTAAAAGGAACAAAGTTTACAACGTAAAGTGCAAAAATGGTTGTTAGTTAGCTAGCGATATCCTACCTACAACGGATGTTGTTTATTCTAAAAGTAAGGGTGCGAAGTGGAAAAGAATTTGCAAAAATCTTCACGGGACGCAATGAATGAACGGAATCATGAACCAACGGAACTATGGAATGAAGTGGACCAATGAAAGTTTACGACAAAAATGATAAGGTAATATTAAGTGCAAAGTGAACAAAGATAATGTGAAACCAATGTGACAAAACGTGACTATCAAATATCGTTACAGAACTTGAACTATGAGTGCTTATAATAAGTGTCGCGAAAATAAAATGCTACAGTAATAATTTAGAAAATTATGTAAAAATCAATATTAAAATTTTATCCTAAAGGTGACTGTTTTATTGTACTATATCCAACTAAAATATATTTTAGTAACCTATAGAAAATACCAATCCTTACTCTCACTTTTCCATTACACGGCAACACTGTGTCCAACAACTACTTTTTATAAAAAGCAACTGTTGGACAATTCCTAGGTAACCTACCTATGTTGAAAGTTTAAAAGACAAACAGACTTATAAAATACGAGCTAAAAGTATCATCCTATTACGATAAAAAATTATAAACAATCTGAATTGAGCTATGTATTATCAGCTAACAAGTATTGATATATGACCTAACTACACCAGGACCTAAGATAATCCTAAATCCTGGTCACGGCACCACTGTAACAAAACGTCCCCCCCCCCTACTCTAAATTTTATTAAAATGCTAAGATATATTAAAAAAATCTGTAAATTAATTCAAATAATTTCGAATAGTTAATTCGAATAACGCGCCTAACGTCCCTAAACTACATAGCTCAATCCAATGCGTACTTAATATAGGAGGTAATTAAAGGCGCCTACTAATAAGTTATATATGTCGTGAAAGCCTAACATACTGGTCGTGATACGTGATATATTGAAGAAATGGCCATGTGATCGTCTAGTGCGTGAATCGTCTAGTAATTAAATTAAATACCCTTCGTTGTGTCCGCATCCTATGTAACCCTGGGAACGTTTAGTGACGAGTAAAGATTGGTCTACCTACAAATTAAAACTAAGATACATACGCGACGGCTAGCAACACATTACCTAAGGAAATTGTTTGCGCTAACTAAAGAAAATAGCGATTAAGCCTTGGAAGCGATTGGAAGGTATTTTATGTATAGTTAATGAAGCATAGAGTATATAGTTAGGTGATCATTTGGGCAAGTATGGAAACAAGTCAACCATTATTTAATAAATTATGAAGTTCGTCATAATAGTAGTATACGGAAAAGTAAGCAAGTCGATGGCTAATAGCGTAGCAAGGAAACACATTATGATTAAAGTTTCACGGAGATCTATGGAATGTAAAGAACCTGTAAATTAGTCTATTACATGTTATGCTAAAATATTGATCAACTTAAAGAAGTCCGCTGCTAGAAAGTAAGTATGTACACAAATCAGATTGTCAATGGAAAATAGAAATGCACATTATAAACACAGTTATAAAAGATATGTGATATATTAATTGTTTCCCCCCCTTATCCCCGACCGTCACAGTAGACCTTCATAGGCATGAGTTTGGGTTCCCTTCAAAAGAGAACAGCAAGTCTGAGTTTGATTTCGAGTAGTATTACTTCACTACTGTATGACTTCATACTGTACTTCAATATAGGCAACTAGCCAAACCAATGCGCTACCGGATGAGGTATGGTCTCCCCGTCCATGATTCAATAATGATATTAAATTACTCACTTTAATAAAGACTTCAATTCACAAGTCTAATAAATAACATGTACACTGTTATTGTAGTAACTTTGCGATAGCAAAGAATAGTTTTACAGGGTAAATCAATCTTGTGATGATGATAGCAGATTCCATTTCCACTATTAATTGATCATAATTCAGATGATATTGAAGGTGATGACTCTCAATGCATTTGTAGCGCTTCCCGGTCTAGGTAAAACAACTACATGCGAGTCTTGATGTCGTAGGTTTAGTTTCAAGTGAGGTGTTGATTAATCTACCCTCAAAACAATCCAGCCAAGGCAAATTCAACAATTAGTGATAGTAAATGATTCAAAAGTAAGTAATTCATATGACCGTTGAATACAGACATAATGAATAAGTAACACTGCATAATATCAGCCTAAGCTCACATATCACAAACAAAGTAACACAAAGCAAAAGAAATCACTCACTCAGTATTTCTTCTGTGGCAGCTGCGTAAATCAGGAACCCAGCAGATACCCAGAGCCTGATAACTCTAGGGGGAAGTTTCCCGACTCCCATACGGCAGACGAGCGCCAGGTCGATCCCCAACGCCTGACTCCGTCCCGAAAGACGTTAAACCCCAAGCTTTGTTAACACCGCAAGGTTGCCTTGGGGCCGGGAACCTCGTCCCGTAAAGTCCCTACTTCAAGCGTGACAGGATTAGAACGCACAATCAGAATTCATGGCCAATAATCAAACGTCATGACAATGGCGATGATGGTGGTAATTTCTCTGCCAATACCCCGGACTCAGGGTACCGATCATGATACTGACGGCTAAAGGTGTCCTGGCCACAGAGAAATCGGATGAGGGAAGGATCAAGGATATTGGTGAGGTTGGTATGGTAATTGGTTCACGAACACTGATTGCGATGCACAATAAATAATTAACCAATTAAACTAAGTTAAATAATTAAATTAAATGATTAACCTTTGTCAAAGTAAATAAACTGCGAACCGATATCGCTTACAGCAGCAAGACCTCGCTTGAAGAAATTCCGAAAACAACTAATCCCGATTCCTTGAAGAAACGTCCCTTTTATACTCGCTAAGTCTGCATCATCTCAGACATTAGCGTTTTTAGCATCATAAGCCTCATCTCCGACACCGTCCTCTTCTGCGTTTTCTGCATCATCTCAGACATTAGCGTTTTTAGCAACATAAGGCTCATCTCCGACACCGTCCTCTTCTGCGTTTTCTGCGTCATCTCCGACATTTCCGACATTTGAACCAAAACGATCCTTACGCTCTACCCAATAAGGTCGAATTTCGCTATTCCCCGTGAGTCTCGGACCGTATACATACAACTACATACATACCTGTTTTGTGGTTAGTCTAGCGTGTGAAAGAGATAGAACGCACCTCAGATACAACCAACATGAAACAACACGATCAATTCATTCTAGTTGCGAGGAAGCGCGTACGATAGCTGTTTACGCCATTATCGAACATTTTAGTGTCATATACTACCTGCGTAGTTTACTCAGCGTTTATACAGTATTTTAGTACCTTCCTGCGCAACCTTATTCATCCAATTCCTATCACCCTCGTACAGGATTTCCAGATTAATTATTATTTATTCTATCATAGGAAAGGTCTTCCATAATATAGTAATTGGATAAATTTAATATTATTAATTGACTATAGGCAACGCCCAATCATATATTTGTGAATTTAACGGTAAAATACGCTATGTACCGTTACAACCACCCCCCAATGTTTGCGCAAGTGGAAAGCTGACAAGCTCATAAACTGAAGTAAACAGTTAAACTCTCTTGTATTCACAAATATATGAACCTTCAAAATTTATCACTTTTAATTTAATAGCATTTTTCCCATGAGTGTATTTGGAATGTGTGGTGTGTTTTTAGACCGAAAGGTAGTAACCAAGGTAACAACTGAACCCATCAAGTTCACGACTAAATAATTATGAACGAATATCACCCTCACAAGGCAATCTAGTCTTAGATAGGGAAACTGTTTTGTGAGAACAATCCCCGGCTCTAGTAGCACGTTTCACCAGTCCCGCCATACCAGTCTTGCTCCTGCATATCGACCGAATATGGAAATTCCGATAAAATCCCTTCCAAAACTAGAGTACGTTAATAGATATTGGGCCATAAGCATCCGTTAATCAATAGTCTCATTCGAAAGATCCCTTCAATACAATAATCGCTATTCTTTCGGTGAGTGTGTAGTGTGTGAAGATTTAAGCATCGCATCCTAGCTTCTGCTAGGTTGCACCGCATGTAGAGTAAGGATTATCTAGTGCCAGCCTCATAGCTGATGTCAATTTGACTTAACCTAACTCCATTCGCACTGGAAAATCATTTGTAGTGTGCTGTTCAGGGGTTGAATGCCAATAAACCGTCCTTATTAACCCCAAAATTGCTAAGTTGCTGCAGCCCCACATACTATAGCAAAACGTCATTTTTGGTCTTGTCAAGAAGTCAATACACAACCTTGTTCTTCCTTCCCCATTCCAATCGCAATTTCATACCTTGCTACACCAAATCAGCAATTTCATCAGGTAACTTAGACGTAAGTGGAATATATATAACGGACTGAAACAGTCGTTATTTTTCGAAGGTTCATACATATGGACAAAAAACAATTACATCACCACATCTCGCAACCAGTGCAAAACAACCTTGTCTGTGCAATATGCGTCCTGACACGCAACTTGAAAATTGAAAATATAAAACACGCAGGCAAAGCCGTCCGACACCCTATGTTACGGAGTCGCAAGGTAACCGTTTCTATCCTAAATAAATCAAATTATCTTAGTTAAATAATTTATCTATCCATCCTACTTGTGTGTAAGAGCCAATCGCTTTCCACCTGGACAAATCAAATCTACTAACTTTAAATTATTTTCCCGCACTTATATCTACTCTATCCTATAATTAGCATAACATAACCTTATGGTAAACTTAATGGATTAATTCTATGATCTTAAAGCTAAGACTTATAACTAGACTAAAACCCGTGGTAGCTCAGTGTTCTAGCCTGCGACCCAACTCGTGGCAGGGTTCGCACCCCCCAGAGTCTTCCAGAATTCAAACGGGGTAACGTGAGAAAACCCGCAGGAATCCGCGGAGCAAATCAATAGCATGTGAAGTTTCCAACCCACATAAATCCCGTGCAGAACCTAGACGATGACATTGAACAGTCGAATAAACTTAACTAAATACTAAGAAAAAGATATAATCCTGAAAATATTAATGTAAAATATCCAACGAAGATAATCACTACGATCACGACATCCGTATTTACTTACATTTCCAGTAATAAAGTACCTAATTAATTTCAGAACAAACACATTTAAAATATTCTAGGTACTATGCCCAAGTAACCACCAACTCAATCATAAAACTCAGATAGACTATAGGTAGACAACGTATGAAACCGATAGGTAATGCGTGCATATTATGGTGTACGCACTTACGAATAAGATTAAGAACAGAAAAGAACAAGTGAGTGTAACATTTATGCCAGTACCTCTTACGTCAAAATAATCATTACTTCCTTAAAGTTGACACAATTCATGTATTTTTTTTCAAATGGATAATATTGTGATAATCAGTCAACGCAGCGATCTATCTAAAATATTCAAAATACCTACTACTCAGGTTACCGTCAACCGAGTTTACACTAAAATCAACTATGCTCACTAGAGGGCGTTATGAACAAAACTACAACAATTAACGTTGATGCGTATCGAACCTTTTCATAAGAATAACTTTCAAAATACGTAATTATTTTCATTGCCATGAAAAGTACGTTTAAAATAAACAACTATTTTAATTTTGTTTAAAATTAGCCTAACGTAAGTTACCAACCGAAAGTCGTAAAACGTAACGCAATTCTCATTCAATAATAATCTTTTAAAATAAGAAGGGTAGGCAGGCGCTGCACTGTGCCAGTTTGATCAAACTACCCTTCCCCTTTTTTATGCGAGCGCACTGCCACGGTGTTGAGACATTCATTGTTAGACAAAACTCGACTTTAAGTAACTGACATACTGGGTTAATAATTATGTTCGCTTCTTGTATTTGTGAATGACTACGCTATAGCAAAGGCCTACTTGATATACTGTTAAGTAACTGACGCAATATTAACAAAGAGTAAATTGTCTTAAGAATCAAAACGATAAACTGAACTGCAATACGCAAAGGAAGCAAACATCTTAAAGTTGAATGCGAGTGGTAGACTCCTACTAAGTGTGCTCATTTTTTTCTGTTCCGTATATATCTGTACCTTAAAGGAAAATCTGCGTAATCGGTTACTACGTCTATTCGCATCTTATATCTGTGAATGTCTACGCTATAGTAAGATTTACTTGGTAAACTGTTAAACAACAACCGCGATAGTAAGTAAGAACTGAACGATAGTAAAATGTTTAGAATTATTTCTGAAATCAAAAGATAAGTGGGAATGAAATTTCTACACGAAAGAAAACAACAAAATTTAAAAGTCAACCCTAGTGTTGAGTTTTACGAGTTCTTAGTGTGTCTGTCCGTCAATTGGTCACACCGTAACTATTCTATCTCTTGATTACAGGAAAATATAGAAATGTTTTTAAAATTATCGATTACAGGAAAATCTAGAAAAGTTTTAAAATTTGCGTAGTATAAATAATTTGTTAAAACATGTGCTCGCGCACCGCGGCGCCACCTAGCGAACGTCACCCGAACTGTCAAACATAACACCGAGCATGGTTCAAAAAAGCTCTAAGCGCCTCTAGAACTGCGCCGGACCGTGCAGCACCAGTGCTGCCCCCTATCGATTAGTTTTACGTTTTTGTATTTATATCGAGTCATTCCCTCAGGACAAGCATTCGCTTACCACCTTAGTATCGTAACGGACACAATAAAATTATAGTTAAAAATATTAAATAACCAGTCATTCTGCCCTGCGTTGCACTAGACCTAAATATAGGCAGGAATTGATAGAGAAAAGAGAAGAGAGAGCAAAACCTGAGACTGACTGCAGCGACCTTTCAGATCCCCAACCGAGTTTACATGCCATTAACCAATATAAAATGAGTCCACACTACGTATATTTTGCTTAAGGACAGGGCTCTTTTGTCACTGGACTATCATATATACGACTGATCATAGTGAACACTAGATACCAGACTAACCATGTACCTGCATACCTATAAACTTGCACTAGCCACGTTTCCATGTCTATCTATCTGTCTTCGTAATGTACAAATATAAAACGACCGCACACTAGCTTCATTTGTTTAGGAACCGAGCTCTAATAACACTGGTTTGATATATTCACTAGCCTAACTGCATACATACATAGGTACTCAGAATTACATACTTACAATTATGTACGGAACCTATTTTTTCATGAAATATAATCAGCTCCGAAAATGTTTAACATTATATGACAAATTCACAATAACAAAACAGAGCATGCTTGTACTAATTACAAAAGACAGGGATTTCTACATTCTATTTAGCTAAAGCTCAAAATTATTATTATCATCTTGCCAGGATTGTGCAAGTGAAACAAGGCATATCTTTGCAAGTCTTATCTACCCCCTATGAGAAAGAGGCGTGATGATACGTACGTATTATCAAAGTCATGATGTAAGCATTTAAAATTTTTGAAGTATCTAGTAATTACTGCTGAACCAACTTCAATGATATTCATTAAATATAGAATTGTATGTAATCTGGAAAAGCCATAACAAATGCACATTAATGAGTTTAAAATTTAACTGTTACATTATATGACACCCCTGCATACTAATGAATATACATAAACTTCTATTCTTGTCAATATCAATACCTCTGGAGCTACCTGTAAGTACACTCCTAGATAGATAGATATAAATTACCTTGCCTACCTACAGACAGTATGAGTAGCCGCTGCGTATTTAAAACCAAAGCGAAATCTCCTATTAATCGAACTTTTGGAAAGAAGGTAGAAACGTGAATCATTAGTCAATTGATATAATCACTTCAAAATGTAATCCTACCCTATCTTATTTTATTCTACTATCCTACTAATAAAAATATAAATTCTAAAGTTTGTGAGGATGTATGTGTGCATTGGTGGTATGGGTGTATAGTTGGTATGAATGCATGGGTGGTATAATTGTATGAATGAATGTAACATGCTACTATTTCCACGTCAGTACGGCTGAATAGATGTGAATGAAATTCAGCATAATGATAAACTATAGACTGCAATAACGCGTGCCTTTTATCCCTAAACCTACGTAACTTTTGCTGGTTAGCGACACACAACCTGTTTGCAGACAAAGTCGCAAGATGCAGCTAGTGTTTTCGGCATCTACTTAAAATGTACAACAAGGGAAACAAACTAGTAAGTGGGTTACTCGATAGTAAGCAACCATCACTGCTCATGGACATCTGCAACACCGGAGCATTTGCAGATGCGTTACCGGTTCAGTGAGTAAGGATAAAATACCTGATGTTGTGCCAGTAGTTTCATCGACTGTCCTACGGCTGAACACAGCAGCGCTAGTACTGCTGCTTGGCGGTAGGATTAACAAATAAGATGCTACATTTTTAATAGAAGCTTCATATTCTGACAGTAATTATACTTCACTTGGCTATAACTTGTGTGATCAACTCATTTACACACAAACATACGTACATTATAAATACAAAGTACCTGAAGTGAACGAGCCACGACCTATTCGACTCTACCCAACAAACAAACAAACAAACACTTGAAAATTGCAAGATTAAAAGCTTGCTCAATAAATAAACTTTTATAAGAGCGTAGATAATACACATTCCTAAACAGACCTACCTACCATCATTATCACTATCATCATCATCATTTTATCACTATCCACTATCATACACATCATTATCTAACAACTAACGTCATCATAATCAACATCAGCCCACACACGTCCCACCGCTGGGCACAGAACCCCTGTCCGAATGAGAGGACGCCTACCAAGGCACCTGAACGGGCCTACCCACCATATTGTATACCTAATTTACTGATCTTACGAGTACCTACCAAATTCTTAGTAAAATCAACCTTTGAAACAACCATAATACATAAAGCTTAGAGTCAGTGTATTTCTTAATAATACTGACAGCATAAAATAAGAAAGGAAAGCATCGATGATGGACAAGAAAGCATTTCAATACCAGCTATAAATTTACTTAAAGGTCTGTCTTAGTCCAAATTTCTAGAATTAAAATTTAATGTATACTTAATAGTATTCCAGAATAAACAATGACGTGATCGTGTCCTATCAACCGACACCTCCTACAGAGAAACACTAACTGAACTATACTTAAATACATACGCTACAGGTTTTAAGTCAAACTTTGAGAAAGACAACCCTACGACCAACGATAGTCATCCTGCCTTCACATCGTGTAATACCTAGCTACACTAAACAGAACCAATCTATTATATAACTTTATCACCAGTTGATACCCCTCCCTAATGATATCGTAGATACTACTTTTGTGAGCTATATTAAAACTAAAGATGGTAAAAGTTCTAGACATCCCCAGTCTTTATTGGGAGGCCTAAGAAAGAAAACTATAACCCACACTCAATACATACTCACAACTATTACGCAATGTAATAAAATAATGCACCCTAATTAACCCCATGAAATGACTTCTATGTTTTGACTAAAATACCCCCATATACATAACACACATAACTAACTATCGCCAAGTATACACAGGTCCCTACAAAACTCATACAACCGTAACGAAAAATCACAATGAACAAGAGTACATTCACTAATATAATAAATCAATCTAAATGCTCTGAGATAGGTACAACTGTCACTAAACATATCTCTCCCAGCCATAGCTGTAATTTCTACATTACCTATTTTCGAACACAATTCCTATAACACTACTCTTTTTATTTCGTAAACACGACATACTTACATACTAGTCATTACTACCTACCGTTCGAGAACGTAATCAGTTTGCTATAACTGAGAATACATACACTTAAGTCTCTGTCTACCCTATATGCCTTAGCACATGAACCTACCTCAGTAGTAATGTTTCCTAACAAATATAACAAGGGTTCCTAAATATCAAGCCCCGACCACAAACTACTCTAAAGGGGCCTAATAGAAATAATATATAAATTTAACCCACAAGAAGACTACTCCATTCGCTGACTTAATATTATCACCGTAATTTAAAAGTATATTTATTACACCCCCCCGACCTTGCAACCTTTAAAACCCTTACTAGTATTCTCAACCTAATGGAAATCATTTTAAAATAACTGTGCACCCCCCCGACTTTACAATCTTATAATTCTAGCGTACATTAAAAGCAATGTTATCTATAAAAGTATCAGATTAAGATTCCCTATCTGGATATACAAAACACTATAATCATAAATCTACCTATAGTCAAATGATTATTCAGTTTTCATTTATGAATGCATCTAAAATAGCAACTTGTTTACAAACCAGTTAAATATTTTAACACATTCTTAAGTCACAAAAATATTCATCTACACCGGGAACCCTAAATCAACTTTTATAAAGAAGGTAGGTATCACATTAACCAAACCGAAATCTACCCTAAATGAATCGACAATTCGAGAAGTCTACCTATATTTGATCGGCTAATACTTATAATTTCCAATGAAGGGGCAAATACACTAAGTCTATCTCTGCATACGTCTTGCAGCGTAAAATCATTACATACACATATTGCAAAACACGTCTATACCACTACGGGGTAAACAGAGCCTATAACAACATTAGAGAAAGAGACATCAAAATACCATAATATGCTATGAAAGTAAAAAAACACAACCTAAAGGATCGAAAGCACCTATCTTAATAGTAATAGAACTAAAATAATTACACAAAAATATCAGTAGGGACCCCTAGATTAAGATTAGATAAACCTAAAGTAACGTAGGCGCAAAAATGGTACCTAACAAAACTTTAGTTGATTAACCTAGTGTGAGACAAGTTCGGCGACTCAATAAAGCGAACGCAACAGTGTAATTGCACCTTAAAATATAATCCTACCGAGTAAAGTGCTAAATTTTTTTTTTGTCAGTTAGCTAGCAGTATCCTATCTACAACGGACGTTGATTAAAGTAAGAGTGCAAGTGGATAAATTAAATTTACAACAATAATGACCGAACGTGATATATAAGTGCTTACATCAACTACGAGTGGACTGAACAAGTTTAGTTAAAAGGAACAAAGTTTACAACGTAAAGTGCAAAAATGGTTGTTAGTTAGCTAGCGATATCCTACCTACAACGGATGTTGTTTATTCTAAAAGTAAGGGTGCGAAGTGGAAAAGAATTTGCAAAAATCTTCACGGGACGCAATGAATGAACGGAATCATGAACCAACGGAACTATGGAATGAAGTGGACCAATGAAAGTTTACGACAAAAATGATAAGGTAATATTAAGTGCAAAGTGAACAACTTCACACAAACTGTGGAGTGTAGAAAGAGCAACGAATTAGCGAAGTTACGAGCCCGATAAACTGTCACAGTTCAGAGAAATCGGCTTTGTATCAACTCACCTCTGTCTCAACTCGCCTCGGTCTCCCCTATATTTTCAGTTCTCATGCAAAACAGAAGGCACTAAGGATGCCTCGGAGAGAGGTGAAACACGTGCCCGGAATATTCTCTGTGGTGGTTCTCACTGTCATTTCGGTTGTTTTTCCGTCAACAGGAGCGTGACTGTTTTGCATGATTTGACCTCACTATATCACGGAGTTGCGGTTTAAAGTTATCTATATTTTTTTATAAACAAACAATTGAATAAATCTTTTTTACGTACCTTTTTAGTTTATTTAATTTTATAGGAGTTTTGAAACGTTAATATGTTCCGTTTTTCTTTACTGTTTGAAGAGTGCTAAAAACAGCACGATCTCGTTTACCCGACATCAAGTACAAACTCATGAGTTGGCAGAGAACAATAAGTTAAAGCGAGGTCCTATTCCATTAAACTCACAATACGGCTTTCGGCAGCACAACTTATCTGATTTTACTTGGTTCGCTTTTGTTACACAGATAGCAACAAACTCATCAGAGAAGAAACGGTGCTCGTATACAGCGAGGCTAAAACTTCAGGAGAAACTGTGGAATCTTAATTAATCGTGAGAGCAATTATTACTTTAAATTTAAACTTAGAACGTTATTGTTTCTTTTTAGTTTTCCTTGCTCGATGTATGCCAGACCCTATTAAGAAATTAATGCTCCACTGTCTGTCCATTGGTTTGTTACAGACTGTTGAGCCGTATCAGATCATCATCATCACTACATAGTATAAAATAAAGTCGCTTTCTCTGTCTCTATGTCCCTATGTATGCTTATATCTTCAAAACTACACAACGGATTTTGATGCGGTTTATTTTAATAGACAGAGTGAATCAAGAGGAAGGTTTTTATGTATAATTCTAGGCAGACGAAGTCGCGGGCAGAAGCTACTTAGGTATAAAATATAAACAAAAATTTAATTTAATGGAGGCCCATGGGGTGTTCGTATGGATAAAGGCC
Organism: Pandemis cinnamomeana; assembly: GCA_932294345.1. Classification (NCBI taxonomy): domain Eukaryota; kingdom Metazoa; phylum Arthropoda; class Insecta; order Lepidoptera; family Tortricidae; genus Pandemis; species Pandemis cinnamomeana. The sequence continues at coordinate 5,692,588 of OW028717.1, forward strand.
GTATTTTTCTCTAAATAAAAATTAAAGTAGTAGTACGAAACCAGTTGTATATACGAGTACATTATGTGTTTTCGATTCACGCTTTGTCCAATTTTTTTTAACACAATTGTTATCTGTCAGCGTTATTTATTTATTAGTTTGGTTAAAGCAATTGTACTTTAGTATGACACTTCTTGTACGTCAAATCTACAAGGACTTGGCTGGTTTTGGTCACTTATTTTGTGGATTTACTACTTTTTAAAGAGAACTTTGCTCCATCGAAAGTAATTGGTAACACCGTTTTTACTTCAATGTAAAACAAGCTGTCCTTACTAAGCCACTAAAATTCTTCGTACACGATTCCTTTGGAAAAGCCTTAGCTACTCAATTTTTTTAAATCCTTCATTAATAACTTTGCATTACCGTCAACATTTCTACAGTATTTTTAAAAATACAGAAAACACCACTCACCTTTTAAATTGGACGAAATAACGCTCTTGTTTTTCCACGAAGAAAAATAAACTGAAAAATGTTCTTTGCCAGCAAGGGTTACTTGAAATTGAAATTAAGTCTTTGGTGGAAAATCATGCCCGTTATTTAGAACTGTCTTAAGTTCAGGGATGAAGGTTCAAGTTCGTGTGGGTTCTTCTAATTATAGATACGTAAATAGGGTGCAACCCCGTGGAGGTAAAGGGTGCTAATGGGCGTATCCAATTGAGTGGAAAGGAAATTTCGGAATGCCTTTGTAGAGTGAAGTGCCCTTGGTGTTCCACTAGATAAAGTAGGTAAATACTTTGTTGCTCTACCTAGCTGTTGCCCGCAACTTCGGCTGCAAAGTAATCGTTTATCGCTATCCCGCGGGAACTACGCAATTTTCTGGGATAAACGGTATCCTATATGTTATTCCAGACTATAATCTATCTTTGTTCCAAGTGTCATCAAGGTCAGTTCAGCTATTTTGGCTCGAAGGAGTAACACCGGCGATGCAGCTAGCAACCCATCGCCTGACTATATTGAGGAGTTCGATCCCCGTTCGAGGCAGATATAACGTATGAAAAATACGAATGTCTGTTACATTGTATTCCTAAGGCTTTTGCCCATTCCCCCGGTGGGCTTTTACCATTTGCGCGGGAAGAAAAGCAACTGGTAAATTCAATGTTTTTTTTTAATTAACCTTTTTTTGGTTAAAAAAGTGCTCCAAGTTTTGTGTCATAAAAAACGCTTTGAATGAGTTTTCTTAAGTCTAATTCTACACGGAAGAAGCCGCGGGCAGAGCCTTTACTATCATAACAGTGGAAACTTTTACGTATCAAATGGAGACGTTTACGCGAACGCGTTCTAGATTTTTGTTCCTGTTAAAAATGTACACTATCACTCTGTTCTTGTTAACAATGTCCAGCCTCCAAGCCACAGCTTCATATTGGAAAGATAAGAGCTTATTTACATTGTATCTTATCAAATCTGTTTCTTTTCCCGTTCAAAGAAATATAAGCGCTGTAAAGTTATGCTTCCCTACCCAAAGCACCCTTTGGCAACTCTTCCCGTTCTTTATCCCTATTGTAAGAATATTCCAACCTCTTATTTGTGTATAAGTAATATCTTCCGGCTTTAGAGAAACAAACGATGTGTTTTTATACAGCTCTTCGGGATGAACACTGGGGAAAGCCTAAAAGGACGTTCCGGGACCAAATAGGAGACGATTTTAAAAAGATTCGGTCAGGAGTACCAGAAACTGACGTGCATGTATGAAGAGATGAATGTGGAAAAAGTGGAAGAGGTATGTCAGGATCAGGAGGAAAAAAAATGCCTACCCCAGTGGCGTGACGGTATGTATATTATGTATGTATGTACGGGTTGAGGCGCTGAAGTATCAAGTAATGAAGAATGGAGTTCCATATTTCTCAATAACTTCAGCATTCAAAACACTTCAAACTATGTTTGATTTAGTCACCATTTCTATTTTACAACAGACTAGCACAATTCTATAAGTTGAAACCTAAGTCTTGGGATTGTTGTTTCCCACTATCTCCCAATGTAAACCACTCGACGATTAGTGGTCTATGTTCCTCATTACGCGCTCGTTGTCTTTACCCACAGAGCAAACAACCTATAGAGTGGAAATGTCATAGATTAGAAAAACAAAATGACGGTAAACTGAAATTGGCGATTACTGCACTCTCCTTGGCCAGCCGATGGGCAAGCAGGTCACTAGAATTGAACTTGCAGACATTATGTTCGATTTGGATTTAGTCGTTTGAATGGCACCTACAGTGAATGAAACTCGATATTTTTTATACCTACTATCAAATGAATCAAGAATTTTACTGTCCAATTCCCGGCCATAGCTTTACTTTTTGAATTTTTCCATGTGATTTAAGTTTAAGTGTCGTTTAGATTTTTTTTTCGATATTTTTTATAAAACCCAAAAAGTAAATAATACTTAATCGATATTCTATTTATTTATATGTATTTGCTCCATTCAAAAAATTGTATTCGTAGTAAATGGTGTAAGTGGAAAAAAACTAATCAGGTGCCATAATTGGACAGACCTTATTACCGCTCTATTTAAATCCTCTGTCTTTACTATTTGCGAAATTTTAATGACGAAGTCAGAGTGCTTTACTTAAGATAGGTAATGTTTTTTTCATTGCGTACACAGATAATAGTGCATTCAACCGTGGCATACTACAATACACTGCTAACGTCTATTTTAGTCAGATAAGAGTAATTTATTTTTTAGAATTGTGTTATGACGAGATCTAGAATTTCACATAGAAACAGTGATGCGAATGTTAGTAACGGCTAATTGACGACTTTGTACGTAGATAATTATTTATTTGCACTGTTTTACAGCTAGGCGAGACGAAAGAGAAAGGTAATTAATTTACAACCGTCGCGTTTTTTATAATATTTAGTTAGGTTCTTAAATACTTAGGTTAACTGGGAAAATTACTATTCTAGAAAGAACATTATTGTGGCTTTTACTTTCTGGAATTTTAAACTCACACTTTGTCGGTCCCTCGTTTAATGCTCCTCTCATCTACTCAAAGGTTAACTGGTAGAGATCCCTTAAGGGACTAAGCTCGCTTTTCTGCACATATTAATGTTTTTTTGTGAATTGTATCTGTTTCTTTATATTTGTACAATAAAGCATTTACTTACTTACTTACCTTATTTTGCATGTCATTGTTAATGTGTGCTCCTAAAGTTTCAAGTTTTATTGTCTAAGTTTAAGTCAAAAACTAAGTCTAGCTTTGGTCGCAGTTACTATCTAATATTCCTGTAGAACTCTAAGGTAACTGACTGACTGCAGACAACCTGTTCATACATACACAAATCACGCCAATATCCCTTACGGGCTAGACAGAGCCCGAGGTAACAAAACTGAAGGCCACATTTAGGATGATAGGCGTATAGGTGGAAAAAGGAATCAGAATAGTGATGGGTTGCTAGCCGCATCGCCTATACATGATTGTTAAAAATTTCGCCCATTGGCTTAGCCTTTTGCCTTCTGCGAGAAGCAAGCGACGAGAAGCAACTGGTATGGTCTGTTTCATTTTAAATTCATCATTCATTATACATTCTATGTTTTTCCTTTGATCCCAGACCAGCATGAAATACAATTTTTGTATAAATGGCGCTTCGGAAAAGTTTTCTTTACAGTGATACGACCTCCTGTTTTCTATAGTCTAGGTATCCTGGTCGTATTATTTGTAAGCAATTTATATTCAATAAATAACATTAACATAACATATTCCAGCTTGTTCCACAGTTGAGCACAACTCCTGAATGAGAGGTCTTGGGCTATAGTTCCCACGCGAGCCCATGCGCATTGGTAACACACACAGCATTGAATTACTTCGCGGTAGGTATATCTTGGTTTCCTCGCGATGTTTTGCTTTACAGAAATACTCATAGTAGATTTGACAATGTCATTCAATATTTGTTACATTGCGTCAAAATTGAAAAACCTAATTTTCTTTCTGAACAGAACTTTCGCTTCACAGAACAAACATGCTTACACTGAGACTAATGAAAGGATTGTAAATCATAAGTTCATTGACTTCGTTTTTATTGCACAGCGTAAAACAGTCTTGTTTGGTAAACTATCAGTTTTAATATAGGTATAGTAAAACATTTCTTAAATCATCGAAACTTCTCGGTCTGGATTATCTCTTGCGTATTCTTCTTTTTTGGCCAAATCCTTTACTTTGTTTCTTTGTCTCCTCTTCACTAATACGTAAATTGTTCTGTAAAACAAAAGAAAATCAATAAGTCGCAGTCAAATGTTGTTGCAGAATAGGTGTTAGCATAATTATCACACGTTTTCATATTGTTATACAGAGGGTGATGAACTGGGGCTGAAAACCAGCGCTGGAAACTTAAACCAGCATTTGCCGAGAACGGTACCCATTGTCAAGGTGTAGTCCTAGTTTTATTATTTTGTGATGTTTTTGATTATCGCACCTATGCTTTGGCAATAAAGAGTTTTTTTATTTTTGACGCCGTCCAAGTCGTATCTCGACCAATAGTATATGAGAACATTTACACACATACACATATAAATCACGTCATTATCCCTTACAAAGTAGACTGAGCCTAAGGTGACACTGTAACTTCTGTGGTGAAATAAAGTATTTCTTATTCTTATTATTATATATTGACACGTATCAAAGGGTAAAATAGGCCGCAAACCAGCCAGTAGCCAAACAAGGGTGTTCAGTTTTCTGTCCAAAAACCCAACCATTTTCTGATGTACGCTGGATTAATTTTTAGGCACGGCGTTTAACATAATTATGTATGCATTACTTACGCAAACAGTCCCAAGGCCACCACAGTGAGTGAAGCGTCGAATAGGTAAAATGCACCCGGAAAATTCTCTATGGATTTCACGTAAATCAAGCTGGAAGTAGGCATGTATATTGAAGGAGCTATGGCTTCGGTCACTCCTATGAGAGAGCTCAACTTAGCTGAAAAAACGTAACGATAAAGACGTAGATTTAAGGATACACTTACATGATGAAAGTAGGTTAGTTTATGTTACGTCGTTACGTGCTCGATGTTGAGTGAATATCTTGGAATTTGATGGGCTTTTTCGGATCATGTTTTATTATTTACCAGCTGATGCCCGCGACTTTGCTAATAATTTGTTTATAGCTGCCCCGCGGGAACTATTGTGATTTTTCGAGATAAAACTGTCCTGTTCTTCCCCGGGACTAAAAGTATTTCTATACGATTAGCAACTAAATCGGTTTAGCGGTTTAACGCGAAAAGGTGACAGACAGACTGACACACTTTCGCATTTTTAACATTAGTTAAGAGTTATTTTATTTAGGCACTATGAAACCAATTCTCTTTTCTGCATACGTTTGATGTCAAATGACATAATTCAAAAATGAAATAGTGACAGTACGGCGAGCTAACGAGGCACCACTGGGGTCTACCACTAACGTCTAAATTCAACTAACATTACACCGTCCCTTTCACTCATCTACTAAACACTAAGCGTGAACAGGACGGGACGATACGCAATATGAATTCCTAATATCGAGATATAAGACCTGATTGCAATCATTATGTTGCATAACATCCCATTGTGATGCAACGTTACGTAACACGACCGATGTTGGATCACGGTGAGGTCGTAATGACGAGTAATTTGAGTTCTTTGGACAGGTATTTATAAGTAAGACTCCTGTTGCTGTTACACTACGTATATGTGAATATTTTTGGCCCAATGTTTGGTCGAATAACCACTCGGTACGTTTGGTAAGCGACCAGCAAAGAATACGACTGACTTTTCTGTTTGGTCTAGCGCTAGGCATATTTTATCTCATCGAGTCTGATTATACGTAGCCTACGCCATGAAAAACGGTCCAGTATTTCAGGATTAGCGTGAACAAAACGACGAATTTGCAGAAACTCTAAAAGCTATTGAAAATTCTGCCAACGTTTCTAATACCCACCGAAATAGTTTTCCCTAAATACTTTGTTAGCGCAAACAGATTTTTCTCTACTTTACCTTGCCGTTTTTGATTTGAAAGCTTGAAAATCGATCCAAAGTTAGTACGTTAGGGCTAGTGCCCTCGAGAGCATCTCTGTAAAGGAACCCGGTAGACAGTATATAGTCATCATCACTACATAGTATAAAATAAAGTCGCTTTCTCTGTCCCTATGTCCCTATGTATGCTTATATCTTCAAAACTACACAACGGATTTTGATGCGTATTTTTTAATAGATAGAGTGATTCAAAAGGAAGGTTTTACGCAGACGAAGTCGCGGGCAGAAGCTAGTACTTCATATTTTAAGAATCATTAGTCCGGCCTTAGGCGAAACGCTTAAGCAGTCGAGACCAACAGCTCAAGCGGTCGCTATTGAGGTGCCCACGAGTTCAGTTTCCATACAAAATTCAGAGCAGTCGGGTTGAAGACGACTCATATTGCACGACTGCTCTCGTGTCGTTTGTTTCGACCGAGTCTTTTAACATACATACACAGATAAATCAGGTCTTTATCCCTTAGGGAGTAGACATAGCCTAAGGTCTAGGGGTCCCTACGGATACACTTCGACCCATTCGTGGTTCTTTTAGCCTAAGGTAACAACACGGAAAGTCCACTTTAGCATGATAGCGTATAGGTGGAAAGGGGAATTAAAATAGTGATGGGTTGCTGCATCGCCTACAACACAATTCTTAAGATTTCCGCCAATTCCTCGATGGGCTTTTATCATTGCGGGAAGAGAAGCAACTGGTATAATACCTAACCGACCGTAAAGGTTGCACATCGGTCTTCTCAGCTAATTTCGGCTGCGTAGAGCATTGTCTCGCTCTAACTTACGTGACGCCAGTTGTCTCTTTCCAAAGACCGAAGAGCCATCTTTATGATCGGGCACTGTACTTATAGTCTATCCCTTACTCATAAACGCACTGTAGGCTTCTGCTAACTTAGCAATCGTTTGTCCTTATTTGTGAAAGGTAAATAAGGTCAAAGTGACAGATAAGGACAAACGATTGCTAAGTTAGCAGAAGCCTATAGAACGTTTCTGAATAAGGGGGTATGTTTTTTTTAGCTCCCAGACCAGCATGGGAATGACACAGTCTTTTTACATAATTATTACTAGTACCTTACCAACTTCCTCAGAAGGCACGCTCTTCGTCGCAATGGACCTTATGGCAGTCAAGCCGACTGAACTGAAGATATTGAAAACGGGCGCTGAGTAGTACCACTCCCTGGTAGGTGCAAACGCGAAGACGAAACACGCAGCTATCCTGCTCACACCCGCTATGCCTCCTATAACGCTGTCCTCTACGTGGAACTTCTTGCTCAGCACTGATATGCAGAAGACTGTGCCTGAAATTCAATTAAAATTAGGTGATAAAGTTCTTGATCACCACTAGGTAAGGAACTAAGTATGCAATTCTACGTTGTTCTATGCGAAAACGCGATGGCGACGGTTGTCAATTATGATATTTATGATTTAATAACCATAAATTAATAAACTGGCTTTTGAATAAAAAAACCGCATTGAAATCGGTCGATCCGCTTGAGAGCTACGGTGCCACAGATACACACACATACACAGACATCGACGTCACACTAATAACACTACTCGTTTTGCGTCGGTAAAGATAGGATATAGCGAACTTGTTGTCAGTCTAATTCAAATGTGTAAATAAATCAATAAAGGAAATAATTGTTGTAATAATCCCAGAAATCTAAATGAAGTTCGTATTACTGTTGGGCACAGCTCTCCCATCTTAATGCAAAGGTTTGGGCCACACCTAGTACCCACGCGTGCCCTATGCGGATTGGGAACTTCACACACACCATTGAATTTTTTCGCAGATGTCTGTTTCAGTTTTAGGATTCAGGCGGGTTACTATGACGTCATCCGAATTCATTCCGATTCAGTTTAGGTTCGCTCGCTGTCAGATCCATACTAAAAATGACAGCTAAAACCTGAACTGAGTCGGAATTGAATCGCATTAAGACGTCATGGTAAGGCTCCAGTGTTTAGTAATATACATACGTTTTCAACACCAGATATTTTTTCCTTTTTTATAATATTGTATAAAAAATTGGTTTAATAAAATATGCCAGGCAATGTTTTTCTCTTCACCTGGTATTGCTGAAAGAGTAGAGTAGTATTTAGTACCTGCTATGGGTGGTGTAGGGGTATAGCACGCGTCACGGAATGACGAGGATCCGGGTTCGATTCCCGGCCATAGCTTTACTTTTCGGATTTTTCTGTGTTCTAATTTTCAGTGTCGTTTAGAAATTTCGTAGTATTTGTATTGAACATTTTTGTGTTTACAGGTTTTCTTACAATGGGGATCTACGATTATTGTACCTCCCAATTTGCCAGAGCAATAAAAGTTTTAATCAAAGCAACGAGATTATGTTAGGGTCAGAGAAATTTGTTCTGATAAAAAAGTTTGCAAGCATTAAATTTCTTTACCGAGAGCGATAAAGTTTTATTTCCTTTTCGTGAGCTTAAACGAAATAAATCGCGAATATCTTAAAATGATTTAAAAACTATTATAAAACATAGACCTGCACTAATAAAAAAAATATATATATGAACAAGTTTTTTTCTGTTCAGCTGTTTTAGTATTTACGTTAGTGGTTCGACCACTATATTTCTATCAAGTTTCAAGTCGATCCGACTCCTTAAATTTTTTTTATTGGTAGGTATAATAAAGTCCAGTCACCCGAAAACAACCTGGCGAACATATTAAATTTTTTGTAACTAATTTTTATACAAAGTTGGATTCGAGCTGTTTTTGATTCTAAGTACCTACTTAATTTGCATTTATTCTTTCGCAATACATAATTTTACGATCGCTTTAGCCCGGTGAAGGTTTAAGGATTACAATCGTGTGTATTTAAATTTAGAATACATTTTAAATGAGACCGTTAATACAGATAAGGTACTGACCCATAACTTTTTAATCTTTTACAACTGCGATGCAAAAATTCATTGGTCATGTGGATGCATTTTTATCAGTTTCCTTGACCTAAGCTACATTGATAACTAAATCTTAAATTTTATGTTGTTTTACAACGTTTTCATTCATATTGCATGACGGTGCGTGCTGTTTGCGAATTTAAAGCAAATATTAACGAATTCGTGAAGAACGTGCATTGCGCGACTGTTGTTTACATTTTAACTTAAAACGTCTACATTTTAAATTAGTACGATAGGATAATAAAATGTCTATTTTATTTTTCGAAACACAGGTCTGTACGATACATAAATCACGTCTTAATCCCTTTCGAAATATAGCTTTATACTAAATTAGATCTACATATAATTGATCTACCTATAGTTTTTTTTAGCTAAGTTCGGATCATTTCTAAGCTTTGACTGATTTTTTATTAAGTATTTTGCAGAAGATGATACAAATTGAAGGCAAAAACATGGGTGCGTAACGATGTATATAAAAATTTTTGGTATAATATTAGTAGCAATAACGCTCATTTGATATAATTATTAAATCATATAACAACACTTAATATATTTACATATGACATAATTATCATTTCTTATAATGACCATTTGATATAATATCATTTAATATAACATTCTTTAAGTATAATGCTTATTTCCTATAATGAACTTATGGTATAACGTTATTTTTATATAAAATACAACAATTGGCATAACCATTATTGATATAATGTATTAGAGACATAATCACAAAACGAACTGCTATCAAAAAGTAGGTTAGGTTAGGTTTAAACTGCGTCCCCCAACAAAAACGAACTGCTATAAAAAATATTTTTGTATATAAAATGAGCGTTATACCATATAATCGTTATAAGAAATACGAAATAAATTTATATATTTTAAAATTATACCAAACGTTTATTATACACAATGAGTGATTATACCCTTTGAAATTATATCAAATGTTGATATATCGATAGAAAATATATTAAATATTTTTATATCAATCATTACACACCCCAAAAACATATCACGATATAATCTCTTTCTTGCGCTTGTAATTTGAATAATGTAAAAGGTCTTGAAAGGTATCAGAATACAGCCTCTAGTACCTTGACCGTTCTTCGTCATAATACGCCGACCTCCACAGAAATATCATAATATAACCTAAAAATAACTTATTATACTCCTAATTAACTTACCCACTAAGCCCAGCACTATGTTGATTGTACCATAAACACTGTATTCAACCTCGGTGAAGTGGAATTTTCGTATGGCATACAAGTAAGCCACTTGTGAATCACCTGTAAAAAAAACTTGTGAAAACATTTTGTATTGCCGCGTAATGAATCAAACTTTATGATTTTTCTGTTAGAGTTTAAGTTGGTTCGTGTCATCGGATCTCTGTCGCATTGTATTGTTAAGGTCATTTACTTTCAAGCCAATGCCAAGGCGTATTGGATTGGTCATGGTTATATTTTATGTGTCTCATGTACAAGTTACATTTGTTTAATAAAATACGTGTGAAATTTTAATTTCGTACGTGTTGTGTTTCTTGTCTCGTTTGGCTGTAAAGTGAACATGTTCTGTATGTTGCCAAACTTCATTAAAAAAAACTGAGCCGGTTCTTCATTCGTTGCTTAAATTTTATGAAAAATATTCGCAAACATGGCCTAACCTTTTAACTCTATTGTCACGAGCCCACTTCTTTTTTACTCTACTCAGTTAAAGGTGTCCTAGTTTCCAAATTATTTTTTTATTAGTATTTTCTCAATAAGCGAATTTAATATTACTTTGCGTAAATACATAACTATTTTTTTACTTGTCTAGTATTTCAGATAGTTGATTTAAAGAACTGTGATACGTTACACAATTTGTATAAACTACAACTATATTTAGCTGATTACCAACTCAGCGTGTAGTACCAAAAGATTATTCCGGTATTCGGGTTAAAATTACAATTTTAGATCAGTAGGATTATGCATGTGCCATTAGTAGCTATTACCATAATTACGAAGTGTTAGCATTGAATAGTTATAAATGTTGTTACTTAACATTAACACACTTATCAGGATTGCTGCAATTTTTATGAGGTTATAAATTATACTGTATTTGCTTTTCTTAATAAGTATATTTATTTCTTAATTTATCGATATTGTGGTGGCCTGTTAATCATTTATTTCGAAGGATTTATTTTGCTGTCTCGAAGTGGTTCCATTTTTTTCAGATTGTCAAAAATGAATGACGGGGAAGAACTAAGATCTCCTATCTTACATTAATCCGAAATTACAAGATCTTGTAGGAGGTCTTGGTTCGTCACCGTCGATTTGAATTATAAATATTATTACACTTGACTGTACATTTTTGCAATTATCAAATGTCCTTATTACTGTTTGTTTCAAAGTGTTACCAATACCACTTATTGCTCCAGTAATTAATGGTTCTTACTACACACATACATAGATACAAACATATATATACCACGGCTTCAGCCCTTACAGGGTAGACAAAACCTAAGGTACCAAAACCTTAAGGCCACGTTTAGCATGATTAAGGGCGTATAACTGGAAAGGGAAATCAAAATAGTGATGGGTTGGTAGTCGCATTGCCTATAACATGATTCCTAAGACTTTCGTCCACTCCCTCGATGGGCTTTTACCATCTGCCCGGGAAGAGAAGCAACTGGTAAATTCTATGTTTTTTCTTTACTCCTACCATGGATGGTTGTTCTTACTGCGTGTATTTAATATCCGGGCAATACCAAGAAAAAAAGTTTTCCCATAATATTGTGATAATAAAATTCCGAAAAGGTAACTAAGTACTGTGTGGGATGTTATTTATTGCTCGGTGAAGGAAAAAAGTGTGGTCCCTGGTTGTAGGTGACACAAAAATCCGGTTTTAAGCATTTGAGTATAAAACGTGCGTTTATTATGAACCAAAGAGCATCGAACACCATAAACAAAAATAAAATGTAAAAAGAAATCCTTTGTTAGCCAAATTTGTCTCACTCACTCGTCGAATTACATATTCTCCGAGCTACCTAGAAAATGAATTGAAAAATCTTTACCCATATTTAAATATATGTTGAAGGAGCACTATCTGTCATGAATTTTGTAGCTGGCTTTTTTAGCTAGGTGTGTATATGTCTATTTATATCTCCATTTATTATAAATGTGTGTTTCATGTATAATAAATTACCTATGTATTTTGAGTACTTAGTAGGTATATCACTACATAGTATAAAATAAAGTCGCTTTCTCTATCCCTGTGTCCCTATGTCCCTATGTATGCTTATATCTTCAACACCACACAACGGATTTTGATGCGCTTTTTTTTAATAGATAGAGTGATTCAAGAGGAAGGTTTATATGTATAATACATGCATAATATACCGTGCGAAGCCGGGGCGGGTTGCTAGTTAATTATATATTCTACTTAACATAAGTTTTATTTTACTAAGTTATTTTAAGGTAGCCTAAGTTTATATTTTAATTATGTTGTATTTACCAATAAAATAAATTTAGAGATGTGTGTGCTAAGTTTACTGAACAAATAATATTAGGAATTGGATTTAAAATAGAGCTGGCCTGGACACGATACAGCCTTCGTATCTTACTTACTTATGTCAGTGTCACGTGATAAACCTAAAACCAGTAAATTTACGGAATCTTTTTATTAAGACTGAGTGTGACCCCTCTAGAATCCTGTTGGCTGAGAATCATTTGGTCAATTGCAATTTTGATGAAAAAAAAAATTAGCTTATCTCAGAAAGCGTGACAAACAACATCAACAACATCGAAACTAATCTACGGGGGTAGTCAGTTAGGTTGTGAACACCCATTTCAGCAGCCACAGATACGACATTCAAAAAGTAATTAATCGTGTTGCATTATCAAACAAATTGATGTCTACAATTCCCGCGTTTAAATAAATGAAAATAGTAACACTGCGCAAGGATTCCTTACTAGGGCTTTTTATTTTAGCGCACTTGGCCGAATTTTAGCATTCGTTAGTTAGATAATCCCCCTCTAATCTGAAGGCTGGATCCGCGCCTGAAAAACATCGACATTGTATTCAAATAAAACCGTTCATATTCGAAAGAAGTTTTTATTTTTATTAATTGAATGTTTATTGCCATACTGACCTACGCAATTGGATAATTATGCTTAGTAGGTAAGCCACTATATGAGTAAATACAATGCTTTAGATCATCATGTTCCAGCCTATATACGTCCTCCACAGGCCTCCTCACAGAACGAGAGGGCTTGGGCTATAGTTCCCGCGCGGGCCCAGTGCGGATTGGGAACTTCACACACACCATTGAATTGCTTCGCAGATGTGGGGGACATCTGATGCATCTGTTATTCTCACAGTCACGGTTGTAAAAATAAGTGACTAGAACATTACCTAATTCAAAAATGATAAGTTTTTCTTAAATGCAGTCATAATCAGAAAACCAATTTAGATAAAATCTGTGTACATTGGATCAATTTGTGATATATGTACAGGGTGTAACAAACACCCCGTGCAATAATTCACTGGGGTATATATAAATAACTATAGAAGCAAAACAAGATGGTATTTCTCAAACACCATTAGTACTGCAGAACAAAAATCGGATTGGGTTAATTGACAACCGTTGAAGATGTTCAACGTCAAAAGTTTACTGTCTCCCGAACGCAACTTTATTTTTGACAAAATGATCTACTAACAAAATTTACGCCAACTGAAACAATGTGTAAATTTACTTTATTAAAACGACGTCAAACTGCATCAATCTGGGGGCACGGCAGTGTCCCCGCCAAGTCGAGCAAAAAAAGCGGCACGGCCGTACCATCCTTTTCTCGAAGCAGTTCATGCCATTTTCGACCCACCTTTAACTTCGTTGTAGATAAAACTAATTTTCTGTAACCAAGCAGGCATTGTATAAACAGTGTATATTTCAATTTTTATTCAAATTGAATCAGAACCTAGTTTAAGAATTATAACTAGTCAAAGTTTCTTAATTTTGTCACTCACTCACTACTTGATGGTTTAATGCGAATGCCAAGTCAATTTAAAACTTAAAAGATTTTTAATGTTGATATGGTCATTATGAGATGTTGTTACGTTGTTAGGTTAGCTAATTACGTAATAATTTAAAACAGCAGATTTCTTTAGTAGGGACTAAAATAAATGTACCGACTTGGTATTACATGGATCTCAATACTTTTTACGGTAGAAGAACTGAGTTGCGAGACTTGTTTTTTTTACAAGTAATGTTTTTGATGAGATTAATTCTTTCACGAAAACATAAAACAATTCGAAAAAAACGAGTATTTTAATATCTTACCGCTCAATGATCTTGAAGTGAAGGCCAACGGACGTAGACCCTCGATATAGGGTTTTGCTGACTTTTATCCGGTTGCATTGTTAAGGAAACGAATAAATAAAATAGGTCACAGTCGCATGCTAGCACACTGTCTGTAAATTAATTTGGAATTAAGCTGGTTGTCGGGTTACTTTGACCGAACAACCTGTAAATTATAATCAGAGATCGGACAAATTTGCGTCATTGCTCGCAATAATGTGGACATGACTCCAAAATTAATCGAATATGTCAAAATACATATATTAAGAATAAGTATATCCACGGAGGTTTTATACCTATAGAACTAGAAAACTTTTTTGTCAGAAATAATAATCAAATCTAGCAGGATCGTGATTTCTTTATTATATAAAAATATTAACGAGAACGACAACTGCCACTTTAATTAACATTTTGCTAATATTTTTATGCATGTGTAAATTTTTATCTCCGGGAGTTCAGATTTTATTTCGAGAAATTAATTATTTAATTATATAATAATCATTTGATTAATTATTTGATTAATTTTTGAGTCGTGTCCACTTTATTGCGAACAATGACGCGAATCTGTCCGATCTCTGATTATAATACAAGCTTTTACCCGCGACTTCGTTCGCGCAGAATCAAAATTTGTGCGAAAACTTCTTCGTCTTTTTTTCGTACTATCTACCTTAACGAAATAAACCAGTTTTTTGCGTGGATCCACTTCCACTATTTTTAACCCATCCTTTTGCCAAAAATCTATTCTTATGACACCTACGTGATGTTCATAAAACATATGTATACTAAACACAAAGTCTATATTTTCTGTATCGTTCTTTTATCCCGTGGGAAAATTGGAAAATCCCAAGAAACTATATTGGCAAGTCAGTTACTCTTTTTTTTTATTCCACGGGAATTTCGTAAAATCCTGAATTCAGTTTTCAGACGGTTGTTGACAGTTGTCAAGTTTAAAGATTCTAGCAATAATAGTTACGAAGATAAGAAGATTTCAAAGTAATAATATAAAATCCTTTGAAATTAATTTTCAGCAATTATGATTCCCTACTCTTGTGCCAAATTTCAAGACTAGTTATGGAGATAGGTTCCCTTTTCAGTGGACATGTAAACCCCATTTTATTCCCTATCCCGTGGGAATTTTGAATATCCCTCCTTAGTGACCAAACGTTGAATTTTGAAGTTGTGAAACAAGTTTATCTACTTTAGATTGCACTTGCAGAAATGATATTTGTTTATTGAGCTAGAAAATTCTAGACATAATTATCCTGGTCTCAGTAAGTTGCATTCTCGTTGGATTGAACGTTGGCATTTATGGCAAAATACCTTGCTTACAGCATATATCGGACCGAGTCGTAGTAACCAAGGTTGAACTGCATGTAGTAACATACATAGTAGAAAGAAGGATAAACCATTACAAGTTACAAGCATTTATTTAACTTGTAACGTATGTATGTAAGTTTGTATCCATGTAAAATGTGTATCCATGTTTGTCCGGGTGGAATCTTGCGACTAAATTTTGAAGCGGATATCTTCAATCGATTGAACTAAAATTTTCCCTAGTTATGTAATAATCTGGTAGTGGAGTTCTGGTCTTCTAGCCAGGATCGTCTCCGTAGTAGAGGACTCTTTAAAGGTTGATTCGATAGACTTGAAATTTGGTAGACACTTATGTAAGACAATGCAAGTACAGTCAGCAGACAAAGCTTGTATTAAAAATGAAATTTTTGACGAAAACTTATTTGCTTCCAAAATGTGAGTGTGTTATAAACAAGCAACATTTTACGGTTATTACTTTAAAAAATGATAAGTTTTTTTTTTACGAACGGCGATGAAAAATTAAGATAACGAAGTTGCTAGCCAGGTCGAGTAGGTAAATCTATTGTAGCAGTTGCTAACTTTTTCTACGGAAAATAATCAGTAATTTTTAGGGTTCCGTACCTCAAAAGGAAAAAACGGAACCCTTATAGGATCACTTTGTTGTCCGTCCGTCCGTCCGTCTGTCAAGACCCTTTTTCTCAGGAACGCGTGGAGGTATGAAGCTGAAATTTATATCAATTACTCAGGTCTACTGTCCCTTGAAGCTGTGAAAAAATCAAACTTCTAAGCCAACGCAATCAAAAGATACAGCCGTTTATGCCGCAAATTTCCGCAAATTTTCAACTCTCAAGGGAATCAAAACCTACAAGGTAGTTCCCGTGAACGCAGAATCTTGAAATTTGGTATGAAGGTAGGTCTTATAGCACAGATTAAAGAATAATTGCGAAAACCGTAAATGTGTATGTATGTCTGTATATAGCAGTGACCAATATAAAGTAACCCCACACTGCGTACATTTTGCTTTGGAACAGGGCTCTGCTTACACTGGTTTTAGATATTTATAGATAATGATACGGAACCCTCGGTGCGCGAGTCCGACTCGCACTTGACCGGTTTTTTTTGAACAGCTATTATGATATGACTAATAAGAATACCTACGGAAAATATAATTTCAAAATAGTGTAATTTTTACCTGACAATGTTTTTGGACGTGTGTGTATGTTTATTTTTTTGTCACTCTGTTGCCTAAAAATCTGACAGGTGTAAACATTTGATGTGTCATTAGTTAATTTGAATGAATTTGTCTTAACTATGAAAGTGACAGTTAAAAAACAAATAGCGTGGGAAGCGTGTGTCTTAAAAACTAAGTTTAGTAGTTAGGCTTTTTGTTTATTTTGATTAAATTTAACTTGTTTTAATTCTTGTACCTACTGCTGACTTTCGCCACAAGGGCGCATTTTGATATTGTAGTTTTGTTCACGTCTTTCAAGTATATTTTTCTGCTTTTTAAAAGTAAGATATTTTTTATAAGTTTTGATCAAAATACTTACCATACAGTGGTCCAACCATGATGATGTACAAGCCAAGTATCAGAAATATTTTAGTCCGCCCTCCGAACGCTCTGGGCTTCACCGCTACCAACAAAGTGTTAACAACAAGTCCCAAAACATCACATACAGCTTTTTTAAATCTATTCGTTGGAGCACTATGGTCGTCAGTTGTGTCTTCTACAGCCGCAACATCTTCCAGCTTAAGTACACCATACAATAATGAACCACAATGTAACACGAGAAGCAAAGAGAATATACCATAGTATCCTAAAAGCCGTAGAAATATCCCACTCAGTACTGTTCCCATAGGCGTTCCCAAACTGACGCATATCGTTACGATCCCCAAACGGAAAGTCCGGTTTTCCACCGACGTCCTATCTGCCATGAAACTGTACATCCCCATAAATATAATGATATAGCTGCCAGTCAAAGCCGCTGGAAGTGCTTCAATAAGAACGGTCGCCGTCAACGACACTTCATAATAAAAATACGTTGCGAAAAGCAATCCTGTGTTGGCAATAATTTCTCCAACCATCGGAAATACTATACATATCTTCCTTTTCTTATTTTTATCGCTCCATGCGCCGATGAAGAGCACCATTACGGCGGGTATCGCGGTCTGAAGCGGGAACTTCCAAGCGACTACCTTGGCCACTAAAGTTTCTATTTCATTCATTTCCTTTTCCAGCCCCGTAACATTTCTGCGCTGGATTCTGTCACATATTTCTTCGCCATAATTCAAATTAACTCGGCATGCCTTTTCCAAGTGCATATTCTGAACGGCAAACGACGACAACGCCGTGCAGAGCATGTAAGTAAACAAACATGGTTCCACGGTGATTTCGCGCCATAAATTCTTGATCCTCTTCAGTACTCCCTTCGATGTTTCCCGCCATGACTTGCTAGAGTTGCCTGTGAGACGCGTCTTCGAGTTGGTGAGTTCGCCGCAACTGCGTGTATGTTGACTGCTCATGTTACCGCATGACATCCGAAATGGGAGTCAGTAAAAGTGAAATGATGTCGTTTAATATTGGTACGCACTGCACTAGGTGTCCGACCGGTACGGCGCCGGCGCGAGGTGAACTAAGATTACTAAGAGTTAATCCGTAGGGTTTTTGGGTGTCACTTACGAAAACCTGAGTTTTAAATGTCAGGTTCTGAATCGAGGCGAGATACGAAAGTGCGTCGACGCGGGCGCTCGCCGCATCTCGTTTACTCCGATAACAGAGGTCTCCCCAACGACACGGCTTATTTATTCGAGCACCGTGCCTTACTCATCCGTCGTCATTTTTCCTTGCTTATCTTCAAAGCGTGCGCGGTTGTGCACTTAATTAAATATAAAATTTGTGAAACTAGTGCAATCTGTTCAAACTCACTTCGTGACTATTATTGAATTGTTATCGACTTTGATTTATTACCACGTATTTTGTCGAACTCGAAAGTTAAACATTGAACATACTCGTATTTGTTTTGATAGTTACGTCGCGGCAATTAATAGGTTGTTAGTATGTACAGGTGTAGTGAATAATATTTGGCCATTGTATTTTGTCAGTTAATTTGTATTCCTCTAGCGTACTGTTCAACAACAGTATTGTTACGTTACTGTTTTGAATCTTAAATTACTGATATAATTTTCACTTCAAATAGGAATTTAATAGTTAAAAACTAACCCCCTTATTCATAAACGCTCTATTCTGCTAACTTAGCAATCGTTTGTCTTTATCTATGAAAGGTAAATGTCAAAGTGACATAAGGACAAACGATTGCTAGGTTAGCAGAGGCCTACAGAGCGTTTATGAAATAGGGGGGTTAATTACTAAGATCATAATTTAAACATTATAGGTATAACAGGTGACCCCTCCTGCCTACACTGCGGGAAAGCCGAGACGAGTAAACACGTCCTCACCGAGTGGGTCATATACGCGGCAGCGCGGGGCGAAGCATTCGGGAGCGATGAACTGGAGGAGGACGAGCTTAGAGACATCAAACTAAAAGATCTTATGTTCGGCAGGAAGACACGAAGATTTGAGGAGAGTTGCTGTGTGGGAGCGCTGATGGGACAGTAACCGGCGGCTCCAGCCAAGGGGAACTGGGCTGAATGATCGCCATAGTGGATCGATAGCCCGCCGGATCCAGCCAGGCGTCCCCACAACAACATCAACATCAATATCAAGATCATAATTTTAATCCGTATCTGGTGATCGCTTACTTTTTAATTTTTAATTATGTAAACTAAAGTTGGTCATTTGCTCCAAGAAACAAGGCTCAGTTGTTTTGAAACTCGTTTATTCTAGAGAAAGTGAAGTCAAAATATTATAATTGCACGCAGAATGCCATTGGTCACAATGTATTTTACATAACCCTCGATATGTATGTATGTATGTATAACTCTTTATTGTACATAAAACACAAGAGAAAGATGAATACAGGACATGGCAGATACTTAATGACTGTACCTAAAAATTTAAGCATCCAAACATTTTTAACAATCAACATTTACCAAATGCACAATTTAACACCGTAAAATGGAGTGAGTAGGAACGAAATTGAAGTTCAAACCTCGATAAAAAAATATTTTCATGTTGCGAGTAGATTTTTATAAAAAAAATTGTTCCGATGGCATGAATTTGAGTTTAATAATGATTATTTGCCGTTTAGTTTCGTAGTTTAACACACACTAAAGTAACAATAAACACTAAAGTATACACAAATAACCAGAAAAAAAGGAGATCCGCCTAATCGGGCTTCGCAGGAACGATGTTTCGCACAAATGGCACGTCGCAAAGTTGTGCATCGCCTAAACATGTGTCGCACAAAATTAAATGACACTTCGCACAAATGGCGTGTCGCAAAGTTGTGCATCGCCTAAACATATGTCGCACAAATGACACTTCGCACAAAAGGATGTCGCACTCCAGTTATACTCCCGATATAATATTGTGTCTAAAAGAAT
This sequence comes from Pandemis cinnamomeana, assembly GCA_932294345.1. Classification (NCBI taxonomy): domain Eukaryota; kingdom Metazoa; phylum Arthropoda; class Insecta; order Lepidoptera; family Tortricidae; genus Pandemis; species Pandemis cinnamomeana. The sequence goes on from OW028717.1 coordinate 5,712,684, forward strand.
AACTAAGCTACTTTTACAGCAAGCCGTGACAGAAATTTTAAGTAGCCTGTGAAAACACAAAATATTAGTTCTATCCCTTCTCCCTCGTAATCCCTTCTCACCCTGTTTTACGACATCCTACCGAAACAGTGTTGTAGCTCGCCTTAACATTATGGTGAGTGGAGCTGCAGCAACCCCAGTAGCTGGTGGAGCCTGTTTTTACACCACCTATTCGGTATATACGATTTTATTGTCTACAACGTACTAGGTATTATTCAAATGTAGTTCGTTCTCCCTCTCTCTCTCTCTTTCTGTGTGTGGCTTACGCCGCTTACATGCGGTCAAGTTTGTTACTTCTATAACTTTTCTAAAATTATCATACTTATCATGTACGGTCAAATGCAAAAATAAGTATCGATAGGAACTTCTCAAAAATATGTCCAACGACCTTATTACGCTGGCGTAAGAGCGTATGGTACCTACTTGTTTTTGAAACTTTGTCTAGATACATATTATTACACTTGACTGTACAATACCTAAAGCATTTACTTTCTTACTTACTCACTCACCGGCGACAAATGTGGCCCGCATTATGTATGCAATGTACGTAATTTTGCATGGAGACTGGTCCAAATTTTGTGTCACTGAGTACATATTTATTAACGTTTTCTTTTATTTTATGTATTGTTTTTAGACTTGGCTGTATAAGATAATTGACTACTTTTTAAGGACAAATGGACTTGCCATGTTTTCACAGCATAATTGAAGAAACTGAATTTGGTATTGGTGGCACATAGCAGGACAGGTGGACACAAAATCAATGACTTAGTGTCATCAAACTTATATTTTGTTTGAATGAGTTCACAAAAAACTGACTAAAATTGATTAGTTGTAAATTTTTTACTTTTGTCACGGTCCACAGGATAGGAGTGAACAAAAAAAAAATTATAAAAACATTTAAGAAATCGTGGTGCTTTCAAAAATCGGGAAATTTGACTTGATAAAAATAAAGTTAATAGTTTACTTGACTGTGAAAAGGTTTTGAGCACCTATAATAATAACATTTGTAACATATTTTCCAATTACGTGCTTACCTTTGAGCCAAAGTTTTTCTAAATGTCATTATTATAACGGCGATAAAACTTGGGATTTAAGCTGTTTTGAAAATACTTACAAGTATTAAAACTAAGCACATTCTTTGTCATAAAACTTAGTAGTCATAGCGCCTTAATAATATTCGGAGACTTGTTTCGTATTACGGTGTGTGTGCCATCAATTATGAATACTAAGTTAATAATATTAGCGCCTGAATAAATTATTGTTGTAAAACTAATTGCTGTAGGTATCAGACGTTACTTACTTTGCAGAGGTCCACGAGGAACTTAAGAACTTATAAAGTTGAATAAGTCCCGGGGATGGAAGATATTTTATTATAGCGATAGAACCATTTCATTTTCAAATGTCTCAGTGATGAATTTAGTTTTGTTCCGTTGTCCCTCTCTGAAATAATCTTTGATCTGCGGTGTGTCGCGTAACCGTCATCATCATCAGCCAAACGACAACCACTACTGAACAGAGGCCTTCCCCAAAGAGGACCACAAAAGCCGGCCTTGCCCGCCGTCATAGAGCGGACTCCCGCAACCTTCCCCGGGTTAGCAGTCCATCTTCAGCGAGGTTTTCCTACGCTGCGTCTTCCGGGACGTATTCACCACTTCAGAACCTTCCAGCGGGTGTGTAATGATTGATATAAAAATATTTAATATATTTTCTATCGATATATCAACATTTGATATAATTTCAAAGGGTATAATCACTCATTGTGTATAATAAACGTTTGGTATAATTTTAAAATATATAAATTTATTTCGTATATTTATCGTTCGGTATAACGCTTATTTCTTATAACGATTATATGGTATAACGCTCATTTTATATACAAATCATAATATATAATAGCAGTTCGTTTTTGTTGGGGGACGCAGTTCAAACCTAACCTAACCTACTTTTTATAAAAATAACGTTATACCATAGGTTCATTATAGGAAATAAGCATTATACTTAAAGAATGTTATATTAAATGATATTATATCAAATGATCATTATAAGAAATGATAATTATGTCATATGTAAATATATTAAGTGTTGTTATATGATTTAATATTTATATCAAATGAGCGTTATTGCTACTAATATTATACCAAAAATTTTTATATACATCGTTACGCACCCCCTTCCAGCAACATCGGCCGTTGTCGGTCCTGCGAGCCGCGGGGCTAGCTCATTGCCACTTGAGTGTAGCAATTGGCATTGTTCATTTTTTTTAGTATGCTCCCCAATTCGAAAACCATTTCGAGGAAAACCATCATTAATCCGATTTATCTTGTCCGATTTCAAAAATACTTTATGATTGCAGATATTTTTGTAAAAGTACTTTGAACCTTTGTTTGACCGAACGACCTGGTTTTTAGACAGAATCCAGCATCGAATGTTTGCCACAAAAATGAAAAAAAAAAGTTTAGCTGTGGCAACTGTCACGTGTCACTGTCAAATCGACAAAACCATAGACAAAGCCGTTTTTTTTATAGCCAGCCGAACGAAGGCGATTGGGTTTGTGTCTAAATTCACGAATTATCAAACAGCGAAAAAATATTTCTTATTAAATAACAAAGCTACGTAAAAGCATAATATTCAAATTAGTTGCTTGAAATAGTCCATTTTATCAAATAAAGGTGTTAAAAGCACAGCTTAAAAAAAATGAACAATGCCAATTCTTCGGGCTATGTCGACCACTTTTGTTCTTTGGTGGATCTCATAATTTTTGATAGGTTAACATAGAACGTTCAGTAGGTATGTAATTATCAAAGTATTGGCAGAGCGGTAAAGTTAATAAATACATTTTATTATTTAGAATATTTACATATCAAATTCATTTATACATTTAACATATGAAATAAATGTCAAGTAAAGATAATTTATAGGTATTAGAGTCGTCAAAAAATAGTAAAAATAATTATAAAAGGCAAATAAATGCCAAATAAATACTAAATATATGCCAAAATGTTAAGTAATTGTATAATATTTGTTGACGTTGGAAAGAGCATTTTTCCTTTTTGAACAGTGTTCAATCAACAACTTGTCAAGTAGCGTTAAGGCTGGTGCACCCTGGGCAACTAAATGTGTGGTCATAGTGGTCATCCCTAACCCAAGCTTAACTATTTAAATTTTTAAACCGCGATCATGCTCTGCAAGTGGGTCTAAAAGGGTAAGCATATTTTTAAATGACTTCGAAAATGGAAAAATAAATTAAAGATTGGATTACCTACAAATTTTATTGACGTTTCACCTTAGTAACAACACATTTTTTTATCGTTGGCTAGTTCTAAAATGTTCAGTTTCATGTTTTTTTTAAAGTGCTGTAACACTGTTGTCGTGAGCATACATTTCTTTGACTTTTGGATTCTTCACCATATCCTTCTGCTCTCTTCTATATAAAACGTAAAGGGCTCTGTGAACAAATGAAATACTCATTAGGTACATTATTACAGCCATTTATACTCTTAATAATAATATTGCCTACATTAAGCCTTACAAGCGACTTGAGAATTCGTTTTGCCGCCACACTTTTGAGCGGTGGAAGCGGTTGAATCTTGAGTATTTAATGACAAATGAATAAGACTTTCATGTAGGTATTTCCTAGATAAATATATTTGAAAAAGTTTTCTTACATTTACTGTGTGTCCACAAAAACTTAGATAACACTTGGATATGTTTAACACGTGTCAGTTCACAGAAAACTGTCATTTTAGGCACGAAAAGGACTTGTTCAAAAGTTTTTAAGGCCATGACATGATTGAGTACTCGTTTACCAAAGTTTTCACACGATGCTTAGATAAACGTAGACACCAGTTTGCTGGTAGATTATAGCTCAGCCTTTGCTTAAGAACTTGATAAAGTGATGTAAATTGTCCCGTGATGATTATTATTTTATTTATTTATCTCTATGAGCGACCTCAAAATTGAAGTATATATGTCGCGAAAACTTTTGAAATAAATAAAAATCTGAAAGCCAATAAAATTATATTCGAGTCACTTTTCTCTAAGTAATGAAAGTATTAACTTTTTGTGAGAGTTCTTTTTTTGTAAAAGAGCTGAAATTAGAATTTTTTAAAATCAAATGTGTTACCTACTAAAGTTACAAAGTTTATTTCTCCTAAATTGTCATCGAAGATAGAATGGTATGTTTGATTTTTGTTAACTTAACATGAGCATCAAAAAAATGTGTTAGTGTGTTGGAAAACCCAATTGATGAGCTGCCCTAACAAAAACTGAAGGTCTATCTTGATTATTTTAGCCACTATGACCAAAAATACTTCAACTTCGCAGGTTGGACAGTCACAACAACATCTTACGTTTTAAAAATTACTCATGGGAATGATTTTTATGCCTTAAGACGCGTCTAGTTTTTAATTATGGAAATCAGTAGCTGTTCCATCCTATATTGAGCATTATCATGAACTTTTAAAACATAAATGTTGAATCTCTTGAATCTACCAATGGAAGTCAACCTCGACCGGTACTAAGAAGCGGCCGTGAACTTTTTAACCGATGACGTATTTAATAGGAAGTTCATTAATAATTTTGTTATAATAAAACACTTGTGAATATTTCCCGCTCGAGCTCCGAGTCTCTTTCATTATGTTTCTATTAGATAGAGAGGCATATAGCGACAAAAAGATCTGAACGAATGGAACGTTTTGTGATACATTGCACGTGTTGCTAACAAAACGCTTCGCTGATAGAGTCGCTATCGTTCAATGAACAGTAAATTCGCTCGCGGCATCGCGGTTGGGGCATCATCGTTTATTCTGCACCATGACATTCTTGGCTTGATGTCTCAATATAAGTATATTAAAAGTGAAGCGTAATTATTTTGATAAAATGCGCATTATATAAGTTAACACTGAATACACGTGAATAAATAATGGAACACGTTACATGAAAATTTGTATCAAAAGAACCGTTAGCGTAAGCGTAGTTTAAACTCTGTCTTTACTTTTTATTTAGTTTGAAACAAAAACGAGCGTAGGGGCCGTAAGGTTCTTGAGTGGCGACCGCGTACCGGACGGTGAACGTAGGCCTCCCAAGGTGGACGGAAGATTTGGTAAAGATCCCTGGAAGCCATTGGCTGCGGGTAGCACAAGACTGATCATCGTGGACTTATTGGGGAACGCTGATGATGCTAATGATGATAATGATTACGAATACCAACTTACATAAATATAAAGAATGCCGGAACAGTCATGACGCTTCCTAGCAGATAAAATGCACCCGGTATAGTTTTAAGAGTTACTATATAGAGCTGACTGTACATAGGTGTGTAGATCACAGGCACTACAGCCTCCACGAAGCCTATGAGGGAGCACATCTTGCCTGAAAAAGTACATAGGCGTTAGTAATTATACGTCTTCATTAGCTTATATGGTCCACGTGGGAATTATAGCCAAGGGCGTCGCCAGGGGAGGGCAGGGGAGAGCTGTTGCCTCCCCCAGAGAAAGTTTTCACTGCCTTCATAAGCTCACGACTGTACGTACTTTTATCATATAGTTACATAATAATATAACACGGAGGATGGTATATCATATATATACCATCCTCCATTCTTCAACTATATAGCCGGAAGGAAAAAAGTTAGACGAAGGAAGAAATCTTGGCTCCGTAAAATCAGGGAGTAGACGGAGATCGCGAGCGCTGCCGAACTGTTCCGCCTCGCTAAAGATAAGGAGAAGTACGTGTAGCTAATGGCCAACCTTCACTAGTTGAAGAGGCACTAAAAGAAGAAGAAGAACCCTCTGGTGTTGTGAGTCCATGGGTGATGGTGCTTACTTACCATGTCACAGCCTGTCAGGGCAATATCTCATGTGCCAGTAACTCTACACACCGGAACACAGCAGCGAAGACACTGCTGCTTTGTGGCAGGGTTAGCGAGTGAGTGAGTGTACCTATTATTGCTAGTTTAACAAAAGAGGGGTTTATCCTCTTGAAAAAAGCCGTGGCAGCCTAGTGGTTTGACCTATGGCCTCTCAAGCAGAGCGTCGTGGGTTCGATGTCCGAGCCCGCACATCTTGAGTTTTTGTGAAATCTCTCACCTTTGAGAAATTACATTTGAAATTGACCATGAGCTTTTTAGTTGAGGAAAACATCTTGAGGAAACCTGCACACGTCTAGCACTTCAATGGTTCATAAAGTTCCTTAGAACGATGAAGGAAGTATGAAGTGCGGGAACTAAGTATTGCCTAAACCCTCCCATTCTCAGAGAAGGCCTGTACCTAGCAGTGGTACGTATACATGGATGATATCCTAATTACTTCAAACACGTACCGACTTGTTCAGGCTCAACGACCTTAGTGCCCATCGACCTGATTGCTGTTATTCCCGAGTTGCCAAAGAAGTCGAAAGCCGGGCCGGAGTAGAACCAAGCCTTCGTGGGAGCCAATGCGTATACGCAGCAAGATACCACTTTGCACGCTGTTGCTATGATCCCGATTAAGGCGTCGTGCATTTTCAAGAGCTTACTGAACACAGTGACTGCAACTGCAGTGCCTGTAATATGAAAGCATAAGTTAAACTTAGGAATGAACTTGTGGCTAAGGTTTTTCCTACTTGCTAGATACGACATCAGGGGTGCCTTAAAAACGCGAGTGACCTAAATTAAACTCAAAATTTAACTTTATTTTGCAAATAGGTCGCCAAGGGCTCTTGTAAATGTCTAAAACTGCCTGCACTTTTCGTAAAGTGCCAAGAAGATTGCGCTGCAAGAAACATGGCAATTTTTTTTTAAACAAATATCTACAACTCTTACTTATACCTAATAAGTAAACTGTATACCAGGTGCTTGAAAATCAGACGCGGATACTGTGAGGATCGATTCTTTGGATCGTTGTTAATTAGTTTAAAGCATACTTAATTAATTACAGTATCTAATGTAAGAATTACTATCTTTGGACGGTAATATGGTAATCATTATTTTTGTATGTTGACTCTTAGGATATTAATTACATAGCCTGAAAATATCCGCACCTAATCTTCTAGCACCTTATATACTTAACTGCTAATAGGTACATTTATCGTAAACTAAATTTACACAGAATTTACAATAATTATCTACTATATTTTCTGGGATGTATGTATAAGGTCCCAAGTCAAAGTAGGTACCTAATGTTAAAGTCTGAGAGACGTATAGTAGTCTCTACTGGTCAAAATAAAACAAAACAAAATCTTATCAACGTTCAGTGGAGGTCTACGCCTCTACTGTCAAAACCACTTTTTACATGGCCGTCAATGCGCCAGTAGCCCCAAGTATGCTTAAATGTCCATAAGCGGTGGTGATCATCCAACATTATCAGATTCACTTGGCAGTTTGACGATTTTTGTAGAAAAAAAAAAACTTCTAAAAGCTGAGGCAGACAATGAAACTTGCAAAGCAAACCTACGCTTTGTAATCCAAGAACCTGAACGGACATTAATAATTTTCTATTTTAATAACTCAATTATTACCGTCTGATGTAATGTTGTGGTCAGAGCTAGTTTTTATACAGTGAATCTTGAGTGAGGCTCATGTTAGACAAGAATGTATTTTACATCCGTAAGCAAACCAATTAGGTACAAACCTCTGAGTAGACGCATATGATTATGTACTTATAAGTTTCGTGAATCCATTCAAAACTAAGTATTTTAATATCATTATTATGCTATTGGCCATGACCATGTTGACGTGAAATTTGTTTTTTTTATCCCGCGGAAACTTCATTGTTTAACTAAACTTCATAACTAAAATTCATGTTAATTTACAGTTAAAGCACAGTGTAGATACTTTTTTTTTTTTATGTGAATAGGATGGCAAACGAGCAAGTGGGTTACCTGATGGTAAGTGATCACCACTGCCCATAGACAACCGCAACCCCGGAGGGACTGCAGATGCGTTGCCAACCTAGAGGACTAAGATGAAATACTACTACTATAAACCGACCGCTTAAATGAGTCCTCACCCGCGCGGGTACAGGGGCGCAGGGTAAAACGACTAAGGGGGCAGAGAGCGTTGGGGGCGGGTAGCGCACCTGCCGCCCGCACCTGTCTCGGGCCCCTTTGTCGCCTGCCCCCACGCCCCTGTGCCGCGCTGGTGAGGACTTATTTAAGCGGTCGGTCGGTTTATTGTGTACTAAAAATAAGCCAAAATAAACATTACGTGACATATTTTTGGTATCTAACGAAGTAGGTATATTGTACATTTAAAACTCACCGCACAAACCCAGAAGCACCGAATATGTGAGAAACAGGCTGATTTCGGTACCACTCATATTGTACTTCAGGAAAAGATATTGAATCAGCAGATTTCCTTCGCCTAAAAAGTGACAACATTGTTTGAACACACAAAGTTTTATACATTTGGATTTTAAGTAATCTGGAATACCTATGGGTTGGTTAGACTGGACAGCCCTCTAAATGTCTCAAACAGACAAAAACATAAACAAACAAACACACATAACGTCTTTATCCTTTACGGGGTAGAAAAAGCCTAGAGTAACAAGGCCCAAAGGCCACGTTTACATTATTCCTAAGATTTTTGCCTCAAAGGGGTTTTAATTATGCTTGTCAAAAATGTTTCTTTACGTGGGTCGATGTTTAAAGTCAAAGAAGTGACTTAATTTTGGATTCCAAGTTACAATACAATTTAACAACCCAACTACCTACAGAAATATTCCAGAATAATCAAAAGACAGTTTTTATAAGATACTACTTATCGCTATCCCGCGGGAACTAGGTATGCGATTTTCCGGGATAAAAAGTAGCGATAAGTGATAAGTAGTATCTTATAAAAAGTGTTTTTTGATTATTCTGGAATATTTCTGTAGGTAGTTGGGTTGTTTAATTGTATTGTAACTTGGAATTCAAAATTAAGTCACTTTTTGACTTTAAACACCACAACGCAATAAAAAACCCTTTGAGGCAAAAATCTTAGGCCTGTTGTCTACTTTGTATTTTGTTTCTGTAGGTATTGTTTTCTACCGATTTGTGGTGTTCACAAAATTTTGATGCGCAGTTTAGAATCTTCCGCCTAGTCATTACGGCATTAATGTAGAACTACTACAAGGTAAAAATTTGGTACACAGACGCTTTAAATGTAACGCAAGTCAGTGAAATCTGAATCTAGCCTGATAATACTGCATTTTTATGGGTGCTAAATATAGGTACCAATATCGAAGTTCAAATCCGTCCAACCGCCGTGGAAATGGTTGACAATCGATTAGCAGGATCGCATTACATAACACACGATCGCAAATTAAAAATGAAATTATACGAAACATTTCTACGATTTAACGCGATAAAGTATCAAACCAAACCAAATCGTATATTTTGTGTGTAATTTCGTTCGTATGTTCCCGTCAAACACCGATCTCAATACTTGACAATATTACTATCAACTCACCAAAAATAGGTCCAACAATAACAACATGAGCTGCAATCACTAAAATGACCTTCACTCTTGCACTCGATTTGAATACAATACAAATTGTATCCCAAACATTTCTTGGATGTAGGAAATTTTTCAACTTCTCTAACCAAGTACCTTCTATTTTAATCGGTTTCACATCGTGGATCCTAAAAATTGTATACAGAACACCGAAACAGTAAAGGGTAGTTGTTGTTCCAAATACACCGTAGTAACCAAATTCTTCTAATAATATTCCGCTGATTGACGTGCCTGCCGGAGAACCCAATGTCACTATAACAGCGGCTATTCCAATTCTGAAAGTACGTGACTCCACAGACGTGAGGTCTGCAAGGTAACTATAGGATCCCATTAAAGCGATTGACAATCCACCGGACAAGGCACTCGGCAGTGACTCTATAAGCCCAGTCGCCCAGAGCGGCCATTCGTTGAAGAAATAAGTGGTCAAGATCAAACCAAACGAGGACACCAATTCACCAAAAATAGGCAGAAGCATGAGAGCTTTTCTGTTCCCCGTGCGGTCGCTCCACGCTCCAACAAATAGTATAAAAATAGCCGGAATGCCACTCTGAAGAGGAATTTGCCACGTCGTCATTTCAGCTACCATTGTCTGTATTTGGATTGTTATATTTCCATCCCATTCATCACACAACTCTTTTGTGTGGTTCAGGCCAACTCGACAAGCTTTTTCTAAGTTCAACCTCTGAACGGCTATAGTTGATATTGAATTTGGTAAAACATAACAAAGTAGAAATGGTTCGATAGTGAAAAAAGCAAACACCGCCTTGACATGATCCACTAAGGATTTCTTTCGAGGTTCCTTCGGCTTGCCTTCGCTGTTTCCATTAGTCACTGCAGTTTGAGACAGTTCAATTTCAGTATCTTTCATGTTTTCTGTTTAACGGACATTTATTTTTATCACTGAATATTTCTGACTACGCTGAGGTCTGTTTATTTGTAAACACGGATCACAACTGACTTCTCGCATTATCAAGCGGTGCGGAGACTCTTAGAAACTTGTTCGAGCTTAATTACATATATCACATGGCGATAGGTTCCCTCCAGGCGTCCTTGAAGATGATTCTAAATAATGCCAAAGTTCATTTGCATTCCTCTGCGGTTATTTTTATCGTATGTGTCATGGCAGCCTGCAAATAACATTGTATCTTAATGGTTCTGGTTTATTTACATATTAAATTAAATTTCTAAACGACACTGAAAATTGGAACGCACAGAAAAAGTCGAAAAATAAGGCTATGGCCGGGAATCGAAGCAAGATCCTCATCATTTTGTGATGCGTGCTATATACCTACCGCTACACCACCCATAGCAGTAAATATGTATAAAATTTAAACAAGACTGGCCAAAAATGTAAAAGAATCAATAGCCCGATTATTGATAAGAGCTTGAAAGTAGTATTTATTAACGTTTATTAACGTACATATTTATTAACGTTTTCTTGTATTTTATGTATTGTTTTTAGACTTGGCTGTATAAGATAATTGACTACTTTTTAAGGACAATAAATGGACTTGCCATGTTTTTACAGCATATTGAGGATTTTGTTGAAAAAACTGAATTTGGTATTGGTGACATTATATCAGAAAAAAAGTTATATTTTCTTGTGGCCACAGATGGACACAAATATAATGACTTAGTGTCATTAAACTTATATTTTGTTTGAAAAACTGACTAAAATTGATTAGGTAGTTGTAGTTTTTATTTGTTCACGGTTCATAGTATAGGCGTGAACAAAAAAAATTTTATAAGAACATTTAAGAAATTGTGGTGCTTTTTAAAAATCAGGAAATGTGACTTGATGTCCACTATATACAATGTAAAATGCACCTTCATTGTTCACAAGATAAAGTTAACAGTTTACTTGACTGTGAAAAGGTTGTGGGCACCTATAATAATAACATTTGTAACATATTTTCCAATTATATGCTTGCTTACCTTTGAGCCAAAGTTTTTCTAAATGTCATTATTATAAAGGCGATAAAACTTGGGATTTAAGCTGTTTTGAAAATACTTACAAGTATTAAAACTAAGCACATTCTTTGTCATAAAACTTAGTAGTCATAGCGCCTTAATAATATTTGGAGACTTGTTTCGTATTACGGTGTGTGTGCCATCACTACATAGTATAAAACAAAGTCGCTTTTTCTGTCCTCAAGTCCGTATGTATGCTTATATCTTCAAAACTACACAACGGATTTTGATGCGGGTTTTTTTAATAGATAGAGTGATTCAAGAGGAAGGTTTATATGTATAATACATGCATAATATACCGTGCGAAGCCGGGGCGGGTCGCTAGTCAATTATAAATACTAAGTTAATAATATTAGCGCCTGCATAAATTATTGTTGTAAAACTAATTGTTGTAGGTATCCGGCGTTACCTACTTTGCAGAGGTCCACGAGGAACTTAAGAACTTATAAAGTTGAATAAGTCCCGGGATGGAAGATATTTTATTATAGCGATAGAACCATTTTATTTTCAAATGTCTCAGTGATGAATTTAGTTTTGTTACGTGGTCCCTCTCTGAAATAATCTTTGATCTACGGTGTGTTGCGTAACCGTCATCATCATCAGAAAAAAGACGTCCACTGCTGAACAGAGGCCTTCCCCAAAGAGGATCACCAAAGCCGGCCTTGCCCGCGCTCATACAGCCATCCCTCCTCATCAGTCCGTCTTCAGGGAGGTTTTCCTACGCTGCGGCTTTCGGGACGTGGTCACCACTTCAGAACCTTCCAGCACCATCGGCCGTTGTCGGTCCTGCGAGCCGAGGATTTTCCGAAACGCCCACAGGGACGAGAAAAAACGGGATTTTACGTTTCCAGACGAAACAGCGGAAGAAAGAGACTTAACATTTCTAACGTGTGTTTCTTTAAAGTGTACTCCGAAAGCACTCACCAAAATTTCCACGGGAACGGGAAAAAAAATATTTTTTCGTTTTACGTCTTAGCGGATAGGTACGAAGTCGCGGGCAAAAGCTACCTATTTGGGGCATATTTTAGGACAGCCCTTTAGGTTAGGTTAGGTTTGTTTTATAAAAATCCTTCAATATTTACATTGCAGTTTCAGAAAAATTAAGGCAGCGGGGCAATGCCGGGGCTTGCTTGCATGCTTGCTTTGCATGCTTGCTTGCGTGCTTACTTGCATGCATGCTTGCTTGCACGCTTGCTTGCATGCTTACTTGCCTGGTTGCATGCCTGATTGCATGCCTGCTTGCATACTTACATGCTTGCATGCATGCTTGAAAGCTTGCAGGTTTGGTTGCTCGCTTGCTTGATTGCTAGCTTCTTTGAAATGCTCATGGTTCACGCGTGCGAAGCCGCGGGCAAAAGCTAGTTACATGCTAAGCTAAAGCTAAATGGCGATAGGTTCCCTCCAGATGTCCTTGAAGATGATTCTAAATAATGCCAAAGTTCGTTTGCATTCCTCTGCGGTTGTTTTTATCGCATGTGTCGTGGCAGCCTGCAAATAACATTGTATCTTAATGGTTCTGGTTTATTTACGTAATTAAATTAAATTTCTAAACGACACTGAAAATTGGAACGCATAGAAAAATTCGAAAAATAAAGCTATGGCCGGGAATCGAAGCAAGATCCTCATTTTCATTCAGTGATGCATGGTGTATTGCTACACCACCCATAGGCTGATTAGTAAGTCTCCGAATTTTTCTATCTGTTACCACCTGTCACGTGGCCTTCTTACTATACGAATTTATGTCGCCAAGCGTCATCTGTTTGAAGGATGTGTCTGTGCAACACAATTAGTAACTCCCGTGGAACATTCACAGCTCACCAGGTACTTATTAGCAAATAATTCAAGAACTTTACTTCTTGATTTTATTTATAGTTTTACTCGTTAGAAATTAAATTTCTAAACGACGCTGAAAATTTGGAACACAGAGAAATCCGAAAAGTAAAGCTATGGCCGCGAATCGAACCCGGATCCTCATCATTCCGTGATGCGTGCTATACCGCTACACCACCCATAGCAGTACATATATATAAAATTTAAACAAGACTGGCCAAAAATGTAAAAGAATCAATAGCGCGATTATTGATAAGCGCTTGAAAGGCTTAGGCATAACATTAATTTGTCTTTATTCATTATTTCATACTCTCTTTTTCGAGACAGATAGTATATATTATGATTTACCTACATATATTTTAATCATGTGCCTTGTGGCTGTGTCAGATATAAAATGACCGTAAAGTCACAACACAAGTTAATACTTGGAACTAAAAGTGCAGGCGTTAAACCATTTAAAAAGAGTTTATTCTGTAATATTTCGACTCGTTTTTTGAGAGCACATTGCTCAAAAATACCCACCATTCCAGAGTGGTAAAATTGAAATACGAGTAGATTCAAAGAAAATTACTGCTCTATTTATCATTTCAACTACCTAATGAAAAATTGTACTTTTTTAACTGTCAAGTTATTAAGTGCGTGGTTTAAACAAAATGCTAGCCGCTTTGCTTTGTCGAGATAAGCTGGTAAGCTGTTGGCTGCGGGCCACAGTTCCCGAGCATTAATACAACACTTTGAGAAGGCAATTCGGACCCTGAACTAAACAGCGTTAGGTTGATAGAGATCCCCTTAATTTAAAAGATTTGTGAGCTGAGAAGTTTCATGTCTAGGACTCCTTAGCCGTTGCCACAGACTATAGTAATTATCATAAAGTTTGTCTTACGTTGTTACTCGGCTTGTATGTTCAGTTTTACAGTAGGTATACTAGGTATCACCGTCTAGAGATGCGAACTAGCTAGATCAATTTTGATTTCTAAACGACACTGAAAATTAGAACACTTAGAAAAATCCGAAAAGTAAAACTATGGCCGAGAAACGAACTCGGATCCTCGTCATTCCGTGACACGTGCTATACCCCTACACCACCCATAGCAGGTGGCCTTCGATATTTTCTATCTGTTGCTAGCTGTCACGTGGCCTTGTCGCTATGCGAATTTTTCTCGCCAAGCGTCATCAGTTTGAATGATGTGTCTGTACGACACAATTACAAACTCCTAATCAACAATACTTATCAATTTTACGCTACTACCTCATCAGCCAAAAGACGTCCACCGTTGAGCACAGGCCGCCACCAAAGAGCGCCATAAAGACCAGTCTTGCATGGTCCTCATCCAACGTACGCGCGTCGTTCACCAGGTCATCAGTTCATCTTGAGAGGGTCTTCCTACACTGCGTCTCCCGATACGTGGTCGCCGCTCAGCGTTACCAAAAACCCCTACATAATAAAACAAATGTTATTAAGCTACATCTTTGCTGCTATACATCTTGAGGCGCTTGGTTAGCGGCTAGTCCACTTACTGAAGTAGTAGTGCCAATTTATTCAGTAACTTTCGAAGATTACACAGAACAGATTTTCTACAGAATATAACCTTAACCCGTGGTGGTCATTATGCATACCATTGGGAATGAATGATTATTTTAAAAGTGCTTGATGATTTTTCTATTGATAGGAATAACCATTCTTAGCTATACTAGACTAAGGCCTGTCTCATCACTCTCTGTACAGTTCCTGATATCTTAAGTGTGAGTTATCTATGATTCTCTCTCTGCTTCTTACTACCTACGAAACACAGAGACGACATCATAGATAACCGTCGTGAAACAGGCCCTAAGTTTAAAAATAATTTACAACAACATTTATCTATTTACCGAACACACAGACAAATACACAGAACAAATACGACAATAACAAAGCCATCGTTCTATTAATTATGCGATTTGTCGCCGGGATTTAAGACAAACCCGGGGATCCCGGTTTCCCTAGGATTATGCAAAGATCGAGATGTTAATTAATGCGGCGACTGGGACACGGCCAGCTGCTCTTTCAGAATAAGGTTAAAAGTCAGTTAAATTAATTGTTTTGTATAATTGCAGCGGAGATTGCTTTTCAAAATATCAGCTGGAGAAATATTTGGCTAAACGATAATTCTGCCAAACATTACGCTAGAACCAAAAGCTCACACGATCGTATTCCAATTTCCTAGATTCTAGACATTATATTGTACTTATTCTCGAAGAAGCCGTGATAGCCTAGTGGTTTGACCTATGGCCTCTCAAGCAGAAGTTCGTGGGTTCAAATCCGGGCTATTTGAAATATACCATGACCTTTTTGGTGAACGAAAACATCTCGTGGAAACCTTCGTTCACCAGCGAAACAATTGAATGGTGTGTGTGAAGTTCTTCAATACTGAGCCCGCCCACGTGCCTATCACGCGCATAGCCTAAGTTTTCAAATTCAGTGTCAAACAGAGGTGTGCAGCTAAACTGACCCGTGGTAGAGTACATACACATACATACATACCGTCACGCCTCTTTCCCACAGGGGTAGGCAGAGACTACTTTGTTCCACTTGCTACGATCCTGACACACTTTTTTCGCTTCATTCACATTCATCAATCTCTTCATACATGCTCGTGGTTTCGGGTACTCCTGACCTGACCTTTTTCCAAAACGTCTCCTATTTGGTCTCGAAACGTCCGTCTAGGCCTTCCCCTCCCAACTTTACCATTCACACTCCCCATATAGATCTGTTTAGTTAGTCTACTTTCGTCCATCCGCTCTACGTGACCAAACCTACTAAGCATACTTTTTTCTATCGTAGTCACTATATCCTCTTTCACACCAGCACGTTCCCTTATCACACTATTCCTTATACTATCTTTCAGTGGTAGAGTATCCCGGATTAATTTTTAAACTCTGTCTATAAGTCTGTAATAATGACGAACTCCGGTGTTGCCATGTATCTGAGGTTATTGCGCGGGAAAACCGATAGTCATCAGTCACTGTTAAAAAGGCACGGTCGCGGGACAATTTCTCATGTCATTGTCTCCTCTTTATTGTACAAAAATAATTGACAAACGACGCGATACCTAAAAGGTGAATTAATCTTGTTAGGGGATCTCTACCAGCCTTTACGTGTAAAATTTATTTAAGGGCCCATTTAATGGGTCGGATTAAAATTACACCAATGAATACAATCATGCTCACAGAAAAGAAAATGTGACATAAAAGTATCCAATCATTTCGCAGAACACGTTTCACAAAATAAATAGTTTGGTAAATACTTCATTTGAGAACCTTTTGTTTTCTGCTAATCCGTAAGCTTGTTTAAAAAAAAAACCGTAAGTATTAAAAGATTTCTAAAGAGTTAAATGCATAACCAAAAGATCTTAAAAATACGCCCACAATCATGCTAAACGTGGCCTTTAGGTCTTTTTACCTTAGGCTCTGTGTGCCCCGTAAGGGATAAAGACGTGATTTATGTATTATGTAGGTATATATATGTTAAAAAAATGACAATTAATTAGGATGGTTTTTCGTCTTCTCTTTATTATCTCAAAAAGGATTAGTAAAGGAATAAAGGTAGCTCTTACGACACAACTAATAATATAAGTCTAAAAATCTCATTTTTTAATTTGTCTGTCTGTGTATGTTCCAATATAAAATGACCTCACACTGCCTACATTTCGGTTAAGAGCAGGGCTCTGCTAACACTGGATTTTATAATAACTTGGCGAATTTATACGGAACCCTCGGTGCGGGAGTCTGACTCGCACTTAGTCGGTTTTTGTATACTACCAACAATGCTGGAAAAACTATATCTGCCCAGAAAAATGACATTTTTAAATCTAACGTGAAAAATGTTACATTTTACCTACTATTATAATTTTATTGCGAGCACTCCCCAAGATTAGAAAATCCATAAAAAGTTACAGTGAAATAAATATAAGTCTGTGAATGAAATACATAACAATAAATGACCTTGAATATCAGCAATAGGCATAATAATATGATTAGTCGCCATTCATTCAAGGAATTGATTTGCACGCTGTTAAAAAGTTAGACAAACAGTAACTGGAATCACAGTTTGGAAACGTTTGTGCGTAAGCGTAAGATCACAATAATCAAATAGTACAAGCTATAGTACAAATTATGGTACCAGCCGAGGCTTTTCCAAAAAAACGTCCACATGATTTTTTTTTCCAGAATTTAACTATTTTGGGTTTTTCTTACTCAGAATCGTTGACCCTATCGATACTTATACAAGAAAAAATGTGTCCCACAATTTCCATTCCAGTTCGTCACTTTTTTAATAGTACGTATGGAACGTGACGAACAGGAAAAAAGATCCACTGTCGGGAAGCAACCTCTTTCAAAGGTGACTGGCTGGTAGACGGTCTGATGTGGCGCTACTGCCATGTGTCAGACGACTCCTGCCAGCCTACGGCTCTGCATATAATCCGTTATTTGTTCAATTTTCTGTTAAATTGTCCTAATACCACTCATAAATTGTACTCGTATGCGTTAAATGATCTCAAGTCTTTCATTAGGAACCAGAGGTTCCTTATTCCATAGTAAAATCTGGGATGTCTCTGGTGATCTGTATTATGTATAAGCAGTTGTACCTATAATATTTTTATTTCATTCAAACTTAGCTGGTGGATACTAATGGGCGGGTCAAGTTTTCCGATTTAGGTACGAGACAATTTCTTCGAGTTGAGTTTTGTTTTACAGCAATATTTCTCTCTACAAAAATTATTTCGACTTTCTGATTTTCAAGACTTCTTACCATAAAAGAGCCAGCAACAGTAAATAATGTAAATTATCTGTCTCGATATTAATATTGAAAAACGACATTATTCAGCATAACAATGAATGCAGTTGTGAACACAGTAACTGTTCATATTTTAAACGTGCCAACGGTATCACAACATTTCGTCAATCATTCCATTCGTTATGTAATTAAGTATGAAGCAAATTCAAATATTTCGTGGTCAATTTCTATATCGCACTTCGATTAAACATGCATACTTTCATAAATAAGTCGTTTGCTATGCTCGAGATATAATTGTGTGTATAGGGATTGATACAGATACGGATACAGCTTGAGCACTGTGACTGCTGTGTAATTTCCATAAAATTTATAACTAAGAGCCACAAAATTGTATGAAGTAAGATGTCACGGAGCTATATTCAAATCGATTCCACCAAAGGTATCATCTTCTGTTTCAAAATCATTAGGTTCATCAAACTTTCTACTCCATTTTCTACTTTTCCATTCTTTTTCTTACTTTAACTCTATCTGTTAATTTAATCTAAATACCTTCGTCCTGTCAGTTGGTCCGAAGAGGCCTACCGTTACCTTATTAATCTTTAATCTACCAGGGCTGCCTTAAAACCTTTCAAGATTTCAATGTAATAAATGCTCAACAAAGTGGTACATCATTTCAAAGTTTATTTTTAATGTGCATGCACTTCAAAGAACACAGCAGGCGTCCGGGTTCCAAATAAATCATCTTCGCAATTGCTGTCTTAATTTTTAAATATTAATGTCATTGTATATTGTGTTCTCTTCAAATTGTCTATTTATTGTGTCTACTCTATCATAAGTACAATGACAATGTTATCATTGACAAACAATATTTGGGGATTCAATTTTGTGTTGTTATGTTTCAAATACGTCTAGTGTATCGAAGTCAAGATTTTCAAACGAATGTCCCTAGCTACGTGTTAAGGAGAACCTTGGAAAAATAATTACATTTAAATTTATTAGACTCTATTCAAAGACAAAATAGTTGCCGCTAATGGAATCTAATTCAGATTACGCAATTTTCGTCTTGACCGAGTTATGGGAAAAAATTGGGACGCATGTTGTACGTGACACATTATTACTTTGATTGTCAACGTTGATTCTGTTTTTACATTGACAAGGGTCAGAGACCACGTCATTTTCAGCTGTAATACAGCGTGCAGTCATCGAAGCAGACAGATCTGATTACAGTATGCCTTATAATGCACAGTCGTTACTTTGACGGCATGAAGAAGACATGACTGCGATCGTGATGGTTATTATGTCAGTGGAATTGAATAATCTGACCCTAGCCGTATATAACGTGCAATTCAGATTAACCGATTAATTATGCGTGGTCAAGTTTTAATTGAAGTTCGAACACGAGAGTAGCCGGCCACGTGATAACATGATAAAGTACAAATTAAACAGTACCAGCAGCCAGCTGATAGCCAGTAGCAGAGGTAGAGTCGAGCGCTGCGCCCGCGCACCTCAATCCACAGCCGCCCGCGCCGCCGACCGCCCGCACGTGCGTTACAATAATAAAACAAACCGTGTTGTAATTTAAAAATAAAATTTAAATTGTCGTTGACTTGGAATGTTAAAAACAAATGCCCCTTAAAGTGATATTGTCAAAATGACGTTGCGGGTCGATGTGCCCGGGGATAAGGCTGTGAACGTAGAAACATGCGCCTGCAAGCCGTACAACGCCGAACCGACGGAGAAAAAACTAAGCAAAAGATTGAAGGAGTTCCTAAAGAAATCATGGGCTTTCAGGTCGAAAGTAACAGTGGAGCCGTTTGTGATATGCTACATCTTGCCCAGTGTGCTAGCTGGATTAGCGGTACAGAACCTATGTTTAGAAAAGTCATGTCTCGTGAATCTTCAGTACGACGAGAGGACCTGCAGGCATATTATGCAGGGAAGGACTTTAAATTACACAGAGCAAGAGAGAAAAGTGCAGACGATGGTGGCTGAGATGACAGCGTGGAGCTTCCCACTACAGACGGCTCTGCCTGGGATCCTGACCTTGTTCCTGGGCGCATGGAGTGACCGCACCGGGAACAGGAAGGCGTTCATGGTACTGCCTATTCTAGGAAAGCTGATATCAGTGATTGGTATTATACTGAGTACTGTTTTTTTCTTCCAAGTTGGCTTGAACGAAACCGCCCTTCTGGAGGGACTGCCGCCTGCATTGGCCGGCGGGCGCGTTGCAATGACCATGGCGGTATACAGCTATATCACGGACATCACCAGCGAAACTGAACGGACGTATCGGTTGGGGATCATCACGGCGATTCTGACGCTCAGCAGGCCCGTCGGGCTCGCCCTTAGCGGTATCATGACGAAGCGTTTCGGGTATTACGGTGTGTTCACGGTCGCGTGCGTGTTCTATTTAATCGGGTTTGTTTACATTGTAATAAGACTAAAAGAGAAGCCTAAGAAGGCGGTGGATAGTGATAAACAAGAGACGATCCTGTCAGTGTTCTCGGCGCAGGATTTTGTGGCGACCGTTAATGTGGCGTTCAAACCGCGCGAAGGATCGCGTCGTCTGCAGATTATTCTAATCATGTTTGCGTACATGTTCATCGTTGGACCAGTCTTGGGTAAATATACATTCAATATTAACCTATTTTATCTTTTTTTTTTCTTCTTGTAGGTATATTATTGCTATAAATGCAACGAGACTTGGCATTTTTGTCCTATCGCGGAACTTAGGACCCGTTAGTAAAACAATACTAGTTGTCGTTTGTCAAACACGTCTTTGTTTTATCTCTAAGTAGATTATGTTAGATATTATAGGCTTGCATCTGTTAATTTTGCACAGCATTTTTTACATACTTACGAATTATTTGTTGCTAGATTTAATCATAATAATAAAAGTAACAGCACACTTTATTAGATCAAACTGGCTATTAAAATACATAGAATTAATGTGAACGCATGTGCAGAGTTGCGAAGAGGCTTTGCTTCAATTTCATTTTACGACCAAGCGTATTTTATTTCTTCATTGACGAAAATAAACAACATCGGGAACATTTTTACGCCCAAATTTTACACAGTTTCACGTTTCAATTATGTTTGTTCATGATTAATTGGTTACTCATTATTATTATTTCATTATTCTAGTCAGGTACAATCCGTTATTATTCAATTTACAAAAAACCTTTTTAGATTTTGTTATAGTGGTTAGCGTTAAAATGATTTCATTCTTTTATCGCCATTAGCTATTCTATTAAACGTGTATGTAATAGAGTTTCAATAAAGAACGTACGCGTTTGTAACTATTGCACACGAAATACTGTTATGCAGAAATTTTATTAGAGATAAAGCGAGCCTTGCAACTACAATAAAATTGTGTAAGTGAAATTTTACCTGAGTTGATATTTTCAGGTTTCTTACTCGGTAATTATAATATGATTAGAATAAGTGATATTTTTAATTTAACGCGCCCAGTGGCGTAACACTAGGGTGGCAATACGGGAAAAGACGGTCCTACTTTTATAGATACATACCGTCATGCCTCTTTCCCACAGGGGTAGGCAGGGACTACTTTCTTCCACTTGCTACGATCCTGACATACTTCTTTCGCTTCATCCACACTCATCAATCTCTTCATACATAGCTTTATTCAGCACCGAAATGACCGGACTTAGACCTAGAGCCTAGAGTACAGAGAAGAGTTGTTGTTCCCTACCGTCACATGGGTGTAAGTCATTTATAGGAGAGTTGAGACGGTATCACACGAATTTCGAATTTCGGAGTACTGCTCTCAAACATTGTCTATCACATTTGTTTTCCTCTGAGGAAATGAGATAGCGAAACTGAGACAATGTACAATAGTTATTTGTGATGCCTATTGTTGCCAAAAACAGACTAAAATCAGCGATTCTGATTGTACGGCAGAGGATACTGAATTGCGTAGCTCTATTGAACCTTTCATGAGCAATTTTTAATATAATTTATTTGACTCTAGTGGGAGGTCAGTGACATTTGCAGCGAAAAGGTTCGAAAGTGCCGTGATTTGGTTGTTTCGACTGTACATTTTGGGTTTGTATTAAGGATTTGTAGTAATCAACTATTACTTTAATTCCCGATAAAAATACTACTTTATTTATCATTTGAATATTAATACCATCGTTATAGGTATTTATAGTCCGCATAAATCCACTCAGACCTAACTCTGTTTTGTTTGTTTCATTCTTAATAATGGGAAATATAGGAATTGTAAGGTGGTTTGAAACTGATTCCTTCTTATGTTGGTCCAGTTCATACTTGGCCGGCTTTGTTCTTAAAAAAAATAAACTTCAAACACTTTTCAATTAAACTCAAAACATTCTGAAAACATGGTTTACGAAAAACTGTACAAATAGTTCAGTCGCACCGCCTAAAAAACCATTTTTAAATTCATGTCCGCAGAGTTACTGGGACGCCGTTTATTAAAAAAAAATGGCCAAAAAGAGACGCCGAAATGCCGAAGTAAAAATAAACAAGTCCCGCGTTACAAGCTGGGGTTATGGATTGCGACTCAAATACTTTTAACACACGTACACAATATGTATGTCTCAATAAAGTCATCGACCTTTTTATTACAAGCGTATATTTAATTTGCAATGTTAACGTATGTATGGAGTTACTAAATCGGGATGAGAAAGGGATTGAAAAATCTATCATTTCATATAAGGTGCATTGGGGTAAAGAAAAAACATAGAATATACCAGTTGCTTCTCTTCCCGCACAGATGGTAAAAGCCCATCGAGGGAATGGGCGAAAATCATAGGAAGCATGTGATAGGCGATGAGGCTAGCAACCCATCACTATTTTGATTTCATTTTTCACCTATATGCCCACAATCTTGCTAAACGAAGCCTTTAGGTCTTGTTACCTCAGGTTCTGTCTACCCCATAAGGGAAAAGACGTGATTTATGTATGTATGTATGCATTGGGGTAAATTCGGAATTGGGATAATTTTGAAAATCGTGGATATCCACTAAAAGGGAGAACAATTCCATAATCTGGCAACGCTTATTTAGAAGCCTACCGGAGCTTCTAGGTAAGCGTTGCTAGCTTATGTAATTGTTCCCCGTTTAGTGGATATCCACGAGTTTCGAAATTCCCCCAATTTCGAATTCCAATACTTACTTAAAATAGGTATATACTCAGGTTTTAGCTGTCATTTTTAATATGGATCTGACAACGAGCGAACCTAAACTGAATCGGAATTGAATCGCATTAAAAGCGTTCAAGCAATTCATGACAAGCTTAGCAAATTATTGGTTAAAGAACCTGACACAATGTTTCAGATAGTTGGTTCGATTCCCGGTCGAAGCCGATGTTATGTATGCGAAATGCGAATGTTGTTTGTTTTTTTTTATTCAGCCTCCTTAAAAACCTATGTCCTAATCGATTCAGTTGAAAAACAAAATGTTTCATTTTCATTTAGTTTTTTTTGCGTGTAGATGTAATACGTCGCTAATGCACGATTTAATATTAAAAGACGTCTCTAAGCGCGCCAGGAAAATGTACTTTCTTTTCCACGAAGTTTTTAGTCGCCCCGATTTGGATTCGATAGCAATAACGCGGCAGATGTCAAATGCAGATTGGGTTGCCAGCTGCAGAAAATATGGAGAAATCGGGTGGCAAAACTGGTGGCCGTTTTTCCGTACAAACGTATTCCCTTTCCTCTCTATGTAATCACATTAGAAATAATTATGTAATCACAATCATCACTACATAGTATAAAATAAAGTCGCTTTCTCTGTCCCTATGTCCCTATGCCCCTATGTATGCTTATATCTTCAAAACTACACAACGGATTTTGATGCGATTTTTTTAAAAGATAAAGTGATTCAAGAGGAAGGTTTTTATGTATAATTCTACGCAGACGAAGTCGCGGGCAGAAGCTAGTTAGAAATAATATTTTATAGCACACGATTTATACCTACCTCAATTTTGCCGCTACGTTTTACATTTTTCAAAATTTAATTAGCTTCATAATCTTCATATTAAAAAACTAGAGATCTTCGAAAATAAAAAAATGACAAATTACAGATTCCGGTTCGTTGCAGCCAAATATCAGAATAACGAGTTCCTATAATATTCTTATCAGAATGTCAAAACAGAATGTTCTCATAATGTTCCCGATATCTGAAAAATGAAAAAAAAAATCGGTTTAGTTTTGAAAAAGGGAACCGGCGACTACAAAAGACCATTTTTATCCGCTTTCTTTAGGTAAATATGATCAGTCCGAGCTGCAGTGGTTATTTCACCCTCTTTCCGAAGGGATTAGATAGATAAAACTTTATTTAAATAAATGTACCAGTTGCTTCTCTTCCCGCGCAAATGGTAAAAACCCATCGAGGGAATGGGCGAAAATCATAGGAATCATGTTATAGGCGATGCGGCTAGCAACCCATCACTATTTTGATTCCACTTTCTACCTCTACGCCCTCAGTGTCTTGCTAAACGTAGGTCTTGTTACCTTAGGCTCTGTCTACCCCGTAAGGGATAAAGACGTGATTTGTGTATGTACGTTTCAAAAGGCGCGGCGACTACTTTTCGACTTAATGCTCGTCGAAGTTCACGGCTTCGAAACCATTTGTACTGCATAGCTTAGATATACATATAAGTATATTTTACGTTATGGATTATCAACATTTTTCTGCTTATACGGTTGCAGTGGTTATTACATTTTAAAGATTGATTTGATTCAATTGGTTCGATTTTGTTCAAGGGCCAACGGTAATTAATCTATTCGTTCTCCGACATATTCTCACTTGACAACTCGATGCACGTATAAAGAAAGAAAGACATTATTTCAGTATAATAAACTTCACCGGTACCTACTAAATGAAGCAAAATGGACACAAAAAGGGAAGCTGGCTCAGCACTATACCCTGAATTGCTGCCTTAAGGGCTACTAAAACTAAAACTAAGACTAAAAATTAATCTAATATAACATTTAACTATAAGCACTCGCCCCACCACCGACGATGACTTAAAAGCGAGTAGAGCTAGTAACTGAAACGCGAAGCAAGAAGCGTTATAGTTCTTAGGATGTCAACAGTAAAAAAAACTTCCATGCTGGTCTGGGAGCAAAGTAAAAATATATAATGTACAGTTGCCTCTCGTCATCAAGGGAATGGGCGAAATTTTTAGGAATCATGTTATAGGCGATGCGCCTAGCAACCCATCATTTTTTTGATTCCAATTTCCGTCTGGCCCACAATCGTGTTCAACGTGGCCTTAAGGTTTTGTTACCTTAGGCTCTGTCTACCCCGTTAGGGATAAAAATGTGATATATGCAATGTAGTAATGAATTAATCTTTTAATTGGCGTAATCGACATTAGGTTTAATAATAGAGACTTTGCCAGTCATTCAACGTAAGCATTTACGCTAGTCGATCTAAATAAATACTTTGCGTTCAACTGACTTCCAATCTAAACGCCAAATTGCTAGGCGCAAACCCATCTCAGGCAAATTAGAGGCTTAACTGTTCTAGTGATGACAGGCAAAGATTTACGTAGCTTTTGAAGCGAAGTTGAAGTAGGTACCTCATAGACAAATCGTGTTAGAGATGGGAAGTTAAACACCTTTAAGGTTTAAGGCCGAAGAGGCACTGTTTATTGAGTTAGAAGGAAGTTTTAAGTTATCATTCATGCTGATCTGGGAGCAAAGAAAAAACATAGAATATACCAGTTGCTTATGCACAATTATGCTAAATGTGGCATTTAGGTCTCTACCTTAGGCTCTGTCTACCCTGTAAGGAATAAAGACGTGATTTATGTATGTATGTGTACGTATAGTCAAAGGCATGAATATATGTACGTTACCAAGACGTCAAAAACATCTATACACTTTTATGTCATAAACAATAAGGTCATTGACACAATTTGACGTGATGGCTACTGTATCGATATTTATCCCCTCGACTGTAGTACGTATGAGGGGATGAGTCTCAATATCGCGGTTTTTTATGAATGTTTTTTGTTTAGGTACTGGAAGATGAACAAAATAGATATCTACAAGAAAAATTACCTATACCTATTAGTGAAATGTAAAAAAATAATTAATAGATTTGCTATAGCACATGATACAGCATGGGAATACTGCCTGCGTGATGGGTAAGCAAAGGGGTCCAAATATAGCTAGTTTTAGTTTAATTTCTTTTACTAATTTTACGTTACTACAATTTAAAATTATTATTTTTCGAATCAAATTGGGTGGGCATTAAGTACAATAAAATGGCCAAATAACAAATTGTCATACTACATACCTAAAATTTACTTTCTTTTAATTATCCAAATTAGTTTGTTTAGATTTATACTAATGTCAAACTCGTGTATTTATTAATATCACTAAGTTCACAATGCACTGATAAAGCACTAGACCTTTGGTCCTATTGGCTTTAGTCTAGCGGTGACTAGTTATGTAAGTATACAAAACAAACAATTTATTTCACTCAGCATTTTATTATCAGAAAATATTTTGTCTGCGACTTATGTATCGTTACATAATAGTATAACAGTTGTGTAGTTTTGACAAACGGTCAGGTGAAGTGTAGCCTCAGTGGCATAACTATAACGTCTGGGGCCCGCCCGTGGCAAATTCGTCAAAATAAAGAAGTGCATTAGCGTCCCTTCTGATCTCTAAACAAAGCCAGTTCGGGGCCCCGTAGAGCTAGGGGCCCGTGGGATTTTGCCACCCCTGCCACCCTATAGTTACGCCACTGTGTAGCCTAAACCGACGATGCAAGAAGAGATTGATGATTGTGGATGAAGCGAAATAATTATAATAGCAAGTGGAACAAAGTAGTTTCTGTCCTACCCCTATGGGAAAGAGGCGTAACGTTACGTATTATATGAATGTAGACACATCCACACACATACACAAATCACGTCTTTATCCCTTAGGTAGACAGAACCTAAGGTAACAGGTACCTACAGGCCACATTTAGCAAGATTGTGGGAGTATAGGTGGAAAATGGAATCAAAATAGTGATGGGTTGCTAGCCTCATCGCCTATAACATGATTCCTATTATTTTCGCCCATTCCCTCGATGGGCTTTTACCATCTGCGCGGGTAGAGAAGCAACTGATACATTCTATGTCTTTTCATTAGTCCCAGACCAGCTTGGAAGCACTGAATGTAGAGGGAAAAATATAGTATGTTGACCAAATGATTTTTTTTCATTATGTCGGTCAGTTTATTTGTTCACGATATTGGAAACGTCTGAACGGATTTTCAAAGCGATATATCTAACCATAGATATTTTGTGTTATGTACTAACTACGTTTGATTAGATTGGGTTGAAATAAATGAAACGAGATCGAAAAATCTTGGATTTTTAAGCTCTGTCACTGTACATACATACATACATCACGTCTTTATCCCTTACGGGGTAGACAGGGCCTAAGGTAACAAGACCTAAAGGCCACGTTTAGCATGGTTGTGGGCTGTCACTGTCACCCTTCTGAAAATGGGAGCAGATGAAGTCTTAGTGCGAATTTCGAACCCTAACTTAACTATTGCGGGTGGTAGGGCCTTGTGCAAGGTCCGTCCGGATCGCTACCACCATCTTACTCGCTAATCCTGCCGCTAAGTAGCAGTGCTTGTACTGCTGTGTTCCGGTGTGGAGAGTAAGACAGCCGGGGAAATTACGGACACAAGAGGCCTTTCATCTTAGAACTCTAGGTTGGCAACGCATCTGCAATCCCTCCGGGGTTGCGGGTGTCTATGGGCAGTGGTGATCACTTACCATCAGGTGACCCACTTGCTCGTTTGCCTTCCTGTTCATATAAAAAAAAAAATCAGTTGCCTTTAGGTCTTGTTACCTTAGGCCCTGTCTAACCCGTAAGGGATACAGACATGATTTATGTATGTATGTATTTATGGCTGATCGACTGCAACTGAGACCAAAGAGCTGGCAGCTTCCTCGCACAGCGAGATAGCATTGCAATACAACGGGGAAATGCTGCTAGCATCTTTGGCTCAATGCCGTTGGGAAGTACGTTTTTAGATTTATTTTAGTTTTCAATTAATTTATCTTCTAATACATTTACATATTTAAATGTGAATAATAATGAACAGCATGATCAATTGATCACATTACGTGGTGGTGAACAAAACGTGCTATATCACAATCGGAGTGTTTCTCAATTTCACACTAACCCATGCGTGACGGAAAAGTAGGACTTATCTATGTCACAAGTAATGTAAATAATAAGATTCCCATTACGGAGTTTGAATAGTGATTATTCTATTATTCAAGGTCACGAGGTCAACAGTTCAAATTGAAAAATAATTTGTTGTTGACTCGAGTCCGCGTCAAATAGTTCGTGACAACTAAAGTAGCAAGATAGTTCGCAACACGTCATTTTTGCATTTGAAATACGGTAGTGTTACTGACTTTTTGGTCACTTTGGGTTTCACCAACTATTTGACGCTGACTGTAGGTTCTTTTAGTTGACTGCACAGTCAGCGTCAAAATAGTTCGTGACACTCAAAGTGTAGCCGGATAGTTCGCAACAAGTCATTGTTGCTGTTGAAATAAGGTCGTGTTGTTAACTTTTTGGCCACTTTGGGTGTCACGAACTATTTGACGCTGACTGTACTTACATTGTCATCCATCTTATATATATATCCAATTTTAGGTTGAACGCCATCCGACCACAGAACTAGGCCAAATTTGATTTCCAAGATTGGACCCAAAAAAAAACCGAGACTTTAGTTACCATAAATATGCAAATGACTTAGTAGATTTAAATATTAGGTACTCGATGAAGATCCTTAAACCTATACGATTAAACAAGCCGTATCTTTTACACATCACCGACGTGTTTCGAACCCTTGACGGGTCCATTATCAAAGTGAGACTATACCGTAAGCAAAGCTACCTAACTTCCATCTCCATCTACGTCTCGCCTATTCAATAAAATAAATAATAATGTAATAGTACTAAGTTTTAACCACCAACGCAAAAAGATGTAAGTTATATGTTTGACGTCTGATGGCTCTCTCTTTCTCTCTGTGTCTCTGACTGTCTGTCTGTTGGATGAACCGATTCCGATGCGGCTTTTTTCATTCGAAAGCCAGTTTCCTTGCGGTGGTTCTTAACCATGTTCACTAAAAATCGGTCTAGTAGTTTAAAGACTATTAGCTCTTTTCCGAAATGAAATGAGGCATTTTTAGCATTTTTCTTCTATGTTGATCTGGGAGTAAAGAAAAAAACATAGAATTTTCCAGTTGCTTCTCTTCCCGCGCAGATGGTAAAATCGAGAGAATGGGCGAACAGTCTTGCTAAACGTGGCCTTTAGGTCTTGTTACCTTAGGCTCTGTCTACCCCGTAAGGGATAAAGACGTGATTTGTGTATGTGTGTATGTAACATTTTTTTTTAATTTACGTATTACTCGATTAATGCGATGGGTTTTCTAAAATGTTAAATTTTTGTTATGTCTGCTATTATACTGAACAATACAATTCCAAACCTAAACCCACCTTTAAAGCCCTCCGAAGCATTATTAACCGAAACAAAACCTATTACTAAAACAAACATTGTGTAATACAGAGGGTGGAAACACCAGACATTAATTTGATGTAGACATTATAAAGGTCTATCCCTACTAATAAACTATCTTTTAATAGAATGGTATGTGATTTTACTGTAAAATTTACATCCAGTAGGCTTATTACCTAATTCGCTCGCAATCGCCGTCGTGTTCATTTTGACAGTTCATGTATGGGCAGACAATTGGCATCGGAATCAGCTAGCTGTCACATTCATACAATAACTGTCAAAATGAACACGATGGCGATTGCGAGCGAGTTAGATCATAAGCCTACAGTATGCTTAGTATAGGTTTTCTGTCACAAAACACGTCTCGAACGCGATTGCGTTAAACTGTCAAATACTATGAGAACAGTTTGTTGCCGTTTCGATCCGCAAGTGGCGCTGCCAATTTTTCCATAGTAATTGAGACGTTGACGTGAACGTTCGAGACGTTTTTATATGCGAAAACTTACACTAGAGGCTCAGGTCATTATCTGTTTTGTTTGATAGCACGATGACAGCAAGATCTATGGAAGGTGTACTTACCACCACTTGCCCGTTTTCTACCATATTGCTACATTTACAAAAGAAAGTCCTCCGCCGTGTCTGCTTGTCTATTCGCAATAACCTCAAAAACTGTTGAACGGATTTTCATTCCATTTTACCAATAAATAAAGCGATTCACAAGGAAGGTTTGGATTTATAACTTGTCAAAATTGTGATGAAATTAGTTCTGCGTGGACGTCGTCGCGTGTCCTGGTGTTTTTGTGAATATACGCTCTAATGACATACATACATATGGGGTAGACAGAGCCTAAGGTGACAGATACCTACAGGCCACATTTAGCAAGATTGTGGGCGTATAGGTGAAAAATGAAAAATGAAATCATACGCTCTAATTTTTTTTATTAATTTTAACATTGATGTAATGTTATTTTGATTTTGATAATGTTTTCAAATTATTTAATGATTGAATGCTATGCTACAGTCCTGTAACATAAATTCTTGAATTTAATTTTTCATTCCATTAATCTCTACGCGTAAAGCTACAGACAAAACCAAGTCCCATTTTAATATAACATTATAATGCTCATATCAAATTACTTTTTGTTGTCCAACGTACACGTACACAAATCACGTCATTATCTCTTAAGGGGTTGACAGAGCCGAAGGTGACAACACCTACAGGCCACGTTTAGCAAGATTGTGGGTGTAAAGATGTTTAATGGAATCAAAATAGTGATGCTAGCCGCATCGCCCATAACATGATGTTTGATGTCCAAACTATCCATTATTAACTGGGCAAATGGACCGTAAAGGGGACAAACATAATTAGGCTGGAGTCGAGGATCAAACCCGAATGTTATGTTATATGGATAGTTGTTTGGTTTACTTAGATTTTTACTCACAATCTATTTTTTTTTATGTTAGATAGGCCAGACAAACGAACTAGTGGGTCACCTGATGGTAAATGATCACCAATGTCCATAGACACCCGCAGCGCTTTACGCGCTGCCAGTGCGTTGTCGGCCCTGCAGAAAATTGTACACTCGCCTCTTAAAGGCACCCAGGTCGTAACTCGATGGGAAGACCTCAGCGGGAAGCTCGTTCCAGATTTATTTATGGGTAAATAATTGGATAAAAACAAGAAAAAGTTTCTCGTTGAATAAATAACCTTTACCTTGCTAAAGTAAATAAGCCTTTCGCATCGTGAACACACGATTACTTCCGAATGATGCCGGGCCTTACAGAAGTATACCAATGACAAATACCATACAAATACGAACATTTTTGAGATATACGATGGGAAAGGATTTGGCACATCTGTACTCCGCTTCCTCATTGATGCCACGGTGTTCTTTGATATAACAAAGTAGGTAACGCCTGACGCAGTAAAGTCTTTCGTGTGTGATTCTAGAAGCAAATCAAGTATTCTTCTTCTAACTCGCGATACTCTTGACTTGAGAGACTTGTCGTTTAAGTTGTTGTGGATCTAATTAAACAACTGCCATACGTTCCGCAGCGTTTCTCCACTACATCATGTAGATTTTCGAAGGCTTGACGGTCAACAATGCTAAAGAAAAATAAGCATTTAGGAGCGTATGCCATTTAGCGGCTTTGAATTGGATGAACAGGACATTGAAGAGGCCTTCGAAACAATAATTTTAGGTGCCGTTCTTTTAATCACATTATCATCAAATTTTCCACCACGTCATTTTTTTTTTTAAAGTAATCGAGATTTCGATGTCAAAGAGATTCATCACCTCGCTGTTAATTCTTCGTTAGTAGATGAACCATTTTGTAACTTTTTGTACGATGCGGCAACTATTGCAACGTTTATTCAGGCAGTTCACTCACCTCTGTAGTATTGGTACATAAAGAGCAGCTGCAAAAAGTTTAAGGCGTAAGGAGACCGTCTTAATATTTGATGATCTCTAGATGAAAATATATGACCAACACGCTCGAATGGAATCAATGTCTATTATCTGAAATGTTCATAGTTTCATCATTGGCAAACTAGACAGGTAACATCTAACTGATACCAAGAGTATAACCTATGGGGTTTGAACATTGAAGTCCAATGATCTTGGCCTACCATTGACATTTTGCGCCAGTGTGTAAACAAAATTTCACATTTCAAGTCGAGATTCCAATTGCAATTTCACACTCGGCTTATTTGAACTGCTTATCAAACTTACACATATTCGTTCGAGGAAATTGTGTACTGTTTGTGCGGATTCGGTTACTAACATATCCGCGCATTTCCGCTGCAGAGAAATCGTTTCTAAATAAATATCTACGTTTATTTCTAAATAGTTTTGTTCGCGTGAACCTTTAAAAATGGCAGTTGATAAGTTCCTAGAGTATTCAAATATTCCACGGGATTTCTCAAAACCCTACTCATGTTATTCATTTGTGTAGCATGAGGAATACCCATTTAAAATATCTTATCTCTAGAATAGAATAGAATCCCTTTACAGCTATACGTGCTAAACGTGGCCTTGAGGTTTTGTTACCTTAGGCTCTGTCTACCCCGTAAGGGATAAAGACGTGATATATGTATGTATCTATGTATGTATCTATAGAATTAGCGATTGCCACTTCTGATCCTGAGGGAAAATCAGAATAAATGTAGCATAATGTGTTATTTCGGAGATTTAGCTATCTACATGCAAAATTTTGTCCAAATCTATCCAGCTGTTTTAGCGTGAAAGAGTAACAAACATACACGCAAAGACAAACAATAGTCACAGACTTTCATACTTATAATATTATGTAGGAAAGATGCGCTGTGAACGCAAGTCTGATTCGGCATGCCCAAGTCACAAAGCAAACAGTTAAAAAACACATGGTCGGCGTCCGTCTGTCTCGTGGCTTGATGTCTGAGGATGAACGTAATTCATGTAATTGGCATTGTTCATTTTTTTTAGTATGCTCCAATTCGAAAACCATTTCGAGGAAAACCATCATTTATCCGATTTATCTTGTCCGATTTCAAAAATACTTTATGATTGCAGATATTTTTGTAAAAGTACTTTGAACCTTTGTTTGACCGAACGGCCCGGTTTTTAGACAGAATCCAGCATCGAATGTTTGCCACAAAAATGAAAAAAAAAAGTTTAGCTTTGGCAACTGTCACGTGTCACTGTCAAATCGACTAAACCATAGACAAAGCCGTTTTTTTTATAGGCAGCCGAACGAAGGCGATTGGTATTCTGACTAAATTCACGAATTATCAAACAGCGAAAAAATATTTATTATTAATTAACAAAGCTACGTAAAAGCATAATATTCAAATTAGTTGCTTGAAATAGTCCATTTTATCAAATAAAGGTGTTAAAAGCACAGCTTAAAAAAAATGAACAATGCCAATTATCCAATACCTGCCTATGCTTCCTAATAAGCTTACTCGTTTCTTAAATGACGTGGGAGCGTCGAGGGGTCACTGTAGGTACTGTGTGTAGTGCGTGGTGACACCCTTATGCTCCCACGGCGCCCCCCCAAATGGCCGAGAGGGAATACCTGTGAGTTTTTAATGGGTAGGCCCTCCTAGGGGGGTCGCTAGGGGGGAGAGTCCCATACACCCCCGCGTCGTTCCCCCAAAATAACCAGCGGGGAGGACATTCCCCAAGGCGCGGGGACCGTGCGTAATGCATTTTCTCACCGAAAAAAAAAAAAAAAAGGTACTGTGTGTAGTGGCCAAAGGCATCGTGATTGCTCATCGTTCCATTACAAATTCACTAATTATAAAAATTTCACAGCTCAATGTGAATTAAACAGAGCAGAAAGAATTAGTTTGTAATCGGAAGGAGAGTGGAGTTTCCGATTTGAGCGCGATGACGAAGTTTTGATTGGCATTCCACACGGTCTCTCATATTTCCGCAGGTGGTTAGGTGAGATCCCCTAGCAGCTTTAAGGGCCGTGCTAGGGGGGATGACGTGTTCCCGATCCCCCCGTCTCGGAGAGGAGGTCCAGCTATGGAGGTATGCTCCCATAGCACCCGCTGTTTAGCAGCTGAGGGAATACCGGAGGTTTTTTAATCGGTATGCCACCTCCATTCTTTCGCTCCCATATATAGAGGGGAAGGAATATTGATCAATACATACATACACACACACAAATCACGTCTTTATCCCTTACGGGGTAGACAGAGCCTAAGGTAACAAGACCTACAGGCCTCGTTTAGCATGATTGTGGGCGTATAGGTGGAAAAAGGAATCAAAATAGTGATGGGTTGCTAGCCGCGTAGCCTATAACATGATTCCTTAGATTTTCGCCCATTCCCTCGATGGACTTTCACCATCTGTGCCGGAAGAGAAGCAACTGGTACATTCTATGTTTTTTCTTTACTCCCAGACGGTATCAGCATGAAGATAAAAATTAATTAATGAATACAAATATTTGAAATGCTGCCAACATAGGGGTGGATACCACGACTATTCCCCTTATTCATAAACGCTCTATAGCCTAATTCTGCTAACTTAACAATCGTTTGTCCTTATCTGTCACTTTAACATTTACCTTTTACAGATAAGGACAAACGATCGCTAAGTTAGCAGAAGACTATAGAGTGTTTATGAATAAGGGGGATAGTCGTACATTAAAAATTAAATATTAAAAACATTACATGAGTGTTCAATCAAACAAATCCAACCGAGCGTTTTCCAAAAAAGTTCACATGTACATTTTTTTCCAGAATTTAAATATTTTGGATTTTTCTTACTCAGAATCGTTTACCCTATCAATTCTCATACAAGAAAAAATGTGTCCCAAATTCTACTATGGATTTTTTTCCGGTTCGTCACGTTCCATACATACATATATGAAAAAAAAGTGACGACCTTCTGCAATATTCCAGAGTAATTTTAAGACACCTTGTACAAGGCACAATTATTTCTTCATTTCACAATTTGTACATTAAATTGTTTCTCAATTTGTGTTAGTTTTACGATTAATGATAACATAACATTCACAATTTGTGGGAACCGGTGCTAAGTGTTAAAAGATTACATTATTTAATAGCACTATGTACATATTTTTATGTAACGCACAGCAATAAAAAAATTGACGTTTAATTATTGTAAATAATAATTATATTGCATGAGATAAATGGCTACAACTATGCGACAATTATTTTAACAATTGAAGGCTACAGAGGTGACTACAAAATAAATTTATTTTGAGTCAATAATTATACGGCGAGCTAGCTACTAGATAAAGAAAATTTTGTCTTGGTAAAATATTTGCAGTGCATTTAAAAAACCGAAAATTCCAAGATAGTAAGTCTTCGCAAATATTAACTTTTCTTTAAATTAGTTCCGGTGCGGTGCTTATGTGATTAGAAATAATACAACATAGGCACACTCCGCTCCAAAAACGAGATATTTTCAAAAACTATTACAGCTTATAGAAGTCAGGGGCATTACCATGGGTTAAGACCCATCATACCCCTCCCCTGGCACTGAACCTGGGTGTAGGTATTCCTGGGTGGGACTGAATCATACCACCGTAGATTAGGTTAAGGTTAGTTAGGTAGCTCCTTATGCCTGAACTAGCTTATGCCCGCGACTTCGTCCGCGTAGAATTAGCAATTGCCATGTTTATCGCTATCCCGCGTTAACTATGCAATTTTCGTAGTTTTTTCCCGTTCCCGTGGAAATTTTGGGGAGTCCTTTACACTTAAAGCCTTTAAAGAAACACACGTTATAAATGTTAAGTTTCTTGCTTCCGCTGTTTCGTCTGGAAACGTAAAATCCCGTTTTTCCCGTCCCTGTGGGCGTTTCGGAAAATCCTTTCTTAGTGTTCCCCTACACTCCCGAATAAACCTACGTGACAAGGAACCCACTTGCCAAATTTCAGCTTTCTACGGCCAGTAAAATGAAAAATCCTGTTTTTTCCCGTTCCCGTGGGAATTTCGGAAAGTACTCTCTTAATGCTCCTCTACACTCCCGAAGCAACCTACATGCCGAATTTCAGCTTTCTGCAACCAGTAAAACGAAAATTCCCGTTTTTCCCGTTCCCGTGGGAATTTCTGGAAATCCTTTAATATTACTCCCATACACTCATCAAGGAAGGCTCTTACCAAATTTCAGCTTTCTACGACCAGTAAAACAAAAAATCCCGTTTTTTCCCTATCCCGTGGGAATTTCGAAAAATACCTTCTTAGTGCACCTCTAGGATACTCAAGGTATATGTGTGCCAAATTTCAAGTTTCTAGCCATATTATGCCTAGCGCAGTATTTCTTTGTAAACAAATATTTTTCCCGTTCCCGTGGGAATTTTGGAAAATACTCTCTTAATGCTCCTCTACACTCTCGAAGCAACCTACATGCCGAATTTCAGCTTTCTGCAACCAGTAAAATGAAAAGTCCCGTTTTTCCCGTTCCCGTGGGAATTTCTGGAAATCCTTTAATAGTGCTCCCATACACTCATCAAGGAAGGCTCTTACCAAATTTCAGCTTTCTACGACCAGTAAAACAAAAATCCCGTTTTTTCCCTATCCCGTGGGAATTTCGAAAAATACCTTCTTAGTGCACCTCCAGGATACTCAAGGTATATGTGTGCCAAATTTCAAGTTTCTAGCCATATTATGCCTACCGCAGTATTTCTTTGTAAACAAATATTTTTCCCGTTCCCGTGGGAATTTTGGAAAGTACTCTCTTAATGCTCCTCTGCACTCCCGAAGCAACTTACATGCCGAATTTCAGCTTTCTGCAACCAGTAAAACGAAAAGTCCCGTTTTTCCCGTTCCCGTGGGAATTTCGGGAAATCCTTTTTTTTAGTGCTCCCCTACACTCCCCAAGGGAACTTGAAGGCCAAATTTCCATTTTTATATGAACAGTAAAACGAAAAATCGATCCCGTAAAACTGAATATATAAATCCCGTTTTTTTCCTTATCCCGTGGGAATTTCCAAAAATCCTGAAATTAGTTTCTTTGTTTTGTAATCACCTACTTTTGTATCAAATTTGAAGAGTCTAGTTATTATAGTTACTGAGATAGCGTCACTCGGAGTCGAATATGTAATTCCCGTTTTTTCCTTATCCCGTGGGAATTTCCAAAAATCCTTCCTTAGTGGATGCCTACATTGTATAAGGTATCTATGTGCAAAATTTCAAGTCTCTAAGTCCAGTGGTTTGGGCTGTGCGTTGATATATAGTTAAGTCAGTCAGTCAGTCAATCAATCAGTCAGTCAGGACTTTGAATTTTATATGTATAGAAGATAACAAACGACCCCGGAATAGGAGCCACGCGGGGCACCGTCGATTTTTTTTCAATTTTTCAAAGAGCACTACCATTGCTCAGTCCCACCGTACCCCCAGGGGTATGGGCTGGGGGGCTAGGGGTATTATGGGTCTGAAGGGTTTACCATGACGTTTTGATGCGATCTGACAGCCAGAGTAGTAAGGCTCCTGGATCACCAAATGTGCCAAATATTTATAGTGTCTTAAGATTTTTTTATTTTAATTCCTAATGTCAACATCTCAGTATTTTTTGAATTGGTTATGAATTATGATGAACCTTGCTGAACAACCATCGCGATTAAGTTAGCTTGCTACAAAAACACATCGAAATCGGTGCATCCGTTTGACAGCTACAACATCACAGACACTTAACCACAACACTGCTCAGTTTTGTATGAAGGGTTAATGTATTTATTGTTTGTTAACTTACTATGTTTGTTTGTCGCAGGTGAAGCGCAGATGACGTACTGGTTCACAAGATACAAGTTTAAGTTCACGGAGGTGGACTACAGTTTGTTCCTGACATACTCCGTCCTCGTCGGGAGTGTAGGTAAGTCTACCCCTTCCTATTTACCAATAAACAATGCCACATTGCAGCTCCAATTTCTCTACAGGGATTACACAAAGATCAGCTGCGAATATAATTACTAGTTGCTCTGTAAGCTGAGATCTAGCGTGTGTTCAAAAGAAAGTGAATTTGTTCAATGGATCATTGTTCAACCCTCACGGCTCTCCCATTAAAAAAAAAGTTTTTTTTTTATATGAATAGGAAGGCAAACGAGCAAGTGAGTCACCTGGTGGTCTGTGATCACCACTGCCCATAGACACCCGCAACCCCGGAGGGATTGCAGATGCGTTGCCAACCTAGAGGACTAAGATGAAAGGCCTCTTGTGCCCGTAATTTCCCCGGCTGTCTTACTCTCCACACCGGAACACAGCAGTGCAAGCACTGCTACTTAGCGGCAGGATTAGCGAGTAAGATGGTGGTAGCGATCCGGACGGACCTTGCACAAGGCCCTACCACCCGCAAAAAAAATCCATGTACCTACTTAAAAAAATCTGCTTACAAAATTTCACTAGAATGGGTGAGAAATACGACCTGGGGCCTTGCCACGACGTCTTAATGCGATTCAATTCCGACTCAGTTCAGTAGGCTTATTACCTAACACGCTCGGAATCGCCATCGTGTTCATTTTGATAGTTCATGTATGGGCTGACAATTGGCATCGGAATCAGCTAGCTGTCACATTCATACAAGAACTGTCAAATTGCGACTGCGAGCGGGTTAGGTAATAAGGCTACAGGTTTTAGCAGTTATTTTTTACTATGGATCTGACAGCGAGCGGACCTAAACTGAATCGGAGCCGCTATTCAATTCCAATTCTTTAGCTGACATTTATGACACGTCTTGTATGGATCTAATAGCGTTCGGTTCAACTTTGGCTCGAATTGAATCGCATTAAGACGTTATGAAAAGGCCCCTGTAAAGCCGGACAAATGAAAATGTTTTCGCCCAAACTGAAACGAAGACGAACGGTCGGTCCGTCAACTATCAGGACATTATAACCTCTTTTATATTGCTAAAAAATATTTACGTTTTATAGTAACTTAAAAAAAATAGAGTTATAGTTATATCGCTTTTGTCGTTAGAGCAAGATTTGATAGGGAATGGATAGTAAGCAAAACACATAACGGCGTGAAATAAAATAGGTGGAACAACTTCCATAATGCAAACCTATTATTTTCATTGGATATTCTATTCGAAAATAATTTTACAATTTGGTTTCTAAACGATGGAGACGTAGCAACGGAGAAATGCAACTGAATGAAAGTCTTAATCCACATGTTGATTGATATTGCAACACGCGTGTTTGTTCCACCAAAAAACCCACACTAAGCGCTCAGTAAAGTAAAATGTAAATATTAAAACCTTGCGTTAAATCTATTCGTATCTACGTCTTCGCCGCCTTTCTCGTAGCGTTGTCGTTTCTGAAATTCGCGTCCGCGTGCAGATATGCAGTAACTGGCCGTGGCGAGTTTCCTAAACACTGGAGTTCAATGTCGTACTAACGTAACGTTGACAACATTGCACTTTGTTTGAATCAGCGTTTCTCTGTTTCGTTGGCGTAAACTGTGATGACTGCGTTAGTTTTATGCGAGGATTAATTTTGATGATTATTTTCGATTAACTAGCTTAGTTTGAATTGAATTCGTAATTGTATGTACCTATCATAACTATTGCAACGTTGCGTTAAGGTGTCGAAAGCATTTTGTGAATGTATTTATGCTAGCGTAGCATTAAGTTGTTTCGTAATAATTTGAGTGAATTCAATTGATAGACTGATATTTACTATGGACAGAAGAGTACTATTGAAGAATTAGAGGGATTATAAAAAGTGACCAAGCTGTGTGTGAATCGGGCCATACGATGATCAACCAAATTGTTGGATAGTTAAAATAGTAGGTATACTGACGACTTACCGCCCGCCTAGTCCGCCTTTGTGCAAGTATCTCAGTGTTTGTCAATTGTATTTGTTTTGTTTATTTTGCACAATAAAGAGTTTACATACATACATACTTACAAAATGTCAAAATTAGTGT
Source organism: Pandemis cinnamomeana (assembly GCA_932294345.1). Taxonomy (NCBI): domain Eukaryota; kingdom Metazoa; phylum Arthropoda; class Insecta; order Lepidoptera; family Tortricidae; genus Pandemis; species Pandemis cinnamomeana. Next base: position 5,752,677 of record OW028717.1, read on the forward strand.
ACCTACCTACCTACCAAGTACTTCTAATTGTTTTTTTCTTTTTAGTAAGGTAAAGCGGATTGAACTGATTTTACTCTACTAAACTTATTTATGATACTTTGAAAATAATGCACAATTCTAAACGGAAGCACCAGGGTTTTCTTTCCGTCTTTCTCGTGGAATAAATGTAACGAGAAGTCTACTTTAATTAAACAATGAATATTCTTTAATTTGCTGGACAAACTGTTTGAGACAGCGGATCCTATAAGCTACAAGCAACCATTTTATATCTAGTTTTCACCAGAGCCTACATAAATTTGAAAGAAGAATACCTCCAAGCGGCATAATATTTGTAAAATATTAGTTTACATCCGTTAGAATGTTTGCCGAACGATAACATTTCTCATTATTAAAATATTTCCTCTGCAGTTACTGATGATAAAGCTGGAATAATGTAAACGAAAACTCATGGAAAATTAAACATTGCGCGTATTTTGGGCAATTTTCAGTGAGATTAGATTGCGTGACAGCGTGTGAATTGCGGTTCTGGTGATTACAATATCTGTATAATTTAAATTAGTTTCCTCTTAGATCCCTCGTGGGCTTTTACTCCGCGTTTTCCATTTTAGACCACATCTCTGCGACAGACGTGACTGTGGTCAAAGACAGGCCTATTTCACATACAGATCCTTGCTCTTGTATCAGTAAATTCCCAGGGTGTCTTAGCGGGTTACGTAGTGGCAACACGAGTATTAGCGAGTAAGATGATGGTATGACCCGGATAAACCTTGCGCAAGGTTCAACTTCTCGCAAATCTGTAATGACAGTCAAACCGTTTGGTTCCTGGCTACATGAAGCACTTTCACAATAATTTATTGAATCAGGCGTACTTAGCAGAGGCCTATTTCAATGAACAAAACAGTCTGCTACCTTCTGTTTTAATTAATTATAAGTATTATATTTTTTTTTCATAATTATTTTTCTTATCATGATATTGTCAATGTGTCTTTGACAATGTCTACAGAAGGTCACGATTTCTTTTCTTACGCAGTACCTAAGCTTATCTTTGTCTATTATAAAATAGATGTATCCAAAAACAAAACAAAAACGATTTTATAGAAAAAAACTTTGTCCTTCAGGTTCCTTCCTCACGATATACCTCTTCAGCAAGCGTTGGAAGGTAGAGGACAGCATCATCGGCGTCGTGGCGTGTCTGAGCAGGATAGCTGCGAGTTTGGTCTACGCTATGGCTCCGACGAGAACCGTGTACTTCCTGGGCCCACTGCTGGATATGTTCAGCTCGGCGGGTGCCACATCGTTGAGGAGTATTGCTACGAAATTGGTGCATGCAGATGAAGTGGGTAAGGGAATCTTTTTACAACCATTATAATGTTTCGCCAAAAAGATGTTTCATAATTATGATTTTCAAAATCACGTACAGTCAACCAATTTGTTTCCTACAATAGTACTTCCTATCCTTTGTCTTTATTACATTAAGGTCGTCCAATAAAAATTGTCATGGAAGTCAATAAAAATGTTTACTTAGTTAAGGTTCTATGGTAACTGGTAGCCCAAAAAAAAATTGGATTGCTGTACCGGTTGGCATTTAACGTAGTAATAGAAATTCAAATCAAAATTGTCTCTCTTGGTAACATTAACTGTCAGCTGTGCCCAATAGATTAAACATTACAGACAAAACAATTATTTGATACCGTCAGCTATCATGTCTGAAACTAAAATACATAATTGTCTAATATGTATTGTGGTAGTTGCAGCCAACTGCAATAGTTTTTTTTGTAAAACTATTGACAAAAAAAACTATTTACCACCATTTTCGGCACGCAGGTTAAAACGACGTCACACTCTCATACCGAACAAAACAAAAACAAATAAGAAAGAATATTCCATTTCAGATATGAACTAAATATGTCGTAGTTGTTTAGCGACTACCGCTAACCAAGTAAACTACGCAATAACACGAAAAATACGTTCAAGTCTTTATCATAGTGTAAACTACAGCATCATACCATACGTAGGAAATAGCTACTTCGGTCATCAAACATGTAGCCTTTGCAGATATAATGTTCTAGGAACAAATAAATAACACAACACAATATTACACTAATTGAAAAATGTAAAGAGGTCCTTTAAACCACCTATACACAGCTTTAAGTTATTTTTTTATACATTTACTATGTCACCTTACTATCACCAATATAATATATAGCCGTTGCCCGCAACTTCGTTTGCATAGAATTCGTTTATCGCTATCCCGCGGGAATCACGCAATTTTCCGGGATAAAAAGTAGCCTATGTGTTATTCCAGACTATAATCTATGTATGTTCCAAATTTCATCCAGATCGGCCCAGTACTTTTTGAGCCTATTCATTACAAACATACAAACATACAAAAATAGGTACACATCTTTCCTCTTTATAATATTAGTATAGATTGGGGTACCTATCACCAATATAATATAAGTTTAAACTCTGAAAAGAACATCTGATTTGATGTGGACTTTTGATCTGTAGGGTCCTAGTGGAGGAAAATAAAATTAAAAAAGCTATATTCCTTCTTACTCGAAGTAATATATATTTATACCTAGTAAGAAGTAGGATTTTTACTATAATAACAATTTGTTTGAAAAAAAACAAAGTCGGTTTAGTTTTGAATGAGGTAATAGGGACTAGGCACATAAGGTTTATCAGTGTTCTTGTAGCTATGATCAATCGGGCTGCAGTTGTCTCTTTCATGCTCTTTCCAAAGGGATTAGATGCAGGGTACTGCTTTTACTTTATGCAAATGCCTAAAGCTTCGGTGACGGATTTCGTCTTGAATGGAAGCTAAGAAGCTGACTTTAAAGAATGTTATAACAGTTAAAATATAAATGCTTCTCAATCACATCAACCAAGCAAATAGGAAGTCGTTAATAAAATAATATATACGCGATAACAATACATGATTTAGTCAAATATTGTGTTTAACTCAATTAAAACGGACGATTAGCGCTATTATTAATTATCTTACTTCGTTGTATCTCACTTCTAAACCGGTCCCTGACCTATTTGAGTTCATTGGGACCTGAGGCAGATACGAAGCGAAGAATCCGGTGAACTGTGGCTAGTAAATTATTATGACTAATTATTACAACTGAAATCTCTACTAATATTATAAATGCGAAAGTAACTCTGTCTATCACGCTTTCCTAAACCGCTGAACCGATTTTGATAAAATTTGGTACGGAGATGGCTTTATTCCCGGGGAAGGACATAGCACAGTTCCCGCGGGATAGCGTGGTAGTAGTAGTAGATTAAATAAAAATGGATGGCATTTTTGGGTGTGTAATGATTGATATAAAAATATTTAATATATTTTCTATCGATATATCAACATTTGATATAATTTCAAAGGGTATAATCACTCATTGTGTATAATAAACGTTTGGTATAATTTTAAAATATATAAATTTATTTCGTATATTTATCGTTCGGTATAACGCTTATTCCTTATAACGATTATATGGTATAACGCTCATTTTATATACAAAAATATTTTTTATAGCAGTTCGTTTTTGTTGGGGGACGCAGTTTAAACCTAACCTAACCTACTTTTTGATAGCAGTTCGTTTTGTGATTATGTCTCTAATACATTATTTCAATAATGGTTATGCCAATTGTTGTATTTTATATAAAAATAACGTTATACCATAAGTTCATTATAGGAAATAAGCATTATACTTAAAGAATGTTATATTAAATGATATTATATCAAATGATCATTATAAGAAATGATAATTATGTCATATGTAAATATATTAAGTGTTGTTATATGATTTAATAATTATATCAAATGAGCGTTATTGCTACTAATATTATACCAAAAATTTTTATATACATCGTTACGCACCCGGCATTTTTATGAAATCTAAATTCGATGCCACGGTTCCTTTCTACGAACATATATCCCCTATCTCTTATAGTTTTTGACTTGTCCCTTCGGATCCGTTTGGATTGATTATCCTGTGTACATATAAATTGCACCCGACATTTCGATTCGATCTGTGTGATTCTCTAACTATAAACGAGCTTTGTTCGTGGAGTAATCACTGGCAGACACAATCATAACGTGACCCCTTCACTAGCAAGCATTATATGGAGCCCAGTGTCCTGACATTGGTCGTACCTTTTTTTAACGGAGAGGAAATCTTTATGGATGCCCTAGACACGGGAATGCCTAAGGGTTATGTGGGACTCCCCTCGAAGGGGTATACCCAAACTAAAAACTCTCTGGCGTTGCCTCAATCCGGTGCTATGGTGACGCAGTGGGATGCCACTAGGGTTTCACCACAAACGCTTGCCGGTGGCCCCGGCTTCCGCCAAGACCGCGCCAAGGGCCCCGTGCGCTGGGCCCGTCTTCCCTTAGACGATGAGACCGTGCAATGCAGGTTGGTAATGCCCGTTGGCATTGGTCGTACCTACGTTGTGTTGACACTGAGCAATGTCAAGACGCCTAACTCTGTATAATTAAATTCTCTAAAATAAACTTGCCCACAAAATGATCGCTGCGCTTGTCATGCAATCATAACTTGAACCGTTCTCTCGTAGGTATTATATGTCAGGGCAACCGGTCAACGCATGACCAACAACATAAGACTCCTGACTCCGAATAATACTTTCCTGAGAATGGGTCTAGTTATGTTTGCATGTTAAGAAAATTTCGACAAGGTCCTAGAGAATCGAACCCCTGGGCCTCTATTCGGCACTGACTCGCGAGCGATATTACGAACCGTTTGCAGACCCTAACCTTTGCTATTCGGCGTCGCCAAAATGACAGTTTGCTAAGCATAACTCATAAGAACGCTATGAGGTTCTAGTAAGCTGTTCGGGGAGCTGATCAAAACAGTTGGTAGTCTCTTAATAAAACTGAATTTTCTGACGTCTTTGAGTTCAGCAATAATGCATATATTTATATAAAATTAAGTGTGAAAATTAAATTTATTCATTACGTCACGATGCACCTGTTGTCGTTGATACCAGTATCAGTGACGGCGTCAGACATCTTGTCTTACATGAGATAAGACGTGTCATTGGCTACCGCTGTTTGTTTGCTTCGCCGCATGGCATCAGAAACAAGTGACAGGAGATGCTAGCGCCAAGGGCATGTGACCAAAGCGCCCCCTAGTAGCGCGCTAGTAGAAGTGTATTCAAGTATAGAGGAACAAAATGGGAATAGTTATTTGTTGTACAAGGGTGCAAAGTTGTATTTTACCCGCGAGTTTGGAATTGTAACACGAGCAAGCGAAAGGAATCTATAGTTGAACCAAGAGCGAAGCGAGTGACCGACTTGGAGATCTCTTTTGTGAGAAGAATTCCTACCCCATATCGCTCATACCGCTGGTGGCTGGTCTCCACCTGAACGATACAGGACGTAATCCTCAGATATGAAATCCTTGCCTTGGCCTGGCCATTTGGTATCACTTATACCAAGAATGTCGACATGCAACCGTTTAATTTCCTTTATGACATTGGGGAGCTTTCCGTCTTGTTTTAAACTTCTCACGTTCCAAGTAGACGTGTGCGCCGCTGCCAAAATCTACGGCGGCGGGCGCCGGTCAAAAATCGGCGGCGGCGGCGTGTTTTCGGCGTGATTTCGGCGCGGAGAATTTAAATAAAACTTGCTATTATTTTTTATTAAAAATTAGATAAAATATTGAAAATCACAAAACATAAATCAACTGTAGTGACCTCCACTTATTTTTTTATAACAAAATGATTTAAAATGTAAAAAATAATAATAATAATCAACTGTAGCGACCTCTGTCCTATGAAGACATAAACAATGAAGCTTTAACTGACGGCTGCCTTGCAGCGGCTGTAATTGTCATGGACAAATATGATTTTGTCCACCCGTTTTGGACTTAAACGGGATCTTTTTACCAACATAACATTAATATACATATAGGTATGCGTAATAATACTATTATGTAATTAATGTAAGTCAGAAATTCGGTATAAAAAACATTTAGAACTCGCGCCGATTTTACGCCGATACGCAGATCGGCGGCGGCGGCGTCAAAAAAAGGGCGGCGGCGGCGGCGGGTCGGCGCGGCGCACACGTCTAGTTCCAAGTTCCTATTCTAAGGGTTTTCCGCCCGGGGATTCTTAGCACCCCTGTCCCATTAAAGGAACGCCGGGCACTCGGGGCCGTGGCTATATGTGACTTTTCCATGAAGCTAACTACTAGGGAATTTAGTGCAGTGGTTTCCCGTTGCCTTCTGCACCAGGGCTTTTCGAGGTTATTTAGATCTCAAGGCTGCTGAGGCCTCTTCCAACCAGTTTCCTGGCCAGGTGTATGGGTATACCGCCATTGCTCGGTCGCCAGAGCCTCGTTAGTTGTCTAGCAGGGAGCACCACGCCATCCCAGGGGTTGGCGCCGCTAGCTATTCTGAAAAGAACGACTAGCGCGAGCAGGTGAGGTTGACACTAGGGCCGGATAGATGTTATGCTCCGTTCCCCCCTTACTCCCCTTTTACTTTATGCAAATACCTAAAGCTTCAGTGACGGATTTCGTCTTGAATGGAAGCTAAGAAGCTGACTTTAAAGAATGTTATAACAGTTAAAATATAGATGCTTCTCAATCACATCAACCAAGCAAATAGGAAGTCGTTAGTTATAATAAATACGTGATAACAATACATTTAGTCAAATATTGTGTTTAACATAATTAAAACAGACGATTAGCGCTATTATTATTAATTATCTTACTTCGTTGTATCTCACTTCTAAATAGGTCCCTGACCTATTTGAGTTCATTGGGACCTGAGGCAGATACGAAGCGAAGAATCCGGTAAACTGTTGCTAGTAAATTAATAACGTAGTGTGACTGAAATCTTTACTAGTCTCTACTTCTCTACTAGTCTCTACTTCTCTACTAGTCTACTAGTCTACTCTACTAGTATTATAAATGCGAAAGTAACTCTGTCTGTCTGTCTGTTACGCTTTCACGCCTAAACCGCTGAATCGATTTTGATAAAATTTGGTACGGAGATGGCTTTATTCCCGGGGAAGGACATAGCACAGTTCCCGCGGGATATCGTGGTAGTAGTAGTAGATTAAATAAAAATGAATGCCATTTTTAGAAAATCTAAATTCTGGCATGGTTCCTTCCTACGAACATATTCCCCTGTCAAGACGCCTAACTCTGTATAATTAAATTCTCTAAAATAAACTTGCCCACAAAATGATCGTTGCGCTTGTCATGCAATCATAACTTGAATCGTTCTCTCGTAGGTATTATATGTCAGGGCAACTGGTCAACGCATGACTAACAGCATAAGACTCCTGACCCCGAATAATACTTTCCTGAGAATGGGTCTAGTTATGTTTGCATGTTAAGAAAATTTCGACAAGGTCCTAGAGAATCGAACCCCTGGACCCCTATTCGGCACTGACTCGCGAGCGATATTACGAACCGTTTGCAGACCCTAACCTTTGCTATTCGGCGTCGCCAAAATGACAGTTTGCTAAGCATAACTCATAAGAACGCTATGAGGTTCTAGTAAGCTGTTCGGGGAGCTGATCAAAACAGTTGGTAGTCTCTTAATAAAACTGAATTTTCTGACGTCTTTGAGTTCAGCAATAATGCATATATTTATATAAAATTAAGTGTGAAAATTAAATTTATTCATTACGTCACGATGCACCTGTTGTCGTTGATACCAGTATCAGTGACGGCGTCAGACATCTTGTCTTACATGAGATAAGACGTGTCATTGGCTACCGCTGTTTGTTTGCTTCGCCGCATGGCATCAGAAACAAGTGACAGGAGATGCTAGCGCCAAGGGCATGTGATAGAGGAACAAAATGGGAATAGTTATTTGTTATACAAGGGTGCAAAGTTGTATTTTACCCGTGAGTGTGGAATTGTGTTGCAAACGAAAGGAATCTATAGTTGAACCAAGAGCGAAGCGAGTGGTTCTAAAGTAGAATCCTGACCGTAGCGACTGCTTAAACACACAAGAAGTAAAATATACTAGCACTCGTGTGTAACATAAAACCTTTCACCTCACTGTAGCGAGGAAAGCGCCACATTTTTTTTAATGTGATTAGGGGAAACGAGGAGGCGGATCACCTGATGGAAAGTAATCAACGCTGTCCATAGACACTGATAACATAGGGCTTTAAGAGCGTATTGCCAGCCCTTTAAGAAAATAATAGGCTCGTTTTTTGAAGACCCCTAAGTCGTACCGGTTTGGATAAATTGGTGTCGCTAGCTGATTCCACAGTTAACATTACTTAATCTGAGCTGTTCAATATCGCCTGCGCGAAATTCTTCCAGAATATTGCAGCTAGTGGTTTGGTCAGTTTAACTAAACACCCTCACAAAATACAAAATGTATAGCACCATTAAAAATCCTGAAAAACATTTACAGGGCTGAAGTCAAACTCAATTTTGGGACACCATGTATAGCTATAGTTACCCATAGTTATAGGTATTTTACAGTTATACTACAATACTACTAGAACTAACGTTTTCTAGACTAAGCCACAGACAGATGGTCAGCCTTACGCACAGGTATGAAGAAATTGTAAAGGTTACCATTTTGAGTACAGAACTCTGAAACAGTGTTTAATGATGGTTTGATGAATCAACTTTTATGATGAACGCATTCACGTTATCTTTATTCTACATTAGATCCCCTGCCATCTCTCACGTCCACACGATCTCCACGAAAACAGTTTCTTGACATGCTTGTGAATCATTCATGGCGTTAGGCTGAACCGGAGTGTAGATACACTTAGAGCGCGAACGTGCTACCTTATCTTTATTTAATATCCAAATAAATAAAATAAAAGTAGCTAGGAGCTTGAATGGGTTTACGAAAATTACGGTTAGAGGAGTTAAATAGTACACCAGATAATTCCAGTTTGAGGCCAAATAATTAGGCTTAAAAAATCGTAACGCAAGTGACCGTAGAGCTGGGTCGTTGTTCGGTGCGTTTTGAGCTAGGGGCCCTTTTTTCCACTGGCGCCAGGGCTGCATCCTAAAAAGGTTTTATATAGAACCACCCTGGTAATCTGTTTCCACTTTGCTACGGTGTACTTTAAAACTCATAAGAATTGACCGACCGTGGGTAGAGGCATTTTTGTCAAAATCAAAATTTGAGAAAACCAAATCACCGCTCTGAGGAATTAAAAAAAAACTAGATTTTTCTCACATTTTGGAAATTTGGGTTTATTTCTATTCAGAATCAACAACATTACTCATCTTACACGAGAAAAAGCGTGTCCCCAGGTCAGTTTTGTTACTTTGAAACCCGAATGTCGTTCTAGGGGCTCAGAACTGTACATACATAGGTATGGAGGAAGAAAACCGACAGCAAAAATTACTAAGTACTTAATATAAAATTGTGGACACTGTTTTTGTTGTTTAAGAAACGATCGTATTCTTGATCCTGACCAGAAAAACTCAAAATATTCAAAATCTAAGAAAAAGAAATCTAGCCATTTTTTTAGTTCCTCGGCTACAGATCTGGTCATATCACTGGGTTCATTCAAGCTATGACTGAAGTGTCTGTAACGTTACGTTGAACTGGAGTTTTGTCATATTGTTTCAGGTAAAACAAGCTCTCTAATCAGTATATCAGAAGCGCTGGTGCCTGTGATATACTCGCCGATGTACAGCAAGGTGTATCTCAGCACGTTGACGACGTTCTCCGGCGCCTTCTACCTCATTAGCGCTGCTCTCGCCGTTCCTGCTATTGTTTTATTAATGTAAGTATATTAATGTACTTGAACGATTCTCAAAAAATCACAAATTCCATGGAGTTTCCACTCAGAATGACTCAAGTTATTTAAATTGTTTTGACGTCTTTCCCTTGCTTGCGTTACGCCAAACAAAGTGTATGCAAGATTGTAACAAAGTGGAAAAAACTTTGGGGTATTTTTTTTTCCTACTAAGAATTAAACAACTCGTGTTTTTGAGTAGGAACGACATAAAATTTAGTAGAAAATATTACATTAAAGATAGCAATAAATGAGTATAGGTAGTATTTTCTTACCGGCATCCGATTTTGATGAATCAGTGCCTATAACTTGCCCCAGGCTAAGTTTAATCTAATGAAAATGCCATGACGATAACGTTCCACAGTTTCCACGATTAGTATTATCTAAAATCGAAGTTTATTTCTAAAGAAACAAGGCGTAATAAGTTTAAGTTTTAACTATCAGAATGCGTTCTAAACGTTATACCTAATGACGGTGTCCTCGGTCTTGAATAACCTAACTTTCAAGAATGCTTGCGAAGTTATTTCAATGATCTGATAACAAATTAAACAAAAGCGAAATAAAACTGATACAATACGACATTTAATTATTTCCCATAATTACAACCTTCTCACACTGCTAAATCATTGTTATTGACAATTCAAATTCAAATTCAAGATGAATTGAAAAAAGGAAATAGTGTTAGCAGTTAACATAGCGATCTATTATTATTATCATCGTTCGATTATCATTTCATAGATCCTTACATTTTTGTTTACAAGTATAGTTAACCAATAGTTTGATGATATTTTATATATTGTAAAAATATACCAGCTAGTATCTTTTAAAGATAGCTTTAAGACAGCGCTGTCTTTGGACAGTCATTGCTGAAAAAATGTAAGAATTACAATGTACATTGAAAAGTTGGCACGCTCTAAGTTCACTCGTTCTGTTGGTCGACTTTAGTTGCTAGAAATCTTGTGCTAGATTAACTGATTAGGGTTTTGTACGTGTTTCGCTGTTGCATAAAACAGCTCGTAATAACGCCGTGTTTTGACATCTAACAAAAAGTAGCCTTGCGGTCGGCTGTCGCCCTTAGCAGTGACAAATTAAATAGATTTCTAACAATTTCAAACCTTGAAATGACATTTTCTATTTCTGTGTATGTACCTTATGGCCTTTGGCGCAGTTTATTGGCCCTACAGTGCAATTAAAGTTGCGAATTTTTGTTCGGAAATATTTTTTTATCAGATTGGAAATTTGCCGGGTCACTTGTTACGGACCGTGAAGCCTGTCTTTTTATTGCCACATTTCGAATTTGTTTAGTCTTTTAAATATGCCATTTGATGTTCAGTAGGTTGAGGTAGGCATTAAGCGTGATGTTGTAGTTGGGAACAATAAATACCGAATATTTAGGTTTCTGATGTTCACAATTTAGGCAATAATTATTGGGCTTACGAACCCTTGTCCCGTTTCTCAGTTGGGCGATTTCTTAATTATGCAGAGTAAGCTAATACTCACTATTCTGGACCGTATTTATTTCTTGAACATAGGTAAATAACAATGGAGATGTTTGCTAAGATGACTTTATTTTTTACTACAAATTCGATAGGTACCTAACAGCACTGTTAAGTCTCTAGCCTCGTGAGTCCGCGCGTTGATACTTTATAAAGAACAAACAGTAAGAATAACTGCTGAATTACTACAAAAATAATAAATAAAATTATTCAATGAATGACCAACTTGAAATATGCTGAAATAATCTCCAAGATTACCAAACTGGTGAATCACGTCTAGGTTTTAAGCACTATTGTGTGTTAAAAAATGTGGGACTCACACTCAGACTCTAGAGTCTGGCTTTTCAGCAAGGGTATCATTATACTTAATTTTGTTACGGAACACACAGTGTTTGAGTCTAATTCCCACTTTCCGGGTTATAATACATAGAACGGTGTGATAATTTTTTTTTTTTATTTCCAGTGTACTGTACAGTCTGCGTAAGGACGACGGCAAGAGCGCGGAAGGCAAACCGAAGGAGCGTGAAGTTACTCGATTTTAAATTGTATTTATTGTTAAGTTTTACTAAAGTTACCTATTACAAGCTAAAAAATCTCAATAAAGTAAGATTTATAAACGGTGTTGATTATTACTCATCGATTTAATCATTATTTAAAAAAATAAATGGTTCAGTTCCCGCCCGCGATCTCGTCTGCGCAGAATTCATTTATCGCAATCCCTTGGGAACTATGCAATTTTCCGGGAAAGAAGCCATCCTATGCCCTCCCCCAACTAACACAAACTTCATACCTAATAAAGTTTATCAAATATACACATCATCATCTCAGCCATTACAAGTCCACTGCTGGACATAGGCCTCTCCTTTAGACCTCCAATAAGACCCGTTGGAAGCGGCTTGCATCCAGCGCGATCCTCCGATCTTAATGAGGTCATCGGTCCACCTTGTGTGAATATACTCACACATACGCAACTCAGAAGCAAATTAGCACGCTGAAGTGGCAGTGGGCAGGTCACATGCCGCAGAACTGATGACCGTTGGGGCGAACTGGTTCTGGAGTGGACACCGCGTGTTGGCAAACACATTGTAGGGCGTCCTGTTGCTAGATGGGACAATGATATTCGCAAGGCTGCGGGCAGGGATTGGAGAAGAGCTGAAGATCTAGCCTAATAGCGTGCTATGCGAGAGGCCTATGTCTAGCAGTGGACTGATGATGATCTGAGAAGCATTTCAATGGTGTGTGTGTGAAGTTCTTGATCAGAACTAGGGTAGCGTGGGAACTACAGCTCAAGTTGAGCTCAACTCTCATGATGAGAGGAAACCTGTGCCCTGCAGTGGGGCGTACATAAACTGGAGCTGATCAAAAGAGATGAGGTAAGTAACGCTAAATCTTTACGTACAAGGCTGCCTGGTGTTTTTATATATAAATCCTACTAATATTATAAATGCGAATGTAAGTTTGTTTGTTACGCTTGCACGCGAAAACTACTCAACCGATCATCATGAAATTTTATCCACAATGTTCTTGGAGGTATATTAGAAGTAACATAGGATACTTTTTATTAAAAAAAAATGGCGGACGAAGTCGTGGGCAAAAGCTAGTACGTACATAAATCACGTCTTTATCCCTTACGGGATAGACAGTGCCAAAGGTAACAAGACCTAAAGGCCACGTTTAGCATGATTATGGGCTTACAGGTGGAAAAGGGAACCTAAATAGTGATGGGTTGCCAGCCATTATATCGCCTAAACATAATTCCTAAGATTTTCGCCCATTCTCTCGATGGGCTCCCACCACCTGCGCGGAAAGAGAAGCAACTGGTACATTCAATATTGTTTTCTTTGCTCCCAGACCAGCTTGGAATGAAAACTAAAAACAGCTCATGTGAAATGACTACCTACATGAGAGACATGAATGTGTGAAGTCAAATAAAAGTTTGTGCATAATGTAGGACGTTTTGCGACCTCCGACCTACTTAAGATTAATATCGCCGAAATTTATATTTTAGTAGGTCATAATCACAATCGTTTGTAGGCCGCTCATCTGACGTACAGTCAAGTGTAATAATATGTATCTAGACAAAGTTTCAAAAATAAGTATCATACGCTCTTACACCGGCGTAATAAGGTCGTGGGACATATTTTTGAGAACTTCCTATCGATACTTATTTTTGCACTTGACCGTACATAACCCACCAAATATGTGCCTTACAACGACTACGACAAGTTTTCATATCCAAGGGGATTCAAGAAAACAAAACAACATGAGACTCTCATATTAGCTAGGTTAGAAGTACATTAAATATTAATCCGTTTCGCTACAGTTTCAGTAGGTACCTACATTGTGTTTGTTTTGTTTGTAACTTATCGCGTAATTCGCCGTGCCTCGTGGCATAGGCCTCCTCCATTTATTAGAGGGTTTGGACTATAGTTCCCACGCGGGGCCAGTGCGGATTGGGAACTCCACACACCATTGAATTGCTTCGCAGATGTGTACAGGTTTCCTCACGATGTTTTCCTTCACCGAAAAGCTCATGGCAAATTTCAAATTTAATTTCGCACATACCTAAATTCCGAAAAACTCAGAGGTGCGAAGCCAGGATTCGAACCTACGACCCTCTGCTTGTCAAACCACTAGGCTACCGCGGCTTTTTTTTAAAGTAGATACATTAATTATTGTAATATGATGAACATTTCAGGTAGAGGAGTTGAATCTAAGTGAACCCCCAAAAGCCCCCCCTTTGCTACCTTTGGGCAATAAGTTATCCGAATTAAATATAACCAATTTATAACAAATAAAAAGTAAATAAAAAGTAAAGATAGAAGAAAATTGGCTAGTTCCGTATCCCATGGGAATCTCATTAAATCGCTTCTCGACTCGAATGTGTTTGCAGCCCCTAAAAAAAGGTAGTATCGCTGGTTTCGTTGCATTTTCTGTCAGTCTGTACCTACTATATACCTAGGCTGTTTGATAAGTACCCGTTTTCTAAATATATTAACATCACTGGCCGAAAATAAGTATACCACATTTTTAAGCCATTTTTCAGAGGCGGGAAAATTAAAAAAAAAATGGCATTCTTTTGTTTTTTTTTCTCCTTTGACCGATTTAGTGAAAGCGTGAACTTAAAATTGTTCAAATGGAGAAAGAACAGTATTGGTCTGTAATTAGATTCTTGTTTTTGGAAGGAAAAACATGTGATGAAATAAAAGTAAGAATGCAAGCGGTTTACCATGAATGTGCTCCTTCTATGACAACCGTCAGATATGGTATAACGAGTTTAAGCGGGGGAGAACAACGGTCTTTGATGAGGATCGCCCAGGCTGGCCAATTGAGGTGACTACAGACGATATGGTTAAGAAAATTGAAAATATCGTTTTAGCCGACCGCCGAATTAAACTTTGAGAAATCGTTGATGGTGTAAACGTTTCAATCGAGAGAGTACAACACATATTAGAAGAAAAATTCTGTATGAAGAAAGTATCGGCGAGGTGGGTGCCGCGTTTACTCAGGGAGGAGCAAAAACGGAACCGACTGACTACTTCGGAGCAGTGTTTGGCCGTGTTCAAATGTAACCCGAAGGAGTTTCTGCGTCGTTTCGTGACCGTGGACGAAACGTGGGTTCACCACTACACCCCGGAAATGAAAGAGCAGTCGAAGAAGTGGATTTTACCTGGTGAACCTGCTCCAAAGAAAGCATAAACCATCCCATCGGCTGGAAAGGTCATGGCGACTGTTTTTTGGGATTCGCAGGGAATTATACATATTGACTACTTATAAAAGGGGAAAACGATAACAGGGCAGTACTATGCCAATTTATTGGATGAATTTGACGCCTCGTTGAACGACAAACGACCCCATTTAAAAAAGAAAAAATTACTGTTTCTTCACGACAACGCCCCGGCTCATTCGTCCAGAGTTGTGACGGCTAAATTAAGAGAGATAGATACGCTACGAACTATTGCCTCACCCCCCGTATTCTCCAGATTTGGCCCCATGCGATTTCTTTTTGTTTCCCAACCTGAAAAAATGGCTCGGTGGTAAGCGATTTGGATCAAATGACGAAGTCATTGCCGCCACAGAGGCCTATTTTAATGACTTTCCAAAATCATATTTTTTTGGATGGTTTATTGAAGCTTGAGTATAGGTGGAACAAGTGTATAGAGTTAAAAGGTGACTATGTAGAAAAATAAATGCATATATACAAAAAAAAAAGTTTTTTTTTTTCTATAAACGGGTACTTATCAAACAGCCCTCGTAGTTGATACTTTCCGCCTATATGCGGAAGTAGTTTACTATAATAATTAAATAAACACAAGTAGTATCATACAAGTAGGTACATACACACGATGACCTGAGAGGCGATTAATAATATTAACAGGAGATAAAGTCAGGTTCGTTGTCTCCTATTTGCACTCGTTTATTTATTTTTGTATATAATTAAGATAATGCCTTGGATACTAAATATTAGTAGCAATACCTACCTATAGTTCTTGACGTAGACAATGTTACTGAACAAGTAGAGCTGCTCTTGGATTACCTACTACCTAAATCGATCAGTGTAGCAAGTACGGATCACGATGCGTCCTAAACAAACTTTAGTTGCTTAAGGCCTAAATACTTAAAATAGAAATGCAATTGTATTACATTAATACTTTGTTTATTCAACTTTGATAAAATTAAAGATTACAGTATACCATGGAAATGGTTTAGTTCCTGGTTTTCTCGTCTGCCCTCAAGTTCTAAAACAAAACCCGAATAAAATTGAACGAGTGTTCGATTTCCGAATACATACACATACATAAATCACGTCTTTATCCCTTACGGGGTAGACAGAGCCTAACAGGTACCTACCGGCCACATTTAGCAAGATTGTGGGCGTATAGGTGGAAAATGGAATCAAGACAAGGGAAACAAAATGTTAGTTGTAACTTCTATGGGTACAGTTCCCGGCAAACAAGTGGAGCCTAACATTGAATGTGCAGACGCGAATTTAAAGTAGCTTTGATACATTAAATTAACCCCCCCCCCCCCCCCACGCATTAATCTAGTAGTTAATCAAACTGTAAAAAAATTTTTTTTTCCAAAATATGCCTTCCATCACTTTGGAAAAGAGCTGATATTCTTCAAACTGCTGGACCGATTTTCATCAAACATAGCTGAGAACCACCACAAGGAAACTGGCTTTCGAACGAAAAAACCACATCGAAATCGGTCCATTGGCGAGCTATGATGCCGGGAGTTAAAAGCGCATGCGTGAACTTACCCACTTACTTACTGAGTTACACCTTTGGCCTCATCTGCACCTTCCACCAAGTGAGACAGAGGTCAATCACTGGTCAGTTCGAAGTAAAAAAAAAACTCCTTCCACGTCGCCCTAGCTCAAATTTCCAACTAAAGAAAAGGGAGAATCAAAATCACCGCCATCATTGTTCTAAGCATCCCCAAAACTATTGTTAAGACAAAGAGCTTCAATTCGTTTGCTATTATTCTTACTATTCGGCATACAAAGTCAATTAACGTCGGCCATAATGAGGCCGTTACAATGCTTTATAATATAAACAAATGAACGTTTATCAAGCGAGGAACTGTGCTGATGAACTACTAATGTCTTTACTTAGACAAACTGAGCGAAATATTGCATGACCCAGTTTCATAGAGGAAACAACTATACCTAGAGTGGGAATGTCATTAATTCATCCCTACTAATTTTATCTTACTATTAAAATTACTATTAAATGCGAAAGTTTGTGACGATGTGAGTGAGTGTGTATGTTTGTTCCTTCTTCACGCTGAAACGACTGGATTTGAATCAAATTTAGAACGGAGATAGCTGGTACTCTAGATTAAAATATAGGCTACTTTTTATCCCTGAAAATTTAAGTTCCCGCGGGATAGCGATAAACATGGCAATTGCTAATTCTACGCGGATGAAGTCGTTGAAGGAGTTTTGAGGGCTCGAAATTTGGTTCACATTATGTTGGACGGATGGCAATGGAGTACAGTCAACAAAAAGTAGTTAGCAAAAAAGCTTGTATCTAAAATGAAATTTTTAGGTTAGGTTGTTTAAGTACCCACAGGTGTAATGCATAAAGTTTTTCTATGACATTTCGTTGAATTTTATCCGGTTTTCAACTTAAGCGACATGTTATTAAACTCGTGTATGCAATGCAGCTGTCAGATTGAATTGAGCTGTAAATAAGAACTTTCTTTAAATGTCGTTAAAGTTGAAAACCGCACGGGATTCAACGAAATTTCATGGAAAATCATTTTGCACTATATCTGTACCTAGCTAGTTTTCTGCTACATTTTCAAGGTCAGTAAAGGAAATGTATTCACGTACCACCGCAGAACCCTATCGAGTTAGGGTGACGGCGGCCTGTCAATGGGAACTATCGTTTTTTTGCTCACCAGTTGGCGCCACTGTTGACTAAGGTCTAGAGACTATAAGATCGGCGCACAGTGTTTTTTGTGACCCCAAAAAGTGACATTCTGTTTTTATCAGTAATATCCAAAGTTTAACTCATTCTTTATGTAAGACTAAAACACCCAGGTGACAATAGGCCATAGTTTTTTTTTTAAAAAATATTTTAAAAAGTTGACCTTAAACTGGGTCAAACTAGAAATTTATTATTATTTCAAGAAATGTACACACTTAGCTTCTCTCTGTATTGCAGGTAGATACGTTAATGTATGGCGTATATTATTGCTCACTTAACTACTTAAAAGTACTTATAGAAATGGCAGTATACGCATTTTTTAATTTTAAGAAATTATTTTTTTTCTCTTTTTCTACGCCGAAGTAGAATCTCTGCTTAAGTCAGATAGATTCCTTGAAATAAGCTCTATCACCCATATTTTTTCTCTATTCTAACTCCGCGGGAATTTCGAGAAAAGGACCTTTTTCAAAATGTGTTAGGGATGTCACAAAAATTGACCTTAAATAATTCCGCCTTTTTAGGCTTTTGTGCTTAAAGGGTCCTAACGGGACATTATTAATATTATGCCTCTGTTGTCAGTCTGTCTGTCTAATAATAATTAATTAATAATAATTTTATGATGTTACTCTTCTAGACTTGGTGTAATATTTTTTATTGTACGAATTTGTAGCGTCAGATTTTTTTTAAGTAGCGTACCTATATAAGAATTTTTTTCGATGAAAGGTTGTGTCTAGCACGGGAAGGGGTCCACCCTCGTTAGGCTTTAGCTAAACCCCGTGCTAAGGCACGTAACCTGGAGAAACGGGGGTGAGGCACCATGGAGCCGTTACTTGTTGCATGGTCATGAAATCATCGAGGCCAACCCCCTTCCCATAGGAATGCTTTCAGAGCAGGCCGCTGAATCGCGGAACAAGTTTTGGCGCAGTGACCGAGAGCATCATTGCCGCAAAATGGATCGAGAAAAAACCATGATTGATCTATTTCATTGAGCGTTAGAATCCTCGGATCCTGCAATCACAATGCTTTGTGTCAATCGCCGTCAAAGATTTTCAAAGCGACTCCCACTGCCAGTAACTGCGGTGAATTTGCTGAAGCCTTTTAACGATAATACAAACGTAAATACTGATGATGACGAAAATATTACTCCTCATGATGAAGAGTCTTCGTTAATCTTAGAAGATGACGAAGAAACAGTATTCTTGAGTACTGAGAGTAATTTATTTGAAAATACTGTAGACTAATAAAACACAAAATTAGAAAATTCATCATAATCATATCAGCCACAGGACGTCCACTGCTGAACAAAGGCCTCTCCCATTGATATCCAGAGAGACTGATTAGACGCGGTATTTTTATTTAAATTAAATTCTTTAATAAAAATATTTTTGACCTTTCTGTGCCAACCCTAAATTTGAATATTGACCTTAACTTTAAAAGAAATATTTCTCAGAATTCCCGCGGAGTTAGAATAGAGAAAAAATATGGGTGATAGAGCTTATTTCAAGGAATCTATCTGACTTAAGCAGAGATTCTACTTCGGCGTAGAAAAAGAGAAAAAAAATAATTTCTCAAAATTAAAAAATGCGTATACCTACTGCCGTTTCTATAAGTACTTTTAAGTAGTTAAGTGAGCAATAATATACGCCATACATTAACGTATCTACCTGCAATACAGAGAGAAGCTAAGTGTGTACATTTCTTGAAATAATAATAAATTTCTAGTTTGACCCAGTTTAAGGTCAACTTTTTAAAATATTTAAAAAAAAAAAAACTATGGCCTATTGTCACCTGGGTGTTTTAGTCTTACATAAAGAATGAGTTAAACTTTGGATATTACTGATAAAAACAGAATGTCACTTTTTGGGGTCACAAAAAACACTGTGCGGCGCCGAAACAAAGTTTTAAATCTTGAGTCTCATTGAGTTTATTATTCGTAAATAACTACTTATCATATCGAGTAGGTATGCCGCAATGTTGTGCAGTTCTGTTCTGTTCGGAAAAAAACCCATATTTGCGATAATTTCTCGAATGAGATTACTTTCAACAGGTAAATGAAAGAAATATAATTTGCCACGAAGCCCGCCAAAACCAGTGAAAAGTGATTGTTATTTGACCTCACGCGACACTAGCGCCTCTAGTGGCAAATTCACACGCGATAGCCCCCATAGCGACAGGTTTCTGAATACATCTCACTGTACCTACTTAACTTTAAAAATATCGAATTACGATTTCAATTTATACAGAAAAAAAAACTAGAAAAATGACAAGGCCCCGTGGAAGTAATTGCAGTGTTGTATTGCGTGAGCACAAATTACTGTCAGTTTGTACGTTGACATTAATAGTCAGCTATTATTGGGTGGGTATTTGTAACCATAAAGTAGCCTCTGGTTTGGTTAATACTTCGTCTACATAGCAACTCAGCACATTTTTATTATCTAAAGGTCCTGTCACGGTCGCCATATGAAAAAATTACGAAACGGATTGTGTTTAAGAAAACGTGTATTAGCTTTTCTCCATTCCATCAAATTCTAAAACATATTTTTTCTAACAACCGTCGCCAAGCAACTTAAGCCGAACACACATTCACGACAAAAATGACAGACTATATGATTTCCGTCTGTGGCCGTTAGGGAACCAAACAATAGCACAATGACTTATGTAGCCATAAATATCGATACATCCATCATGTCAAATATGTGTCAAAGACCTTGTTTGTGGCATAAAAATGTATAGATGTTTTTGACGTCTTGGTAAACGTAGGTACATATTAATGCCCTTGATCGTACTATTGGCAGAGTGCAAAGCGGGTGGAGGGGGTAGCCTAAACGATCACAGCGCTCGCTACGGCTAAAATTGACTATTTTGTCGCTGACTTGAGCTGTCAAATCCATATTGCAGTAAACATTTTCTAATCGTTTTTGAGATAAATTAATATGGTCCTGGTAAGATGTGTTGTTGTGAATTGTAATAACACCAAGAAGAATAGCGACTGTAAATTTTACCAATTTCCAAGACCATGGTGGAAAAGAGACCAAAGAAATAAGTGGATATTAGCCGTAAGAAAAAAAAAGTAAGTTACCTAACCTCTAAAATTTCACTGAAAACAACAATTTTAATATTATTGGCAATAATGTTACTGACTACCACTGTCCAAAATTGTGTAATATAGTAAAATAACACAAGATTTCATTAATATTTTTCACAATATTTACTTACTTCTTGTTTGACAGCGGTGACAATATTGTCCATAATGGCCGCCTGAACGTGGCGCTGTCGTCGCGCACGGTCCCAATAGAAACAATATTGCCTGACTCACTGTGGAACCTTTTCACAATGAATATCAATGACGTCAAATTGAATTGGCAAGGAAGATCATCATCTACCTACTGTGAGAACGTTCTGTGGGTCCAAGAATCTATTTGTTCGACGATACTTTAGAGCTCTAGGACTGCAATTTATAGGTATCTACTTAATTTTATCACCCCTGGCTCAATCATTTATTTTGTCTTCCGCCTTCGCCTCTAACTTCGGTGCCAGCACCGATTCCCGCTCCGACAGAACAACTTCGGCGAGTAAGTATCTGCTTCAAAATTGAGCAGCAATATGCCTAGATACATAACTACATACATACATTGCAAGGTAAATAAAAGCTTGTAACTTGTAAAAAAGTGACTACATGCACGCAATTTACACGTTGTGCTCACAACTCTTTCGTAGTCGTCATGAAGATAGCCGGTGTTCGATCTTTCAAAAATATCTGATCACGATCGTATTCTCATTCGCGTTCCGTAATCAGATATTTTTAGCTCCAGTATATTTGATGGCGATTAATCTCATGTAATACATACAGGAATGTTCCTCTAATAATTCAATAGGCACATTTAATATGATACTGGAATCAGAAATTGGTAATGTAATTGATGTATTTTCAGTACTGCTATCCAATTAATTCCTAACCTATACAAAACAATACTATAGTAATACTGAAAATACCGACGCTTTGACTCAACCTCGTATATTTCGTATAAAACACGTATTGTTATATACCAGGTTGATTCAGCCGACGACACGTGCCACTCGAAGGTAGAGAGTTAAGTGAGATTGTTGTACCAAGAATTGTTGTTAGGTATTCTACCCAATTATTTCGTATCTGTTTCGGAAATTGGTTGCGTACTGTGGGCCCTTACCCTTTTCATAAATAGGGTTCACGATATCAGTACGACCGCTGCCTTTATGCAGAGCACGAAACAATAACAGGCGGGTTACCACGTCTTAATGCGATTCAATTCTCAATTCCGACTCAGTTTAGGTTTCACTGTCAGATCCATACTAAAAATTACAGCTAAAACCTGAACTGAGTCGGAATTAAGTCACGTTAAGACGTCATGTAAGGGCCCAGGACTTGATAACACACTTTCAGTCGGTCAAAAAAAAGATTGAAGAATCGTTACAGTCAAGGTCACAAATATCTATACACTCCAGTGACAAAAATATGTATACATAGTGAGGCTAAGATTGATGTTAGGGTACATATTTTTGCAACTTTGTGCAAATCCATATTTTTGACCTTTACTATACAAATTTTGACACAAGACGTTTCTGCAAATAAAAACTCTTACAATTAAAAATACTCTTAAGGGTTATATTTACATTTCTATTTCTTCAAATTCCTACTTAATACAAACGTACAAAACGTCTAAAACTTAAGCTTGAAGTCTATCGGAGGTTTTCCAATAGATTTGACATCTTTTCCATCTATCAGTAGCTGGATGAACTTCCCTTGCTGACTTGAAGGTAGACTTACACCCAAGACTTCGCAGTTTCGTAGAATCTCAGCGCAACCTCGCATGTCTCTATTTCTTACTGAAATTGAAAGGGTATAGGTGTTTAATTTAATTGAAATACAAGGCGCTAAGGACAGCTAACAAGTTCGAGATTCAAATTTTCTATCATTCCTACCACAGAATGAATAAGAGGAAAATAAATGTTATGCGAGCTAAAATGCGAGCACACACTTATGTTTAAAAAGACATCACATATGTATTTTTTCAGCTCACTGTACCTATGTATGTATTTATGCCTGTGGCAATATTTATTTTGCGCTTGTAGACGTCCGTTTTTTTCACCGGATAACGGACCGTGTTTTTTTGCCGGATTCACGGTGGTGTATGAATTATAATGAATGTGTGTACATGCACCGGACATCGGTCCGGCGAACAATTTACGCCGGATGCACCACCGCTTCCCCTCGGCGCGACGGACACCGGTCCGGTGTAAAAAAAAAACGGACGTCTACAAGCGCTCTTATGCTTTCTGTGGCAAATTTAGCTCCAAACTGCAAGGGACAAAATAATTAAAAAAAAATTACACTTGCAAAAAGCGTTTCACAATTGTTCTACGTAACTTGATACAATGATTGTATTTCATATGTGCTTGGGATAGCTGGATCGAGCACTCCTGTTAAAATGTTGTTGAACAATATGAAGCATGCTCGGTATACTATTAATTATTTAAATTTCCCTTCTCTAAGTCCTTTAACTTTGTCAGCATGCTTACCCTCACCTTTTCCACTTACACCCAGAATGAAAAAAAAAAACTTGTTTAACGTCTTGTGCTGTCTGTATCGTCCATAACATGTTATTTTGATTTAGGTTTCCAGTCTGCTCCTCCCTCAGAATCAAAATAACATAAAACCGAGCTATCTCCTCACGTGTGTAATGTCACTACACTAGTGAAAGCCACCAAAAAAAAGCAACTTATCGCACTTCTACTATATCTCTTTCTTCTTATGGTAGTAACCATGTCCTTGAATGTGAGAATAGTACTTACATTTATAATTAAATAATATTTGAAGAACCTTCACATATTCCGTCATCATACTGTACTTGAGCAAAGTCTGCAATAGCCTCACCACAGCGTCTTCGTTGAACTCATCCCGCAGAATGCAGATGGTGAAAGCTGTGGCCCTGAAATTCATAAAAATAAATGTTAATACAGATTTAACAGGCACTTTTTTGATTTGCCTTGAAATGACATGATTCAACTGTTATAATAATAATAATAATATTTATTTTCAGATTAATATCCATAGATTGTTAGTTATTACATAAACTTAAGAACTAGTGTTAGTAGGACAGAGACTAAAAGACTTGTCTCGCCATCATATCTGGCAGGTATTTGTGGATGACAGTTTTTGTGTCAATAACAGTTGTAATTCAAGGAATGGAATGACTTGCCTTGCATGAGTAGTGGCTCATGACCAAGTCACTGCAGGCTCCTTTAAAGAGAGCATCATCATTACTTCTGTCATGTCTCAGATGGAGAGCTTATGATACTAGCTTTTGCCCGCAACTCCGCAGACGCGCAGAATCGCTATCCCGCGGGAAATATGCAATTTTATGGGATAGTAACTATCCTACATCCTTCCCCGGAATTCACTGTGTACCAAATTTCAACTAAATCGGTCCAGCTGTTTAAGAGTGAAAAGGTAACAGACAGACAGACAGAGTTACTTTCGCATTTATAATATTAGTAGGGATTGCCAGTAATAAACAAACTACTGAGTAATTTGCTTTTTTGTTTTAATACCATTCTACTATGATACAACTAAGGATGCAGGCGATTTTTTTTGCTAGATATTCTGTCTCATTCATCTACTCTTAGCTACTAAGGGATTTTTTTTTTTTTTTTTTTTTTTTTTGCCAGAATACACAATTATAATAACACACGATGCACAAAATTCCATGGCAATTACCTGTGCAGAACAGTTAAAATACATTTATTATTGAAACTAGCTGACCCGGCGAACTTTGTTCCGCTTTAAATTTGAAAAATTCCAGTGGTTTGGGCTGTGCTATCCCATGGGAACTATGCAATTTTCCGGGATAAAAACTATCCTATGTCCTTTCCCGGGACTCAAACTATCTGTATACCAAATTTCAACTAAATCGGCCCAGCGGTTTAAGCGTGAAAAGGTAACAGACAGACAGACAGACAGAGTTACTTTCGCATTTATAATATTAGTAAGGAGTAAGGATAGTAAGGATAAGGATTGGAAGTAGTAACTCACTTGTCCTTTATAATCTCTTGAAGACCTTCCGATGATTCCAAAAGTTCGTCAGAGAGTACTTGGTCAGAGAACCATGAGCTGGACCAGCACATATGCCAGAAACAAACAAGCGGGTACAGGTCTTCAAATCTCTCACTAAAGTGTAAA
Source organism: Pandemis cinnamomeana (assembly GCA_932294345.1). Lineage (NCBI taxonomy): Eukaryota > Metazoa > Arthropoda > Insecta > Lepidoptera > Tortricidae > Pandemis > Pandemis cinnamomeana. Next base: position 5,777,591 of record OW028717.1, read on the forward strand.
ACATATTTCTTAAATATAACTAGTGTTGCTTCCGAACGGTTCAACACCGAATCTTGTATCAACTCTTTTAATATCACTCTGTATAAACTGCGTAAACTCGTATATTTAGTATACACATCCGTTAGTATTGAAAGGCCTTTATCAGAATTGCCTCTCATACACTGAGCTTTTGCCAAATAGTGTAGAAATTCACCATTCCTTTTGTACAATATAGGATCCACTTTAGCGCAGTAGTTTTGCAAAGCTATTACTGACTCCGGTCTGCCCATTATACTGTAGCTACGAAATAATTTCTTCAATGTTGTAATAGGTAAAAATTTACGATACTGCAAACAGTCTTGGATCATTTGTTGGATTTGCTTGTCTTTGTTCTTTGATAGAAGTTCTTGTATACTTGTGTCTAATTGCTCTGTTGTCATTTGTGATACATCATTATTTTCGATTTCTGTAAAATATCTTACATTAAGATTGAAGTCTTTGAAGCCAAAATTGCTGGTCCTACGACTTTTACGCTGTCTGTGCAACAGTTCTGATGTAAATAAGTCGAGGGCATCAACTGACGTCGTATACGGTGCTGTGGTAACACATTTCTGGGCTAACTTTTGTACATTTAGGATAAAACGTATGTAGTTTGAAGCATTTTTGGAAAGCTGCATGGTGATTTTGTTTTATTGAAGAGTGGTGGCTGACCTCTATGAGATCTGAAAACGTAAACATCTAAATATAGTTTCTTGTTGTTCTTTAAAGGCAACTGTGAAATTGAACAGTAATTTACGAACCTTTAATAGTCATTGTTTGATTACAGCATATTAGTAACATCCATTATGAGTAAAATGCCACTAGAAAAGAAACGGGTCCAAATAGTACATTAGAATTGAAAAAAAAGATCACAAAAGTATATTGTGAAAAAACTAGGTCACACTGCTGTAGTGTAGCTTGTTATTGTCAAAATGACAATGACAGTTTGTGATAGTTTTTTTTCCTTCATAAAGAAAAGGCAACAGAAACTAAATCCATACAGCCAAGTCAGATATTACATAATAATCAATCTAATCTATCTTCTAATACCTTTAAACTTTTTTATAAAATATATCTCTATCTATATAATCTGAGTCTCGGAAAAGGCTCCAATGATTTTATGAAATTTGGTGCGCAAGGGGTTTCAGGGGCGATAAAACGATTTATAGCTATACAAAAAAAAAAACCACTGTTTTTGTTTCATTAAGTACATTTTATTTTAGTAAATTCATCTAGGTTTCCCATAATTTAATTCATGCTTCTTGCTTACTTCCATTTCATAAGCAGACTTAACAATTCCTTCTGGAGTAAACTGAAGAACATCAAAAGTGAACCTTGGGATATTACATTCCCTAGAAAAATCCAAAATACCTAGAAATGTTTCAGCTGTAATCGTGTGTAACAACTTCATTGTGCATTTTGTTTCTAGATCATTCATTGAGTATGACTGGCTAAGCATTATCAAATGGCGTAACTGCAGCCCATCTTCAGGCACAATGCCCAAGTACATGTACTCTTTCAAGTGCTGAAGTGTTTGTGTGGTGACTCCCTTAATGTCTATGTATAATATTTCTTTTCTTTCTTCAGCTATATCACCAAGCATTGTCTTTAAGATATCACTGTGGGCGGCCATAATCGCTTTGTGAAAGCTTATGCCGCCATCAGGAGTACATAAAGTGGAAATCAGTGAACTGATCATCATCATGAAGCTTTATTTTAAGTGGATCTTCTGTTTTACTCACTTGGAGACTGACACGTACTTCAAACAATTGTTCGGATAATTTGTATGGTCTTGTGTCAATATCGTTGGTGGTCCAGGATTCTGAACAAGTGAATTCTGCTGGTTCCTCCAAGCCCATAACATATACTTTCATAGTAACTCCTACATCCTTCGCTGACTCATGTTTTCTTATACCAATAATATTCTTAATGTGATATGTGGTTTTTCCATCTGTATTCCTATTTATTTTAGCTCTTTTAAAACACACCATTGCATAATTATCTATGTTACACACTTCACTGATTGATATGCTCTGCTCGTCTATCGAAAATACCAATACTGACCATGAACCATACTGCTTTCTAGAATATCTGTAATAAAAAGAATAATTAATTAAGGCATTTTACAGTCATAAAGCTCTTAAGAGTGCCATTCGGTTTGTCTTGCTGTCTCACTCATTCATAAGGGTTTCATACTTGAATCGGCCAATGGTACCCGAACCCCGAATGGCATTTTAAGAGCTCAGACTATACCTACTTACAATTCCAAGTGTCTTAAATCCTATTAATATTATAAACGCGATAGTTTGTGAGTATGGATGTATGGATGTTTGTTACTATTTCACGCCAGAACGGCTGGACAGATCTGGATGAAATTTGGAACATATTATAGTCTGTAATAACACATAGGCTAACTTTTATCCCGGAAAATTGCGTAATTCCTGCGGGATAGCGATAAACGAATTCTATGCAGACGGAGTTGCGGGCAACAGCTAGTGTTAAACAAAACAATTAAATAATAGAGAGCTTGAGCTTGAATCGCACTGGAGAAGTCTTGCAACAGACAGAGATGGGTGGAAAGAGAAGGAGAGGCCTTTGCCTAGCAGTGGTAGGTACACCAAAATAGGCTACAAAAAAAAACAAGACAGAAATTTTAGGTCTATGATGTATGTGGATTATTACTGTAGGTACGATACGCCCTGATAATTCATGTCTCCTATTTGACTCAACAGTTCCTACACAAATGCTTTAACCATATAATTATGAATATTTTGTTATTGATTTTATTATTGTTGGTGCACGTTACGTAGGTAGGTAGGTACTTGATATATTTGCATGCTGTATGAATGCAGCTGAAAAAGATGGAGCGATATCTAACATAACACTTAAGATATAATGTAACTAACCTTTTTTCTGCAAATAAACATTATCATTATCATTATCAACACACATGGATAGTTAACGGGTCGTCCATTCGAGACCGTAATCGTAACCACCTGATGCACCCCCATTGCTGGGAGACGCCGTGATTGACCCCCTTAGAATTTCGTTTTAAATAATTCACTTCGTCGTTAGCTTTACAATCTTCGAAATTCGAATTCAAAATACGATTTTCAAAGTTTATATCATATCGCTCCTCTCACCAATTAATATGAGCAGAAAGCACGAAATGACGACAATCGAAATAAGGCCAGTTAACTTAATACCTATAAGTACAGTACACAACAGTTAAATATAGGTACCTACTTACAATTTCATCGGCATGGTGAAGAACGGAAGGAGTTACAATGCTCAGTAAGTACCTATTATCACACGATTATTTCCAGTTAGCTCTGGCTTTCACTAACAAATAAGTATTTAATGTTCTAATCTAAACGCGTTAGTCTAGTATTTCTTCTACAATCTTATAGTAGTCTGTGTCTAAACAGCTTATGAGTATGACACAACTCACCGCACTAAAATTTATTGCTATCGCGTACTCGTTGTAATCTAGTGCGAGAGTGAGATAAAATACTAAATGGTGTGCTGTGACTGGCTAAATTGAAACAAACAAAACAACCACAAACCGCATCGAAATCACCTAAACAGATGTAGCTAGTGTTGCCAACGCATAATTTGAATTGCTGTGTTCACCGAATTCCCCTGATTTGTGAAACATGGCCTATCGACTGATGTAGCGAAGAGGAAAGTAAAATAGAACGCTGGTTTATGAAGTAAGAGTGAGGAAAATACGCATGATCCGATAAATGACATTGTCATGACGTGAAATTTTGAACTTAACCGACACACTCAAGCGGCCAGTATTTCTTTTGACTAACAATTGCTAAATATGAATTTTCTCCCGAAGGCAGTAAATTTTGAATTGCACTTCTGATTAAGACAGTAAAGACTAAAAAGCGGATGAAAGAGCAACTGTAATTTTTTTCAACAAAATTGTTGTCATCTCATTCATTTTCATTTTACGTTATACATGTGACAGTTACCAAGAAGAGAGAAAATGAAGACTTTATTTAATTTTTAGTCTTTAGTTTCGTTCACTACGCTAATTGACACAATATACGGGAATTGCTATAACAATGGCAACACTGAGACAAGGAAAACACGTAATCAAAGACAAACCAACTTCTTTTTATTTTTTACCATAGATAAGCCAACTGGCTAGTTGTGTTGCTAGACCAATTATTTTTATTACCTATTGAATTCGGTCTCGTAGTTGCAGTGTTTTCGTAGTAAAAAAAAAGTAAAAATGAATGTAACGTGTCGCAGTAGATTAGTAACTACTTCATTATTAATATTATTATAATTTTGTTTTGCGTTCAGCACTATATTTTTACGGCTGCGCACTGACATAATTAATACAGCTTGCCCACAAAGAGTAGAAATTAAATGAGGGCGCCACCATCGTTCATATGGTAACACAAATACTTGGACCCGAATGGTCTTGATAGTAGTGAGTTGTCATATAAATTTAAGTTATTTATGAGACCTATTTTGCTACAGTACATTGAAATAGGAATAGGAAAATTGGGAGTGGGAGAAACGTGATGTTTCATTCAAATAATGAAAAACAAATTTTGAAATTAAAGATTTATTAATCAGAATTTAATTCCTCTTGAAAATCAGAGCCACTGCTCTCACTACTTTCACTGCTATCATCAGCTAAATTTATTACAAGTTTATCTATTTCTTCGTAGAGAATGCTTCCTCTTTCGTAATATTCTTTTTCAATTTTTTCCACATGCTTACAGCTGTTTTTCCACATATCAACAGTTATCTGGCTGAATGCTTCTTCAGTGATTTTTTTTATGTCCGTTGACGCTACATTTTGTTTAGCTATACCCCAAATAAGCTCAATGGGGTTTAAATCACAAATGCCAAATTTGCCATGATTATTTTGACCTTCATCCACTATACGCCTAACGGTACTTACAGATTTTCCTGAAATAAATAAGTAAACAAAAAGTTATAGAAAAAGAAATGATTGAAACAGTTCAGACATTACTTTACGGAGGTCCATGAACTACTATAAATTACTTTGCTGTTCCGGGGCCTAATCGCGTTAAGTCGCGGAGAAGTAGGTACCTAGTCATTATTGTTGTACATGAATAAATAATAAAACAAACAAAGTTTAACTGACATAACGCAAAAGCATCAAAACTTCGCGGTTGCTCTATATTTTCTTGTCAAAAGTGATGCGTGTTTCGAAATTCCTAACCTAAAATTATAACCTACAAATAAAAGATAAACATCCATTAAACAATTATTTCCGTCAGATTATGGTTACTGATAAACATGTATCTTTAGTTTCAAACACGCACTATAGATGTAATGTAAAAATAAATAAGAATACTTACCAGTCATTTCAGCAACTCGATTGTAAATATCATCTAGTTCTGTAAGAAGTTTGCCGGCATGATATTCGGCCAAACATCGTCGAAATACTCTGTATATGATTTCTCTGGCGCCACTTCTTATTGTCTTATTCATTTTAGATGGGAAATAGCGTTTTGATATAACAATAATAACAGAAAACAATAATTAAGTCACGACTCTATCTAATAACCAAAGGACTTCGCTCATACTACGTCAGTTTTGACAGTTGTCATAGGGTTACAAGTAAAAAGAGATTTTAGTTCATTTTTATTTAATATCTACTCTTTTTGGGCAACCTGTACGGTGCCTAATAAAAGTTTCAAGTTTACTCGTCTTACCGCGTGCAAATATAACTTTGTGTGTAGTTCAAAATCACACCGTATTTCTTTAAAAAACCAGGTAATTTTAGTACCTAAGTGGAAAAAATTCAATATTCTACTCGGTCCCTTGGAGCTTTGGAAAAATCAACCATCTAAGTAAAATTATTGAGATCGAGGTAATTCCTCAAATTTTTTAGGCATCATACCTAGTCGATTCTTTTATCGATTTGGATATTCGGGCTTATCTTGCTATCTCACTCAGTCGTATGGGTTTGATGCTTGAACCGGTCGAGTACCTAAGGGAGACGCGAACTTGCGAACTGTACCTATACATTTGCTTCATGAAAGCAACACTTGCTCATATGGGACTAAGGATGAAGATCACAGATGGTCACGAGAACTACTCTACCTAAGTAGACCTAGGGTTGTGATTTGGTTACTGTTATGTGCTTGCTGAGCACTTTATGTTCGGTACAATGACAATGCAGAGACAGAGAGAGAGAGAGAGAGAGATAAAAGAACAACTAACACAGATACGACAGACGAAAAACGAAGTGAGCCTAGGCTGCAAAGGTTCCTTTTGTTCTTTTGAAGTACGAAATCTTAAAAAAAAACGAAACAAGTGCGAATCGGACTCGCGCACTGAGGGTTCCGTGCAAATTCAGCTAGTGAATATAAAATCCAGTGTTAGCAGAACCCTGGCTTCTAAGAAAAATGGAAGCACTGTAAAGTCATTTTATATCGGTTAATTTACATAAAAACAACTTTTTTTGTATTTTGTTGTTATAGCGGCAACAGAAATACATCATCTGTGACCATTTCAAACGGTCTAGCTAGCTACCATAGTTTATGAGACACAGCCTGGTGACAGACAGACGGTCAGCGGAGTCTTTGTAGTCTCTTTTTTACCCTTTAGGTTCGGAACCCTAAAACGTTTCTAATGAACCTTTTTGTGGAACCAAATTTGGTGAGTGTGAACAATATCTCTATCTCACTAGACGCTCCCTCTAATTTGAATGTGGCAATTAGTCATATTAAGATGTGATTAACAGTTTCTCGGTGACTGAGACATGCGATGCTCCCGGCCAAAGATCCAGTTTAACCGATTGGTCCCACCAAATTAAAAAGAAACCTCGATTCAGCTATGTCCAAAGCGAAATAGTTCAACAGTTTCACGACGAGAGCTCCTCCTTAAACGGCCGGGAGGTAATTTCTGGTCTAGCCACAATTAAAACGGACCCGCAGGCTCACGGTAAACTCTTTAATCGAATGAGTTATGCTTCGTTTCTTCCGCCATGCATGCAGTTATCATTATTAACCATAATTTCCAGTTAGTTATTAATGAAAATGTTTGCCGCTGTCACCACCCTGTCATTACTACTACAAAGTAACAAAATATAAATTGTCCGTTACGAATCGTAATAAAAACTAATCACACAACAGATCATAAAAGCGGGCAACCGGTTTGGCTCGTGGCGTGGACATCTCACTTCGACTAATTTATTTTTCCGTGAGCAAAGGCAAAGGCATCGATGCTTGTACGTACTTTCGTTTATTTTTGAAATTAGACCGATTTATAAATCACCTAAACAAGAATGCGACGCTATTCGTTATTATAAAGTATCTCGGTTCGAAATTCGAATAATGCCTTGTAATGGCCAGCGCGGGCAATATTTAAAGGGTATTGTGACAATTCTATAACGTATATGACTTTAGTCACAATAGTTGCCGGTATCGATAAAATCTGAATGGCTGAATGGTTATCGACGATCGATCGAATACAGCAATGTGTTACCCTTATTGTGCTGTCCTCATCCCTATCATTCGAAGATGCTAAACAGCTAGGCGTGGATTTTGAACAATAGCCATTATTCTATGCCTGTCTAGGACATAATACTATCTCACGTTTCAAAATTTATTTGTGGTGATTTATTTCTTTTGACCTATTTTATAATTATAGCCGGTACATGTTTGATACACTGTTAGAAATACGAAGACGGTATTTGTCGCTTTAATTTTTTATGGTTTAACTTGGACAGGAATCCAATTAATCTGCCCAGATAAAATTACAAGCAGGCTGCGCTATGAAACGAGAAGTAACGAATTTACTTAATTATCTATTTTTTGTTTTGAATTTAAGTAAAGAAATATATGCAGATATGTTTGGACCACAATTAAAAATGACGCACAAAACACTATATGTTATTTTTACTACACATAAAATATTTAACTCATAGACAGTATAGTACTACAGTAGCGTACTATCTATATACTTGTTTTTTTCAAATTCAGCATAGTTTTTCATCACTTTGTAGTGGAATTTCCATATAATGTGCTTTCAAAAATCTGGCCCCAGCAAACATCATAATTGTTCAAATATTTTGACAGTATAAAACCTAAATAGTTTAGTTGGGGGCCCCAGATTTTGGCACCAGGGTCCTTGGTCATTTGCGCGACCGATCATGACTGTTTAAAAAAAACCGTCTGGAATTATGGTCAGTATTCCGGAGACATTCATAATTTGATCCATTCACTCGCAGACTTTCTGAATCAGGCGTCTTGCCACTTCGAAATCAAATCGCAATCTTACTTTTTGATTGACCCCTATCTCTCCTGTTTGCCTAGCACGAAAGCATACGAAAGTCGCGTCGCGCGCGAGATAGATTACCCATCTCTTTCTAAAACGAATAGTAAGAAAACGACGGGCAATCTGACTCGCGCGCGACGCGACTTTTGTACGCTTTCGTCATTGACGTACAATAAACAACTAGACTCCCAATCACGCTCAAAAACTGTCCGAAGCAAAAGTCTGAACGACGCGTCTATTGTATAGAGTTTTGGTTCAGTTGTGTTTCGACCGCGCTTTGATAACAATGTATTATGTCTCTTTCGCACCGTAATCTTACTATTGAGAACAAAAGAGACAGGCAGGTTTCCAGCGCGTGGCGTCGTGTCATTGCTTCTCACGATCCTACGCCATTGATATTAAACATTACTGCCACGAAATAAGGTGTCAATTTGAACGAATATGTTAATGTTATCTGTCTAAGTCGATGTGTTAACACACACAACACATAGGCAAAGCAACTCGGACGTTTCTTGAGGAACCTTTGTTAGCGACTGTGAGTCTAGTTGTTTATTGTAAGTCAATGGCTTTCTTGCTAGATGTACTGTTGTAAAGAACAGACGATTATTTATGCCAAGCAGCTGATTGACGTCTCACGGGTGTATTCTCCCCGCGATATGTATCAATAGTCGATTCAATCTAGTCCCGATATCGAACTGTTTCGTTATAGCTCCAAATAGTTCTTATGCTGTGCTCATACTAACTAATACAGGAAATCGTTTAGGGGGAATCTCACAGGTTTAGAATACGTATATAGATAGGTATATTCTTGAATTTGTATATTGTTATAAATATCGATCAGTCACTTCTGTTAGCAGAATAACTTTGCCTTAATAATATTCTTAGGCGTTTCGCTGCTATATGTTAAAGGACATTAATTGACATGTACGGTCTTCTCGACACCGTCTAAATCCAATAGATATAAAATAATGAACAAAAAATATATATTATATACCTTGCAACTTCGCTAATTGCTACTTCAAGTACTACCTACCTACTACTGTTGACCTACTGTACCTACTTGGTACTTTAAGTAGCACAGTAGCAAGGTAAATATTTATTGTTCATTTTAAATGGACTTCTGAAAGTAACGCCTGATTCAATAGTTATCAAAACCCCATAAATTTACAGTCGACAATCAGTTTCCGGACAGATGCGAAATATTTGTAAACAGAGGAAGGACGCTCGAATTTTAAAGTTTGCAACAATGGCGTATGTAGGCTATAAATTTACCGTTTCGAATTCGGGTTCACCAACATAATAAATAAAGATCTCTTGATTTATACGTAAATTTATCTGAATATGCTGTTTCGATAGTTGAAAATAATTCAATTTGTTTTACCTTACCTATGCATTTTACTGTAATGAGACATCTGCAATACCTACTCTATTGTTGAGACCAGCACGGAAGAAAACCGAACTTGGTTTTGAACCGTAATAGATAGAAACTTCTTGTATTTTTTTCGAAAAAAAAAAGTGTGCAATAAACTAGTGACCTACTAGGTACTAGATGACCATATCAAATTTCAAAACTTTATTTTGCAAATAGGCTGCCAAGGGCTCTTTTACGTGTCTTTTCTTGAAACTACCAGCGCATTCGGAAATACAATAATTGTCAAGAAGAACGCGCCGCAAGAAACTTGGCAGAAAGATTTTTTTTTAGAACAAAATACATTTACTGCAATACTTAAATACAAGCAAGCCAAATTACTGATAGCAAAAGCATCAATTACTCTAGCATTACTATTAATACTGCTACTGTCAGGACACATTATTTCTATGTGGTCCGAAAACTTTAAAACCCACCTGAATTTGTTTCATGATAAAGACAATACTTTACCACTATTTTTAACAAATCAATTGCCGCATGTGTCCTAATAAAACGTTAACTCAACCAATCAAAACAAATCAAACAATATGTCATTTTAATAGAGTAAGTTGTTCTACAACCAATAAAAGACACCACAGGTGCACAATAAGCCCAAGGCTCTACAAAAATCGCCCGACCTCCATTTCAAATCAAATTACCAATTAAACAAATCAACGCACTGATCATCGTCGCAAATAGTTCCTGTGTAAATTACCAATAGCCATTATGTATATTATCACTGATTTGGTTAGCGCGTCGGGCAGAGATAGCACCCAAAGACGCCGATCGCATAAATTGTTTAAGAAAATGGACCGCACACGGACTAAATTTAGTATAGTAGCTAAAATTACGCTCATTTAACAGGCTCGAATAGGCCTTCATTTAGTGCTCTGCTTTTATTGCTGGGACATCCTGCCCGAGTAAATACTACATTTTATTGCTACAGCTGTCTCCTATTCTCTATTTTACTGTGAAGAGAATGGGTGCCGTCCGCGCGTTTCACATTATCCGATCCGATATGTGTCCGATATCCGATAGCCGATACTATAGTGGTGTACGGGCGTTCGATGGTGTCAACAACATATCGGTGTTGGATACGAATACGATAAGCTGATAACCAATATTCTTATATCTTATCAGCGCCCGATATCGGATTGGATAGTGTAAAAACGCTTTTAGACTCACAGTAAAAGCATAATTATTATAATGTTAGAATCTCAGAATATAAGAAGAATGGACTTGTTAATAAGAATTAACTGTACGTGTCAGGATGAGTCTACATTTTAATTACATTTTAATTAATTTCTTATTAATACAATATATAGAATCCTCCTGACTTACCTTCAAGCAGTCTAGAAAAGGCTTTACGGGAACAGAAGTACTAGAGGTTGTGTAAATGTTAGGGTAAAGAAGATTCATTGAAATAAGTAAAGTAAAGCATAGAGACTCAAATATAATGTCAATCTTCCCTTTTGTTTTACGGATCAACCTCTGCAAATCAAATATACTTTTAAATACATTGCAAATAGATATAAAAATGATCAAGATATAGAAAAAACAAACCATTTCAAAGTCTTATTCGCCAAATAAGAATCAAAGTATAAAGCATATAGAAGAATTATGTAATGTAATTTGATTAAAAAAACAGATAGGTAAAGGTGGATTAGATAAGTAGGATCTTGCAATATTTTTTTATAAATTTTAGTGTGTAATAATTTTATTCATGACAAGCAGCATTTTAACGGATTTTCTAAATTTACAGATGACAAGTCTCGCCTACTGTGGAGTAGGTAAAGGCAATCAATTTCCCGTATCGGATTGTGATTGGGTACGAAAAGGTTTATGAGGCCGCCAAATAAGACAGCTGATAAGATTCCCGATATTGCAGTACCCTGCAATTAATTTGCATGTTTTGCATCATAATAGAGCAATGAATTACTTGTTATTGCAATAATTATTTTAATGATAATAATAAGCTCAGTGAATTTATATTCTTGAAGACACACGAGTTGCTACCTTTTTCTTCACACGGCCCTATTTCTATCCCTTTCGCACTGCTATTTGGTCTGCTTATTATATCGCGTTGCCAGGATGTGCGACGAAGGAGCCACAAAGTGCTCGCTCGACTCCTTTTTCTTGAAGCGAGAGACAAAGAGAGAGAGAAGAAGATCTCTGAATTCTCTGAGCACGACGAGTAATATGACGTAAGGTATGTCGAGTAGCATGATGTGTAGCTTGACAAGTATTCCAACCACACCACATCTCCGCTTTTCCTAGCTAATTTCCATGCTACTACTCAACTAACTTAAAACGGCGAGGCCGCGTGAGTAAGATTTTATTTCATTACTACCGACCCGTCCCGGCTTTTCACGGTATATTATGCATGTATTATACATAATATAAACCTTCCTCTTGAATCACTCTATCTATTAAAAAAACCGAATCAAAGTCCGTTGCGTAGTTTTAAAGATATAAGCATACATAGGGACATAGGGACAGAGAAAGCGACTTTATTTTATACTATGTAGTGATAGTGATAGTGATAGTGATATACATACCTACGAGACTGTCTTTTCAGAAGAGGAGGGCCTTCGTGTTACAGTAAATCTTTACTTAATTTCTGTTTTTAGGTTTTTGCGGGATTATTTAAGCAGTAAACAGAACGATCGTGTAAAGATATTGGTAACTTTAATACTGCCAGGTATTTGAGGTCCACTTTATGCGAAGAAAAATCGTGCTGGTGCATTATTTACATTACGTAATGGAGAAGCAAACGAATACTCAAGTGTCCAACGAGCACCGCAATGTAGCGCCATTTGTACACTGGGCTTTAGCCTTCGTTCAGCCCAGAGGTCTTATTGTAACGTACTCGGATCACAATTTAATTCACCATTTCTTTCTATCACATAGTAATGGATGAGGGTAGAAAAAGATGGTGAATGCAACCGTGAGCGCTTATGCCTCAGATTACACATTCAAGAAAAAATCTGCAATACGCGTTACATTGCTTCATCGGGTCGAGGGATGCAGCATGAAGCTTGCAGTGACGTGGCGTCAATAGAACTCGATTCCCACCGGCTTGCCTATTTTAAGGCAGTTGGGCACTTTTATTGTGCAGAATTAGAGGAAAAGGCTAGTTAAATGCCCTTCGGCTTGCCTTCTGATATACTTGCCGCCACGCCACTGGAAGCTTGCATGATTTTTCATGCATGTCTAAACTGAGCTTTATACTCGTCAAAATATTGCGGAAACGAGTCAACTAACAGTTCTAGGGCTTATGATCTGTCGATAAATATTTCCCAGTCTATCTAGGCGTACCCTTATGGACAATAAACAATGTGCACGACCGCCCGCGGCAGGCTCTAGAACAATAGGATATGCCCTCAGTAATACTGAGTTAGATCTCCAAAGGACGGGACGTTTGTAACCCAACTTTCGTATTATATTTTCCATATCGATGACATCGTGCGCTTTACTGTTATAAACTCCGAGATGTAGACAGCATACTTCACTAGAAATTATCTGTATTTCATTTTAAATAAATGGTCTACGGTAGGAGGCTAGCAACAGCAGCAATATATTTACTAATAGCTTTTGTCCGCGGCTGCACTCGCGTTTTATCAGATTTGGCGGTCAAAATTTCAAAAATTTACTGACTGTGTGTGAGAATCCGTGAGGATATTTCAAAAATTTATTTTTTTTCAGCTAAGAATTCGTTTTTGGCTATTTCGCGAAAACTACGCAATTTTTTGGAATAAAACGTAGCCTACTCTGTGTTCGTGCCAAATATCATTTAGACCGTCAGCCATTGTAGAGTGAAGGAGTAACAAACATCCATGCCAATATCCTAACAATTTTTGGTAGGATCAACTACATTCGTGCATTTGATGTCTCCAGATAAAGCCGTCGTCGTAGTACTAGAGTGGTAGCTATTAGCTATTCATGAGTAGTGGCCCACTACCAGCTATGGCCTTCGCCTTAAGAATAGCTTTTAATACGAAATATGTGGTCGCAATCGTATTCCAGTCGTATTCAGTTAAACTAAACGATCAATTGGCTAAATATAAGGATACGACACGCGTGAGATCACCAATAAAACAGCCTGCGTTGTGTGAAATAGCAACAGTGCGCTTCCGTGTGTTATACGGAGCGAATTAAAATCCAGTAAATAACAAAGGTCGGATTGCAATAAAGCAACTTATACCCATTGAGTGCATACATACATACATACCGTCACGCCTCTTTCCCACAGGGGTAGGCAGATACTACTATGTTCCACTTGCTACGATCCTGACATACGTCTTTCGCTCCATCCACATTCATCAATCTCTTCATACATGCTCGTCGGTTTCGGGTACTCCTGACCTGACCTTTTTCTAAAACGTCTCCTATTTGGTCTCCGAACGTCCGTCTAGGCCTTCCCCTCCCAACGTAACCATTCACACTCCCCCTACAGATCGGTTTAGTTAGTCTACTTTCATCCATCCGCTCTACGTGACCAAACCGACTAAGCATACTTTTTTCTATCATGGTCACTATATTCTCTTTCACACCAGCACGTTCCCTTATCACACTATTAATTATATCTTTCAGTGATACACCCTCCATACTAATTCTTAACGCTCTCATTTCTACTGAATTTATTCTACTTTCATGCTTGCATAAATACATACATAAATCACGTCTTTGTCCGTTACGAGGTGGACAGAGCCTAAATGCTACGTTTAGCATGATTGTGGGGGTACAGATGGCAATGGGAATCAAAAGAGTGATAGATTGGGGATAGTGGTGGGTAACCGCATGATTCATACAAATTTCGCCGATTACCTCGAAGGGCTTTTGCCATCTGCCCGGGAAGAGAAGTAACTGGTACAATCCATGTTTTTACCTTTGCTCCCAGACCAGCGTGGAAGATAACCGTAATAACTTGATTTTGAACCGTAATTGGTGGAAAATTAGGCTGAGCGAAGTATTTCCGAAATATTACCAACATAAAAATCTTGGTGGTTTTGGGACAATATATTTTCTGTAAAGGATTTTCATGGTAATTATTAATTTACAATTAAGTTACCTCTTATACATTGTAGACGTTACGATACAAAAACTCTTTATTGAACACCGTATAATAAACAATACACGAAACAGGAACCACATCAAGAAAATTACAAGGTAACCAATCCATTTATCAAGTACACTTGGAACATCGACAATCGAAAAATAATTACAATGTGATCACTGATCAGTCAAAATTACCCGACTACCTATTAGAAAATTCCAGATTCATTTTAAGACAGAGTGTAAAAATAGAAAATAATCCACATCTTAAAGATAGTTGAACTCATTAATCTAATAAATAACGGAAGTATGAAATGGATACGTCTTGAAAGCCAGCTAAAAGAAGAAGTAAAATCGCTTCCTCGCAGTCTAGTGTGACGAAAAAGTTGTCACTTCACTATATTTATTTCGTCACAATAATTGATTGTCATTTGATACGAATGCTCGTCTCCGCCTGACGGACGCCGAGGGTCCGTTCCTCTGTGACCCTGTTTATTTTATTATTAGGTACGCATTTTTTGATGAAGTTATCACTATCACTACATAGTCTAAAACAAAGTCGCTTTTTCTGTCCCTATATCCCTATGTATGCTTAAATCTTTAAAACTAGGATTTTGATGCGGTTTTTTTAATAGATAGAGTGATTCAAGAGGAAGGTTTATATGTATAATACATGCATAATATACCGTGCGAAGCCGGGGCGGGTCGCTAGTAATAGATAAAGCTGCCTTTTAATTCTAAAGATAAGCTCAACAGACGCATTGACTGTTCTAGAGATTTAATATGGGGTAAATTTGGAAAGCTTTAAAAGGTTCGGTAGATAGGTTTCAAAGTCTTCGTTTTGACAGGTCTTCCATTAGGTTCACTAGATAGAGCGACGGGTTTGACAGGGTGGCCTTTGTCCAACTGTGGATTCTTTGTAGATGATGACGATGATGTTGATGAAACTTGTTTTATTTTTTTTCCCCAAATTTACAGTTTTTTAATGTCCAGGCGTACCTATCGAATGTGTGTAAATAAATGATTTTCTCTCTATCTTTATTGTGCTCTTTGGCGTTGAAAACTAACTAAAATTAGTAAGTAGCGGAGTAGCAAGGTATATAAATGTTTCTTGTTCATTGAAATGGACCTCCGGAAACTAACGCCTAATTCAATAACATATTGACTTAAAGTCCGGCCACACCAGTGTGTAAAAGATGTCAACAATGCGTTTATGCAACAAAATGTATGAAGACGCATGAGACACGTCACTGCGTATACGCAGCAGTGTGGTCTCTCCTTAATTGATTAATTATGAAAGTTTCGTTTCTTTGATGAAAAAATATTTATTCGATTATTTTTACACAAAAGGGATAGACCCACCAAGAGCACACCCTTGTCTAACACGAGTAAAGTAACCCAATAACGCGATTCGGGCGCAGTTCTCACGCCGCCGTTACTGGACGCGCGGTATCATTTATCATGGCAACACCAAATCCGAGCTGATTAGCTTACGCACTAAGTATAGAGATCAGGGGCCTTATCATGACGTCTTAATGCCATTCTATTCCGATTCAGTTTAAGTTCACTCGCTGTCTTCTTCTTCTTTAATATGCCCCCATCGATCGATGTGATGATTTCGCTAATGTCAAAGTAATAAATACAGTATCCAAAAATCTTGTGACAAAAATGTCGGCAACGTTGTACGGTAGAACACGGCCAAAAGGCCTCTCCCCTTCGTCGGGCTCTTAAGCAACGGATAATGATAACCCTCAAAATCTGCCAAAACAACATTAACGATGCCCAGGCTGCACCGGACCAAGCACTGCTCTTCCCATAAGACGGATCCAAAAATCGGCGTGTTTATAGAATACTGTGCGACAAGGGGGAGGGGGGGTCTAAAAATGCTGAAATTGGTGTGACGTACTTTATGGACGGCGCCTAATCCGCCTTGTGAAAGAAAGAAAGAAAGAAAGAAGACATTTATTCCTTTTTGCAAGACACACAAATATAAGATAATATACACAATTTTATAGAAAATAAACAAGGTATAACAATAAAAAACATAGAGATGAAAAATAGATCATCAGCGTTGTGTGTCGTCGCAAAAGTGAAACGGTCGCTGGCTCAGCATTACGCTGAGGCGTTAGACACCTGCAGCACTGATTTTCAGCCAGAACCGTCTATGACTCATGAAACGATACACGGATAAGATATACTACATAATCCATAAACAATGCAATTTACGTAAACAATGCAATACATAGATAGAACCCGACTTATGTGTAACTAAAAAATACATAAATTAATTAATTAGTTTACAATAAACAAAAAATAAAAAAGGAGGGAAAACTAAATTGTTCAAAAACAACAGGTTGGCATATGAAAGTACAAAGTGCTGGAGGACTATTGTAAGGATTTTTGGAGCGTCAATAAGTGATCCTTCAGCTTGCGCTTGAAGGTGTAACTACTTGTGCAGCCAAGTGCTCCCGTAACGCCTCACATACTCGTACAACTGAATAGGGAATCCGTGTGGCTTTTAATGGGTATGCCTGCCGTCACGGAAGAGCCCCACATACCCTCGGTAACCCCGTAACAGGCGGACGTATAAAGTGTATTTTCCATCACTAGGTACATAGTATAAAACAATAATAACAACTGAGTCAAACATAGGAATAACTAAGGTTGCAATGATTAACTTCTACCCTGACAATCCTTTAGCCATCCTTACAATTACCAGCGACATTGGAGATATTATTAGTTCACTTGACTCTGTTTGCATCGTATATTGCGACTCACGATGATACTCGTGATGTTTGAAAGAGCCAACAGCTTCAGAGGTGCCGCCGATGCGACGCCGGCATGTTGCATATAACAG
This sequence comes from Pandemis cinnamomeana, assembly GCA_932294345.1. Taxonomy (NCBI): domain Eukaryota; kingdom Metazoa; phylum Arthropoda; class Insecta; order Lepidoptera; family Tortricidae; genus Pandemis; species Pandemis cinnamomeana. The sequence goes on from OW028717.1 coordinate 5,795,209, forward strand.
GACAGGAGTGGCGTAGAGACAGCTCTATTTTTTTCACAGATGAATGACACATGGCTGGATACTATGTTGAAAGAGCAACAAGGAACAACAATACGAGCTGTTTTTCTGATAAGTAATCACGTCTTTATTTTATACATAACTAGCGACACGCCTCGGCTTCGCACGGTATATTATGCATGTATTGTATACATTTAAACCTTCCTCTTGAATCACTCTATCTATTAAAAAAACTGCATCAAAATCCGTTGTGTAGTTTTGAAGATATAAGCATACATAAGGACATAGGGACATAGGACACAGGGACAGAGAAAGCGACTTTATTTTATACTATGTAGTGATGGTGTAGACAAAACCTATTCTCGGATAACACTTCTAGTGTATCAATTACTTAGTTACTTGTTGTAATAATAATTAAAAAAAACCACTTACAAAGCGTAGAGTTGCCTGAATAGTTAGCTTTTTTGCAACACACAAATTATTATACTTAAACCAACTACACTGTCCATTACGTCAAAAAATACTATTTTTGTTCACAGTTCGTATCCACGGATTCCCTGTGCTCTCCTTAACGCAAAGTGAGAAGCGGTGACAGCTAATTGTCCTGCACGGGCTATACTATAAATCGTTCACAACAGACCATTACCGTCACAAACATCATTTCCACCCCTGTTTACCAAATCTCCCCACTTCTGTTTACCAAATCCCCCCCTGTTTATAGGTTATAGTTATGAGGCGATGACCTAAAAATCACCTGCTGCGACTGGAGTGCTTTTATACCTTTTTTCTTATAGACGCATTTACTGTGCATGTTACAACGTTTGGGTAAAACATTTTGAAAGTGTGCACGAACACGCATGCGTAATGCGCAACTTAGGATTCGTCATCATCATCATCATCAGCCTATTCTAGTGTAATGATGGACATAGGCCTTTCCCGTTACACGTCATTGTGCACGATCCTCGGGTACTCTCATCTAGCTTAAAATTCGTAAATGTAATAAATAAATAAATCATTTGCCTTTTCTAAAACCATTTTTTACTTTACCGGTTTTACTGCACATTACTTTACAACTTAACTTCACGTTCAATTAAAAAGTCCAGGCATTTTTATTTGTTAACAAGGCGAAAGTTTGTTAAGTTGTAACTTCGACAAATTCCTTATTTCCTTCATTTATGGTGGTCTATTGTGAACCAAGGGTGTGAAATGTATCGATCTTGAACCTATAGCTTCCGTTTTCTTACAAAGCATCCTTTCTATTTGTAAAGTGTCAATAGATATATTATAGTCGTTTCAATTCTGAAGCCATACAATTTTAATTGTAATAAAAAAATTGGCAGTAATTTTAATAGATTGATTGAGAAGTTATATCTGAAAATATTTGAGCAGTGATAAAGTCAAATAAAATGTGTTTCTTTGCGTTTTGTTTGAACATAATGAGTTTCACAAATGTTTTCACCATTCGAAGTACCTATCAGCGCCATGACTTTATCTTTATATAAGCTTCTTGTACACATTTTTGACATAAACATTTTCGAACGCGTTCACATAGATTTCATTTACTGTGTGGATTTATGACGATTGTTATAAATGCATAAATACATACATTTATTTTCTATAAAACTGTGTGTATTATCTTATATTTGTGTGTCTTGCAAAAAGGAATAAATGTCTTCTTTCTTTCTTTCTTTCTTTCTTTCTTTACATAAATCACGTCTTTATCCTATACGCGGTGGATGGACCCTAAAGTATCAAGACCTAGAGAAAGAAGAATGAGCCGTAATCCTTGTTTTTCCGGGATATTGCGGGAGTCCACAGACGGCGGTAATTTGCACATTGACCTGATTGCTTTTTCCTTCAGTGAAAAACGCCGTTTCAAATATGGATGTCGATGATTATTTCCCAAGCATTTTCCTATGAAAAATATTTTTGTGTCGCCAAAAATAGATAATATTATTACAGCCAAATAAAATCACGTCGCGTCTCGGAAATGATGTGCGACATTGACGAATAGGAGGAAGTAGAGACTTCAATCGTCCAAAGATTTTTTTCTGGATATTTTTGTACAATGACAAAATAGAATTTGCTAGATACCGTTCAGAAGTATTTCCATTGACGGAAACTGTATCATAAAAGTAATGCAGCGTAAATATTTTCCTTTTGACTTTTAAAATAATCAAAAATTGTGTCGCTGCCTTGTATACTTTAACCATTAATAATTTCATTATTTAAAAAAAAAACATATTTTTAGTTCTGTTTTTATAACTCACATTATTTTTGTCTGGAAGCGTTATCTAGATTAATGGAAATCAGTTACAAGAAACAGACTGAATACTCGCGTAAAATTCTTAACGTCTCCTGTTATAACCTAGAAAAAGCCTTTAGCTTCAAATTTCATCTACGGATCAGCTATTTAAGAAGTCGTAGCGAAATTTTAAATCTGGTACGTACATGATTCTCCTATTTCAAATAGAATACAAGCGAGTACAGTAAAATGGTGTGCTAGTTGAACTGTTCCGACTGATATCCGTACAGTGTACAGAGCGTCGCGCGCATGCAAGGACGTGTCATTCGATTTTCAAACGCGCGGGAAAAGATCGCGTCGGAAAACTTTTCGTAAATAATAAAAACAATAGACTAAACAAACAGCCAGTTACTTTTGACGGATGTTCATGAATATCACCTCTGTGTTTATGACAGTGAATGTTTTTTTAGTGAGCCGGGATCAATGAGGTTTGTTGTTTTTTGTTTATGGTTCTGTTATTCTTTTAAATTTTCGAAAAGCGCATTGAAATTAATGTAACAAAGATTATTTTTTTAAGAATGTCATCTTTTCTAAATTACATATAAATATAATGTTTTAACTAACTCACTTAACCAAAAATAACTATGTACCCTTACTAAAACTATTACATTCTTACAAGAACAGGTAAAACTTAACCTTTCTATTAATTAACTACTTCCATTGTTACTTTTTTAACTAAGCACATAATAAAGTTATTGCTAATATTGCTAATATTTGGTTTTTACCAACAAGGTAATTAAATCACAACTCTTTAGCATAGAATAATGGACTTGATCCCGTTTAAGTTCAACTGGTTTTTGGTAGAGATTAACTTTTTGTTAAGCTGTTTTAATTAATAATGATGTTCAGCCGTCTTGTGAACGCGTGGGCTAAGTTGTAGTAAATTTAGGCCCGCGCAGTATCTTTCTTTAGTTTTCACATCATATCGGTAGAAATATCGGTATCAGGGGGCCCGTAGTAACGCTGTTACCCTATCCTATGGAGGTTTGCAAGTCCAGAGGACTAGCGTAAGTGTTAGCGACCCATTAAGAACTTTATTATACCTACATCCAGCCTATATACGTCACACTACCGTGCAAACGCCTCTCAGAATAAGAGGACTCACACGGCCCGGTGTGAATTGGGAATTTCACACACACCATTGAATTGCTTTTTAGGTGTTTGCAGGTTTCCTCACAATATTTTCCTTAACTAAAAAGCGCATAATAAATTTAAAATGTAATCTCGCATTTACGAAAAACTCGAGGTGCGAGCTTGGGATTCGAACACACGACCCTCTGATTGAGAGACCATAGATCCAAACACTAGGGTACCTACCACGGCTTTTTCAAGGACCTTAGCATTTTTTTCTTAAACAACCCTTAGTAAATTTAGTAGTATTGATAGACGGGAAAACCGCGGCTGGTTTCATTCCATAGTCAAAGCGTTTTAGATAAATAGTCTAAGAGCTAGGCTACGGGAATAGGTAAAAAAAATATAGAGTAACGAAATCCCTCTAGTTAGTATGCCATACTATCATTACTAATTAATTCGAGCGCCTGGCAGCTTATTAGCGGTGGGTGTGAGAGTGGATGGGCAACCAGGTGGGTAGGGGGAGGGGGGGGGGGGGTGGAGTGTCAATTGAAGGTGTGCAATTATAGAGCTCTAAGTTTGGTGTGACTAATAGGTAATTACTTATTTAATTAGAATATAACATTGCCAGGCATTTTAATTGGGGGAAAAGTAGTGCCAGGTGACATCCAAGGTGCGGAAAAAAGTGCCAAAGTCACCCACTGCTGGAAAGCTGCCAGGCGCTTGAATTAATTAATTATGATAGTATGGCATACTAACTAGAGGGATTTCGTTGCTCTATAAATTTTAAACCTATTTCCGTAGCCTAGCTCTTAGACTATTTATGAGAAAATACTCTTTTGAAACCCTACCTATTTATTTACCTATCAAATATGATTTGACTCATTTGCTTACCTAAGTAAAAAAGATGTCTGTGATGAAAAAATGAGGAAGGGCTGAAAATTACAAATCGGTATTAAGAAATACTATGCTTCATCTGTATCTGGCAAATGTGAATGTTGAAAGATAAAACGAATGTTAACTTAACAGTGACTAAAAACGGTAAAATTATAAACAAAACTTTAGGCCTGCATCCCTCGGAAAATTTGGACTCTCTATCACCCTTTTATTTGTTTAAATATTCAAATAATTCGGTTATTTACGTTTTTCAGAATGTTTCGAAATTGCATTATTCGCCGCAACAGTGTTCTATAGAAAAAACATCTTCAAGTTTTTATCAATTTAAATACTGCCAATAGTTACCAACTTAATGCCACACTGAGGCCTTATATGATTTCATTTTAGAACTTAGCAGTAAATAATTAAAAGCGTATTCAATTACATAAAAATACAATGTCAAAATTAATATGTTTAGAAAAATATGTCAATTTTACAATTCTAAAAAGATTTTGAATAAAATGTATCTCCAATAGGGATCGTCATAGCATAATATTAAATTACAATAAATAAATCATATCTAGTCAAATATTAAAAAACAATGTCAAGAAAATCTCTAACCGAATAAAGAGGGTTTTCCAACAAAAGGTTCTTCACCCGGCGACCAAATGTCTCTTCTCATAGGTCTCTAAGTTCGACAGGCAGTATACTAGATTAAAGCTTAGCATACCGAAAACTAAATTAACATACACAACAAAATGATAGCACACTTTCTATGACGCAAACCTGGTCATTAACACGGCCGTCATAATGTCGTAAAACTCGATCGTCGAGTATCCTGACACGTCCGATAACGTTATCGGATGGTTTAACGATTCCGATTCGTTCGTGTGACTTTTCCATTGGGTCGGCATGTAGGTCGACGAAGCGATAGTGCCCGGAAAAGTGCAGTTTTTACTAGCGTGCATAATTTGTGCGGTATGAATGTAGCTGAATCACGGTACACAATAGTACGAGTAGGAGCAAGTGCCTGGTAGTTTTAACACACCGTTTTGCATGAAGTCGTGTGTTGTAATTGTTAGAATACCGGTTTTTTTTATTTTAGCCCTCTTGTCTTGTTACATGTATATTTTAACTGATGAATAAATATTAAAATTAGTCGCCTATTGAAAGCAATCGAGTGTGGCCCTTTTTTGAAGAGAGCAACACCGTCTGATTTTCAAAGGCACTCGCGCGCGCTGAGAGGAATTGATAGCTAGGTATTCCGTAATATTTTTGTGAACGAAACAAATTAGGCAAAGTCTGATATAGACCAGTGTTTAGATAGCGTGATGTTCTATCGACATCCGTACTAATATTATAAATGCTAAAGTAACTCTGTCTGTCTGTCTGTCTGTCTGTCTGTTACCTTTTCACGCTTAAACCGCTGGGCCGATTTAGTTGAAATTTGGTATACAGATAGTTTGAGTCCCGGGAAAGGACATAGGATAGTTTTATCCCGGAAAATTGCATAGTTCCCGCGGGATAGCACAGCCCAAACCACTGGAATTTTTCAAATTTAAGGCGGAACAAAGTTCGCCGGGTCAGCTAGTTATGTATAATCCTAGTCTTCTTCTTGTATGGCAACGCCAATTGGCATTTCTCTGGTTGGTACTACGGGTATCGACAACATAATCTCATTTCAAATTAAGTACCAAATTTAGTTCCTAATGACTTGTTAAAATTAGAGTTGGCTGTTTTTGTTTTCTAAACCGTTAAACGTGTTGATTTCGGAAATTTCGTATCTTGGACACATGCTCAGGCATGACAGATAGGCAAGAGACGAATGGGACGAAGAAAAAAATCGTGGTGCTGTAACATAAGTGACTGGACGGGTATCTCTTCAGCAACAGAACTTTTAAGCTAGCAGGCAATAGAGAAGGGTTATTAAAACTAAACGCTGACCTTTACTAGTTGGAGAGGCACCTGAAGAAGAAGAAAAGACGTTGACTCACTTCATTGTTTGTCAGATAGGGCATTCAGTCCCGGGATTGACATGAACTGAAAAAGAATCGCGATCCCGAGATCCCGGGACATACAATCCCGGGATTGAGAGTTCTTTTAAAATCGAGAGCTCCAAACACGGTACCCGCTCACACCTAGGGTCAGAAACGCTACTCATATTTTTCGTTATATGAATGCGTTAATTAGCGGCGTCACCAAAGCCACGTAAGTTAATTTATAATTACACATAAACGGATAACTCACGTATAAAAAGTCGAGTGATGCTCGACATGTTTCGGACTATTTCGGGGGGTCGGTGCCCCCGAGTTGGAAAACTGTTTTAAATATTGACCAAACGGTGAATGTGAGCGAACCTTTACGGAGTGACGTGATCAGTGTTGTGTGCTGCCCGACATTTGACAATAATAAAAATGACGATGAAAACGAGGGTAGTTGTGCGCCGCTGTCAGTTGCGTCGAACAGCCGCGCGAGCAGAGCGCTGGCACGCAGTGTTCGTGTCGCTGCCGCCGGGGCGAGCGCTCTTGGAAAAAGGACTTCGAAATAGTCCGAAACATGTCGAGCATCACTCGACTTTTTATACGTGAGTTATCCGTTTATGTGTAATTGTGATTGAGTCTCACGGTAGTTTCATGTTGTAAGTTAATTTATTTAAATTATCCACTAACAAACAAACAATACATAGATGTTTACTACATAACAGCCTCGCATACTTCATTGATAAAGTATGTCACACACTACTAACTGACCTACAAGGAATGTCTAAAAGAGAGCAAATAAGAAACAAGTAAGAGACGAAAGCCAATTAGTTGTCAACATGCCATCTCAAGACGCCTATAATTGAGGACTTTTTCTAAATAAGGATTAAAGCTAGCAACATTGCGGTTTCTCTATTTATTGGCCCGTTACTGGCAACACTGTTAGCTATAATGTAGATGGTTGTATTTATCATAAATCAGTAATTTCCGAGTCATATATTGCACTGCTATTAACTAGTGGTACGCAGGCGCCTGTAGCTGCTTTAATGCAGCTTAACATGTCCATTGATCAATAGGTATGCTTTTAGATGTCTTTGTATTTTGTAGAGTTTAAAAAGTGAGTTTTTAAGTTATCCGTTTGTATGTAATTAAAAAAAAAACAATTGAAATATAGGTTTGTATGTTTGAAAGGACGTACATAGAATGTACCAGTTGCTTCTCGTCCCACGCAGATGGTAAAAGCCCATCGAGGGAATGGGAGAAATTCTTAGGAATCATGTTATAGGCGATGCGTCTAGCAACCCATCACTATTTTGATTCCTTTTTCCACATATACGCCTACAATCATGCTGAATGGCCTTTAGCTTTTGTTACCTCAGGCTCTGTCTGCCCCGTAAGGGATATAGACGTGATTTGTGTATATACATGTGTGTAGGTTTGTTTATTAATATGTTTTGAAAGTATTAAGACAATTCAAATTAGTCAAGAAGTCTTTATTAGATCCATGGTTTATTTTGCATGTCCACTGCAGGTAGAATTATCTACTTTGTTGTTCCCTGTAGAGAAATAAGTATGCGTTTGAGATGGTGATGTTATAAATAGAGACTCATTTGAAATAGTCACAATATGCGGCGAGTATCAGGTTGAATTATGATTAATGGACTAGTTGAAGGTAAAATAATATCTGCACGGTAATTTAGATACAGGACTGTTTTAAAAACCGGTCAAGTGTGTGTCGGGCCACACTTTTTATTTGTTTATTTATTTTTATAGTTCCGCAGACGCTGGCAGCATTCCCCCTTTGGACAGCGATACTAATACGCTGTCCAAGAAAGCTGCCAGCTCTGCGGTCACCCGTATCGTCTATTAGCCTTTTCGAAATATCTTTGAAGAGGCTAATAGCGCTAGGACCCCACGGACCAAGGGTCTCAACTCCGAAAGGGACAAAGTTATATTCGGTACTAAGACCCCTATATTTATTTATCTTGCCTGATTCGGCCGCTGAATGGCTTCGCAGGTGTGTTTTCTTTCACCGACAGGCTTATGGTAAATTTTGAGCGTAATTTTACACATAAGTAAATTCCAAACTCAGGGATGCGAGGCCGGGGTTTGAACCCACGACCCTCTGCTTGAGAGGCCATTGTTCAAACCACTACGCCACCGCGGCTTTTCCGCGTTTTTTGGTTCATGTACACACAGCAAAGCTATTCGGTAAGCAGGATAGATACGGCGCGAGCGTGCGTAGGTGCTTACCTGATTATATTGCCGTGTGTACATTTTCTACAGAACTCACCCAAAGGTCCGTTCTATTTCTTCACCAGCTCTCTGTGTTATATTGAAAACTTTTCACTCAATGAACCTAGTTAGCTAGCATAGTAACATAATACAGTCCATTTAACAGTTAAACGACTGCACGTTTTTCACATCTGTATTCCTATTTACATTTGACAAGCCACAAAAACAATACTTATTTGTATTGTTTACTCCATGTGTGGTCATACACTGGCTCTGTTTTAGACGATTCTAGACAACTAGTCTTAAAACCGTCTTTAAATAGCCGTTATACAGCATATTTTAGTCTGTACGGCAACCAGTTTATATAAATGCCGTACAAGCGTATTCTGACAGTAATTGGACAGAAGCCAACTACTGTAATTAAAAAAAAGGCGAAACGAAGACTTAATAAAAGAGCCTAAAAAAACTATCGAACTTTTTGTTTCATATGCATATTTATTACTTCATCGGATGGAAACGAGTATTTCGTTAACGTGTTTGATATTTTTGATTGAATGTTTCTTCCTAGAAATAATTTCTGCTTTTTTCAACGAAATTCTTATCATACATTCATAAATCACGTCTTTATCCCATACGGGGTAAACAAGACCTAAAGGCCATGTTTAGCATGATTGTAGGCATATAGGTGGTAAGGGGAATCAAAATAGTGATGGGTTTTGCCACATCGCGTGGCTGTTACGATCGGGACGGGAAGAGAAGCAAAGCAAGTGACACAGTCTATAAGTATGTTTTTTCTTTGCTCCCAGACCAGCATGGAAGCAACGAGTAACAACTCTATTACCCCCATTGCCAGTACTTGCAAAGTTGCAACTAAGTACTTGCTCGTGCAAGAAACCATGCCTCGTTATTTTACCGTTTACATTTTTTTTAACGGAGAGGAAATGTTTGTGGATGCCTAGGGTTATGTAGGACTCCCCCTCGAAGGGTAAACTAAAAACTCTCCGGCGTTGCCTCAGTCCGGTGTGACCCCCATCACACGTGCGTCCTCACGCAGTAGGATGCCACAAGTATTTCACTATAAACGCCCCCTTGGACACCTATCAGGTCCGTGGTTTGCCGGTCACCTAACTTTACCACCTAACCTTAACCGACGCACTTGTCGGTCCCTAGCTTAATGCAGCTTATTCTTCGTACATAGCCAAGTTACATTACCAGCACTAGTAAGACCAACGTAGGCTGATTAATTTGGATTTATTTAGGTTTAGGTGCGGCTTTGGGCCATCTCTAAGCCGCGAACATGTTTGTTTTACTTTTGAAATAGTCTTTACTTTACCTTAGAATCAAATTTAGTAATGTAACTTGGTTATGTACGAAGAACAAGGGTTTAATGCTCCTCTCATCTACTCAAAAGTTTACTGGTAGAGGTCCCTTATATTCCTAAGGTAGGTTCGTCTTTGGGCAAATATGTAATCATTTTTGTGGATTGTATTTTACATACATACATACATACACAAATCACGTCTTTATCCCTTACGGGGTAGACAGAGCTTAAGGTAACAGGTACAGATGCCACGTTTAGCAAGATTGTTGGCGTATAGAGGAAAATGGAATCAAAATAGTGATGGGTTGCTAGACTCATCGCCTCTAACATGATTCCTATGATTTTCGGCCATTCCCTCGATGGGCTTTTACAATGTGCGCGGGTAGAGAAGCAACTGGTATATCCTATGTTTTTTCTTTACTCCCAGACCAGCATGGAAGATTGCAGATTGAATTTTATTTGTACAATAAAGCATTTACTCACTCACCTTACCTCACGTAAAAAAAGATACTCTAGCATAACTCGCTCCGTAAAAGCCGGTCTATTTACAAACCTAGCCGTGATAACCCAATTACATTCTCTTATCAGGCCAAATTGTATTAGATATTGTCTTTAGCACGCCGCTCTTACGAAAGATCATGAATGAAGTGTCATGATTACGAACTGCTTTACGAATTTGTAACCTACAACGGTGTTCTGACAGTCGATTATTCTTCTAATGCCGTAGTAGAGTGTGTGGCCTGTTTATTATTATTCGCTGTATAAGTAAATCTAAATTTAAAATAGATTCGAACTGTTTACTATGTGTTAACTTTTTAAAATGTTTTGATGTGCTCTTGAAGAAAATTTCTAATTGTACACTTTTGTAGTATCGACAAGTTAACTGTGTTGCTTCGTTTATGGAGTTCTTTTACCGTCATCCCGCGGGAAAAATACAATTTATTCGGAAGAACAAGTGCCCTATCATTATTTCTAATAATAATCTTCGAATATATAAAACTCTGTTCGTTTGTCTCGCCAAAACTCGAGAGTGGCTGTACTGACCTGAATAATTTTAATTTTGAAACTTTTACTCAAGTCCGTGGAAGGTTTAGATGGTAGAAAACATAAAAAAAACATGAACAGGGGCGAAGCGATGGAAAACAGCTAGTAACTAATAAAAAATCTTCAATAGGTAATATTTACACGAAAGAATAACAATCTATGCATTAATTCTGTCTTTATAACCTTTCGCATTTGTAACGATCGGTAGTAAGAAGATTAGTTAGCATCTCGTCGATAATTATGCATATTTCGTATGATCTAACAATTTACCGTAGTATAATGGTGGTTAGTAGGTACCCAGACTATGAAGCTAGAAGTCCCAGGTTTGAATCCCGGTAGGTACGTACTTTTATGATGATTATTATAATTCAATTCTTGTCTTGAATGTTCAAAATGATTAACTAGGTGTTGCTACCTATACCTATAGTACAGTTCAGTACATACATACGTAAATCACGTCTTTATCCCTTCCAGGGTAGACAGACCCAAAGGCCACTTTTAGCATGATCGTGGGCGTAAATATAGAAACGGGACTAAGCAAATTATTTGAGTCCCAAAACAAATTTCTGTAGCAAATAGATGGATGTATTACAAAATACAATATTGCCATTACATAATGATAAAATTGACAACATTATCGTGCATCAATTTCAATGTTTAGCGACATGCGACAAGGATATCGATCTTTGCTGTAATCGGTCACTGATACGACTGACTCACTGTTATGAATTTGCGGAGCGCGCGCGCATGGTTACATGTTTACCTACATTTTCATAATCAGATATGGATGAAAAAATACGCAACACGGCCCGCTTGAAGACGATGTAGTCATACTTTTTAAAAGATAGTTTGATTTCGAAAACCATGTTTTTTTTATTTTTATAGGTATGAATAGGAAGGCAAACGAGCAAGTGGGTCACCTGATGGTAAGTGATCACCACTGGCAACCCCGGAGGGATTGCAGATGCGTTGCCAACCTAGAGGACTAAGATGAAATGCCTCTTGTTCCCGTAATTTCCCCGGCTGTCTTACTCTCCACACCGGTACACAGCAGTGCGAGCACTGTTACTTAGCGGCAGGATTAGCGAGTAAGATGGTGGTAGCGATCCGGACGGACCTTGCACAAGGCTCTACCACCCGCAAAACCCGCTGGTTTGACTTATTATATAACATCCCATGCAGTGGATTCGAACGTCGAATCGCTAAACCAGCCAGTGTCTAGTTGTAGAACGTGTTATGATAGGTACTGGGTATCACGATACTTTTAATATAATTTCTTTATCGCGACTATAACTTTCGTAAATTCTTAAATTTTTTTAAGAGCATTTTTTATTACTCTAAAGACGTCTAGCAAAGATTCTTTGCCAACTAATCGGTCGAATATTACGCTTAGCTACTTACCACAGCAAAATTGAAAGAGTTCCTTATTTAGGATTTATTCACCTTCTTACTAATTTCTCATCATCAACCGCTAGAAATACATTTTTTCAACCATAGGTCTTCATAGAACGATATTATAGAACATTAAAACAAATAAAACATAATCTAGTCCAATCAACACGTGCCACCCGTCCTTATCCATCTAATAAACGAGAAAGGTAATTAATAATGTTATTTTGAATATTTTACTAGTAAATTGGTTCATGGCAGCTCTTATTTGATCAGTTGGTCTAACATTCGTTGCTTAGAATGTTCACTGGCACAATAAGAATGTGACACCATTCCTTTTAATTCCGGTCATGGTAAACCCACCATTGTACAGTTTTGTGGTAATGTATCAATTTATATGCAAATATTTTATTAATTATGTTACATTAGATTCATTGAACGTTTTAATTAACATGAGGGCCATTTTTTACGTAATTTATTTGTTTGAAAAAAAAAATGATAGGTTGCTAGCCGTATCGCCTATAACATGATTCCTAAGATTTTCACCCATTCCCTCGATGGGCTTTTACCATCTGCGCGGGAAGAGAAGCAACTGGTACATTCTATGTTTTTTCTTTGCTCCCAGACCAGCATGGAAAAGTATACACGTAAAATTGATTTTACATTTTTTTTTCAGTAAGTTAACATTAATGCATTCAAGCTATAAACAAACCTTGACCCTCGACTGGAAAGCATAAAGGTCTGATAAAAAACCAACTTTCAATTACATAATCTCCTAATTCAAACTAATTCGATATGTTATAAATGATATGTCTCTGATACACTCGTCAGTAAAAAACAAGTGAAGATTTATGGTTCTCACAACGCCGCATGTTCACCCAATGTCGGGGTGTTGGAAACTATGGAAGAAATTTATTAAGACAAATACTCAAGTGCTTCCGAACTCATAAACAATGTAGAAGATTAAAAACGTGTCAATAAACAAATTGAAACGTCAGTTACATTGATTTGTAGTCCTGCCTTGAGGTCGGGTTATGGGAGTACTCTATTTAAAACCATGTAAATAAATTGAACCAGATATCTTCAATGGCATCTATGCACTGTTACATTTAAATTCTCTCACTGAAGAGCAGCCGTTCCGTATTACAATTCTAACAGCATCTACAATATTAATGGCCTTTTGCATGTACATTTTGAATAACATCGTTATTACATTTTGTTTTATCTCAAAGATCGAAAGCAACCAAATAAATTTAGTTTGCCTATTTTGTTACTTTAAATTGTAACAAACTGCAAGTACATTTCATAACATATTCAACAAATCTTTTTAGATAGGTACCTACAACGGAAACGGTCAAAAACGGATGAAACAGGGTTCTTATATTCGTTAAATTGTTGCTTGTCGCATGTAATTTACGTCAAAATTTGACAGTTGCGCAATATGGCGCCCTCTATCTTCAAAGTTCAACTCTTTAGCTGTCCTTTTTTGTTTCATTTTTAAAAAGAAAACGTCTTTCGAGTATCTGTAAGAGTTAAAATCCGTATCTTTAAGCTGAACGGAGTTGCTTTGTCAATTACACCGAAGTATTACAGCCAAATTCAAGTAGTTCTAAACGTTGAGCGTTATATTATATTCTGCTTAAACATCATTCCAACACAATTTGTGGTTAGGTAGTCCTCGACGCTTAGTAGGTAATGGTAATAGTGGTTTAATAACAGAGGTTTAAATGAATATCATTGCAGCCTTTATTACTTTTTATTTCGTTTCTTAAGACATCAATAGCGCATCTGAAATTTCAAACCACACCGCAATCTAAACCAGGTTAGTTTCAAACATGTTAGGCAAAATTTGGTCGCCTACTAGAACAATAAATTTATATTCATTATCACTGCGTAGGAGTTGACAAGCTTGTCGTTTTCATCTTGGCCATTAAATACATTTTATTGTGACCGTTAAATTCTGCTGCGACCAATTTGGTAAACGTGTCATTAAAATCGTAACGAAATCATATTTATAGTGGCTTATACTATACCAATTAGACAATCATAATGTGGCTTTGATTGTAACTTGTATTGTTATGTTGATTAAGCATATGTAAGTTGTTAGAATTTAATAATAAATTATGATTTATGTGACAGATTTACCATCATAAAGTAGGTATGGTTTTAGGAGGCGAACAAAGGTATACCGAAGTAGTTTTAATTCATAAGGTCACGGAAATACCTGCGAATTCTTCTAAATTATTAATAATTCTTACTTAAAAACAGCTTAAATCTTTAAGAAATCCACCAGGAATAGGTAATATTGCGTAAGTTATTTTCAAAGGCTGATTCTCGAAGACACAGTAATCGATTGATGATTTTAAAAATCCATAAACTGTCTCGTGGCTGATTGTATGACTTGAAGACAACAATCAGCCTAAACAACCACTAGAGATTTGGTATACAATATTTTATACTTACTTTTACAATCATAGAGGTGCAACTATAAGGTTTCCGAAATTCTCGGAACACGGAACTAACGTGACCGTGCTATACCCCTACACCACACATAACAGGTGGGTAACCCTTCGAACTTTTCTGTCTGTTACTAGCTGTCACGTGACCTTGTTACGATGCGAATTTTCGTCGCCAAGCGCCATCTGTTTGAATGATGTCTGTACTACACAATTACAAACTCGCGTGGAACATGTTTATCTACTGCTCACCAGGGAGAAGGCTCTGTTTTTCAAGTGATAGGTACTATCAAATGAATCAAGAATTTTTACTCCTCCATTTTTTTTCCCGGCCATAGCTTTAATTTTGGATTTTTCTACGGAACTATAACCTTTTACTAAGTTTTTCACGAAAGTGAAGTTGCGAATAAAAATGAATAGGTCATACAATCATAAAAAAGAACCTACTGGACGTTCAAATGATCATCTACCCATTGTAGAACGTTTTCACAGTACCTAACTAACTACAAAATGATTGCCTTTGTTTTCGAGAATCACTGTAACGTTTGTTGTGAAAAGGTTTCACAGTGTGTCCTGCAACTGGTCCTTATTTTGTTCGTATATTCTAGTCTGTTAAATATGGCACCAAATCTACGGCAGCGGTCAAGTACAGAAATAGCCAGGGCCGTCCACTTGTCGCAGTCAGCTGTCACAGCGTATCATCTGGCTCATGTCAAAATGACAGGCTAGCCGATCTTCCCTATTGAAGATGCGAAGAAAAATATGCGATGTAAAAGAATTTCACATTCAGTTTTCGAAATTGGGTACCTACATTGGGGCAATTTTTTGTTAAAAAAAATAACTTTTACCGCTGAATTTATTTGAAAACTGTATTTTTATCCCAACACTAGAAGTGGATCAAAGTAAATAAAATATGTGTAATTACGAATACAATAAAGTTATAAAATTCTCCACAATTATTCACATTTTTTATGAAACTATTCACGAGTACGTTACAGAAAAAAATATTAAATATCTAAATAAATAAATAAATATCTTGGGACAAATTACACTTTGCATGGGCACCAGGCAACGGATAAACATACTTATATAATGTAGATAAAATACATACTTAAATACATATAACATCCATGACTCGAGCACAAACATTCGTATTCATCATACAAAATGTCTGCCCCTACCGGGATTCGAACCCAGGACCTCTAGCTTCATAGTCAGGGTCACTAACCACTAGGTTATCCGGTCGTCAAAAAATATTTATAATTACAGCATTCATATTTTATGTGAATGTTTCTAATAATGTAGAAGAACTATGTACAGTCATTAAGTAGCTATCTCATTATGTTTTTTACAGCTATAAAATGATTGTTAATAAACCAGTAGGCTACTATTTACAATCATTATAAGATCACGTCCTGTCGAAATGACCAATGATTCATTGCGTAAATCGATTGTTACTTTTTTAGTTCCCTAAGTAATAAATTGCTGCGTTTTTGCTGCTTTGAATAAATGTGCTACTGTACGCATGCATGATAAATTGATGTTTTATGATCAGTGGTTTGAAGAAAGAATTTAGTGAAATAGTTTAACAATCGTGTTCAGCAATACATCTGTAAAATTCCTATACCTAGTGGTAGATTAAGTGTAGTTTTGTTTGTCAATGTGATTGTAAACTCATACATACCTATATCTCGTCTTTATCCCTTTCGGGATAGACAAAGCCTAAAGTAACCCTTAAGGTCACGTTTTGCATGATTAAGGGTGTAGGTGGAAAGGGAAATCAAAATAGTGATGGCTAGCCGCATCGCCTATAACAATGTTTTCTAAGACTTTCGCCCACTCCCTCGATGGGCTTTTACCATCTGCGCGGGAATAGAAGCCAGTTGGCAGAGGTACCAGTTGATACGTCCTATGTTTTTTCTTTGCTTCCAGACCAATGGAAGTTCAGCATTAGCCTTAGTATCAAACAATTCGTGCACATCACCGTTTTATCTTCAACATCTTCCAGATAATGATCTCAACTTTACAAATCCGCTGACAGTACTGGCGGCTACACCCATGCTCGATTTAGCGTTCCGTATACATATAGATGTCAACTAAACCAAATTGCCTTCCTTGTCTATCCACTTATTCCCAGGGTTTTGCATCGCCTATAACATGATTCCTAAGACTTTCGCCCATTCCCTCGAAGCGAAGTTTTGTGCGAAGTATTTTGACCCATTGTACATTTTAAACTTTATGGTTGTTAAGGTACTATTATAAATTAATAAATTAAAAAATAAAATGGCAATAAAATAATCTTCTCCATACAAAAAACGCGTTTTTCAGCGTTCTTTGTTACATTTTAACAATGGAAATTTGTACAGTGGTACAGAACCGCTGATGTGCGAGTCGTGTTGTATTTTGTTGGAGAAAATAATAAAAGATGTTTCCCTATTGTTGATATATTTCAAAGTAAAGTGACAAGCTAAGTATAAACAAATACTATTCAAAATTTTGATTAGAGAACCATAAAATGACTAGACAATAGCCAGTACATATTTCAACACCCTCCCATAATCAAAATTCTCACAAAAAACTTGCTTTTAACACCAATATAAATCCTTAAATGTTAACACCACAAACAGTACATAACACAATTATATAAAAGCAATAAATTTATCATAAGTCCTAGGTACTAACTAAACCTAATCCATTAATACATCTCTGATGTGCTATTTTGCCTAGGCACTTAGTCAGAACATCAGCCGACATATCACTTGACTTTATAAATTTAAGTTTTATACTATTATCGGACACCTTTTCTCGAATAAAGTGAAACTTAGTGTCGATATGCTTGGTTCTGCCGTGATGCACAGGATTATACGCCAAGTTTTGTGCACTCTGACTGTCGCTGTATACAACTACAGTAGGGTAGTGAGTGCTACATACCTCTGAGATAAACCGACGCAGATATATAGCTTCTTTAGCGGCATCAGTCAACGCCATATATTCCGCTTCCGTTGACGACAAGGCCACCGTAGGCTGCTTTTTCGACGCCCACGACACTGGACCATCTGCCAATTTAAAGCAATGTCCAGTGTAAGATCGACGATCACTGGTACAATTACCCCAGTCGGCGTCAGTATACCCTTCAAGGGTTTTCCCAGTTTTCCTATAGATTATAGAATAATCTATAGTACGCTTCAAATACTGAAGCACCCGTTTTGCTGCTAGCCAATGACTTTTGTCATGTTTAGTATTAAATTGGCTCAAGTAACTCGCGGCAAACGCGATATCAGGTCGTGTATTCACTGCAAGATACATCAGACAACCAATTATCTGCTGGTAATCATAAGCATAAGTTGTATCTTTACCTTCTACATCAGCAGTCAACTTGCTATTTGCCAATGGTGTATCAAAATCCTTTGCGTTCTCCAGTTTAAATTTTTTAAGTAGAGACGATATATAGGACTTTTGATTCACTAGTATATTTCCACTGTCACAACAAATATTCAGCCCTAAATAATATTTTAAAGGGCCTAAATCTTTCAGCGAAAAATATTTTTCTAAATCACTTTTGACATTGACGAATGACATGTCATTTTTATAAAAAATAATTATGTCATCAACGAACACTGCCAGTATTATTAAATCCGAACCAAGGAGTTTCTTATATACACAAGGTTCAGTAGGCAATCTGTTAAAACCTATTTTTGTCAAGGTTTCGTTAAGTTTAATATTCCACACACGGGGAGCTTGCTTTAGCCCATATAAAGACCGTTGCAGTAGACAAACCTTATCCTCATGGCCCTTCTTCACGAAACCTTGAGGCTGAGCCATGTAGACCTCTTCGTCTAGGTCTCCATTTAAAAAGGCGGTGTCTACATCCAAATGGTGCATTTTGAGATCCATTTCAGCGGCTAAGGCAAATAAAACACGCAGGGACGAATGCCTGACCACTGGCGAAAAAGTCTCGTGGTAGTCGATTCCCGCTACTTGATTAAAGCCTTTTATCACCAGTCTAGCTTTGTATCTAGTGATGTTTCCATGTGCGTCTGTCTTTAATTTATATACCCATTTACATGGAATTATTTTCCTATTAGGTCTGTCCACTAGCTTCCAAGTATTGAGGTTTATGAGAGAATCATACTCATCTTGCATGGCTGACCTCCATTTATCAGCATCATCACCACGTATAGCTTCAAAATACGTTTGAGGTTCACTGTCTTCAGCCAATGTGCGATAGGAGAAATAATCAGGAGGTTTCCTATCTCTCGTTGGATATCTCCTTTCTTCTACAGCTGGATGATTCTCCATCTCTTCATGCTCAAGTGGACACGATGTTTCAGGAAGTGGATCAGCAGAAGCATCTTCAAATTCTTCCTGTAATATGTCATCAGCCTCGTCAACAGTACTAGGAGGGGCCTGTGACTCCCTAGATACCTCGGGCAACACATTATCCTCACACACAGAAGAAGGGGATGTAGAGTCCCCATACCTATCGTAACATTCTTGTACTGGGCTCACATTATTCAACAATATGACAGGACCAGATACAGGAACGTCTTTGGAAGTACTAGGCTCTTCTGAAGATTTATTATTCTTCAAACCAGTGAAGCAATCTTCAAAGAATGTGACGTCACGAGATTTCGTGTACCTTCTTGGATATTGTGAATCTCTGAATATATAACTATTCGGATCATCCGAATATCCAACAAATATACATTCTACAGCTTTCATATCAAATTTCTTACGTTGACAGTCAGGTACATGAATCAGAGCTCGACATCCGAAAACCCTTAGGTTACTTAAATTCGGTTTACGGTCATAAAATTTCTCAAAAGGAGTCAAATTATTAAGCGCGCGATGAGGGGACCTATTTTTCAAGTACACAGAAGTTTGTACCGCGTCTTCCCAATACACTTTAGAGAGAGAACTATGTGCCAACATAGATCGAGCTTTCTCGACTACAGAACGTATTGTGCGTTCTGCGACCCCATTTTGTTGCGGACTGTACGCTACGGTCGTTTGGTGTACAATACCATTAGCAACAAAAATGTCTGACAGTTCTTTGTTGACATATTCACCTCCATTATCCGTCCTAAAAACTTTAATTTTAGCTCCAGTTTGCCGTTCCACTAAGTTTTGGAAATGGCAAAACTTTTCCTTCACCTCTGTCTTCGAAGAAATAAAATATATGAATATAAAACGTGTATAGTCATCTACAAATAATAAAGCGTACTTATTACCTTGTAGAGAGGTTTCAGTCATTGGACCACAGATGTCGCTATGTACCAACTCAAGCATAGAGGTAGCAGGCCTGTAGGAAATTTTCTTAAATGGTTTGCGAGCTTGCTTGCCTTCGACACAGGCTATACAACTCTCCTTATCGATTTCTGTAAAATCTACACCTACGTGACTATTTTTCAATTGATTCATACCGATGCGACACAAATGACCCAAACGCTTGTGCCATAATTGGTACCTAGAAATGGAGTCAGAGTGCACATCACATGCCACATCACGAAGAATATTGACAGTACAGTCTAATTTGTACAGTCCTCTATAGGGCGAACCGTGAAGAATAGAGTCACCTATAAAAGAAAAGGTATCAGAATTATAGAAATTACAACCATTTTTATCAAAGAGTACACTAAAACCTTTTTCTACAGCCTTATAAACGGATATCAAATTGCTATTCAAAGAAGGTACATAAATTACATCATTTATTTTATTTATATTAGAATCAGTGTTTATGGAAATATTTCCAATACCGCCGCAGTCTATTTTGGTACCGTCAGCAATAGTAATCTTCTTTTCTGATTTCGTAGACTTTAAGTTCTCGAACCATTCCACTTTAGACGTCATGTGCTGAGTGGCTCCTGAGTCAATGGTCCAGTAGTCCTCACTCACATCTCCACTCGTGCCAAGAGCTACCAATGAAGCTGATTCTTCTGCCTTCTTTTTTGCCTTCTTCAACGGACAATCAGGGCGCTTATGCCCAGGTTGGTTGCAATCATAGCAAACAATAGGTTTCTTCAACTTTTTGGGTTTGACATCTCGAGATCTCATGGCACAATCTATTTTGGTCAAATCTTCACTTTTTGACACTTCGTTAAGCAGCTTAGACTTTACGATCTCCGTCGTTACGTTCTGGTTACTATTTTCTAATGCCATGATCAGGGGATCAAATCTCGGCGTAAGACCTCCGAGTAAAATAGCAGCAACAGACGTATCTTCTATCGTTTTTCCTATATCAGACAGATCGTACACAGTGGACATCACTGCATTGATGTACGCTTCAATGTTAGGAAAATCAGAGAGACTAAGTCTATATAATCTTCTTTCCAAATAAAGGCGCCGACCCATACCTTTGTCCTCATAAGCATTTTGCAGTGCAATCCAGGCTTCCGAGGCCGATGTTGCACTCCTCGCATGCGTTATAGCCGAACCATCTAGTGTTAGGCATATCTTAGCCAAGGCCTTTTTGTCTACTTTTGATTTAATATCTGCAGGAATATTACTGCCCTCGGGATACCCATCTATAGCTTCCCATAATTCTTCATGCATCAAGTAATTACGCATTCTGAATTTCCACGAGCTATACCCGTCTCTACTGCGTAGACTAAAATTGGGTAGTGAGGAAGAATTAGAGCCTCTTACCCCATTGGTATCTCCACTTGTATATGGCATCGTATATCCTCAGATCACAAAAGACTATCGGACGTCTGAACTATTATTTTTTCAACTTGCCGATAAAAACACTCCGAAATAAACCGTATCAAACTATACTTCCATTATTCTAGTTATTCTCCAATAAATATTCTACTTATTCTTCGTGCTGATAACGATTTTGTTGTATTTTGTTGGAGAAAATAATAAAAGATGTTTCCCTATTGTTGATATATTTCAAAGTAAAGTGACAAGCTAAGTATAAACAAATACTATTCAAAATTTTGATTAGAGAACCATAAAATGACTAGACAATAGCCAGTACATATTTCAACAAGTCGGACTCCCACTTGGCCGGTTTTCAAAAGATTTATAAGCTGTGTTATTTGTTTCACGTCAAGGTTTGATCGATCATTGGCATTTCTTGAGATTTTTTATTTTTAGATGGGGCCCGCGCACGCGCTCCCGCCGCGATGGTGTTTTAAGTGTAACTCCGCTTTGGGATCCTTTGCTGCAACATTTTTGACAATTATAATAAGTTTCACTCAAACATCTTTCCTTAGTAACCTATGTGTACAATGATGAGTACCTCTTTAGTTTGTTTTTAACCCCCAACGCAAAAAGACGGATGTTTTAAGTCTGTGGCATCATAGCTCTCAAGCCGACGGACGGATTTCGATGCAGTTTTTTTCATATAAAAGCCAATTTCCTTGCGGTGGTTTTTAGTCATGTTTGGTAAAAATCGGTCCCGCAGTTTGAATTATATTTGCTCTTTTCAATTTCGGTATTGAATTTATTTTTTGATTTTAACTAAAAATATGTGTAGTTAAAAAAATAGTCAAAATTTATCAAATTTGTAATTTAACGCCATTTCCTTAATCGTTTCAATCAAATGCGGCTTGTATAAATAAAACGCAGTTTAATTTAACCCGATGTCAAGGAGATCAACCAGAAGAAAAAACGAGACATGTTTTAGACATACTAGACATTCTCCAACCGTACTGAGACAGCGACAGCTAAAACATCACTATGTCGATACGCCGTAAAGTATCGCAATCCGTTTGAAACGATGCCTGCCTTATCTTTATCGATACGGGATCCCATGCAAAATCATGGTAACAGCAGGAAAGGCGTTACAACTTAAGCATGTATATTTGATTGAAATCGATGTTTTTAATGCGTATTTTCAGTTAACATACAATTGGCTTATGGATTATCACCCAAATTTCCCTAATAAGCATATTTTTGCAGTAAAGAGTTGTACTACTTGTGGGCGGCGAGTTATTTTTTTTTACGTTCTTACGAATTCATACCAAAACAAAACTGTCAGTTATTTACAAAGCGTAACTACTTCCGATCACATTAATCTCTTTTTACCCGTTGAAGAAAGAAAGAAAGAAAGAAGACATTTATTCCTTTTTGCAAGACACACACATATCATCATCATCACTACATAGTATAAAATGAAGTCGCTTTTTCTGTCCTCATGTCCGTATGTATGCTTATATCTTCAAAACTACACAACGGATTTTGATGCGGTTTTTTTCAATAGATAGAGTGATTCAAGAGGAAGGTTTATATGTATAATACATGCATAATATACCGTGCGAAGCCGGGGCGGGTCGCTAGTAAGATAATATACACAATTTTATAGAAAATAAACAAGGTATAACAATAAAAAACATAGACATGAAAAATAGAATCATCAGCGTCCGTTGCGCGGAACGCGATGGTTTATGCGATTGCGATTGTGATATCTTCCAAATGTGTCCGACCTCCCTCTGGCCTGTGGTTTAACTTTAACTTGGTTATGTCTTCCTTGAGATCATTTACGTGCGGATGCAACTATTTCTGTGTCTTTTCCGCGCGGATATTCCCCAGTGTTTCATTCCAATTCAGGTATCACTGACATAGATCCTCACTTGCAAAATTTTGAACGGAAAACTTACTTATATTCAATACAACCCTTGCAAATTAAATTGCACCGTGTAAGACAAAACCCATCTCGTGATTACCACTTGTTTATCCCGCAGTATCTATTAAATGACACTTGCTTACCAGTTTTTGCATTAAATCGATTATTATGAATAATATTCCCATTTCCTTCCATTGCAGATCTGCTGCTGAATCATAAGCAATGAAGATGGACCAGGATGGCGTCACATAGGGGAATGAAACTACGTCTACGGCAAAAACTATACGCTAAACTTTTTCTTTAGTTGATTTGGTGATCGTCCAAGTGATATCTGAGAAATTTTATAAGTGTGCTATGAACAGTTTACACAGTGTGCTTCGGTCTCCGTGTCACTTCAAAATAAGCGAGAACGTGACCCAATTTTAAAACAAACATCTATGCAAATCAAACATTATTAATTCATCGTCCACACTTTTTTTCCAAGTTTCGCCTCCATATTGTGAGTTAATAAAAACTCAGTTTGCCAAAGTTCAATCAACTACAAAGTGCTAAGGCGGTGTATGACTCAGTGTTTCTGACGTGCCATTGAAATAGTGATATTATGTTATGGTGATACTTTTGTGAAACCGTGCCAGCTCCCAACATGCCTTGCCAAGGGGCCCTTCTTTTCTGCTTCTTTGTAATGTAAGTACCGAAACACATGTTACTTTATATGAGTTCGACGTGTAGTTTTGGCAATGATTTCGACTGCCACATTTAGAAGCAATTAATGGGGGCCATTAGCAGATTTTCAAGTTAATGCTTCATTAGTTAACAGTGACTACAGCAGTAACTCTTTATAATAAAGCCGCTTCCAGATGTTCCTAAAACTGTGACAGATTTGTTTAAGGTCACCGGTTGCTGCCGTTACTAAATTCGTTTAGTTATTGATAGTCACAGTAGTAAATAGTGATTAAATTAATGCTTGTTAGAGTCTACTCGAGACTAAAATTAAATTACGATTTATGGTCTATGTATATCGTAATAAAATTAGGGCTATCATCGACCGATTGTTAGAGCAGGCGTTTGAAAAATATGTCCCGAGTTGGTACATAATATCAAAGATTTATTTTATAGCCACACCACTTACGATAATATTTATGCTATATCGGATCATAAAATATTACTTTACGATCCAAATCAGTCTTATTTCATAGGCATTGTTAACATTACTTTAATGCTTTTTTTTAATTAGACTATTGCGGTGTCTCACTGCTGGGCAAAGGCCTTTCCTCTCTATCTCCGCAACTCTCATACTTTTTACTTACGTTTAATTTTTCAAATCTTTCACTACGTCAACCACAGTCTTCATTCTAAGTACGGGCATATTAGCAAATTTAACGGAAATTGAAATTTGAGTTAGTAATAGTAATTAACCGACTGCGCTAGAGGTTGTTTGTTTCCGCCACTTACTTAAACTGTCTCCAACTTATTTATTTTATTGGTTGTCTGGTAGAGATCGCTATTAAGCGATAAGACCGCCTATTGTCTACTTTGTTCTTTGCTTCTGTATTGTTTTGTACTGATTTGTGGTGTTCAATAAAGAGTATTTGTATTGTATTGTTAGCCGCATCGCCTATAATTATGATTCCTAAAATTTTCGTACATTCCCTCCATGGCCTTTTACTACTTGCGAGGAATGAGAAGTAACTGGTACATTCTATGTTTTTTCTTTACTCCTAGTCCAGTATGGAAGAATTTTATGGATATTAATTAATTTTATTAGTTTCTGCTCCTTTTTTCATAAGTGTACCTACAACTCTGTTTTCGGTTCGGTTTCTAACTTTCCGTTGGCTATAACCAAAGATCTTATCTAGATCTTCAACTGAATACGCTCTACATCTGCTAACTACTACTCTCCTTATTTATTTATCAGATTAACGTTTTAAACTCTTGCAGTTTAAGGCTGTTAATTTAAATTGCATAATGCGTGGTGATATTTATGAATGGCTCGGACTCGTGTCGTTGTAGGCGATCCGGATCTGAAACGGGTCCAGAATTCCATGTCAACACCAAGAACTTAGAAATTGATGGAGGTAGGAAAATATAGTGACTAGGATAGAAAAAAGTACGTTTAGTTGGTTTGGTCACGAAAGTAGACACCGGAATGATGATGAAAGGTTTACTTTAGAAATAAGAAAACGAATATTAGGATTAAGAGTACTAGATTATGGTATTGTATGGTTGCCCTAGAGAAGGAATATACTAATGTAAACAGGTGAGTGTGTTTTATTTTATTAACTAAACAGATCTATAGGGGGAGTGTGAAAAATATATTTCACTGCCATTTCATCCGATTGTGATCATGTCATCAAATGATGGTCGTATTTTACCCAGATCTTTTTAATTTTTTCCAATTTGACTTTACTACAATACAATACAAATACGCTTTATTGAACACCACAAATCAGTACAGAAACAAAGTACAATAGGCGGTCTCGCCTTTCTGTTATCTAAAATTTAAACTGTTGTTTTGAAGACTTCCTCTTTTTGTAATTTCTGTGTCGTTTTATTTTTAACTAGCGACACGACCCGGCTTCGCACGGTATATTATGCATGTATTATACATTATAAACCTTCCTCTTGAACCATTCTATCTATTAAAAAAAACCGTATCAAAATCCGTTGCGTAGTTTTAAAGATTTAAGCATACGTAGGGATATAGGGACAGAGAAAGCGACTTTATCTTATACCTACTATGTAGTGATGATGATAGTGAAGTGATAATAAAGATGAAGGTAAGTTTTTCGTTAAGTCCTTTCCATTGCATTTCTAACTCCGCGTTTGCTTTCCCAACTTTTACGTCATTGTCACAGAGGGTGCCAAAGCATTGCTTAAATATATTTATTGCCGTCATTAAGTCTATTGCGTAAGATTTAGCCTAAACGCATAAATAATTAGCCGTTCAGATAATCGTTAGTGGATTGCGTCCAAATAGATAAAGACAAGGTCTTTGATATTGCAAGCATCGGTCAAGTTACTTAGTCATAAATGGCTTCTTGTCGATAAACAGTTTTCAAAAGCATAGCCTTGACACATGTCTCTTTATTTTTAATGCAAATCTAGAGATTGTGACGTTACATTCATTCAGTACTCACTTCGAATGTAAAAGAATGAGTACCAATTTTTAGGCGGTTAAGATCCACACCCAGCATCATTGTTATCAAATTTAGAGGTTTTTCAAGTACTCACGGCAAATTGAATTGCAATTGCCAAATAGCACAATGACTTGACAAATGACTTGTTCCAGTAACTGTCGCAGTACTACACGTAAGTAAGTAATTGATTACATTTCCTGTACATTCTGGGTCCATTGATAAACGTTCATTGTTGAAGTAGGATGGTCTAGTGTCTACTATGGCAGTAGTATTTATACTTTGTGCTACTGGTTGTCAATGGGTGTAGGTAGTTTGGAGTTTTTGTATCAGTCATAGCCACAACCTATCACTCGATTAGATATGCCAATTTATGGTAGCATTAATTACATTGGGTCAGTGAACTTATTAAGCTACAGCATAATTTCGAAAGTAGACCTAAAATTTATAGCAGTAAGTATTTAGTTCTTAGGAAGGGAGTGTGTCTCGGTTTTGACTTGGCTAGGGCCATAAGTAAGACACAATTAAGTCCTTATTGTGTCATATTTGCGTGGGAATGGCGCCAGATTCCAAGAAGGTCTATATTCCAATACAGATAGAAGAGTGGCATGGATTAGGTCAATATTAATGCGTGATCCATGCATATCGCGATCTATATAACGGAATATTGATGCACATTTTTTTTTTATGTTAGATAGGCCAGACAAACGAACTAGTGGGTCACCTGAAGGTAAATGATCACCACTGTCCATAGACACCCGCAGCGCTTTACGCGATGCCAGTGCGTTGTCGGCCCTGCAGAAAATTGTACACTCGCCTCTTAAATTCACCCAGGTCGTAACTCCATGGGAAGACCTCAGCGGGAAACTCGTTCCAGACTTTGCAAGTTCGTGGCAAAAAAGACCGATTAAACCGCACATCGTTGCGAATCCGATTGTTTTGAAATCCGCGATCCTATATTGACATACCACTAGTACGATAATATTGACCGTCTTTTTTATGTTTGTGATGTTATTGTCGAGTAGCTAATAATCTGCGTGACGCATTTGTCATTCGTATGTGATCGATCTCACTATGCTCTCACTATATATGTGCGTGTGTATACCTGCATGGATACCTACTGAAATGTTAGCAACTGCTTCTGTTTTGTTTTAAATAAGTTAATAAACTGTTTCTTCCATGCTGGTCTGGGAGTAAAGAAAAAACATAGAATTTACCAGTTGCTTCTCTGCGCAGATGGTAAAAGCCCATCGAGGAAATGGGCGAAAGTCGTAGGAATCATGTTATAGACGGTGCGGCTAGCAACCCATCACTATTTTGATTTCCATTTCCAGATCTACGCCCTTAATCATGCACAACGTTGCCTTAAGGTTTTGTTACCTTAGAATGTGTTTACCCCGTAAGGGATAAAGACGTGATATATGTATGTATGTATGTAATAAACGTTTTTTTTAGCTTATTAGCCGTTGCCCTCAACTTCCACAAAACCCTGTCCAGCGCAACGTTATGCCAATTCTCCGTATGTACGACTATATAATAACTGGCATTTTATGTAACGGAAACTTCATTTTCCGATTTTTATTTTTGCGATCTTCCGCTTTCTCGTTACAAATTATAAAACTTCATCTCATGACAGAATGGTGAGAAATCGGATTCGATTCCCGGCTTCAGGTTTGTTTTTGTTATTTTAAATAACTGTTTTTTCCAGATGATGCTCTGGGTTCGATTCCATGTTTAGTTTCTGATTTTTAATTTTGTCCTATTTCCGGTGCAATTTAGAAAAGTTTTGCCAATCTAAAAACAACTATAGTTCCATGAAATAATAGACCCGTATCGGTTCCTAGTTATATTTATAAACATTAGAACATTAAATTATCTCGGCAATGTGTGTGGTCCACTAATAGGCTCAGGTTCGTCTCATGTCTGCTCTGTGATAGTATTGCAAACAAACGTATTGTTACAATTGCGTCCTATTTGCATGACAAATTGAGCTTTCTAGAATTTATTTGCTAAATTATCACGAATCGCCTTGGCCGCCTTAGAGAAGTTTCTACGTTACTTGATATACAAATATCGTAGAAAAAATAGCATAGTTTTAGGAAGAAAACAGCTCATAAATAAAAATCAACTTTTAGATTTAAGTAGTAGATTGCATAAAAATCACTACATAGTATAAAACAAAGTCGCTTTCTCTGTCCCTATGTCCCTATGTCACTATGTATGCTTATATCTTCAAAACTACACAACGGATTTTAATGCGATTTTTTTTAATAGATAGAGTGATTCAAGAGGAAGGTTTTTGTGTATAATTCTACGCAGACGAAGTCGCGGGCAGAAGCTAGTAACGTATAAAGTACAATGAGTATTTTGTACTCTCAGTCTCATAATGTAAAACAAGCATGCAAAAAACCGTTGTAATTAATACCAGCAGTTTGATGTTGTCTCTCATCGATAATAGTGAATGTTTCAATTTTCAACAGCCAATTGAGACGGGCATTCCGTAAGATAATATCTGCCACAGATAAATCATTCAAAGATAAAGTAATTAACGACAGCGTAGAAAAATCTACGGTTCGCGGTCCGGTTCTTTATCGGAACTCATCGATACGTTTAAGTCAAACGATGGCCATCGATCAATCGGCTAAATAATTATCGATTATCGGCACCTGGCATCAATATTTAGTGATTTGCAACTGTTTTCAGCTTTTTTCGTCATTTGTATCTCTCTCTCTTATAGTGCCTCTCCAACTAGTGGAGGTTGGCAGTCAGCTCCGCATATTTCCTCCGATCTTTCGCGAGGTTGAAAAGTTCGACAGCACTTGCGACTCCGGTCCACTCCCGGATGCGCAACCACGACTTCTTCCTACGGCCGACGGCTCTTCTGCCTGCTACTTTGCCCATCATTATTAGTTGCAGGAGTTCGTATCTGGCGTGCCTAAGCACGTGGCCCAGGTAGGCAACTTTACGCTTTTTGATTCATTTGTATAACGATAGTCTTTTGCCCCCTCAAAATGGATTGATGACTTGGCGAAGGCAGTGGGAGGCCACGGATGAGGGCCGCGCCGGACAGGTCTTTATCTTTGGGGGAGGCCTTTGTTTAGCAGTGGACGTCTTTTGGCTAATGAAGATGAGTCTTTTTGACTTTTTAAGCATTACAAAATAGAAGTAGTTGTATGATTGTCCCATTTAATTTCTCGTGAGGTATGATTTACATGAATCACTGAACTCGCAGTGGGAACGTTTCGCAGCACAGCGTCATGAATGGCGCTGGTTGGTGGAAGACAAAGTTTGCGATTTAGTTGATCTCAAGGGATGTGATGAATTAAAAACTTGCCAGTCTGTTGCCAGTCGGTATCATTATGTCAATGGTGTGAACACGTGCCTTCTTGCACGCGAGGTTTCACTGAACTGAAATGATGAGGAGTCGAAGTGCCACGGCCAAAATCGGTTGGAAGGATCATCATCTTGGCCCGGATGCTCAGAGTAGGTACTGTAGGAATAGGTTCTGCTAGTTTTGTACTGGCAGGTTTCTGTTGCTGGCTGCATTGAGACTTAGTTCAAGTTCCGTATATCGAACACTCGTTCGATATTTTAAAATATTTTGTTTGGAACTTCGGACGGCTCTCAGATCAGCTTGGACCGGGAACCTTAAAGCATTAAGGTTCTAATCTAAGTACAAATCTAAGTGCCTCATCAAGGCAGCTCTACAGTACCTACATCAATCGCTTTAGTGGTTTCATAGTTAATGAAAAATACTTTCAACTCTATTGACGAATTCCTCCGGAACTCAGAATCATCATAAAATCAGCAACAAACCTGACGTCTGACGAGCAGAATCATAGATTTTGCGTTGATTATTAGCCATTACCTGTCCGAGACGCAGGCGCCGTCTGAATAGGTGATAAAATTATTAATTACAATTATTAAGCCAATGTACGAGACTTGATTAATGGATTCACGATAAGGCGAGCTAGCAAGGCGTGGACCGTTCATACGGAAAGGCGCCAGCCTACGATGAATTGAGATTGCGGCAACAGTATATTGGATATAAGGCCACAAAGCGTCCCAAAGACCGTATCCCATTTTATAGCCTGATAAAGTGGCCCACTGCTGGGTCACGGCCTCTCCTTCTCACTATCCGTCTCCGTCGGAGTCATGCTCCTTCCTCTTGATTTTATAAGAGCGCTATTAGTTCGCGAATTTCTTTTCGGTGTACCTCTGCTTCTATAGTGATCCCACGAAACCCAATTTGTAATTATTTAGGTCCATGGCTGTGACGTGACCAGCCTATGGTTTATGAACGAGTGACCGGTGTATCACATTTTAATCATTACGCTTGTGTCTTATAAATAACTAAAAAACTACACCGGTAACTGTGTCACTTTGACTTTAAAAAACAATACGTTATGAATTTAATCCTTACGTTTCGAATAAACCCATCCTCGAGTCGGAAGAGATAATAGTGTTAATTTCGTAAACGGCAGCGTTGTTTAATAGCTACAAAGGGTTATGTGTAAGCGCGCCTTTAGCATTTCTTCTTGCTTTTCTATGGCTGATAGTGCTGTAATCCACGGTAAAGGCGTGTTACATGTTGACGTAATATGTGGTAACGCTGATAGCGGTTAATTAGCCAATGATGTGGATTTTGTATTGTCGAAAAAATGTTAGTCACTTATTTTAGTGAAGCTGCGTATTTTACTGGTAGAAAGAGATAATAAATTATATTGTGACATGCCTTTACCGATTTAGAAAAATGTGGAGAAAATTAAATGAAGCCGGAGGAAAACAAATGAATAAATTTATTGCATTGTAGTGCTTGAAGCTGTGCTTATTTAGTTTTGTCTTTTCAGTATTACCGACCCAATTGTAGCGTGTCCAGCCAAGTTCAAAGAAAAAGAAACTGGTGACAACCCAGCCGTGCGTGTTTGTATTAAACTTATTAACACAAGACAAACTTAGTGTCTATTACATGAATGACAGGGTCGCCTTTTATTACTACAACTGCTGTTTTTATTATTCTTGGTAGCTATTTTTGTTTTACGACAGTCCCCTTAATTGCTTTATGACTTCCGAATTTTTCAGAGGCGACTCATCTTTCTGTCATCTGACATGAGCTGTAAAAAGTAGCACAGTTTTAATAGATGTCATAACGACACCTCCTAAGTATACTGAGGCAAGTGATCATTTTGACATTTTCGGTTTTTTACATAATTTTGACTAATATACTAATATCTACTTGCCACAAAAATTTCATGGTAAAATTCCTGTTTGTTTCGAAAATAAAGTGACGTATATAAATGTATACAACACAATTTTGTAAATCAGTACGTTGTATACTGAGGCAAGTCGCTTGCACCACTGTACGCGGCACAGATATTGTGGAGGGGCGGCATAAGCGTGGTGTAACCTGACGTTGCCTCAGTATACGCGAGAGACCAACGACGCGGCGTACGTCGAATATACCTTTTATGATAGAAATTAAATGATTTTATGTAAGATACAGCCTCTTATTTTCTAATGCACTGTGATTTCCGTAAAATTAATGATTATTATACTTGTAACCTTGCAAAATGAAGCTTTTCTTGACAAGTTATTCAACTGACTTTAACAAATTGATACAAATAAAAAAAAACTGTCTTAATCGTTTCTCTCTTAATTATAATGGCACTAGAATATTTATCATTTAATATCAAAATCACAATTATGAGTAAAAGCCTTTATTCCGAATTGACAAGGTACTATTATTTTTCTTTAGTCATCGTTTTTTGTGACCAACCTGTTGTAAAATTCAGTGTGTTGAGATGGTATTACCACTTCGACAAAGATTTATTTATTTATTTATTTATTCATTGTCAAGTCATGTACATACATATGAAGATGGTAACATTGTTCTAAGTCAGTCCATGACGCCCTGCAAGGGCACACAATAGTAGTTAATATCTAAATCTAGGATTGTAATTATAACGTCAAAACATGCCTTCAAATTAATTAAGTACATTAAAGCTATACATTGATATTATCAAATTCATTAATGTTATTCTATTCCAGTTATCTATTATAGTTATCATTAATGATCTTAAGATCTTTAAATTTTTGTTTGTCAATTGGCAAACGTTCGTGGTACGCTACTTTAATGTTTCTTAAGCCAATTATGAGGTCATTGTTATGTATTTCCAACAAGCGTACATACATGTACATGAGAAATACAATCCGGTTACTGTTTTGCCCTCCGCAATTGTGGTATAATAATAATACCATCGCAACACACTACACACTGAATTTTACAACAGGTTGGTCACAAAAAACGATGACTAAAGAAAAATAATAGTACCTTGTCAATTCGGAATAAAGGCATTTACTCGTAATTGTGATTTTGATATTAAATGATAAATATCCTGCGATAATAACTGTAATATTGCGATAAGTAGTTTTGACAATTGAATTTTTGCCAAATAAAAATTTGGGAAACAAAATTTGTGATGTGATGCTTTGGGGAACATTCTTTGCCAAACATTAGTAATCCCTCATATTGTAATTTTTAAATAAATATTTTTTAATTTTAGAAGTTATGAATAAAGGTGCAATGATAAATCCTACTAAGGCGTTAAAAATAAGGAATAAATCCTTGCTAATGATAAATCGAACCTTTAGAAGAAGCGAGTTAAGTTTTTAGATTTTTTATAACTACTTAATAGTACAGTCTCAATAATTAAGAAAAGAAGACTATTTTGGATAGATTTATGTTGATTTTTTAAACTAAAACGAATATTGCTCAAACTGTGGTTGTTGAATAAGTTACTTTTAGGAATGATGGAACTATGATTAAAAGATTTACGAACATAATAGAAACAGCTTTTATTTGAAATTTACGTTTGTTCATTAAAAAAAAACTTTTTTCTATTATCATTAATAAAAATATATATAATTTCCCGTTTTAAACAGCAAAAAATTAAATATGTTTAATAGTATACAGGTGTAAGCGAACTTAATTTAAGCGTATACTGGTGCAAGTGACTAATATGTCGACCAAATAATGATAAAGGGCATTTGAGCATGAGCTACGTATTTATTTTTAAACAGTATGGATTTATGTAACATATTTATCTAATTATTAAATGAAAAATAGAGAATAATAACAATTAACTTAGGACGGTGTATACTGGATCAAGGGGTAGTTGCCTCAGTATACCACAAATCAGAACACGTAAAATACGCGTACACTAGTGTATTTACCATTTTCTCAAAAACTAACATTAATTTCAGAATTCCATATATGTAGACTGAAAAGAGGTACTTTTGTTCCAGCGAATCCAAAGTTTTATGGAATGGACTTTACAGATAAAAAAGTTACAAATGATTTTACCTTTGCACGGCTCTCCTGTAAAATCAAGATTTTGCAGTTGCCTCAGTATACTTAGGAGGTGTCGATAAGGTCATAATTTTACGGCTTTTGTGTGACTGTGGTGTCATTTTTTCATGTACCTAAACCTACCTCGTGTATCAGTCTATCTATTGGTAAAATCCACATTAAAATCCGTCCAGAAGTATTTAAGTTCATCGCAAACAGACAGATGGGGCGGAGGTTTTTTCTAATTTTACCTATTTAATAATTTTGTCTGTGTCTGGCAAAAAAATAAGTCAGTATCAGTTATAGAAAAAGTGAGATTAGGATAGAGAAAAATGGTGAACGCGACCGCGTGTTAGACAATATGGCTGAACATTGCCATATAGCCGAAACAAATGCCAAAGTCCACGTCAATAATCAATTTTATTGCAAACACGACAGCCGTCGGTCGTTTGGACGTAAATCATAGTCAAAATTATACGCTAACCTTTAGTGCTCTCGATACCAAAATAAAGAAGATTCGACACGCCGCCAATAAAGTCACATAATTTACATAGCACGCTGTGCTTTAAGCATTACTTTAACATAATTACCTTCCATGGCATTTGAGCTCGGGAATGGAGAATAAATCCTGAACGCTTATAACAATAAAATTCCTTAATGTCGAAGTAAGGTCAGTATTTGTAAGCTACTAGCTTTTGCCCGCGGCTTCGCACGCGTGAACCATGAGTATTTCAAAGAAGCTAGCAATCAAGCAAGCGAACAACCAAACCTGCAAGCTTTCAAGCATGCATGCAAGCATGTAAGTATGCAAGCAGGCATGCAAGCAGGCATGCAAGCATGCAAGCAAGCATGCATGCAAGTAAGCACGCAAGCATGCATGCATGCAAGCAAGCATGCAAGCACGCATGAAAGCAAGTATGCAATCAAGCATGCAAAGCAAGGACTCAAGCAAGCATGCAAGCAAGCCCCCGCATTGCCCCGCTACCTTGATTTTTCTGAAACTGTAAATATTGCAGGATTTTTATAAAACAAACCTAACCTAACCTATAGGGCTGTCCTAAAATATACCCTAAATAGCTTTTTCCCGCGACTTCGTAAGCGCTAAGATGTAAAACGAAAAAATAAGTTTTTTCCCGTTCCCATGGAAATTTTGGGGAGTGCTTTCGGAGTACACTTAAAGCCTTTAAAGAAACACACGTTATAAATGTTAAGTCTCTTTCTTCCGCTGTTTCGTCTGGAAACGTAAAATCCCGTTTTTTCCCGTCCCTGTGGGCGTTTCGGAAAATCCTTTCTTAGTGTTCCCCTACACTCCCGAATAAACCGACGTGACAAATTTCAACTTTCCCCCGCTTCCCGTTTTTCCCGTTCCCGTAAGAATTTCGCCAAATAGAGCATTTCCCGAAATTCTTACGGGTACAAAGAAGAAGAATTTTGGGAAATTATCTCATAATGCTCCCCTACACTCCCCAAGGAACCCACTTGCAAAATTTCAGCTTTCTACGACCAGTAAAACGAAAAATCCTGTTTTTTTCCCGTTTCCGTGGGAATTTTGGAAAGTACTCTCTTAATGCTCCTCTACACTCTCGAAGCAACCTACATGCCGAATTTCAGCTTTCTGCAACCAGTAAAACGAAAAGTCCCGGTGTTTCCGTTCCCGTGGGAATTTCGGGAAATCCTTTTGTAATGCTCCCCTACACTCCCCAAGGGAACTTGAAGGCCAAATTTCAGTTTTATACGACCAGTAAAACGAAAAATCGATCCCGTAGAACTGAATATATAAATCACGTTTTATTCCTTATCCCGTGGATATTTCCAAAAATCCTGAAATTAGTTTCTTAGTTTTGTAATCACCTACTTTTGTATCAAATTTGAAGAGTCTAGTTATTATAGTTACTGAGATAGCGTCACTCGGAATCGAATATATCATCATCATCATCATCATCTCAGCCATTACAAAGAATCGAATATATAGTTCCCGTTTTTTCCTTATCCCGTGGGAGTTTCCAAAAATCCTTCCTTAGTGGATGCCTACATTGTATAAGGTATCTATGTGCAAAATTTCAAGTCTCTAAGTCCAGTGGTTTGGGCTGTGCGTTGATATATAGTT
Organism: Pandemis cinnamomeana; assembly: GCA_932294345.1. NCBI lineage: Eukaryota > Metazoa > Arthropoda > Insecta > Lepidoptera > Tortricidae > Pandemis > Pandemis cinnamomeana. The sequence continues at coordinate 5,831,040 of OW028717.1, forward strand.
AAGTCAGTCAGTCAGTCAGTCAGTCAGTCAGTCAGGACTTTGAATTTTATATGTATAGATAGAAGAAGATTGCGTTCTACGACTAAGCACGACTTGGGGCAGCAGAAGCGATTTGCTAATACATTGCGTGTGCTGCCAGTTATTAGTAGTTAAACGCTGGACGGTGTCCGTCTTAACTGCGCAATGAATAGATAAATTGCATGCTGCACCGAGGCGTTAATTGTTCTATGAAAACCTGTAGCACCAAAATGAGTTGACTATGAGATTCTTAGTTTCATTGATTCGGTCTATTTACTATAAAAAAGTAGGCCTGCGAATGACCACAGTGGGGGACGATAGGAGTTTGAAAAATGCCAGATTGTAACCTTTTGGGTACATAGATGCAGGCAATTAGTCGTAATTATGACAGATTAATTGTTTTCTTCTTTGCTGTTGCTCTTCCCGCGCAATGGTAAAAGCCCATCGAGGGAATGGCCGAAAATCATAGGAATCATGATATAGGCGATACGGCATTTACGGCCACAATCTTGCTCAACGTGGCCTGTAGGTCTTGCCACCTTAGGCTCTGTCTACCCCTTAAGGGATAGAGACGTGATTTGTGTATGTATGTGTAATTGTTTTGTATCTGCAAACCATGCCATGAGGACATAAATTGTATAGATTCATGATGAGCAGTAAATGAAGTTATTTGGCCCAAAAAATTGTAATAGGATAACATGATGTAAATACAAAGGGTCTGTAATAGTATCGTAATAATGCCGATTACTTTAGCACTCATGTAATAGAAAAAGGCATAGTGCAAGAACCCCTTTGGATCATAACAAAACAGTTGCACCTTTTCTCAATGGATGGCAACGACTTCCTTGGTCGGAACACCCATTTACTGATACCACATGGCTCGCGATTTAAATGTTTGAACTGTATCTAATATTACAGCCACCCAAGTTTCAATGTCATCAATTGGCATTGCTATAAGGAAGACTCAGCGAGCTGTGTCCCTCAGACTATTGTGTAACTAGAAATAAACTCGAGGGCCAATGAGGCGTGCGAAAATCACTTCTAGATTGATTTTATGGAGTATTTGTTAGAGACCAGACATATTGTGGGAGACATTGAGTGTTGTTCTAAATTATGGTATAATTTTAGCGTCGATGCATAGCGTTAATGTGCGTATTACGATCGACGTGTCGCACCATTTATTGGTATTTAGTAGGTATCTTCCCGTCCTCGTGCCGTTCATTGTTTCATTCTTATACACACATAAATACAGTTACGCCTCTTTCCCATAGGGGTAGGCAGAGACTACTTTGTTCCACTTGCTATGATTTTGACATACCTCTTTCGCTTCATCCACATACATCAATCTCGTCATACATGCATTATTATTATTGTTTTTTTTTATATCCCTATTAAATTGCTTTTTTATAAGAAGACATTCAGTTATTGTGTATTTGCCTAATAATTAACTGCTACCAATACGTCCCAGGCATAAAGACTAGTTAAAATATCAGTATTAACATGATGCTGTATCATTTTAATTTTGATGGGTAACAATCCTAAAACAGTAAGAATACTGTTAAACAGTTTAATTTTTTTATTGTTACTTTCTTAACCAGCGAGTATGATCACTGATTATTATTATTATTATTTGATCAGACAAAAATTGATTTCCAAATGATTGAATGATGATTATCGTATTTACTGGTGGGAACGCATAATAATAATACGGGGTTTAATTGTTGTCATGATTTGGCATCCATCCACAACGAACTCTCGAGTCTTACAGATGGTAGCGAAGGCGTTAAATCATAAAATGTGGTTAAATAATTACTTTCTTCGTCTGACTTTCTTTTCTTTTAGATTAACGACGCGATCAAAACAAGAGTAGATTTAATGAATTTGTGTGAGCGAATCTAAACGGGCGGACACATTTCACACAATATACGACTCCAATAAATCAACGCCGATATTTATTACTCCGAACAAATGCGAATTTAAACGATACTCAAATGATTTTCATCCAAACATCCGTACATTAATGGCTTAGTAAAAAAATAGAAATGTGTCAAATTAATAGAGAAGTGTTGGCGGACGTTGACATGGCAACTTGACACACGTGAGGTTATTGACATAATTCTCTGACGTCTGTTGCTATCGTTAATAATGAAAATATCTGGCAAATAAAAGCAAGTGTTTGGTTTGTGTGTTCGGTTTTTGTTTCTTTAAACAGCCATCTTTTTGTTGGTGTCAAAATACATACTACGTTATTACAATTAGGTATTATGCAAAGCATAAGTAGGTTTCAGATATTTTGCACACTTATAAAAAACCTTGTAAATTAACTTAACTTAATTATAATGTATACTCGCTTGCCAAAGAAAAACAAACAAATTTCCATGTAGCCGTTATCGATCAATGTATGAATTATAATGATCAAACCTTTGTATAAACCAGTTTGTAATGACGTAACTAACTACTAAGTGTGCGTTAACACTCTATACAACGAGCAAGTAATGTATTTTAACCGAACGAAGTTCAAGTTTAACCTAAATTAGTGAACAAACATTCATTGTGTCCGATTCGTTCCTTTCCTACATTTTATTACGTGACGGATTGGCGTTAGGGAGAAACAGGCGAAGTGGGTTACCAAAGTAATGACTTTTAAAAGGTTTGTACTAAAGCGTTTGCAACGTTTATGGTATTTTGAAACTTCAAATTCTTTTTACGCAAAAACAAATTGCACTTGTTAATTATTTTCAGTACTAACTCCGCTGTCAACTGAAGTGGTTGATTTGTATATTTTTGGATATTCTAATTGAAACTACGAGTATATGTTTTGCATTAAATTCATTATATTGCCTTCTCAGGAACTGTTCCGCTATCAGATCTAACCTTAACTATAGAGCTAACTATAAAAAAAGACTTTCATTTATTTGAATGACATAATTAAATTTTGATCAGTACTGGAAGGTATATAGGCTAGAAATGATGATAATGACACAAATAAATGTGACTTACAAAGAGTAACTTATAAAGAGTTATACATACATACATACTTATTATTATTATGAGTGAGCTAGGGGAACGTGCTGGTGTGAAAGATAACAGTGACTAGGATAGAAAAAATATGCTTAGTTGGTTTGGTCACGTAGCAATGATGGAAGAAAGTAGATTACCAACAGATCTATATGAGGAGTGTGAATTGATACGTTGGGAGGGGAAGGCCTAGAAGAGCATTCCTGGACCAAATAGATGTATGATGTGGATGAAGCCACAGAGGTATTTTAGGATCGTGTAGTGTAGTGGAACAAAGTAGTCTCCGACTAACCCTTGTGAGAAAGAGGCGTGACGGTATTTTGGATCGACTGTGACTTGGTTGACCTAGTACTTGGTCATTTCTATTTCGCCATAATCGCACTATTCAATTACGTAAAAACAAACAACATATATTTTCAATGTTTTTAGAGAGTGATCAAGTCCGCGCACTATTTTCATGCATCTTTTACTAGGCATATTAAAACTTTATAGACCAGCCGCTTAAATGGATACTCGCCCGCGCGGTGCAGGGGCGCGGGGTGGGACGACAAAGGGGACCGAGAGAGGTGCGGGCGGCAGGCGCACTACCCGCCCGCACCTCTCTCAGTCCTCTCTGTATCTCGCGCCCCTGTGTCGCGCGGGCGAGGACTCATTTAAGCGGTCGGTCTATAGAAATGAACGCTTTCCAGACAAAAGACAAATCAAAATGCGGCCTCTCGTGTCAAAATCGTGCGGAGATTTCGTTTGTCGCGCACCGCGGGAACTAAAATTTTCCGGGACAAAAAGTATCCTATCTCCTTCTCAGTCAGTCTCAAACTAACCATACCAAATGTTGCCACGATCGGTTGAGTTTACGTGTGTAACAAACAAACAAAGGCACATTAGCATGTACGGATTAAGATCAATATCTATAAATCCAAAATTGGTTGTCATAAAAATGACCAAAATAGTAACAGGTAGAAAAATTCGAAGACTACCCACCTGCTATGGGTAGTGTAGGGGTATAGCACGCGTCACGGAATGACGAGGATCCAGGTTCGATTCCCGGCCATAGCTTTACTTTTCGGATTTTTCTATGTGTTCTAATTTTCACTGACATTTAGAAATATAAAAATTACCGTTACGAAAAATGCTTTTCCTACAATATGTCCCCAGTATCCTCTAGTGCATAATGCATGTGCCAGACCTCCTGGCCGCGTAACTAGCGCGACTAATCCATTGTGCTACACGGCTGCAGTGTCATCGATCTTTGCTAGCACACGTCTTCATAGATATATTTGTCGGCAGGTTCCAAAAAGTATGAAAATTATGAGTGTCGTAGATTAATTTGTAACCAGCGAAGATGAACGAGTCGTAACGGTAAGTTTTTTGTTACTTGTTTCAGATTTTCTGTGTGTTTGTATTACATACTGTTGCCCGCGACTTCATCCGCGCAGAATTGAATATAGCCTATGACATTCACAAATATTAGGGCTTTCTATTAGCAAAACAATTTTCAGAACCGGTTAAGTAGAGTCAGAGATTCCCCTACAACGCCACAAACTCACAATCGCACAAATTGTACCTCTTTATAAAATTACTTTTTAATTGAATATTTCTTAAAGCCTTTTTTCTCTGTATTAATTTACTAAAGAGTAGAAAAGTAACCTTAAAAAGAAGCAGGTACTTTGGTAAATACGCTCTTTAACTTTAGTAAAATCATTAAGGTAGAGTGGATATTTCAAAATTAGGCACTAATCACCCTAAAGGCGAGGAAGCGAATAGCTTTCGACACTACCTTCTCGCTCAAGAAAAGCACAAAAGATTTAGATCCCGTGTCGGTAAAAGAGACAGATATATTTTTAGTTGATCGCTGGCTGTTCACACCACCGGCGAGGGCTTTCTCCCTATTCGTAAGAGCCAGCGACAACTCACAATACTCGCTACTCGCTTATCGTCGGCGGTAAGGCCAGTGCCTTAAACTCTCAATTTTCATAGACAAATTGGCAGCACCATCTACCGATGCAAATCGACAACAAACTATTCTCATAGTATTTGTCATTATAATGTGAACGCGTTTAAAAGTCGTCACAGAACACCAACGTTCCTTATTTAAACATGAAACCGCGTTTACACGACTCATTTTAACACGTTCACTGCGGCATGGGGTTGTTCGACCCCCAAACATGTATGGTTAATTACAAGTTAAATTAATTGCCGCAGCAAAGGTGGCGATCCACAGCTCGACAAATTACAGTTGTTTGTAAAATTATAGTAGTAATAGTTAATAATATTACACTTGTTGCTCAAGGCTCTAGTATCCAGTAGCTAGACGCGTCCACTAAACTTTTTAATGCCGCGGCCATAATTGCGTAAATTCAATTAGTACTGCTCCCGCGCATGCGCGGAGTGACGCGTCTAATAGCCGTGAAGACGCCTTAAATAAATATCCGCTACATTCCATACCTTGCCTACCAGGATTATTACTCCAGCTTATTTCCGTCCTAACTTGTCTTTTCTCAGAGAAAATTTTATAGCACAAGAGCGTGATGCGCGGAAAATAGACTACCTGACTCTTTCTAGAACGAGAAATTAGAAAAAGATAGATAGTCTACTAGCCGTGCTGAGGTTCCAAGTATAGATTGGAAGCTTCCCACGCCATTGTATTGCTTTGTAGTTGTGTATTGTTGTGTTGTGTTCGTGTGCAACTCATTTGATTTTTGTCATGAGCTTTTCGATGAAGGAAAACGTCGTAATTCAATACCTCTATGAAAACTCGTGTTTTGTTACTTCCGGCAACTGTAGATACCTAACTAACCTAACCTACCTACGTTTCCGAGTAAGGCAAATTAGTATCCACGGGCAATCGGGCAATACATTTTACAGTCAGCGTCACTAACCACTAGGCTATCCGGTCGTCAGCAGTCCAACATTTAAGTCATAGCCAACATAATTACTCGTATAGGTAATGGCAAAGTTGACAAAGACACATTGTGAACGCTGTCGCAACTGGGCGCGACGCGTCGGGTCACCGCCCATCGAAATGGGACACATGTATTCACACTTTACGATCCCCGATCGATGCATTACCAATTTTCGATTCCATTCACGATTGCACTCGTGCGCATGGCCCGTGCGATGCGGTGCTGTGACAGGTGCTTTTGATGTGGTTTTTGATCCTGAAAGTGCAACGGTATCACGTAGCTACCATCGTAAATTTGCTGGTCTGGGAGCTAAGAAAAAACGTGGAATATGTACAGATGCTTCTCTTCCCGCGCAATAAGATAGTCTGTATTTCCGGACAGATACAACCTAGGGCTCTTCAAGGCTAGAGTCAATAGGCTATTACTGAATCAGTGAGTTACACCTTTGGCCTCATCTGCACATTCCACCAAGTGAAATAGAGGTCAATCACTGGTCAGTTCGTAGTAAAAAAAATAAAAATAATAAGAATGCGGTTAGTAACCCATCACTATTTTAAGTTTTCTTTCCATCTATTCGCCCACAATCATGCTAAACGTAGCCTGTAGCTCTTAGGCTCTTCTACCCAGTAAGGGATAAAGATAATGGCTTCTGTACATTTAGATCTTTTAGGGACCACACAGACCCCGAATGGTACAAATTTGTATTAGGAGTCGACACTTCTGTGTTTATTGTACACACAGCAAAGCGAATCGGTGAGCACCCTAGTTATCCATGTGTGTCATTCTATACACACATCCGCACTTATCCGCTGCCTTATTACGCACACAACAAAATGCCCTATCTGTGCTAATTGTGTTTTCTGACTACCTTCACGCATAGTTATTCAAACCTGCTGGTATTTTGTTCAATGGAAGCATAATTTTGCCACCAGTATTATAAGCGTGGTGGCTCAGGTGTATTGACCTAGGGTTATGAAACCTAAAGAACCGGGTTCGAATCCTGCACAAGTGTATCTTTTTTGTTTTCAATTTTAAATTACTAATCTCAAAATAAACTCATGTTTACCTAAAACAAGAAAAAAAGGACGTAAAAGAATAAAACAATAATATGCAATTATTGGTTCAAATTGTTTATTGCAACATTTAATTTTTATTGTATTAGCCTCTATTTGTGTTATTATTATTATTACCAAAAGTAATTAAATTAGCTAAATAAAACTGCACACTTTTCCTTATAGAATAATATTCATAAAATAACACACACTTTAGAGGCCAGTATGATTTTATGTTTACTAAAAAGTCTTATGTCACTAACATAATAATTATCTTGCAAATTGAATACACAACCATAATAGGGCTATTTTTAAGATGACACATAATTAATATCTTAAATTCTGGTTTATTAGGTTTAAGTCTGATAAAGATGAACGAAACGTTTTATTTGCGGACGTGTAAGTCAGTGGTGAAATGAATAGACATGTTAAATGACAGCCATTAACAATAACATCATTTCACACTGGGTTATAATCTCCACTTTGAAGCGACTAAGCTACCTATCTCGATTTGGTTTGGATTTGGACACCAGGGCCCATCGATGAGATCCAACCCCATAGCCTAAAGTAACACTGCCACTCGTTCTGCACTGTAAAACATTACTGTGTTTATATATTTAATTAAGTTAATATATTTCGTCTTCATCACTAAAAATCACTACATTTGACTTTGATTGATGTAATAATCAAAGTCAAGATATTCACGAGCAAAGGTTTCTTCTATGCTGGTCCGTTAAAGCATGTTTTTTGCTGGTCTACGGCAATGCAATCCTGCAGCATGCAGATGGTTTCGCACAGGTTGCAACGTAGCATTGTGTCTTGTTGCTGTGAAATGGGTCACTAGCGGGTGCGGCAACTACATAATGTCCCAATCAAATGGCAGGAGATGAGGCTTCAGGTTTAGGCCCAGAACGAATATTTTTATCGTGTCCGAAGTCTGCGTAAGGGTGAATCCATAATGGCACAGTCTTCCGCTGCAAAATAAATGAAGTTTAAATAAAAACATTTTTCGTCAAAGAAAGTTGTTTAAAACATTACCGATAAAATAATAAGTCATTGTTTTTAACACCGTTTGTCTACTTACCCATATCAAAAAACGCCTAGCGATTCCTTATATAAATAGTTATATTGTTTTGCTCTTTTCAACAAAGATAAATGAAAATCCATGTTTTGCAGCAAAGGCAAAATTAAACAGTTCGTAAGTATAACACACGGTTCATCCCGCAGCTAATAATGGCTGCCAGCGGTGACAGTTGTTGTTTGTTCACAAAATCATATTATTAGAAATTTGAGGGTAGAAAACACTTTATATTGTTTAAGACGATAACGACCAAAATAGCCATCAGCTAGCAACTTTTAAACTCCAGTAAAAAGAGTCATACCTATTAATAATTATATTAAAAGAAAACACAATGCGTTTGCGTTTTTAACATATTATATAAGAGTAAAATTAAACATACAATAGACTGCAACCACCATAAAATTAAATAGTTACGGAAAAAAATAAATTATAATTTCAACCTTATTTCAAAGCTCATAAAACAGCTATTTACACAAATTGCAATACAGTAGTCGCAGATTGAACATAATTCATAAATTCACCATGTAACTTGCATACCTCGGTGGCCTAGCGGTCAAAGACAGGTCGAAGATTTGACTTGTGCTATAGTGAACCGGGTTCGTATCCGAAGAAAACGGAATATAAAATAGTAATAATAAAATGACATTTTTGGATGTTATTTCAATGGCCATGCTGGTTGTGAGGAATATTGCTTTGGAATTGGAATCTCAGACTTGTTGAGAAATAATAATATAACATCGTCGCATCAGTGAGATGGTAACTACTCTTCGCTAGTAATAATAGTTCAATGCGTGGGATTGCATAAATTTGAAGATTCAAGGTCGAAGGAAGCTTCGATTCGGTTCTCTCGCTTACACTGGGGATGACAATATCCAATGTAAGATTAGGTAAAATATTTTTAGGACAGTCTAAATAAAAAAAATACTTTTACATTATTTTTGTAGAAGTAACTGAAACCGGAGATATTGCATTTTCAGCCTTTGAGTGTGACACGATACCGGCGGGGATTATTTTCATTTAATTTGTAATTATTTTTTACTTAATTTATTATAAACTAACTTAAATAGTTGTAACTTTCTTCATTGTTATTTTATAGTTAGTTGTTGTTTATTCAATAAACAGGTAATTTACAGTGACATTGCTCATTCATCTTGTTGCTAAAAAATCTGTACTTAGGGGGTAGATTTTATGATCGAACTCACTCACACATTCACATGTCATAGATTCTACTTAACGTTCATGTCGATACTCAACACGCATAGACGTGTGCGTGGCTGTGCTAACCGCATTATTTTGCTGTGTGTACTTTAATTTTGTGGTTGCCTCTACTACCCGCTTGAATATTGTTACCAAATTATATCTAAAAGCAAGTAACCATTCATAAAGATGTCTGTGCCCTAATTACAAAGCATAATCACAAAATTAAGTCATAAAATTAACATCGCCAATCATAAACAGCGTCTAATTACGGGGCCTACGAGTATATTCGACAGGCACTGTCGAAGTGATATCGATATCTCGCTTTTACTCGAATTTAATAAAGCGTGTGGGTGAGACAAAAATCGGTTTGCGTGTCGCCAACGATATCACTTAGAGAATATTATAATACTGATCGTAAAAGTTTTATATGCATACATACATACTAATTACGTATTTATTCCTTACAGGGTAGGAAGACCTCAAGGCCACGTTTAGCGTGATTGTAGGCCTATAGGTTGGATGGAGAATTAACATTATACCTAGGATTTTCGCCCATTCCTTCGATGGGCATTTACGATCTGCGCGGGAAGATAAGCAGCTGGTGCCTACTGTAAAGCCGGCATTACCATTTACCACCCCTGTCCCTAAGTCATTGATAAGTTTAAATTTAACAAGCAGTAAGAGCTGTGAGCAGGCAGATGCTGGATGCGTCAAGCTAAAGACAGGGCGCTATGGCGCTCATTAGGGGAGGCCTATGTCCAGCAGTGGACTAACATAGGCTGATGATGATGATGAAGAGCTGTAAGGGTCGATCATTACAGACTTACGATATTCTGACAGCGCAGTAACTGACGTCTACCCACATATTTACTACTGCAGTTCTATTACACTACGAAAAACTGCTTGTTCTTCTTCTTATTTGTGGCGTATCGAGTCGTTATAGCGACGAAACTTCGCCAATGTCAAAGTAACAAAAGTATAATTAAAAAATCTTGTGACAAAATGTCGGCAACGTTGTATGGTGCTGGTCAGAGACCCCTCCCCCCCCCCCCCCCCCCCATCGGGCTCTGAACGGTCAATGATATCCCCCAGAAACTGCCAGGAAATCATTAGCCGATGCCCCATGCAGGGTGCACCGGATCAAGCTCTGCTCTTCCCCCCGGACGGATCCAAAAACGAACCGCAGCTCTTGACCACACGTGGAGGTAACCCGACTCGCACCCCAAACTGCTCGTTAACTGCAATCGAACCGTACGGACAGAAGGCAGTTAGGTACCTGTAATGAGCCTACCAGTTGCTGCTACTTCGTAAACCACAACACAATTCAATTTGCCGTTCAAACTACAATTTGTCCTTGTAATTGACTCGTATTTTAATATAGATCTTGCCAGACCAATTATCGTAATGGCAAGCTGGAAACGGGAAGCCTCTGATTACATTCCGAAGCAATGGTGTTACATAATTAAATGTCGGCTATGAATCTTATTGCCAATTTATAGCGAATACTTACTCAAGGATGTTGGTAAGTTAATACATGTAATAACTCTAACAGTTTATGCAGAGCTAACAACAAATGTAAAGCCATAGCGTAATAATAATAACTAGTGAGATTACCCGGCCGATTAAGCAGTGCAACTACGCGAAACCGATGCCTCCAATCCGTCCGCTCTTCCGTACGCGAGAACTCGACCAAGTAAGCAGTTAGCGCCTGAGATTACGGATTGCTCACTATTTGAAATTATTACACTATGGTGTGCTATCAGAGGTGTTAAACATTGATAATATTTGAACGCTTTTCTTAAACGTATTGTCAGGATTCTTACAGGAGAAGTAAAGATACAGAACTCGACGAAGTTTCAATAGTGTTTAATAAAATACGATTGTTTTATACCGGTAAGAACCTGACACGTGCTAAGTTATGTCTCCAAGTTCAAGTAATTAGTAGTTTAATCCGCTTAGCTTTATAAACAAGACGGATAAGGATACTAAGCTATGATTGATCGTTGACAGACTTGACATTGTGAATGGTTGGAGAATATGGCGCTTGCGTTGTGGACCAAAATAAGAGTTGAAGCGACAATATAAGTATTCAATCGTATTTCTTGGGACACGTTCCATGGGCTCTCCGCGCCAAAGCCCAAGCCCGCTAACCAGTGGCGTAACTATAGGGTGGCACGGGTGGCAAAATGCCAGGGGCCCCTAGCTCTACGGGGCCCCGAACTGAGTTGGTTTAGAGCACAGAAGGGACGCTGATGCACTTCTTTATATTGAGGAAGCCCCATCTGACATATTTGCCACGGGCCCCGACGTTATAGTTACGCCACTGCCGCTGACATACTGATTGCAAGACTAAATTGTAATATTTTTAAATTTCATGAGATGTTTTGACATGAAATGACATACTTAAAATAATCATAAAAATTACATGTTAATAACTGTAATTATTATGAATAAATGAGTATGAGTATCAGTATGATTCTTGGTAGGTATGCATTTTTTATCCTTGCTAATAAACTGCTCGTACGAGTTTTTATTTCAATTGCCAACTTAGTCTTGTTAAACGTGGCCTGTAGGTATAGTTACCTTATGCTCTGTCCACCCCGCAAGGGATAAATACGTTATTTGTATGTATGTGTGTGTGTGTGTGTGTGCCAACTTAGTAATTCCACATTCTTTTTTCATTTTTTTTTTGTCAAATATTTTTTTTACAGAATCCTATTTAAATCTAAGATCTCATTCGGCTTCTCACTTAAACCCCATCTGAGTATTGCACAAGCAACTCAACACATGATAAGCGGTAAAATGTGTCGCTTAAGTACGTTTTGTATTTGAACTTTGATCATGAACGCGCGAAGAAATCAAATCTATAAAGGTCGGACCATTACAATTCAATTTAAAAAGATAACAGCCTTAGCGTTAAATTTAAAGTGTCGTTTTTTAATAAGTGAACAAAAAATACTTACCCTGCTACTCCGCTACTTATGAGCGAAATATATATGTTTTTATATGCAATCCCTATAAAACACATGCCTATAAATCCCACAACCTGGACCATTCCCAGCATCGCACAAATACGCGTTTCGATCCCTCTACGGGATCACTTTAAAAGCGAGCACAAACACAAGTGGACCATGCAAACCAACGTCGTACATTGGGCAGGTACATACATACATACATACATACATATATCACGTCTTTATACACACAGTAGACAGATCCTAAGGTAACAAAACCTTAAGGCCACGTTTAGCATGATTAAGGGCGCAAGGGGGTAGGTATAACTTGGGTATATATTTTTTGTTTATTGAAATAGACCTCCGCAAAGTAACGCCTGATTCAATCAAAAATAATTAGTGTTTAAACGACCAGATAGCCTAGTGGTTCGTGATCTGACTATGAAGTTAGTGGTTCTGGTTTCGAATCCCGGTAGGGGCAAGCACACTACCGCGGTGACACGATAGTGCTCCCGCAACGCCCACAGTTCATGGCCAGGAGGGAACGTGTGTGTTTTTAGACGGTAGGCCTCTCCCCTCCTTCCTTAGGGAAGGCAGCGGCGAGCTGGAGAGCCCGTCATACCCCCGTTGCTGCCCCGAGCGCGGGGATGCATAAGGCGCATTTTCCACACGTTAAAAAAAAAAGGGGCAAGCACACTCGAATGACGAAAATGAATGTTTGTAAGTACCCGTGTAGCCACGGACTGGATACCACATAATGGATGGCGGCGGCTGGGTAGGCCCAGGAGGTGCTGGCGGGATGCCCTGGACGCGTTCCTTAAGAACTGGCTGGACTAAGCTCAAGATGGGGGGAGTGAAGAAAATGGGGGAAGATCTATGCCCAGCAGTGAAACTAATTTCCAGGCTAATAATAAAATTACCCGAGTAATAGATGTTGTATGTAAGTAACTGCTTAACTGTACAAATATAAAGAAACATACACAAATCATAAAAAAAACATTAAAATATACATCTAAAGTAGTTATACAATTAACTATGTTTATTCGTTTCCTAGCACACATAATAGGTACAAGCTTTGCTTCATCAATTGAGGTAAATTGCCTCGTAATTATTTATTTATTTGAAATTAAATAATAAACAGTCATTTCCTTTGAAAGAGCTACTTAAAAATTCGAAATCAGAAATTCATAAGTTACATTCTCGCTCATACTTATAGACATTTATATGAGTGAGGGAGAGAGCAAATTCCCAAGTACTTGACTTCAATATTCCTATCATAATGTAAGCTAAAGGTATTTCCGTAAAGGTTTTGCAGTATTTATATTTCAACTTTCGCAGTCAAGTACCAAGAACATCCATGTACAACATGCCAACAACTGAAGGGATGTTTGCTGATTTACAGAGAACAAGGCAGAAAACATTTCCGACAAACAAGACAATGTTAGAGGAACATCGGAAACTAAAACAAATGTATTTGTGCGTTAAGGAAAAGTTGTGACAGATATATTCTTGGTTTTGCTTGAAACCTCTTACTTGGCGTGACCATTGCGTTTAAAATAAAATACACGGGTTGATCGATTTATTGTTGAGATATGTCTAAAGTGTGTTGAACTGTTCACTACTCATCATCATCATTTTTGTACGCCACTTGTGACACACGTAGATTTTAAACGTAATGAGCTCATGTACGAAAGTATTTAAATATGTAATTGTAGGCGATGCGCCTATTTAGGCAGCTACATGTTACAACCTTTTTATAAAATAATCCTATTTTGGCACTGGCCACAAATAAACCTAATTGCACGCAGCGCTGAAAGAAAAAAAACAAAAGAAAGTAGTTGTGTCGGCCCTTGTCAGCGCCGCGTGTTAAATTTTCAGTATAATTTAAATGGTTTTATATAATTTTATTAGTGTTTATTGTCTACAGTAAATATCTATCAGTTCTACTCTATTCCGTATAATTATCATTCATGAATCGGTTACTAATATTACTACTGATACCATTCATTGATAAAACATGAACTCGGTAGAAAGGCAGCGTAAGAATGACGTACATAATTAGAATGCAAATGGAAACCACGTGATGTTGAGGTCACCACACCGCTGAATGAACCGCATAATGGTTTACTTACCTTAGGCTCGGATTAATACTATTTATAGTCGTAATGCACTTGGGATTGACTCTGTGGTCAAGTTAGTTTTAGTTATGTCTGAGCAAATGAGTGCAATCTTGACTAGTGCTCGTATTAAAGTGTACGCTAATATTTGCATTACAGTTCATTCTCTTGCTTTTAGTTTCTTGATCACCGTCCGATTTAAAAAAAATGTTTTATGTTTGTACTCAATTCTATTTTTGTTCAGACTATTTTGGCAAATTGCTGAAGTCATGACTTGGTCAAATTTAATGTATGGAAGTGATTTTCGAGCTTATTAATAAGATTCAACCTGGCTTACTTCCATCCTGGTCTGGTAGCATAGAAAACATAGAATGTACCAGTTGCCCAAAAGCCCATCGAGGAAATGGGCGAAAATCTTAGGAATCATGTTATAGGCGATGTGGCTAGCAACCCATCACTATTTGATTCCCCTTTCAATCCGTACATCCACATTAATGCTAAACGTGGTCTTTAGATATTGTTACCTAGGCTCTGGTCTACCCCGTAAGGAATAAAGACGTGATTTATGTATGTATACGTATTCAAGCTGGCAGTTTTTTTGGAAAAACAAGTAGTTGTTTAACATAGATAAGTATATATCACAGTAAAAATTCTAGTCAACATGCCAATTTTACGATTAGCGAGAGGAAGTGGCTATTATAGCGAATATTTATTTTATTATTTATTTATTGAAATGGGAAACAAACAGCATCAAATTACACTTATAGTTAAATGAATATAGTAAATACATAAGCCAAAACAGTTTCCACTTATAACTTATACAACTATTTGCTCGAAAAGTAACACATGCCAAATAAATTTTAAATTTTAACTATAAATTAGAATATTAAAAAAAGAAAACAAAACACAATTTAGGAAAACAAAAAGACAATAATATTGGAACAGTACCTATCGGATTACAAGCACCTGAGCTCAACCAAAAACAACCACAGAGACACCGGTTTTCTAATCCAAAATAACTCTCCTGATTGCAGAAGCAAATTTACGATGGTTGAGTTGAAACAAATCAATATTGGAGTATTTTTCATTATAAAATTTGCACGCTCTTGCCAAACATTTGTTACCTACATATTTAGTGCGACTGAAAGGCACTGAGAATAGACGAGTGGACCGAGTTCGAAAACTCGGGCATCTAAATGAAACCTTGCTCAGAAGATCTTGAGAGTCAATTAAATTATTTAGTAATTTATACAAAAACGCGATATCTTTTTTCTCTCTTCGCAGTTCAAGAGACTCGACATTTTTGTACTCGAAGTGCTTAAATTTGTACTTCATTCTTTTAATAAATTTATTTTGTATTCGTAATATTGATAAGTAAAAAGTATGAACTATGCGTAATCTACTTTAGGAAGTTTAATAACCTTAGCTTCCTTGGCATAACAAACAAGCATCAGTCGAAAACAACCTACAGTAAGACAACGTCTTTCCAGAACATTTGAACATCGTCCTTTTTATTTTCTTTGAAGATCATTGCTTCATCTAAAATAATTCAGAAATTCGGTTGTATGTACCATCGGCCGAATTTGGGGTCTGCCACCCTATAGTTGCAAATACTTTGCACGCCGTAAAATACGTCGCTGATTGTCAAATTAAAAGTCGGACGTTAGCGACAAAAACGAAAAGTGATTCCACTTCTTATTTGGCGGACCGTACGCTCTTTAATAATTCTTTGACGTGGGAAAGCATTAGACTGTAAAATCAAAACGAGAGTGCAAAAACATTTGCTCGTTAAAAGAGAGGCGTTTATGCTCGAGAATAAGGCTTTTGCTCACAGCGGGTCGCCTGCCTGACTTTAATGGTTAGCGAATCAAATGAGTATTTACAAACCTTACATTCTGTTTAGTCTCAGTACTTCCGAGCGTGTCATTGTGGAAATGCTTGTTGCCGCATGCTTTTGTTTTCATAAGTTAAATTGATGATATTATTTTTAGTCTACACACACACACACACGCACACACACACACACACACACACACAAAAACACACACACACACACACACACACACACACACACACACACACACACACACACACACACACACAAATCACGTCTATATCCTATACGGGATAGACAGAGCCTGAGGTAACAAGACCTAAGGGTCATATTTAGCATGTTGTAGGCGTATAGGTTGTAGTTTACAATACTATACAATACAATAACTCTTTATTGAACACCACATATAACAACCAAAACAGAAAAAAGGTATACAGAATATTACAAGGTAATAAGGTGGCCCTATCGCTACAGAGCGCAGAGTATAGTAATGAGCGCTACCAGGGAACCATTATGGACTAGAGAACAGAACACCAAGTTCTGAAAATACATCATGAGACCCACATTTATAATAAATGGAGATATAGACACATACACACATACCTTAAAAAGCCAGCTACAAGATTCATGCACAAGATTTACTACGCTGTTCTCAGATTTTTAAAGAACGGTTAAGGAAATGAAGTGAATGTTTGATAAGATAGTTAGCAGACGGTGAATTTTTAACTCTATCTAGTTGTTTAGTTTTTAGGAGACAGTTTTAAGATAGAGGTAGACCAGGAAAGGTTTCGGCGGTTTAAAGAGATTCAAGACAAATTAATATGCCATAGTTAGGTACTAGAAAAGGACAGATATGGTAAGGGATACCTTACATGCCACTAAATAAAAAATATCATGTTAAGTTTTATTGAAGTAATTATTGCTCGAGACTTCGTTTTCGTTCATCGATTAAGGACCTTTTCAAAGTAACGTCTTACTCAATCAGTTATTATTTCAAATACTTACATTAGCAGTGCATTTGCGCCACTAAGTAACCGAATGTGGTGAGAAATGGAACGTCGTCGTTCAAAACAAATATCTTTCCCTTCAAGGAAGTTTCGCCGGAGCTTTATATCTTCCTGCCCGAATTCTTTTATTTTTATTACATAAACAATGTCTCGTGTGTCCGGGTTCTGGCCGCCATTTGATCTTAATAACTACGCAAACATAACAAGTGGCTGGCGTACCGTTTAATTGAATCCTTTGGTATAAATACGTTCAAGTTACTCGGCAATGTGTGAAGGAATGTTCATGAGAGCTGTTTGTTTTGTGTCAGCAGTTACACCAGTAACTGCATCAAAACTGTAAACGGACCGTGCAGTCCGCTTGGAATATACCGACTGAAAGCAGGCTGCACGGTCTTAATGCAGTCGCGTTGCAGTTGAAACGACTTCAATATAACAGCAGTCGATAAATATACTTAGTTACACCAACTGCATCAGAACTGCATTCGAACTGCTATTTTGCAGTCGGGATGAAGTTGAAATGCTGTCCGTCTGTACCGGCCTATACGTTTCGAGAGACCTACGTTTGTGTTCAAATGTCAAATACTATGAGAGCTGTTTTTGACTTTTCTGTTAGACTCTATGTCTGTACTTTTGTTTAGCCAATTTGAATGCTGTATCGCAGCGATATTGATTCCCCTTTCCACCTATACGCCTACAATCGTGCTAAATGTGGCCTTTAGGTCTTGTTACCTCAGGTTCTGTCTACCCCGTTAGGGATATAGGCGTGATTTGTATGTATGTATATATGAATTACGCGACAATTCAATAATAATAAAAAACAACACAATAACAACAAAAAAAAATGAAATTGTAGCAAATTCGGAATAAAAAAACGCTATAATATAATATATATATATATGTATGTGTAACGTTGTGTTTTACGGTTCGCCATTAAATATTACAAATTTGGAGTTTTTATTAAAGCCTCGAATAGCTCCTGTCAAATGGTGATATGACAGTCGAAAAGTAAACAAACGTCAAAAATTAGTGACAGCTTGACAGGTCGTATTAGGGTTACCATTGAGAGTATAATCGCCTGTTTGGTGGGAGATAAATGGTTTGAATTTCAGGAATAAGAATTACTGAAACTATAGATAGAAATATAAACCATTTTGGAAAATTTAGAGATTTAATAATCGGATGGTCTGACATTTGTTCTTGAACTAGAAACAAGGGTTATTCTTTGTCATAACATAACCATGGTGGTTAGTTGCATCTTCTGATACTGGTATCACGGCTCAGGGCTTCAATTCCGCTGGTCATCGTAGCCCGTGGTACTCCCGAGCATCTTTGGGTTCGCCATTAAAAATGCCTGCTACTCGAAGAGAAGAGGAGATTAGTTGTGGCTTTTGGAGCCGACTGTGGTGGCTCAACAAGTGGAAGGAGCAGAGGAGTTTCAGCGGGTTGCGTCGGCGAAAGAGTAAGTTTTCTGGTTAAATCTTTTAACCTAAAATACTTCGTTATTCCTTGAACTGTGCCTAGCACCTTGACAGTGTTCTGACTGCTTGATTTATTTCCAGTTTGGTCTGCTGAAGCATCCTTCGGTTGGGGTGGGTGCGTTGGCTGAAGTCCTGCGGTAGCCGCGGCTTCGCTGGTAAGAGAACAGATTCATTCCGATCCTCCTTGTATTCTGCTTTGCGAGACAAGACACTAATGACACCAATTTATTTCTTTACAGACGTTGGGTTTTCTTTCCTTTATTTAATGTTTTTGCCTTTTTCCCGTGTTCGCTTCGGCGCTATTTAATTTCTCCAGTACCTCATTCATGAGTGCTTAATTTTGCTCCTTCCACTTCATCTCTCCTGTTTGGGGAATTTAATAATAACCGAAGCTTCCAACTTCTCCAATTTCCATACTTTAGAACTTCTAAGTTCCGACTTACAAGTTACATTCCCTCTAATTTCATTTATCTGCCAGTGTACCTTTCGCCTGAGTTTTACTCATAGTCCCAACTACCTTATGTAGTTGAAACTCCTTAGGATTATTTCTCGGTCCTTGGATTTGTTCTTTCCGTCATTTCAACAACCGGAAGGTTCCACGGACAACTGTGGCCCGATCGATCAGCATTCCGGACCATTCCACCTGCTGTGCAGCCCGTGATACGTGGCAGGCTCCTGGCGCTCCAGCACCATCTCCCTGGAAGAACTTGGCGGTAAATGCTTTGGAGTGAAGGTCGGTCAAACTTTAGTTGTTTAATTTTATTAGGGAAGTAGGATTTAGGTCGCGTTGATACACCTTTGTATCAACGTTAGCAAGTAGTTTCAAGTATACCTTTAATGTTGGCACAATAAACCCTTAGGGACTAATATTTAGAGTAGCCTTGGTGAGGCACAAGTCACATAAAAGAACTCTTGGTACGCCCAGTTCTAACGCTGAGCTTTGGTTGGAAATTTAGCCAATAAGTATTTCTATGTTAATTTAAACCTGAAATTGTGATCAAAGTGTTTCACCAAATAACTGATGTTATCTTAGGAAATAAAAACCAGTCTTAAGAAACTAACTCTTTCCTTTATCTCCTACATTTTGTTCCCTGGAATTGCAGACAAGCCTAGTTTTCATAGTCGGTTTGGCTAAGTTTATTGCTTTTTTTCTGACGCCCCCGCCGGTTGTAAATTTAGTCGGGCCAATTTGGTGGGGTGTGACAGTGGCGCCCACGTTTATTCAGGATTTTCAGGCCTTTTCTGCAATTTTAGGTCATTTTTTTGTGCCATCATCTTTAGGAATTATTTTTTAACACTTACATGATATTCCAAGCTAGAAACTCTGTTCCTGGTGTTTTGAACTCCTCTGTAAGCTTTGCCACAGTGCTTTTGTACATTTTGTAGTGTTTGTAATCACTTTTGAACACTAAATTGATAAGTTTTGTGAACTTGGGAAAATTCAGTGTAATAAAATTTAATTACAGGTAGTTGTCATTTTGGTCTTGTAGGAAGTTAAAAGTTTAACAACTAATTTTGCCTATTTTGCTTTTGTGTAAAGTTAATATTCTATTTAATTACATCAACAATAATTCAAATTTCATTAATTTCAAGATAGTTTAGTATTATTAACTTCAAATTGGTAAAAATTTTGGTTGCACAGTATACAACTGATAGTATAAAAAAATTTATTAGCAGATCAATTGATAAGCTGAGTGTGACCAATTTCACAGCTGAAAATTAAGTGGCAGCTGAATTTTGTGTTGGAATTTCCAACAAGTTTCAACAAATAACTTTAATTTTTTCAATAATTTCATATAGTTTTTCCATAATAAGAAAACATTACCTGACTTTCAGTTGTGTTAAAAAACATTGTTATTAACTGTGTGTACTCAAACCTACATAATTAGATATTGTCTGAATTAACTACATTTGTGTCTGAAACAACATTTACATTCCATTCTAAAACTAGCACTTTACAGGTGACTTTGACATTCCTAGTTATAAGCATTCACAATTGTACACCAAGATTACACAAAAAGCTACAGTTAGTTAAGTTAACACTTAGTTACTGGCTGTGACCATCGGTATTTAATATTTAATATTTGTGTTCATGTCATAAAGGGTTTGAAAATAATTAAAAACACAGTGTATTTAAAACAATTGTAATTTAATTTGTGCCAAGTAAAGAGTTCACATACATAAAACATTGTACTTTTGCCATCACTAAAGGTTTAAATAATAATTTAAAATGGGGAGTACTTTGCAGTTTCACTCCTTATTGCGCGATGAGTTAGTTTATGAGGTAAAGATTCGATCAGAAACACCATTACAAACAGTTGAAGGGTTGAGGAAGCAGTTGAGAAATTTATTGCCAGAGTGTCCTCCGGAGGCTATTTTAGAAACTGATTTAGTTCCAGCCTCTGAACTTAAAACTATTACAGAGAAATTGAATGAGCTGTCTGTTCTAGTGGAAAAGTTTGTTTCTACCAAGGATAGGTATTCAGGTAGCCGGTCAAGAGCTTTAGGTAGTCATCTGTTTCATAGGTTGATTCGAGTTGTTGTCGAAGACGACCCGGTGAAATTGTCAAAGAAGTCAGATCTTTCGAACAAGTTGGATGTGTTATTAGCCAAGATGGATACAGTGGGTCAATCTTCTTCAGGCGATGTAGAGAACCTTTTAGCAGCACAACCAGCAGTTTCACAGATTGTTTGTTCAGGTGACAGGAACATTGCGAAGTGGGGGTTGAAATTTAACGGCCGTACTGATCCTAGGTCTTTCTTGGAGCGTGTCGAGGAATTAAAGCTGGCTTTTGGTGTTAGTGATGTTGTTCTGTTTAATTCGGCAGCACAGTTGTTTGTCGAGGAAGCACTTCTTTGGTACAGAGGAAATAGGTGGCAGTTTTCTACTTGGAATGAGTTATCAAGCACTTTGTTACTGGAATTTGATCCAGTAGATTATGATTATCGGTTGTTAGGCGAAATTAGGCAACGTACACAGGGTTTGGAGGAACCAATCCACATTTACTTTTCGGTCATGGCGTGTATGTTCGCACGGCTTAAATCCCCTTTGTCCGAGGAAACAAAACTGGAAATCCTCATGCATAACATTAGGCCGAGCTTATCTCAACACTTAGCATTGGTAAACATCGTGTCAATTACGGATTTGAAGGAAAAATGTCGTAAACTTGAAGCGGCAAGACAGCGAGCAGAATTTTTCTCAGAGCCAGGCAAATCAAGCTCACACACACTTAGCGCTGATTTTGCGTATAAAACCAGGTCCAAGCAGGCAAACACTGTAAGTTTTGTTAGTCAAAAAGGTCCCGCAACCTATGATAGGGCAACGACACCAAAGACTTCATTTTCACACAAAGCTGGAGCGAATTTTCATTCCAGCGGAAAGTCTGCTCACAAACATACATCTTCAAGTGAGCTCATTTGTTATAAATGCGGCCGTGGTAACCATAATTTTAGGACATGCAGTGTTAAGCCGCCTAAAGAAAACATTCGTTGCTTTGGATGTAATAAAAGTGGGGTTATTAGGTCGAACTGTCAGAATTGTCAGCAGATGCGTTCCAATTCACGTTCAAAAAACTAGTTGCGCCGAACCGTAGCAGTATTTTCTTAGATAAATTAAGTGCCACAATAAAGGAAAATTGCAATTATGATACAATTGCTGCGGTTCTGTTTGCACCGAACGAAAATGATATTCGTCCGTACTTAAAGATAAAAGTATCTGATTTTGAGGTTTATGCGTTGGCCGACAGCGGCGCATCGCTATCGATACTTGGTAACGGCTCACATTTAGATTTTATTAAATTCGGTTTTCGAATGCATAACTCTGAGTCTTCTTCATGTAATGTTGCAAACGGCGTAGTAGTCCAGTCAATTGGGTGTATTTTTGTGCCCGTAACATTTAATAAAATTACACGTGTAATTAAGTTTTTTGTAATGCCTAACATCATTACAGACGTTATTTTAGGCGTCGATTTTTGGCATGCGTTTAGTTTAGCACCAGAAATATTTGAAAACATCTCATTTATGAAGCCTCCGGTTAAATATTTTGATGTATGTCACATAAACGGTTCAAAGCGAGTACATTCCATTCAGTCATTCGAGCATTTAACAATAGCGCAGCAAGAGCTTGCAAATGATGTAGTGGGGAAATTTAAGGACATTTCGTCGGATGTTAAAGGGTTAGGTAGGACGTCTTTAGTAGAACATGTCATAGACACAGGTGACGCACTACCTATTAAAACAAAGCAGTACCCACTCTCACCTGAAAAGAGAGCTATTTTGAGTTCCGAATTAGACCGAATGCTGGAATTAGACGTTGTTACTCCGTGTGAAAGCCCATGGAATAATCCGGCATTATTGGTTCAAAAGGCAAATGGGGATTGGCGATTCTGCTTGGATTGTAGAAAATTGAACGCGATATCGAAGGGGGACTCATATTCTATACCGTACATTCCACAAATACTGGATAGTTTGAAGGAAGCGAAATACCTGTCATCTATCGATTTGAGTTCATCATTCTGGCAGATACCTTTAAGTGAGAGCTCGCAGGAAAAAACCAGTTTTAATGTAATGGGTAGAGGAGTCTACAAGTTTAAAGTTATGCCCTTCGGATTGTGTGGTGCTCCTGCTAGGCAGCAGCGTCTTATGGACATGCTTATTGACCATAACATGACCAGCGATATTGAAAATGGTTTTGTTTTTTGCTATATAGACGATATTGTCATTTGTTCTGCCGATTTTCAGACCCATTTGGTCCTTTTAAATCGCGTTTTAGCGAAGCTTAGAATGGCAAATTTAACTATAAACCTGGCAAAGTCTAAGTTCTTTAGGAAGTCAATAAAGTATCTGGGGTACGTTGTAGATGAATTTGGGCTGCGTACAGACCCAGACAAGGTTTCAGCCATTTTAAATTTTCCAACTCCTTCAACTCCTCGCGAGGTTAAGATATTTTTGGGTACCTGCTCGTGGTATCGCCGGTTTATTAGGAATTTTTCAACCATAGCGGCGCCCCTGAATGTCTTAACGTCGAAAGGAAAGAAAGCGCCTATTTTCCGATGGTCTGAGGAGGCCGAGCACGCCTTCAACGCCTTGAAGAACGCACTAGTGTCGGCGCCAATATTAGCGGTTCCAGATTTTGGTAAAACTTTCGCGGTGCACGCAGATGCGTCTTCCTATGGTATTGGTGGAATGCTTTCTCAGACTTTTGATGGACAAGAGCATCCCATTGCGTATGTAAGTCGTTCTTTAAACAAGAGTGAACGCAACTACAGTGCTACGGAACGGGAGGCTCTTGCTGTTCTTTTTTCGGTGGAAAAATTTCAGGCTTACTTAGGCTCGCGACGATTTAAAGTGATAACTGATCATTCGTCTCTCAAGTGGTTCATGCGGCTGGAGAATCCATCGGGTAGATTGGCACGTTGGGGTTGCAGACTGTCTCAATTTAATTTTGATATTGAGCACAGGAAGGGCACCGACAATGTCGTCCCCGATGCCTTGTCCAGGCTTATGAAGGTGGACGCAGTGAATGGCGGAAGCGTTGACGCAGTGAGTGACGAATGGTATGAAAAAACGTTAAGTGGATGTAGGTCTTTTCCCGCAAATTTTCCAAATTTTTGTATTCGGGAGGGAAAATTATTTAGGCTAAGCAAAGCCAAATACAGCCTGTTACGAGAGTTTGATTGGAAGGAAGTCGTGCGTAAAGGTGAGCGTAAACAAGTGCTGGAGGCGAACCATTGCGAACCAACCGCAGCTCATTTCGGTGTATTTAAGACACATAGGCGGTTGTCGTTGACATACTATTGGCCTGGAATGTTTAAGGATGTAGTGGAATTTGTGAAGGCTTGCGACGTTTGTGCAGCGTATAAACATTCACAAAAACTCACTCCGGGGTTAATGGGACAGCCAAAAGTATGCCAACGACCTATGCAAGTGCTTAGCATTGATTTAGTCGGTCCTCTTCCGCGGTCTCGTGCTGGGTATACCTTTCTTTTCGTGGTTACATGCTGTTTCTCAAAATTTACATTGCTTTTTCCGCTACGACGCGCAACTAGTGCGCTAGTGGCGAAACATTTCGAACACCATGTCATTTTGGAGCATGGGGTGCCTGAAACCGTGATTACTGACAATGGAGTTCAGTTCACGGGATCGGAATTTAAGCAGTTAATGAGACGGTATAATGTGCCAAAGGTTTTTTATGGTCCTAGATACACAGCACAAGTAAATTTGGTAGAACGCTACAACAAAACTTTAATGACGGCCGTAGCATCGTATGTAGAGGAGAATCACCGGACATGGGACGAAAAACTGCATCAAATTCGGTTTGCAATCAACAGTGCTGTAAATGAGTCCACGGGATTTTCTCCGTTCTTTTTGGTACATGCTAGGGAACCGGTTATAAATGGCGCGTTCTACAAGGATGTCGATCAGGATTATACACCAGCAATGCCCAGAGAGGAATATGCGGGCGAATTTGGTTGCTTGAGAGAGATTTTCCAGCAGGTTAGGTCACGTTTATTAAAAGCACATGAAACAAATTCCAGACACTACAACTTAAGGCGTCGTCCGGCGAAATTTGCCGTTGGTGACATAGTGTGGAAACGTTCATATGTTCAGAGCGATGCTCAAAAATTTAAAATGGCGAAACTCGCGCCAAAATACGAGAAATGTAGGGTTAAGGAGGTGTTGTCTCCGCTAGTCTACGTACTAGAAAGGATGGATGGTCATCCTATAGGGTCGTGGCACATTAAAGACCTAAAAGTGTAGGTTACGTAGGTTGGCTGATGAACAATGGACGTGCGGCCCGCACGTCGTGCACTGCTCGCCGCACCACCATTGTTGATCATGCATTAAAGCTGCGTGACATAACACTTAGGCAAGGTTGTTTAGCAACAGTGTTAAGTATTGCAAAGTCATATTTAATCACAAACTGCAAGGCACGGGGTGTACAGATCACACTGCTACATCACTAAAAATTGTTAGACGAAGCATGAGTATATTAAAAAGGGGATGAATGATTGGTGCGATGCAACCTTAACCTATTAACAGCAGGGTTAGTCTTTAATGTGAGACATACTAAAAAAAAATATATTTACGTGTATAGCTTTTGTGGAACTGTGTTTTCGGTCTACGAGCTAAATTGCGCTGGTGTAGTGCGTGTCATATTATTTTGTTGATGCAGAGGAACCAGATTTTGTTTCCTTGGACATTGGTTGGTGGCCATGTCATGAACGAGAAGTTTAAGTTGTTGGAATAATTCGGAGGGAAGGCAGTCATTTTGACAGTCAGATATGTGAGTTCTGGAAGTTTATTAAATTAAACTACAGAAAAATTTATTTTTTCAAATTTCAATTTTATTTGCCCGGTCTAGGAGAGTTTTATTTAGGTATGCTGAACATCTGTCCTGGCGGTTGGATTAACTTTTTCAACACAGCTTATGTTGTGTTGGGAAAGTTAAGGTTGGTTTGATACAAATTGAGTTGGATTTAATTTTCTTTTTACCTTTAACTTACAGTTTTGGTATAGGGTGTATTTCAAATATCCAGTTAGTCTTGGATGTGTTTTTTTTTTATTTTTTGTTAGGTGGTTGTTGTTGTGGGTTCGGTTAGGGCGAATAATTGTTTGCATAAATCGGGGAATATGAATTTGGCATTAGGGTCGAAATTAATAGATAGAGTTTTCAGGGATAAGATCGCTTCAGCTGAGTTCACAACAAGGCATTTGGTGATGGGTATTGGTTATATTTTTTTGTAATGCGTTAAAGATTTTTTTTTCTTTTCTTGACTGGTTGGTTTGAGGAATCGCTGAGGGCAGCGAGCGGTCCACCTGTGGTGAACCTTTTCATCGGGGAGGGGGGTATTGTAACGTTGTGTTTTACGGTTCGCCATTAAATATTACAAATTTGGAGTTTTTATTAAAGCCTCGAATAGCTCCTGTCAAATGGTGATATGACAGTCGAAAAGTAAACAAACGTCAAAAATTAGTGACAGCTTGACAGGTCGTATTAGGGTTACCATTGAGAGTATAATCGCCTGTTTGGTGGGAGATAAATGGTTTGAATTTCAGGAATAAGAATTACTGAAACTATAGATAGAAATATAAACCATTTTGGAAAATTTAGAGATTTAATAATCGGATGGTCTGACATTTGTTCTTGAACTAGAAACAAGGGTTATTCTTTGTCATAACATAACCATGGTGGTTAGTTGCATCTTCTGATACTGGTATCACGGCTCAGGGCTTCAATTCCGCTGGTCATCGTAGCCCGTGGTACTCCCGAGCATCTTTGGGTTCGCCATTAAAAATGCCTGCTACTCGAAGAGAAGAGGAGATTAGTTGTGGCTTTTGGAGCCGACTGTGGTGGCTCAACAAGTGGAAGGAGCAGAGGAGTTTCAGCGGGTTGCGTCGGCGAAAGAGTAAGTTTTCTGGTTAAATCTTTTAACCTAAAATACTTCGTTATTCCTTGAACTGTGCCTAGCACCTTGACAGTGTTCTGACTGCTTGATTTATTTCCAGTTTGGTCTGCTGAAGCATCCTTCGGTTGGGGTGGGTGCGTTGGCTGAAGTCCTGCGGTAGCCGCGGCTTCGCTGGTAAGAGAACAGATTCATTCCGATCCTCCTTGTATTCTGCTTTGCGAGACAAGACACTAATGACACCAATTTATTTCTTTACAGACGTTGGGTTTTCTTTCCTTTATTTAATGTTTTTGCCTTTTTCCCGTGTTCGCTTCGGCGCTATTTAATTTCTCCAGTACCTCATTCATGAGTGCTTAATTTTGCTCCTTCCACTTCATCTCTCCTGTTTGGGGAATTTAATAATAACCGAAGCTTCCAACTTCTCCAATTTCCATACTTTAGAACTTCTAAGTTCCGACTTACAAGTTACATTCCCTCTAATTTCATTTATCTGCCAGTGTACCTTTCGCCTGAGTTTTACTCATAGTCCCAACTACCTTATGTAGTTGAAACTCCTTAGGATTATTTCTCGGTCCTTGGATTTGTTCTTTCCGTCATTTCAACAACCGGAAGGTTCCACGGACAACTGTGGCCCGATCGATCAGCATTCCGGACCATTCCACCTGCTGTGCAGCCCGTGATACGTGGCAGGCTCCTGGCGCTCCAGCACCATCTCCCTGGAAGAACTTGGCGGTAAATGCTTTGGAGTGAAGGTCGGTCAAACTTTAGTTGTTTAATTTTATTAGGGAAGTAGGATTTAGGTCGCGTTGATACACCTTTGTATCAACGTTAGCAAGTAGTTTCAAGTATACCTTTAATGTTGGCACAATAAACCCTTAGGGACTAATATTTAGAGTAGCCTTGGTGAGGCACAAGTCACATAAAAGAACTCTTGGTACGCCCAGTTCTAACGCTGAGCTTTGGTTGGAAATTTAGCCAATAAGTATTTCTATGTTAATTTAAACCTGAAATTGTGATCAAAGTGTTTCACCAAATAACTGATGTTATCTTAGGAAATAAAAACCAGTCTTAAGAAACTAACTCTTTCCTTTATCTCCTACATTTTGTTCCCTGGAATTGCAGACAAGCCTAGTTTTCATAGTCGGTTTGGCTAAGTTTATTGTTTTTTTTCTGACGCCCCCGCCGGTTGTAAATTTAGTCGGGCCAATTTGGTGGGGTGTGACAATGTATCGCAGCGATGTTAATGTTATACCTACTCATGAGATAACCTTTCATCCTCAATTACAGAATCATTAAAAATAAATAAGTAATCATCATAAAAAAATATTTTACATGCAAATTTTAATAAAGAAGCAGTCATCATAATTAAGATATGCAATGGTTACGAGTAAGGAAGCGTGTCATTCACAAAGAAGGCTTTGTGTGTTTTACATCTACAATACTTTATATCTAAGAATTTGAAATGTCTTTATGAATACCAAGGTTCTGTGTTCAATCGGCAAAACATCGAGATCGTTGTACGTCATATTTGAAAGCGAACAGTTCTGTGGTTGTGATATAATCTAGTATTTATACAACCTAGACCAGGGATGGCAAACCCGGCACGCGTGCCAGAGTTCGCACGCTTCAAAATAATTCGGGCACGCCAATAATGGCAATATGGGCATATGATGTTAATATAACAACACATTCTTAAGACAACAAGGTCTGATGATAGGTCAGAGCCAAATATTACATTATTTGTGAAAAAATGGCACGTTTACGAAAAAGGTTCGCCACCCCTGACCTAGACGGTCGGATAATCTAGGTCTAGGTGTTAAAAAACCTTACTTTAAGCTTGAAGACTGGGTTTCGATACCCTATCCGTTTAATAAGGCAGAAGAAGGTCGCAAGTCTGTACATGGTACATAGAAAACCTGGGATCGAACCCGGGACCTCAAGCATCATAGTCAGGTTCTCTAACCACTAGGCCATTCTGTCGGCACGGTCGTCTCCGGTCAATCTTGGATGTTTTATATGTAAATATGTATTAAATGTAGAAAACTTGCTTTGTTTGGGAATTGTTGGAATGGTGTCAATTGTCTCAAGATTATTATACAAGGTACCGACTAAATACCCCTACAAAGACTATTCATTCCAATTTTTGATAAAAAATTTAGCCCCGCTCTTGACCTCACTTAGAACAACATCAATGTGACTAAGTGGAAAGGGGAATCCAAATAGTGATGGGTTGCTAGCCGCATTGCCTATAACACGATTCCTAAGAATTTCGCCCCTTGCCTCGATGGGCTTTTACCGTCTGCGCGGGACGAGAAGTAACTAGTACATTCTATAGCAATGTAACAAACATTATTTTCGCCTAAATTTTTAGATCCAAATATTCAACAAAACAAAAAATAAATGAAGTTACCTCATGATCCATTTTCTAGTGTACTTATCTTAACTTTATCTATCCTATCTGACGATAGCGGTTATGTAGACCATTGTTTGTAAGGGCCATCTTCTACATTGTGTAATATTTGCATTGTTGTGTCTTTAGCAAGTTCTATGACAAAGGTATCTCTTAGTTTTTTTTTAAAGTGCCGTTATGGTTTGATTGTTTTAATAATCTGTGTCTATTTTCGTCTACGTAACAAAATCCAACCCCTTGCAAAAAAAGCTTGCTTAGAAAGCATTACGAGGTTACATCATTTGCCTTTCATCATTCTTTTGCCGGTAAGCAACGGTGTTACATTCTGAGCATTAATTACCGATTGATTAAGTACAAGAAACTTGGTACCAAAACCGTATTAAACACATTGATATACCTACCTACAGTTAAGTACACATTCTGGCTCTATATGTGAATTTTAGCTTCGTGATTATTCTTTTGAGACAAAAAACTACGAAAGGTCAAAGACCTTCACATCACGTCAAATCAGATGCGAAATTAATAAAAAACAGTTCCAATTATACATTATGAGGTCTATTCTTATTAAGAAGTTATGTCATACGTTACAGTGTATCTAATACTCGACTCGAGATTCCAGTCCAAATGAAGCAAGTCGTTAATTTTGTCAAATCACTTTTTCGTCTCCACTCAGACGCGACCTCTCCGTGTTAGTACAGTGGAGACCAACCTTTGTGCCTAATATTTACGCTGTGTGATTGAAATGCCGAAAAGAAATATTATTTCCTATTTATATCTACACACACACACACACAAATCACGTCTTCATCCCTTACGGGGTAGACAGGGCCTAAGGTAACAGGTACCTACAGGCCACATTTGGCAAGATTGTGGGCGTATAGGTGGTAAATGGAATCAAAATAGTGATGGGTTGCTAGTCTCATCGCCAATAACATGATTCCTATTATAATCGCCTATTCCCTCGATGGGCTTTTACCATTTGCGCGGGTAGAGAAGCAACCGGTACATTCTATGTTTTTTCTTTGCTCCCAGACCAGCATGGAAGACTATTTATATCTACGTTATACATATATATTATCTAGAATAGGTAGAGACTAGACATAGTTAACCAGAAGCTATCTGAAATTTATGGCTGTCAAAATGTACCTACTCAACCAATAGCAGAGACAGGGTTATTTCTGTTTAATTTTCCATGCTTGTCTGGGAGTAAAGAAAAGCAAAGAATTTACCAGTTGCTTCTCTTCGGCGATGCGGCTAGTAAGCCATCACTATTTTGATTTCCCTTTTCACCTGTACGCCCTTAATCATGCTAAACGTGACGTTAAGGCTTTGTTGCCTTAGGCTCTGTCTATCCCGTAAGGGATAAAGACGTGATATATGTGTGTAGTATCATATCATATTGATTACCGTGTTGTTTTGCACGTGGTGTTCGATAATTTATCAAGCGTTATTTCTGATACACAGGGACATAACATGCAAAAGGTCTGAATTTTCCATTTGCGTAAAAGCATGCTGTGCCTTGAAATGAGATAAAAGGGCGAGTGATAGTTCATAAGAATTTAGCGGTCTACACGCCCTTGCCTAAGTGGCTTAAGTGCTCTGAGGCCTGTAGTTTATGAGGTGTCATAAAAATCTACTGACATGATGGAAAATTGGCATTCAGTGCATTTCCAACATTGAATTAAAACAGCTAACACGCCAAAATTTGACAGTTGATAATTTAACTACAAAATTTTTTCGCTTGGCATATTTTAAAAAAGGTTCGCGCTCCCTGCCCTAGTTGTAAAACAATTACTAGGCACCATATATCTCTCGCACATATGAATTTTATAGCTTAACAAATTAACAGTAGCTGTTATAGATTGCGTTGAGATAGCAAAAATAACACGACTTGTTCGCACTAGGTAATTATTTCTGCATACATACTATACATACACAAATCACGGCCTTACGGGGTAGACGGAGCCTAAGGTAACAAGTCCTGAAGGTCACGTTTAGCATGATTGTGGGAGTACCTATAGGAAGAAAGGGGAATCAAAATAGTGATGGGTTGCTAACCACATTGCCTATAATGAATTCCTAATGAATGAATGAATATGAATGATTCCTAAGATTTTCGCCTACTCCCTCGATGGCCTTTTACCATCTGCGCGGGAAGAGAAGCATCTGGTGCATTCTATGTTTTTCTTTACTCCCAGACTAGCATGGAAGAACTACACACTACACTAATTGATACTATACTATACGTATAATATAGGTATAACAGTTTAACTACCTACAAGAAAGCAATTAAGAAAAAAGCAATGACAGAGTAACAGTTTTGTATGAACAGGCTACTGTAATTCCATCGTTAATCCTTAGATTAATTATGAATCAAAGAGTAATTTCCGTAGTGAATCTCTGTATCTCTGCAGTGCTAATGAAAAAATATCTAAATTCATTAAGCCTTAGGTATAAGCGCCAAATAACTCTCTTGTCGAAGGAAAGTATGTAATTGGGAAAATGTATTACCTATTGTGATTTATCTTTAGTTTATTTTTTGTTATTTGTTTTTTAGTAGTGGGCCCTAATGTTGTTTTGGAATAAGAAAAGTTTTTGTAAAATTCGCGTGCTATTTTTGAGTAAGGTTATTTTGGTTTGGGTTTTTGGTACCCATTGCTTCTGATCCATTGCCACATCTAATACAAATTCTTAGTGAGAATTGGTTTAGGGTACAGGCTATGTTTGCTGCACTACGTTCTTAATATTTTTTTTTAATTGTGTCGGTATCTGTTTTTTTCCCAATAAAGAAAAGAAAATAAAATAAAAAGCTTTTATTTCGTACGACACACACGAGAGAGAGAGAGAGAGACATCGACGTCAAACTTATAACACTCCCCTTTTTGCGTCGGGGGTTAAAACAGTTGAAACGCTTCCTAGCCTTAAATTTTGTAGAAA
Source organism: Pandemis cinnamomeana (assembly GCA_932294345.1). Lineage (NCBI taxonomy): Eukaryota > Metazoa > Arthropoda > Insecta > Lepidoptera > Tortricidae > Pandemis > Pandemis cinnamomeana. The sequence goes on from OW028717.1 coordinate 5,863,457, forward strand.
GTGTAACAATGCGTTTGTCATTGGTGCCTCACTTAGATTGCATAGGACAAATTGGAAATTGCAATAAAATAGATGAGCTATCTATACCCCACTGGAACGCTTATAACGGCTCTAAAAAGCACGTAGCGCTATAAAGTGCTGGCTGGCGCCACTTATGCAGCGTTCTGAATGCAAGATCTATACGAATCGATGGATTTATTATTGTAATTATTTGCGACGAGTGCACTTGCATTTTCTAAATTGCGCACTGCATTTGTAGAATATTGAGCTTTGTTTGAAATTACGAGTATAGAGGTGTGTGTAAACATTACTAATGTCTGAAAAATAATGTTTCATTTATTTTCTTTTTTAATAATATTTATGACTGTTTTGAGAAGAGGTATTTGCCCAGGCAGTGGGACGTATATAGATAGGAGATGATGGCTTTTGTTAAGTGTCACTATTTTGTGTATTTTTTTATTAAAAAAAAATAACAAGGCAACTTTATTATTAAGTACTGTAGCATAATAAAACATTAAAGCACACTCAGGTGCACTTGAATGTCCTATGACACTAACAAATTAAACGTAGAATTTAGAACACAAACATTTTATTCAGGTAATGGGTAGGTTATCACAACGATTTAAAATAAGTAAGGAGTCGCGCGAGTCCTAAGAAAAGTACAGTTCCTGTAAATTAATCGAGAACCAAACGTATAGTAGGAACATGATGAACCCTTTTTTAGAATTTAGAGAGTTAGAAAATAACGTATAACAATTGTTCGCAAAAAGCAAGTCGTAAGTTAAAACGTACCCAGAAAAGTAGGCAATCTAACTACTCTGCAGAGTCGCTATATATATCTACCTTGTACATACATTATAAGGGAAGAGAACGATTGTTATGAGTTGAAGCTATTGAACATTCGCTAGCAAAGTTGGCCTTATAAAATAGATAGACACATAATTTAACGACTAACTACAATTCGCATAGCACCGGGTAAAAAAGAACGCATATATGGGGAATTAAATATAAGAATATTGTCACGAGCGGATCGTCTTCTTGGTGTTGGTATCCAACTGAGATTTCCTGAAGAACCCGATAAAATCAGACGGCTTGAAGTCTTAACAGGAATAACTCCTTTTCTTCGTACACCGTAGGTACTGCAACGGTATCACTGGGCCCAAATCCCGGAAATAGTTGGGGTAACGGTAGGGCTGTAAATAAATTCTAACATTAAAAACCCACATGAAACACAAACCTTATCCACGCCACAACGACAGAAGCACAAGAACTTACCCGATAAAGAAAAATCGGCCAAATAGAATTCACACCCGAATAAGGGCGACTCAACACTGGAAAACCCACCGGGTTTATGAAGCACTCTGCTCTCGTGTCGTAACAATGGGCACCAAATTATTTCACCAACCAATTAAAATTATTCCTTGAGAAAATAATATAAATATGCCGGTGACACGTCTCTCACAACAAATCAATCCAAACGTCTCTCGAAACTCATCTCAAAGCGCAGGAATGTAATTTTAAAATTTGAAATACTTATTCTAAACACCTTGAATCATACGAATTAAAACGTTACGAAAAATCAGCCAGTAACGCCGAAACCAAAAAAAGGTACGTAATGATAAAGCGGCATGATAATGCTGCGAATATCCCCCTACCAATACAAAAAAAAACTTTTGTCCAACCCAAAGAAACAGCCTGTATAATAAGAATCCCAATGAAAAACCGAACAGAATTGGACAACAACTCAACTCAAACCATAAGTTAAAGTTTGAAGCCTTAAATAAAAACTAAACCAAAGGTTGCAAACACGACACAACCATATAAACAACAACAACCCTAAAAAAAACATTCAAAGGATAATAAACCCTAAGCCAAGAACAACTATACCAAAACATGACTAAGTGACAACCCTAAAATGAAAAATAACAAGACAATCCATTAAACTAACCTAACCCTATTTGGAGTCTTCTAGAAACCAAGACTAAAACTAACAGAAACCTAACTAAATACCTATACGCCAGTGTAAAACTAACCACTGATTAGAACAGCTTTACGACACTGCCTAACCGTTGATTGTTCCCACAACTATACACCCCAAGCTAAAAAAACCTTTTTACAACACTAAAACCTAACTTACAAGAGAACAAACAAAACACTAACAATAACTATCAGATAGAATCAATTAAGTAACAAGCCATAAAACGATTAACACTAGAATCACTGATACTCGCTGAAAAGTCAAACAGCGATAGAATAAGAACGCTATTACTATCTACACCCACACACCTAGGATCCAGACACCTAGTTAAAATGATAAGGAATCACGGAAGCTGCGTACGAAATTTAAAAAACAAATACAATTCGCTTCGACCACACAAACAAAAGAACTACGCCAGCCCAACGGCGTAGAACTAAGCAGGGCCGAAATTGGGTTTGTATTTTTACGGAAACGACAGTTACCTATATTAGACACAACAAATGAACAGACATACATATAAAAAAAGGTGGAGTAGTTATAATTGACATAAAGAAACACTAAAACGTAAAGGGTGTTCACAAAACTATGGGATGAACAAAATACCAGAAAAATAGTAACAAAATACACTAACCAAATTTTAAGAGTGATAAAATGTAGTTTAAATAACCACAAAAAAAATGTACATGAGCGTGAAAATAACCAAATTGAATCAACCAAAACAACAGAGCAGATAGAATGCCAAATTAGAATTTAGAAAAAAAAACTTATATTACTAAGCTAACCAAAGAACTATGATAGTCCAACATTGACTAGTCTCAACCTAAAGAACTAAACCGCAGCAGTAGTTAAGATTATTTCAAAATATCTTTGATGTGGTACCTCCCAGTACAGGGCGAATCCATATCTGTTAATTCGTAAACCTGTGGCGACACAACGTTAGAGACACGACAACATATAAATCGTGGAGCAAATTTACCACCACCATGGGTATCAGGATTAGTACGTGCAAAATTTCTGCGCCATACAATATCACCAACATTTAATCTAATAGAATTTCTACGAGAATTGTAACGTCTGGCATTGCGCTGAAACCCGAAAACGAGAGCGTCTTCAACCTTAGCGTAAATCTCACGTAGAGTCAGTAGATTAGTTGCACGTTCGTCCCGACTGTCGACTAAACTCGCGTCTCGAGTCTGAACAATTGAACGTGGATTAACCATATCGACTTCACGACCGTATACCAAAAAATTAGGCGTGTAACCTGTTGCTAAATTGATACATGAATTGAGATATAACGCAACCTTAGGAAGACATCTTGCCCAAGAACGGCGATCGTTATCGACTAAAATGCTTAACGCTACTACGACAGACTGATTGTAGCGCTCAACAACACTGGCGTTTGGACTGTAATAAGGTGTAAAGCAAGGCTCGGGTATACCGTATGATGCCAAAAATCTACTGAACGCAACGCTCCGAAAAACACTAGCATTATCACATAAAACATGAGCCGGCCTGCCGTAACGCAGGAAAACCTCTGATTCTAAGGCCGTAGAAATTGAATTAGCGTCGAATCTTTTTAAAGGGACTAGCCAAACAAACTTGGTAAATACATCGACCATAGAAAGGATATAGCGATAGCCATAGAATGCAGCAGGAAGCGGGCCAATAAGATCGATCGACAGTAAATCCATAGGAGCGGAAACTTGTCTTGGATATAACATCTGACCACGCGGCTGGGTATTCGCGATCTTGTAAGCTTTACAAGTAGCACAACCTGAAAGCACCGAAGAGATATCACGAAACATATTAGGCCAGTAATATATCTCCCTAGCCTTGAGATAGGTTTTCATCACTCCCGGATGGATATTGGGAAACGAATCGTGTAACTCGTTGATTGCCATTGCTGACTTCTCGGAAGGCAAAACAATACGCCACTGATTAGGAGTTAAAGGATTATTGACAGGCATCTTGCGTAAAAGAACACCATCATTTATACTATACGCTTGGAACATTTGAGGAGTTTCTAAAACCCCGCGGTAAATTTTCCTATACCATTGATCTGAAGTAGAATTCGGCCCTTGATCAAACGTAATAAGATTAATGTGCAGACGAGACAAAGCGTCCGGAACGACATTCAAACAACCCGGTTTATGTTGAACTTCGAAGTTATATTGAGATATAATGGTAGCCCACCGTGCTAAACGCCCAGTAGGGTTATCAAGCGTAAGTAACCACTTCAACGCTATATGGTCAGTGACAATGGTGAATTTCATACCGTCAAGATATCCGCGGAAATGATTAATAGATTCTAATACTGCGAGAAGTTCGCGCTCAGTAGTGCTATAATTGCGCTCAGCCTTTGTAAATAGACGCGAATAATACGCTATTGGATGTTCAACGCCATCAATAGACTGTGCCAGTACAGAACCTAGACCCACTGACGAAGCGTCGCATTGAAGAATAAATGGCTTAGTGAAATCGGGACATGCCATAACTGGCGAATTCATCAAAGCCTTTTTGAGGTCGTTGAACGCAGCAGTAGCAGCCTCATTCCAGTCAATAATATCACGACCTTTTTTCTTCCCTAAAAGAGCGGTCATAGGTGCGATGATCGATGAAAAATTATTGACGAAACGCCTATAATAGGAGCACATCCCTATAAAAGCACGCAGTGATTTAGCAGAAGTAGGGGTCGGATAATCACTGATAGACTCCAGCTTCTTAGGGTCAGTTTGTAAACCACTTTCATTTACCACGTAACCAAGATATCTGAGTTCGGGTTTACAAAATTCACATTTTTTCAAGTTAACTGTGAGACCAGCCTGAGAAAGTCTATCACAAACTTTACGTAACAAGCGAAGATGACTTTGAAAGTCACGAGAAACCAAAATCAAATCGTCAACATAGCCGAAAACAAAGTCCTCGGATTCTGGGGTAAATTCAAAATTAACGATTCTATCTGTCAGCCTTTGCATTTCAGAAGCGGCGTTGGTCAACCCAAAAGGCATACGCACGAACTCAAATAATCCGCGTTGCGGCACTATAAAAGCCGTCTTTTCGCAACTGGAACGGTCGGCCAGAGGAATCTGCCAAAACGCGCTACGGAAGTCTAAAGAAGTCAAGTATTTCGCGCCGCGTAAATTATCAAGAATATCCTGAATGCGGAGTAAAGGATACGAGTCACGTACAGTAACAGCGTTCAACTTTCTACTGTCTACACAAAATCTCACGGAACCATCCTTTTTGGTTACCATCACCACGGGACTAGCCCACGGCGAATGGGAAGGTCGAATAACGCCCATCTTTAACATTTTATCAATCTCATCATTGAGTAACTTAAGTTTAACGGGTGACGAAGGGTATGGACGTTGACGTATCGGTAATCCAACGGTTTCTATTTTATGAGAAAGCCAAGTTGTACACCCTAATCCCTTCACATCAGAAGATATCTCCTTGAACTCATCGATCACGGTACGCAACTGAGATTCTTGTAGAGATGTCAAAGCCCAACGTGGTTGAACAAAACGTACTTCACCAACGGACTGGGATGGGCTGACAGTTACAGGACGCGGAATGAAAAGGACACCAGAAAATTCCTGATCAAAAGCTCTACTTAATACGGACGTAAAACCGAATTTATTCCAAAACTCGATTCCCAGAATAAATTGAGTAGGTAAATTCCTACCGACCAAGCAAGAATGGAACACAATCGAACCATTAAAATGTATGGGAAGGTCAGCTCCCCCTAGTATCTCAATCGGAGAGTTATCCGCCGAAACCACCGTCGGCCGAATCTTGGTGCAAAAAGTGATACCTAAATCAGTCAAAAGCGAAACATCAACCAAAGAAGTTTGGGCACCTGAGTCTAACAATGCTTTCACACGTACGCCTGCTATATAAATCTCGACAAACAAACGATTATCTACAGAATCAGTAATAACAACGGGTGATACGGTTGGGCTAGACCGCACACCAGTTATTAGTTTTTTTGAGGAGTTGGGTTACAAGCAGCACAGTCACGTGTGATCACTCCCTCACGCTTACAACGGAAACAAACGGGTCCGGGATACTTCGGACAAGCACGGTACTGATGTCCGGCTTCATTGCATTTCAAGCACAAAGGAGATGATTCTTGGAACTGAACAGGTGCAATGTGTTTTGATGAACAAGGTTGAGACTGAAACGTTTCAAAGTTCCCGGCAATCAGTAACAAAGAATCTATATCGTTTATCAAATTTGTTGCTAGACAAGGAAAATAGCGAGGATGCAACCCGTACTTTACGATAAGAAAAAGTCCTTCTTCACTAATTGGTGAAAATAGCTTTGAATTCAGATCTCTCGCCTGAATGACAAAATCACGCATTGACTGATTTCCCCTCTGCTTCAAACTACGTAGATCACGCTCCACCTTGAAATCAAAGTCAACAACGTCGAACGTCTTCAAAAAAGCTGCCTTAAGGCTTTCATAATTCAATTCTGGATGCTTGATAGAGCGGAAATATTTTAGAGCAGTATCACTCAATAATTCGTGAAAACGACGCACGATGTACGAAGAAGGTACACAGCGAGCCTCAGACTCTTCTTCAATACGAAAGAAAAATTCACGGACACAAGAATTACCTGAAAACTTAATACCCCATTTAGTCAAAGACTCTTCTTTCACCACAGTATGTGAGACCACCCGTGGAGGAGTAGGTTCTCCCATAATGGAGTCGTGAAATAAATCACCAGCTTCAGGATTAAAAATGCGCCTATTAGGCTGAAGAATTTGAGAGGCCTGGTTAGGTGTATCGTATATGTGACCCGCTGCACTATCTCCTTCCATAATTAATAATCAGACGAAATTCAGTAACAGACCGACAAACGTAAAAAACTATGTTGGAGAATACTATGCAGCTACAGGTTCTAAGTAAGGAATAGTAAACTACTAAATAAACGACACGGGTTTTAAAATTGAGGACTGAATAAAAGGCATAAATGAGAACAGTTATAAAATATTATTTACATTTGATACAAACACAAATCATAAATATTTCATTAAATTGTGCGCATAGCTTCGATCTTCGAACGTAGTTGAGCGAGAAATTGTTCCAACATCGAGACAGGACTTGCAGTATAACTGACTTGTACACTGCTACTTTATGTACTGTAAAATAAGCAGAATTAATAAGCGGAAGCGTAGTCGAACACGACTACCATCCACTACGGCAAGAAAAAAAAATTACAATCAATTCGTAAATATATCGATAATAACTTACCTTTTTAATTCGGGCGCCACTTTTGTAGCATAATAAAACATTAAAGCACACTCAGGTGCACTTGAATGTCCTATGACACTAACAAATTAAACGTAGAATTTAGAACACAAACATTTTATTCAGGTAATGGGTAGGTTATCACAACGATTTAAAATAAGTAAGGAGTCGCGCGAGTCCTAAGAAAAGTACAGTTCCTGTAAATTAATCGAGAACCAAACGTATAGTAGGAACATGATGAACCCTTTTTTAGAATTTAGAGAGTTAGAAAATAACGTATAACAATTGTTCGCAAAAAGCAAGTCGTAAGTTAAAACGTACCCAGAAAAGTAGGCAATCTAACTACTCTGCAGAGTCGCTATATATATCTACCTTGTACATACATTATAAGGGAAGAGAACGATTGTTATGAGTTGAAGCTATTGAACATTCGCTAGCAAAGTTGGCCTTATAAAATAGATAGACACATAATTTAACGACTAACTACAATTCGCATAGCACCGGGTAAAAAAGAACGCATATATGGGGAATTAAATATAAGAATATTGTCACGAGCGGATCGTCTTCTTGGTGTTGGTATCCAACTGAGATTTCCTGAAGAACCCGATAAAATCAGACGGCTTGAAGTCTTAACAGGAATAACTCCTTTTCTTCGTACACCGTAGGTACTGCAACGGTATCACTGGGCCCAAATCCCGGAAATAGTTGGGGTAACGGTAGGGCTGTAAATAAATTCTAACATTAAAAACCCACATGAAACACAAACCTTATCCACGCCACAACGACAGAAGCACAAGAACTTACCCGATAAAGAAAAATCGGCCAAATAGAATTCACACCCGAATAAGGGCGACTCAACACTGGAAAACCCACCGGGTTTATGAAGCACTCTGCTCTCGTGTCGTAACAATGGGCACCAAATTATTTCACCAACCAATTAAAATTATTCCTTGAGAAAATAATATAAATATGCCGGTGACACGTCTCTCACAACAAATCAATCCAAACGTCTCTCGAAACTCATCTCAAAGCGCAGGAATGTAATTTTAAAATTTGAAATACTTATTCTAAACACCTTGAATCATACGAATTAAAACGTTACGAAAAATCAGCCAGTAACGCCGAAACCAAAAAAAGGTACGTAATGATAAAGCGGCATGATAATGCTGCGGTACTTCTTGTAGTAAAAATACGCGAAAGCGTTGGTTGGAGTTCAAAATTACCATTTATTACCACTTGTTGCAAATTGTTCGAAAAACTTCGTTCTTGTGACAAATAATTAACCATACAAACTGTTAAACCTAGGTACAATCTTACTGTGTTCTTTCTACCTCACAGGTATGAAAACATTCAAACTAAGTAATTAGTATCACTTTACTGGGCTTAGGCCCAGCTAGCTTAGGCTAATTCAATTAAATACATTTTACAAAAATAGTTAGGTACTCCAGAGCTAAAGCCGACCGACGGTCAAACCTGAAAATCGAGAGATTAAATTGGAATCACTTGATCTCACGTCGCACGCGTATTTACTTACTTTATAATAAACTATATTTGTGTATGTATCTCGTCCCATTCTGGACCAGATCTTGTTAATTGCTAGACTGGCGTGCTCACCGTTACTCACTTAGTACTAAAGACACACACTATTAGAATTGACGTGGCGGTTATCTCGGGCGACTTTTAAATTTAAATTTTGAAAGCCATGTATGTTATAGCTTACTAGCTTCTGCCCGCGACTTCGTCTGCGTAGAATTATACATAAAAACCTTCCTCTTGAATCACTCTATCTATTAAAAAAACCGCATCAAAATCCGTTGTGTAGTTTTGAAGATATAACCATACATAGGGACATAGGATTGTAGGGACAGAGAAAGCGACTTTGTTTTATACTATGTAGTGATAAGTACACCATGAATCCTGAAGACTACCTGTGATGGAAAGAACCAAAAACATGTTTTGTTTCAAATTGGACTAAAATTATTTTAATAAACCCGGTTAGAGATTGTTTGGTTAGAAAATAACTAAAAAATAGTAGGTGCCATACATTATAACAAAGCTGAAGTGGGCCGAAAGTCTATAGATACATGGAATACTATTTTAAAAAAATAGCTAGGGATACTTAGGATCGATAACACTTATGTCCTGTCAATCGTTCAAAGTTTAACTGGAAGAGATCCCTTTTAGGGATAAGTTCGCCTTTGTGCATGTGTGTTGTCCTGTATTGATATTTTTCTTGTGTTTTATGTACAATAAAGAGTTATACATACATACATACATAACAGAACAAGTTCCAACAGTTTTTAGAATTTTTGTCTGTTTGTCTGTTTATCTGGCACCTAATCAGAAACTTCTTGCACCCGTTAGGATATGTTTACGTTGCATAACAGCTGTCAGCTGACAGTCAGTTTTTATTTAACATTTTCTGGGCTGTAATGGAACAAGACCTTATCTTCCAATGTAGCATGATTTGGCGCGAAAAAAAAACAATTTTACATGAACAATTAATGAAACTTCAGAAAAATCTGTTTTTTTTGTTGATGAGGAAGGTTAAATCCATAATAAAAAATTCAAGACAGTTTTAAAATTTTCAGACATTGCTGATTTGAGTAGTCAGTAAAACGCTTCACATAACTGCAATAAATATTTACCACAGTGCGTGTTAAGAATCTCTCGGAGATAGGTAGCCGCGCTAATCGCCGATCCCTTGTTATTGCTCTGAAATTAGTTGGTACTGGGTCAGCCTATTACGCCGATGGAGATGTATAGCAAACACGTCATCTAGATGTAGATTATTTAATTTAAGCTTTAATGGAGCTCGCTGAGTTACGGTTATTGTTAAGTGGAAGGAAGTTTCGTTACTTTCGTTTGACAATAAATAAGATCCTGACGAAACTTGTGGATGCATTTTTGTAGTATCTACTTTTGTTCTTAGTGAAATCTTTTTTGAGGATTTCCTCTTCGATATTTTTTTACTTTTACTTAAATTTCATGATACCTAACATAGGTAAATGAAAATAATTTGCAAAAGAAAGCGGTACCTAATCGTTTTTCAACCATAAAATATGCATATAAAATAAGCAAATTATATCCATTCGAGTTTTTGCACACACTTGCTACAGTTTATTTTTAGTTTATATACCTACACAGTTTTCAGTTCAATTAATCTATTATCTATGCATAATATGAAGCGATAAAAAGTCTAGAAAATAACAATCTAGATTACGACGAAGTTTCAAAGAATCTAGGCACGCCATTACGAATTCAACATCAAAATCATCGTAGACTAAATAATAGTAAAGTTTCATGATCAATAAATTCCATTTGGGTTCAAACAAATTACATTCAGCGCTTATTCCAACAGAAACGTAAGATCTATCTGAATTACAAAAACAAAAAGTTTCCAAATTACCAATAAAACATTATATGACAGCAAATATTCTTTGCTGCTGACTATAATTATATTTATCCGTAGTCAAGCCATCCAAGCTTTGCTTAGTATAGTTTATGACTAGGACTATTGGCGTAAAATTTTCCGACGATATTTATTTACCTATTTATTTATCCCTTTAATTTTATTCCTTTGTGAGTTGTTCAACAAACAACTATTAATTAAAATGCAACGGCTAAATACGAACACACAATAGCTACCCTTGGTTCATAAAAGCATATCTTAATAACAGTAATTAGTGTTAAGACAATGGTGCGCGTTACTGACCGATTTCAAGTCAGTCATTACTCTAGGAGTGGTCTTTCGCGGTAACACTTCGGCACACCCGGTTGCGTCATGCAGTTTTGGAGTTTGACAACAGTTTTATGAATGACATGGCGCCGTAATTCATCTTTCTCCATTCCAATGCATTTTAACGCCTTTATAATTAAAACAATTTCATCTAAATTCCCATACAATCGCGTATTGTAGATGGCAATTAGAATTTCACATATTTTTATGCCAATAATGATAATTAGGGGGAATCGTTTGTATATAAAAGCGTTGATTCAAATCACTACATAGTATAAAACAAAGTAGCTTTCTCTGTCCCTATGTCCCAATGTCCCTATGTCCCTATGTAGGTATGCTTATATCTTCAAAACTACACAACGGATTTTGATGCGGATTTTTTTAATAGATAGAGTGATTCAAGAGGAAGGTTTTTATGTATAATTCTACGCAGACGAAGTCGCTGGCAGAAGCTAGTGATCTATAAATGCTACACTGTGGTTGTCTTTGCATACAAATGAACTTAATAAAAAAAAATCTAATGTAATCTGCCAGATGCAATACAACCGAAGTTTTTTTTTCCGTTGCATTTCTTTATTTATCCTTTCTTTTCTTTATTGCGTAGAGGGTCTTTATTTAACGTTTTTATCTCGCTCGGTAGACTGTATTAATCTGATAGGCTTTTACATTTGTTTTACCTTTTAAAATTTGATTAAAAAGAAAGCAATGGATACTTTGTCACCGCACATTATCGTTCTAAGCCTTCGAGCATGTCGCTATGAATAAATTATGTATTTAGCAGCGTTTGAAGAGTTAAAACGACTCGAAAGGTTTGTTTACTTTGTTCATAACGTCCTCAACTTCATGTGTACACTTTAAGTGATCTTCATCTACATTTAATTGGCATTATCCAGGTGCAACCAAAAAGCCACCATCCCGACAAAAACTGTTAACCATTATAGGCTAATGGTTTAATACACGCTTTGATGCCCGCTGTAACCCCAATTTTACAACACCGATTGAGACGAATTACACCAATTACTTTTATGGGCGTTTACAAAGGGCTCTTATCTGGCGTGTAAACAAATTATTAATTCTTCCACTGGCTTCCGAACATTTGCATTAACCGATCGTTATTTTTTGGTCACGGTTGTGAACAGTTTATCTGTGCAATTAATAGTAACAGTAATTGTGGGGCAGTATTCGTGCTTCCTCGTGTTAGGGTTATTAACGCTTTTTTGGTGTCGTTACAAATTGGACACGCACATACACACACACATAAATCCCTCTTTATCCTTCACGGGGTAGACAGAGCCTGAGGTAACAAGACCTGAAGACCACGTTTAGCATGATTGTGGGCGTATAAGTGGAAAGGGGAATCCAAATAGTGATGGGTTGCTAGCCGCATCGCCTATAAGCCTATAACATGATGCCTATGCCCAATCCCCCGATAGGCTTTTACCATCCGCGCGGGAAGAGAAGCAACTGGTACATTCTATGTTTTTTCTTTACACCCAAACTATGGAACAACAAATTCGAGATGGTAGTTATTGGAGAACTAAATAAATAGGCACTGCCTTACGGTGGAAACATTAGTGTAATAAAAATCATCCTAAAAACTATAATACATACATAAATCACGTCTTTATCCCTTACGGGGTAGACAGAGCCTAAGGTAACAAGACCTAAAAACCATAAATAATAACAGAGGTAAAAAACTTTTTAAACACGTTGTGCAGTCTTGCACAGTAGTACAATAGGTTTTAATACTTTTTACCTATAATATACAACTACTTAACTATTATACGTTGAATTCTTGAGAATGTTTTACTATAAAATCTTTGCCCAAGATTTTCTACAAACGTGTTGCATACGCATATTTAAATCCAGGAACTGTTGAGAATGTAGCAGCGGTGTGGCGTCAAGTATATCAGAAGGCAAGCCGAAGGGAATTTAACTAGCCTTTTCCTCTAATTGGCATTGTTCATTTTTTTTAATCTGTGCTTTTAACACCTTTATTTGATAAAATGGATTATTTCAAGCAACTAATTTGAATATTATGCTTTTACGTAGCTTTGTTAATTAATAATAAATATTTTTTCGCTGTTTGATAATTTGTGAATTTAGACAGAATCCCAATCGCCTTCGTTCGGCTGGCTATAAAAAAAAAACGGCTTTGTCTATGGTTTTGTCGATTTGACAGTGACACGTGACAGTTGCCATAGCTAAACTTTTTTTTTTCATTTTTGTGCCAAACATTCGATGCTGGATTCTGTCTAAAAACCGGGTCGTTCGGTCAAACAAGGGTTCAAAGTACTTTTACAAAAATATCTGCAATCATAAAGTATTTTTTAAATCGGACAAGATAAATCGGATAAATGATGGTTTTCCTCGAAATGGTTTTCGAATTGGAGCATGCTAAAAAAAATGAACAATGCCAATTCTGCACAATAAAAGTCCCCAACTGCCTTAAAATAGGCAAGAGGTGGGAATCGAGTTCTATGGACCCCACGCCACTGGAAGGGAGATTCTAGAATGTTGTCTTAGTTAAATATAGTAAGTAGGATACTGAGGTATAGTGCGAGTTTTTAAGACAAAGAATCACAAACGTACTTGAGGAGTTTTGTTGGCAAATAGCACGAAAAAGCCATTCACTTTTCAAATTTTATTATATTTCTTCAATTAATAGATCTTATTACAACTTACTAGTTACTCTTTATACTGACATAAACGCAATACAAAAGCTTAAAAATAAATAGTCGGACATAGAGCCTTCTCCTTTTTTGAAGTCGATTAAAAATACGGAGTTTCCATAGCAACAAATTTAATAAACAAATGCACGATGCATCTAATTAAACGGAACAATGCGGTCGCCGGCGGCATTCTGTATATAATCGGCTTGTTTTAGTCGATTCCTCAAAATAAATCAACGGGAGACAGTAAAACCACGGATATCGACTGTGTGGTCACCACAGCTAAGAAACAACAGTGCATTATTATATCAATTTTATTGAATCAGGCGTTACTTTGCGGAGCGGAGGTCTATTTCAATAAACAAAAAATATTTATGATGCTACTCCGCTACTCAAATCACTCACTAATGACTATTCTAGTTAGTTGCGGAGTAGTAGCAAGGTTTTTTGATTATTAAATCAGCTAAATAATTCGTTGATTAAATACAAAACGGACGCATTCCAAAATCATTCGCCATTGCATCTAAAAAAGTCGGCAGTTATAAGGTTTCAAATGCAACAGTGTCCGATTTTGAAATGTGTCGCTTTTGTATTTAATCAGCGAATTATTATTTTATCTTCATTTGAATTCAGATAATCTTCTGTTTTAGAAATAAAATAAATTATTGAGGGTTCGTTAAAATGTCAAACCAAAAATGTCATTTAAAAATCAAAAATAGAGACCTAATCCGTCTCTACTGTAGCTAGTAATCTGTGCCGCACGTTTATTGGTTGTTAACACCGTGCGCCGGCGCCGACCGTCCGTTTACCTTTGAACTAGATGATACGAACTTGAACTTCTAATGTTACAAGACTTTTGCATTTAGCGATACCGCTTGTGAATGTTTAATGCAAATATTGGAATCGAAATGGGAACATATCACGTCTTCCCATTTAGATTCAAAGGCACTATCGACGTTCACGTAATCTATTGGCATAACCTCCAAAAGGTGACATGTAGAGTATAAAAATGTGGGTTGGACTTGTCGTGGTTTCGTCTAAGCTATGAAATTTAATGTTATTTTATTACCTACCTGTTTACAAGACAGCTAACCAATTTATAGATTTAAGAGTTCCATATCAATGAATGGAAAAGCGATTTTTGCCCTCCTCAGACTTATTATCTATTCGTAGTCTCTTCACCATCTTATCAGCTGGAAGATATTCAATGTAAGGCATCCCTTAAGGATCCCCAGCACGATGGCTAATGGCTTCCCGTGATCTGACCAGATCGTCGGACCATCTTGTGAGAGTCAGCCTGCCAATGTCTTGCCTCCCTTTGGAACCTTACCACAGCAGCCATCAGTTCTACGAGCAATGTGTCTCGCCTGCTGCCACTTAATGTGTGCATTTTGCTGAGTTGTGTCGATAACGTCACTTCTACAGATCTTTTATTCGATCTCCCAATGTTAATCCACGCTTGGTTCTATCCATTGCTCTGTGACCTCGAGCCTTTATGAGGCCTATTCTAAAACTACGACTCAGTTCCGTTACTGGTGGTGGTGATATTTCTGCCAGGGATTCTTGGCACCTCTTTTCCTACCGCTACAATAGCTGGGAATAACAGAACTACCGGGGATAGGAGGTCGATTTTAGAGGGTGATTATGAGGTATTCGTATTGTGGTGAAATCGCTGAGTTCGCCACTTTTGCCAGGCAGATTGGCGACCGTGTTTTAATTAATGATGCTGGACTCTATCGTCCCTTAGTTGCTTTGTATGCCACCCATGGAAAGAAAAGAAGTCGTAAAATGCCACCTCACGGTATTATGTATTTGCTCCGCCTGTCTTTGTATTTATTTGTACACCATTTGACGAGAGAATTACTCTCTCGCTTCTCAATTGTTCCCATTATCCTTTATCTTACGTTATTGAAAACATCCATATTTACTTTAAGTATATGAAAAAATGGAAGTTGTGAAATGTACGATACACATCGATAGCAAATCCGAAGTAATAAATTGTAAACAACTCTTTAAAGCTGTCTTTGATCTACAAGATTTTCATAATCGGGATAACTATTACGAACTTATAATAAAAACCAAGAGGTTGCCCAAGCGATTATAGAATTTAATGTATCGATATGAAACGTTTTGTGTAGCAATTTAATTTGGCTTATTCTGACCCTTTCAGAACTTTGCGCTAGCAAGATTACGTCTGAGTTATCTGTTTAAGTAAAATACCAATAACTAGAGTATTGTCACTGGTGAATAGAAAATTTCGATTGCTTTTCTTCTTTACAATATTCGATTCATGTAGTGCCGTAAAACGGGGAGAAGCGGGGGAAAAGGGATAGAACTAATATGTTGTGTTTTCACTTGCTCATTAAATTTCTAGCTCAGCTTGCTCACAAATAAAAAGATCGTTAGTTACAAGTATATATATATCTATCTAGATATTCGTCGCGTAAGAAGAAAACTATCTTTCAATTGCAAAACAGACCTAAACGCATTTGATATTTTTATTACATTTTAATTTAAAAAATACCGTTATGAAAGGATCTTAAATTACTTGACCGCGTATGGTTTATATCTTAATTACAGACAACTCGTGATTATATTTAAGCCGTTATCCCACTATTTAAATAAGACAAAGTAAACATCCAACAATAGGTATATATAGCGAGAATGGCGGCGCGAACATGCATGTAACAATACGCTCTTGGGAAAATATTTCTAATACAAACACGTATCAAATGCGGACTTGTTGTGCTCAAACATCACAGCTGTCAAATCAAGCAGATCAGCCGGACGAAATGCTAAAAAACAACTGACGGGCGTGAGGTGAAATAGCGTGTTGTGAGTTCTGTACGTATAGTTGTCTATATACAATAAAATATATCTGGTTGTTTGCTTTGAAATCGAACTATGTATAGGTTTAAAACACGCCGGGCGTACGTCTAATTTTCGACTTAACAATATTGACCCGTTTTGTAATTTAATAATAACAATTAATGTAATAAAGAGATTAGCTAGGTACGTTTATTTGCTTTTATCAATTCGAAAAATTTATTCATATCCTAAAAGCCCTACTATTTCTAGATTAATATAGGACATTTTTTTTTAATTAAAAGTGTGCGTGTAATGTTTTGAAGTAGGTATCCATCCATTTCTAAAACAATTGAAAAAGTTAAAGACAGTATCACGTCATGGTTTTTCTAACATAATCTTTTAACTCTTTTAATTTTTTTAATACCATAAATAATAGAAATCTTTGACGACCGTGTAACGAAAAAATAGCACGCAAGGGTGCGTTAAAATGTACACTGGCGAGCCGTACAAAGTTGTATGAAAAGTGACCCGTTATTTTGGCTCGTGATAGTTTGGGTGTGATAAAGTGGTTTTCATATAAATAAAAAGCGGTATATTGTTGCAGTCTT
Source organism: Pandemis cinnamomeana (assembly GCA_932294345.1). NCBI lineage: Eukaryota > Metazoa > Arthropoda > Insecta > Lepidoptera > Tortricidae > Pandemis > Pandemis cinnamomeana. The sequence goes on from OW028717.1 coordinate 5,880,517, forward strand.
AAATAAAATTAATCGGTTGAACCCTAAAATGGCGCTACATAATATACCAATGCCAATATTAGCAGGCAATTAAGAAACATCTAAAAAAATTGAAAGTCTAAAACATGATTTTTGTCGACACTGGTTTTCAATACAAATTATCTTCACATTTGGACTTTTTGCATTGTCATGCTGTATGTTAGGTGCCGTAATTTGGTCATCATTTTTGTAGGCAAAAAATAGCGTATTTAAGTGTATTGAATACGCGTTAAATTTCAAAAATGATGTGGATTCAAATCTGTACCATAATGTTATTACAGTAGGTACAGACTTTCCCATAACCTTACAAAAATCTATAATGGTAATAACATTAAAGTTCAGTTTTTATCTACTACCACAGACAAGAAAGTTACATAAATTACGTCTTAATAAAATAATAAAATTATAATAATAAAATAATAATAATACTGGTCATACTGCTACTGAACCCATCTTAGGAGTGCTTATGATATGTGTGTAGATAGAGTAATATATGCAACTACCTGATTAGGTCTTAAAACACTCGCGTGACCTTTTTTGAAACTCGCTAAGGCTCGTTTCAAAAACCACACTCGTGTTTTAAGGACCCTCATTATGTAACGGCTGCATAAAGTACTATTACTCTACAGAAAATCGTATTCTCGCTCCAATGACACTGTAAACACAAATGTCACCACATGTCTTTGTTTGTAACTGAACCACGCGAATCGGCACGAACGATTAAATTAGTCCAATTAGATCCGTCTATCATCCCGGTCCGATTGGACCGTGATCTCATTCCGATCCAGAAACCGAGTGATTTATCGTCAGATTACTCTGTGTCGATGGTGACGCAACTGGGCAACCGGCCGTGACGGCGAGCACTCCTTGATGACTTATATACTCCTGGTACCAATGCCCTAATTTTGTTAGGGTTCCTTTGATAAAAACAACAAATGACGATTACACTCACGATTATAAGTCGAGGACGATCCAACGACGTTTATTAGATTTTGCACTTCAACAATCTTAACTGATCTTTATTAGATTTAGGCACTATTAAAAATGCTTTAACTCACTATATTTCGTATACTAGTATAAAAATGACAAGGATTGTAAGTTGCGAAGTAAAATCAAATTAAGTTTTGTATTAAACTGTGGAAGCAAAGGACCCAAACATCAAAGCCTTTTGATATAAACACGAGTATTTCTATTAAAATTCTGACTCTAAAATAGCTTGGGATTAGCGCTCTATAGCAATTATCAAATTCAAGAATGCAAGCACACTCGCCTTTATAACAGTTGATAGGTATATTGTCTCAAAAACCATTGCTGCACATTAAAGTAGTTATTCATCAAATCTAGCCAAGATAAGTTTATTATTAACTTATTAAGGCCTCGATTTCGTTCAGTCAGATAAAAATGTAGCAGAGATAATTATATTAGGTCAGCTTAAAGGTCTGAATAAACGTGCCAAATTTCATGTATGTTAAATAGGTTTCCAGTTGTGAAGGGGTCAAAAGTAGCTTGAAAAGGTTCGTGTAAATATACACACGGCGTCGCCAGTTTCTTTTAGGTACTTTGAACTTGGATGAAACGCTCCCGCGTGTCTATATTTCTAACCATAGGTGCATAAACATAACAAAGTCTTAAATAGTCTTAATTTGTGTTGTTGCAAATGTAAAACGGAACCCCAGACGTTCAAATTTGCCAGTAAACATTTGAGTGATATTTTTATAGATGCCAGTGTGAATTGAAAAATGCCAAAGCGTCGTCCCGTCGGGCCGCGATTTGTCTCACATCGTATTTCATCACGTAATCATGCATTGTTTACCAACCTATTTCTAAGAGTTTCACAAAGACTTTCTGTTTATTTCAGAGCTTTATTTGTTCACGTGTGAATTACTGTTGCGGGTGACGGCAAATCTATCTTATCATCTCTGAGAGCGTTTTAGTAGGCTTTTGATTTGATTATGTTGGCTGTGGTCACGAGTACGAGTACATTTAAAGTGAAGTTTAACTGCAATTGTAAAGTATTTAAGAGGACTAGGTAAAATGCACATTATAAGATCGAAACAATAAGTTAGGAAAAGCTTTGAGGTGCTTAAACAATTAAAAAACATAGAGCATAATTGTGCAAAAAGGTATGTGGATGCAATCAGTAGGTCATTGTGCCCGGATTTATTTAATAATGCCTCTTAAATTTTAATCTAATTTATTGATTGCATTGATTATTATAACCAGGAGAAGTGAATTTCTGATAAAAAAAACCGCTTGTTCTTCATACATAACCAAGTTACATTACTAGGACATTCTAAGGTAAAATAAAGACAATTTCTAAAGTAAAAGTGGTCTGTATAAAATGTCGGTCTCGCCGACCACGGATACCTGACGTATTTAAGTTCAAAACTAAAAAAATGATAACTATTGGGACTATTTGTGACAGGAAAGAGTTGCACGTGTGGCCATTGATTACCGGAAAGGAAGACGAGGACGATCCTTCAAGGGCAGATTAGACCTTTGATACTTATAGTAAAATCATCAGAATAGTGGCCCACTTCGAAATACGTTTACAGGATGTAATTCTGTGGCTTATTAGATTAATTTAAATTGGTAGTGAAATATCTGACAGGGACATTTTCGCCTTTGTACATATCTATACATATCTGTGTTATCATTTTCCGTCAATTGTGCTTGCTTACTTTCACCTTTTTTCGTGATTACAGTTGCAGTCTATTTTTCAATTGCTGATCTCATTTTTAATTAAAAACCAACATTTTAAAGATATCGAGATACCTTGTGTAAGAATTAGAATCTTTAAATATTGTTAGACTGTAGTAACAATATTTATCTTATCTTTTGAAGGAATCCGCTATCGATTTAGTTTGAATGCAACGCGGAAGGGGCTCCTATATTCAAATGAGGACATTACGAGCAGATAACCACAAATTTAATGATCCAACGGATGCTGTAACAAAGGATACCTTTAGAGTAAATCCACTTTAGATCAGTAAAGAAACATTTATGAGAGAGGCTGAATAGAAGGCTGATATAAATAACTTAATTGATTGTCACTTTATTTGTGTAAAGAACTAAACTGAAACTTTATTACGGCGTTCTTATAAAGATCTGATAAAAGAAAAGACAGTAGAAGCAGTTAATGAAATAAAGGTACCTAAACATTGCGTTCTTAACGTTGACAAGACGAATGAAGACAGCGATGAATGAGTTGAAAATACTAAGAAATAAACGGAGGAAAAACAAAAAAGGACAACACCACTATGACGCAACATAAACGCACTATTAATATAAATTAAAGTTTTGGTATCACAAACAATATTCGCACAAGATTCGATTAAGAAAAACTAAAGTTCAATATTGCGCGTGAATAGAAAATTGTTATTCTGATTGCAGTGGTTTATAAAACAGCAATGCGCTATTCTATTAAAGCGAGGCGGTCAATTAATATTTCAAAGTATTAGAGCCCTTCGATGATGTTATCTAGTAGTTTGTATGCAAAGGGCACGACGCCCTACGCCAAGGCGCTATCCATGACGGAAATGCTAATCGCACACGTATTTGACACTTACAAAACAATGACGAATTTGCAATATGACTTTAAGATAATTATTTAATTCGTATGAGTCTTTTAGATAGGAAATAACAATTAACGAGTGTGCAACGTTAACGCAATTTTGAGATTTAGCCGCAATAATTGAAGTACTTGGGTTTGCCACAGTGTAAATTCACTTGTTTCTAAATTTACAGGACTTTCACTCATAGTTACTTTGTCTACCAGAACCTAATCAAATGAACATATTTTTAATTGCCCCTTCTTTCCTAGCGCAATTACTGACAGGACAATATTTCAAATGTTTTCAGATTTAATTTTAAATTGCGAAATGTTTGTAGCTGATAAGGTTCTATTTGTTTCTCGAGATGCATTTTTCTTTGAAATCACCCTGCGCCTTAAGCCAAAGCTACATAACATGTTGTATATAACTTGTATTGGAATCTTAAAAGCAATTTTCATCACGATTGCTTACACAACTAAAGCCTCACACAAACACTGATCACTTTCCTTTGTCCCGTTGAAAGACTATCAAAAACATCGCAAGTCAAACGTTCAGTGGCGCTTCATAAATCATACATGATGTACAAGACATTGCACAAAGGATTGTAAGATAAATGTATACTTATCTTGTTATTTCAGATCGCTTGCAGTCTGCGAAACATTGGCACAAGCACAGTTAACGAGCACTGAAGCCATAAGGCCGGTAAGTCAGCTAAGGATCATATCTCTGGTATATCTGAAAAGATTATTGGTTGAATCCTTGTTATAATAAACAAATGAGTTAATATTTGACTTACTTGTACGGTCAAGTGCAAAAATAAGTATCGATAGGAACTTCTCAAAAAATATGTCCCACGGCCTTATTACGCCGGTGTAAGAGCGTATGGTACTTATTTTTTAAACTTTGTCTAGATACATATTATTATACTTGACCGTACTAGCTGAAGTAGGTAAAGTTACTTTCCGTGAACCAGTAGGATTAAAATGTAGTTTAAATATAAAGTTTTCAGATTTAATATGCCCAAATTTTTGTCCCTACAAACCTGATACTCAGAGTAGTTATTGACGAGGTATAAGGAGGTAGTTTTGGGATTCCTGTGAATTACTGTAAGAGCACGAAGGTGCAGACGCAATATAGTACATAACTGAATAAATAATTAAAAGAGTGAATTTGTTATCGTTCCCAATGAGTTACCCAACATCTCACTTTGCGAATGTAGTTTGATAAAAATTTATACTGTTCTTTCACTATTAATTAGTAATCATGAAATATAAACAGCAATGTCCTATTTCTATAAATTGTAACGGCAGTTGACAAGTATTGACTTCCAATCATTGCCACCGGAATATTTAGAACAACGGCATGCATCAATCAATGAAGGCGATCAATGAAATTTGTATGCAACTAGTTGTTACTAGAAGTAATTTGTAGCGCGCAATTTGTTTTACGATTAAGTGTAACTTATTGGGACATCTAGCATAGCAGTAAAGTCAGAAGAAGAAGGAATAAATTTTATATAACATGTATTTATAAAGTTAATGATATTTTTAAAGCAGCTTGGATGCAACTCGTACTAAAAAAAACAACAATGTTTACATTGATGACTTTCTACCGTGGTGGTTAGAGAAGCCGACTATGAAGCTTGAGGTCCTGAGATCGAATCCCGGTGCGGATGTTAAATATGAAAAATACCAAGCTGTTTTTCGAATCTTGAACATTTACTATGTATAACGAAAAGCCGGGGAAATTACGGGCGCAAGAGGCATTTCATCTTAGTCCTCTAGGTTGGCAACGCATCTGCAATCCCTCCTTGGGGTGTCTATGGGCAGTGGTGATCACTTACCATCAGGTGACCCACTTGCTCTTTGCCTTCCTATTCATATAAAAAAAAAACGATAGGGTGTTTCTGATTGCCTATTCGGGATATTCCAGGTGTCCCGAACGACAGAAGCGACACGAACGAATGGCACGGCGTTTGCGTGGAGTGCCTGGGGTTCCTGGAGCGCTTGTTCTCGCTCCTGCGGCGGCGGCGTGGCCGTCCAGGAGCGACATTGTCTCCCCAGGGATCCCACCAGGTAATATTCCCTCATCGGTAAGCGTTTCTATCGTCGTATCAATTGGTGTAATTGTCCTATTCTATTATATCCATTTATTTGTTCACTAGCCGACTCGGAACACATGATTTCGTCTTAGAATCAGTTTCTGTCATGACATCATAGATAGCATTGAATATGATATAATTTTATTTTTTTATTTTTCTTTAGTTACCTATTTTGAATAGAGACAAATCCAACAAATCAACAATCATAAATATTGGTCCAACCGTTCTTGAGTTATAAATGTTGTAAATAACCCGACTTTGTTTTATATAAAGTGTCTCATTTATTATGTAAAAGTGTGAGATACTCGTATATTTAAATCTACGATGGAACATTTCGTATGAAGCTCTTTGATTTTAAATTTAAACGTAATAAACTTTACTTACCTTAATCAGTATAAGTAATTCAATCGTATAATCATTTCAAAAGATGGTGTAAATTAAGCAAACGTTTTCGTTCCAATGGAAACCCTACAAATGCTGTATCAAATACGGACCTGTAACAGATCCCAATTTCATAGGGATAATTAGCCACGAATGAGGAAGACCTACATTGCTACTGCCGTGTGGTGAAGATAAATACGGTTTAACAAAATTACCATACTATTATGGAGTTTAGGTTAAGTTTAAATAGTATTTCTTTAAGATTTTTTTAATTGTGCCTATACCTATGATGGCAATAAAAGTCTGTAAATTTAACGTCGTTTTTGTCTTAGTGCTATACTTTTATCTTAAACATTCGACGGCGGAACTAACGCGATGGGGAAAGCCCTTGGCCAACAGTGGGAGTCTTACGCTGATAACGATGATGATGAAGATGAGGGTAAGAAGAATAAAAGCATTTCAACTATTGTAATATTCTGCATTACCAAAACTAAAGAATATTACATGTATTGTAAAGGAATAACACCGAATAATTCTCTACGAAGACGACCACACACGTCTATAACGGAGAAGAAAGATTCAATAGAAATTGGCATTACTTTGTTCCTGAATGTATGTAATTTAAATTGTTATTTTAACTTTATGTCATTTCCTTTAATGTATTGGTGTGTGACTATGGTGCCTTACAACACAATTACTTGTACTTAGCTGCAATGTCTTAAAGTAGCCAATTGATTTAGAATTAGGCATTTATTTATTACACGTATCCCGGCGTGCTGATTGCCGATAGCTCTGTTCTCACCAACGTCTTCAGTCGTATAAATGTACACTGACGAGCAAAAATAACGGGCCACTTTTCAAACAACTGTGTGGGGGAACTGACTCGCTATTTTTGCTCGTTAGTGTATTAGGCATGAGGTCACATTCCTGAGCTAACTTGGCTTGAAAGACGAAGTAGATCCGAATATCTTTGTTCCGTACCTAATTTATGCGGCTACAATATGGCATATAAAAGTATCTACACAGTAATACCTACTTAGAATATAGGGGCCTACTTGTTTCTAGTGTTGCTTCCTTTATAATATGAGGTCATTAATGTGCTACGAATTACTTCAGCTCCAATTCATTATTCAGTTATGAACTGAAGTTATTGATGGCGGTTCCTGTCTTGTCTATGTATGAAATCAGACGTTCCTTAAACATTATTGTATAGGTATTTTGTAGTTTGTACCTAGTGACTCATAAAGTAACAAAGTAACAAAATTTTGTAGTTAGAAAAGAAAAAATAAAGACATGTAAACAGGTATATTTAAATCAACACAATTTCGACACAAACGCAAAAAAAATTCGTTACACCTCAGATGACACAAAAGACAAAAATGATAATAACGCTTTGAATCAACAGAGTTGATAATGAGAGCATCGAATTGTACAAAAAAACCTCATTCAGCAAGATGCTGCGGCAAACCGCGGCACTGGAATGTGACCATTTATGTCAGACCAAGCTTAAAACTAAGCAACACTAACTTCAATAACTGTTAACTTGTACAAGACTAAGGACCTCGTAAGTATCCAATACTACGTGTAAGCGCGTAAATCAAAAAGTGTCTGTGTTAACGAATCACCACAATATCAATGAGACAATCTCAACAGTTGATAACGATGAAGAAGACAACGTTATTATCCCAATAGCCTATAACATTTACCCAAACGGATGAAGGGTGTTGATAACGGGGAGTTATCATTTCCTTGGTCCAATAATTCTGTTACTTAAAAACGCATTTCGTGTATCAAACAAGCAAATAGACGTGAGGAAGATTAACATGAAGTATTCTCAGTGTTTTTTCCTTTTGTTCGTAGACGTATTGTCTTAATTGTTACGGTTTAAGGGTTGGTACAAGTTAGATGAGGTTTCCAGATATTGATTAGTCGAGACTGAATGTGTCTGTGATTTTATAGATTCCTATATTTATTCCATTATGTGTGAGTAACGGTGCGGTACATTTTTCTTAAAATTACTTTATAATTTATAATATCTCTATATTTATAATTATAATGATGTTTCAGCAATAATTTTACTCTTTTGTCTTAATTATAACTTTAGTTTCTAACTGGTTTTAAAAAATAGGAAGACGCACATTGCATGCATTGTTAAGAAACGATCCCAAATATTGTATACGCATTTAGCTTGCAACGTTCTTATTTACATAAAATTGTCTTCAACTAAACAATGCTTCAGTCACTTCGGCCCAGTTGACTAAAAATTTTGAGCAAATTGCTGATAGGATAACAATCAGTATAAGTTTTTGTATAACATTTAAATTTACATACAAGCATTTTTGCTGACATTACTTGATGATCCTGGCCGGGCCACCAGAATTCTACTACCAGATTAGTGTATTGTTATTCGAGCTCAAAACAAGTCTATTTTATTCGATAGAATTTTCGTTTTATTCACATTTGAGGTCGGTTAGTTGGTTAATGCTTATTTATTACTACATAAAACTCTCGGCTCCAAATTTATGTGTGTCAACCCTACTACTGCGCTCGATCATAGATCACAATGATATCTAATGATACGGCGCGTGATCGATAAAGGAGGCTGGCCACCGCGGGAGAGCCTTCGCCGCGTGCCTTACACGGTGCCGATAGGCCCTACCATGAGCTCAGTTCAGGACTTTGTCACGGCAATATAATCAGGTAAGCACCTACACACGCTCGCGCCGTATCTATCCTGCTTACTGAATAGCTTTGCTGTGTGTACATACGTACTTACATAAAATACATCTTTAACGCTTACGGGGTAAACAAGGCCCAAAGGACACGCTTAGCATGATTGGTGAGCATAGGTAAAAAGGGGAGTCAAAATAGTACTGGGTGGCTCTGGCTTGCCACATCGCCTATAACATGATTCCTAAGATTTACGGCCACTTACCATAATTATGCGCAGGAAGAGAAGCAACTGGTTAATTCTAAACACTAACCACCAGAACAACTACAACGAAGAGGAATTTTTCGTAAGAAACTTGGCGTGTCTTCCCACTTGCGAGAGTATCTGCCGCTGATGTTTTGATCACTGATTCCCTTAGTAGGGCCTCGGAAACGGGAACGCGTCGCAGGCGCAGCCCCTTTCGAATCTCAACATCATAATTTAGGCACCACTTGTTATTCCGCGCTGGGAACGTTTAACAAATTGACCTGCACCAAACAATAAGATTTTATGAGTTTTATTGCGTGTAATATGAACGTATGCGATTTTAATATTGTCCTGTTGATGTTGAGTAGCGTTATGATTTGGACACACTTATGTTATATATATTTGTATAACTGTATATTTTAGGTTTGTTCGAGCTGAGGCAAGCGCTCATGATTTTTACAGAATTTGTGTTCTTCAGTTTTGACGTCGAGACGTCTTCACATTAAGACAATGTTCTTTACCATGAGATTTTCGATGAAAGAAGGTATACCGAAGAAAGAGGTCCGCAAAGAGATGAAAATCTATACTAATATTATAAAGAGGTAAAGTTTGTGAAGATAAAGCTTACTTTTTTGAATGGGAGGTGTGAAAAGTAAATTATCCTATTTAAACCCGGAATGAAGAAAAATGTGGAGACACTTTGAGTAATATTGTATTATTTTCCAGACGCTTTAGTGATCTTTAATGTCTACCGCTTAGCAAATACGTAGGACAAAATATACACCTTATCCATTTGCAAGCGATTTGCAAACCATTAGAAGCACAGAACATTTCTCATGAATGTACCTTAATGATGCCGACTAAAGAAAGGTCAAATAAGACCAACTTATGAACACAACTAGGATAGGACGGGACATAGAGATAAATTATGCTCATCACACAAAAGCTCACAAAGTGGTTCTTTCTTTAATGCACATTTAGTAATGAGTTCAACTTCTTGCTCAGGAGTTATTCAGTAGTGTTTTGTTATTAGAATTAAACAACGTTTGCTCCAAGATTGCCATCTGTAAGGGATTTCAGTGTAGTAAGTGTATGATTACTTGGAAGGGGCGTAGAGACATGTAAAATCGGTTCTCAATTGGTTGGTACAAATGAAACCCAGGTGACATTTTTATGGATATAGATTTTTATAAGTCACCACATAATATTACAAGGAGAACTAAGCAAGACGTGGATTCCGAGTAACCTAATGTGATTCTGCTGGCCTGTTGCATGTAAATTGTCAAAAGTAAGAAAGCATTTTCGTGGTCAGTTGCATCGCAGTCTGATTGTCAAGACAATCAACGAGAAATGCCAAATTATATTTCACGGGCGTCCGAGTGAGACGTAAGATTCGACACGATTGTCGCTCTCACGCAATCGACCCTCCAGCGAGACACTTGCCATAGTAACATATACATACACCTGTATACTTTAAAGGTACTTGTTACCATTTATAAGGTCTCGTGGCCGAAAGGTGACCAAGACCAAGAGTAATAGATATCACTAAAGTTTCTTCTGTCTGTTTCAGGGCTGTATTTATGCATTGCTAGTTTTTTGGCAATAGCTTTTACGTTCACTGTCATCAAACAATACTTGTCAGTGGAGTTTCCTCGAGAGCATTATCACCTTCTTATGGGACACAGTGTTTACTTATTTTCTCCTTTGTTTGATACTATATCAGCCCTTTCCTACCTCTTTTTTCTTCATTGTTTCTTTTTGTATTAGATAGTTTTTTCGTATCTATTTCCAAGAACCTGTCATTAGTCTCTTTCTCGGCGATGTCTTCTTTTTCGAGCCACTTACCAGCCAGTCATGTATTACCATCTCTTTCAAGTAAATCGAACGCATCTCTTATCTTATAAAACGCTTCTCTACTAGCTGGTATATTCTCAAAAGTTCAAAGAATGATCTAAACTAGTTATGTCACTGTAAAAACAACCGTCACCTTTGTAGTTTATACCCAAATTGTTTATTTCGCCACACACCAAGTCAAAGGCTAAATGTGTATAATATTGACCCCAGCCGCCCTTTTCTCATCGAACACGCCAAATTAAGGTAATATTGAACATAAAAGTTGGAACAAGCGAGACTGTTCGACGCAACGGAACTCGAGCTGATTGACGTACAATTTGGAGCTCTTTCGCTCACAATGGATTGTTATCATTATGTTAACATACTCTTTAATCTTGTGTTCGACTAGTATTAGAGTTAAGTGCACTTTGTTATATTAATAAGTAGGTAGATAATATTTTTATTTTAGACGATTTTCCCCGATATTTTGAGGTACATTATGTACTGTTTTGTATTTTATAACGGCAGGAATTTCTGATAGGTTCAACATAGACCATTGTTTCCAAATTGCATTTTTATTCCTTTTATAATCAGATCTGTGTAAGTAATGCTATAGTAAGAACAAAGTCATATTTTATTATTTTCAATTTTCGCCAAGTATATTAATAGTCATGAAAGCATTTATTTGTGAAAGGTTGGCTGGATACAAACACGTGGATAAACTCGACGTTACATTCTCCAATTTACTTCTACATTTCTTAGTTATAAATACCGTGTGAAAAAGAGGTCTCCAAAAACCGCCAAGTCAGCGGGTACTTCACAATAGTATACGTGTTAACAAGTTCGCTTGTGTACGAACAAATTGCACGTTTAAATGCTGTCTAGTTCTAATCATTATTGTTTAATAGTGGATTCTGATGGTTACCAATTCGACTTTATGAGCCACACCAACTGTTCGGCCAGTTTTACAATTTTACGATGTTTGATTGAATGCGTGCGTCATATGATAATTGTTTGTGGTGATGACATGATCAGGAGTGCGGATATCTAAACGGACTTCTACCGTAGAATCGTTGCTGCAATCGACAGACAATTTAATTAAATTAATAATTCATTTTTATTATATTTTGGCTGAAGTCAACTGTTTGCTAACACCTTTGCACGAAGTTCTAAATTTCCCAAGACGCCACGTAGAAAACCATCCAACGGTGATTTCGACTGTCTTTTTTATGAAACAGAAGACACCTGGGATATCCCATATTTGAGTAGTGACAGACGGTTGAAAAACCAAAGAATCGTCCTTGTCGATATGTCAATCAATAAACGAGATTTAACATATGACGTGAAATAAACCGCGTACTAGTTTTTCCGCTGTGACTGTGGTTACTGGTCAGGGATTTCTCTGTGCTAGTGGCCTGCCAACGGTAGTCGGGTGATTGCCTCTTGTTCCGTATAACCTAACGTATCAAATGTACGACCTTTCGATACGATACGATACCTGTTTCCATTGTTAACGCGACCACACACTTGTACCAGACGCCGTTCAAGGCCTAGCCGTCCATGCAGGAGCTGTGGAGTTTCCTTGTTGGCTCTTGTATGATGCAAAGCCGTGGAAGCCTGATGGTTTGACCTATGGCATCTGTAACAGACGGTCGTGAGTCCGAGCTACTCCTTTGAATTTTTCGTAATTTTGCGAAATCTCATTTGAATTACCGTGACTTCTTCAGTGAAGAAAAGTATTGTGGGGCAACCTTTCTTTTTTTTTATGGTGCGGAAAATGTGCCTTATGCATCCGCCCGGTACGGGTTTATCGGGGGTATGTGGGGCTCTCCCGCGATGGCAGGCATACCCACTAAAAACCACACGGATTCCCTATTCAGTCGTATGTGAGGCGTTACGGGAGCACTCGGTGTCACCGCGACGCCCCACGACCACCCCGGGGTCCCTCTTCGCGGCACCTGTATTGTGGGGTAACTTACCACAACTACGAACTAATTGAATTGTGTCTGTTAAGTTCTCTACTGTCTGCTCAGGGTTGCCGTGGACAGTATAGAACTATGTACGTCCTCTCTCTCTGAGAGGAGGCGTGTGCCTATGATAGGACTTAAATGGGCTGGACCTACTTGCCCTGCTAACCAATGGAAAAGGATTTTTTGCCTGTTGTTATGTCAGAACCATTTTTAATAGGAGGCTTGAACGAAGTACAGATTGCATTTTAGATAAAGGTTTTCTATGTATCGCTGGCAGTACGAGATTTGGATCTGATACGAGCCGATGTTTGATTATCAAAGTAACGTCTTGTCATTCTGTAATGAGTATTATTCAAAGTAAACATTGAATATCAAGAGTGCAATTTGTTCCAGTAGGCCACAACATAGGAAGTGGATGGGAGTTTGAAAAGTGCTTACTCAATGTGTATTTAGAGGATCTGTATTCAAATAAATGCCGCCATTCTATTCTGTGTGTTAATTTTTTTGACCAAGTTGAGATTGCTTTTACATCGTCTTTAGAAAAAAAAGTATTAGCATTAGTGTTAGTGGAATGTCTCAAAAATCGATTAAGTACGGTACGGAATCTAACACAGGAGAATTTTTTTTGCAGCCAATTCTTCAAATTGACAGTTTTACTAAGGCGAGATGAGAAAGCGATTGTAAAATCTGTCGCCTAAGGTAACAAGACCTAAAAGGCCTTGGGCTCTGTCTACCCCGTAAAAGAGAAATACGTGATTTATGTATGTGTGTATGTATTTCTTATCGCGGTTTACTAACACATGCGTAATGAAGAATTACCTGAAGATGAAAGTGAAATAAAGAATTTGATACAAGTAAAATAAAAATAAGTTCTATGTACAATTGCCTGTACGTCAGCATACACAATACTCTCTAGTCTTTATAACAAAACTGTATTGTTTCTGTTCATCAGTACGTCTCTACGGGGGTCACATATTACTTTTGTGCGGTAATTAAAATTATGAAACTATAAGCGTGTGGGCTATAAGACGCCTACGAATAATTGGTTTTGATATCGATCTTCTTGGTCATGATAGCTGCATTTCATTGCGGGTATGTTTTTTTTTAATCAAGTGCTTTTATGAGATGAAAGTTTTATAGATTCTATACGATTTTAACGGTGATATTCAGCTATTTTCGAGACATTGCACTTAGAAATGAAAATGCATCAACTTTTACAAGTACTGCTTCACTAAGAGGTATCTTGTGACCGAAAACATACGCTAAACATACAATGATTTACTGCACTAGATATTTAAATATTGAGACTGTGATGTTTGTAAATTTAATCGTTTTATGTTTGTAGTTTACGACGTCGTTTGTTTTAGTAGCAACTATTTCGGGTACCGAGACAAATTTACGTGCCTAATGGGTTTCCTAGGCCTAGCCGATTGAGCTAAATAATTGTTTTTTAACGTGCGCACTAAGTTTTGTTTCTTAATATTTTGAGATCTTTTGTGCTTAGAATATCGGTAAGCTTAGGAAGATTAACACATTAGATGATCGTTTTTGAACCAACAAAATCAAAATGAGGTTCAAATGTTTGCATTTTTATTGAGTTCTAAATGTGTTTTAAGTGACGAGATTTAGAAAATGATGAGATCGGTTTTTGGAGTTAGGTAGTTGTGGAGAGGATCCCGTATAAGTTGAGACAAACATAATATATCTTAACAAATAACGTCCCCACGGATTCAACTGTAGAACCACGGCGTGCTAATGTTGGTCCTAGCTCCGCATATAAAGTGTGTGAGAAACCCGTCTCGTTTTCATTGCTCTGTATTTGTAACTGGTTATACCCTTTTAAAGCTCGGATTTCTCTTGATTCCAGAATGCGCCGTAGCAGGAAAAGAAGGAAATTGGTCCGTAGTACGGAGCGGCTGCGGAGGACACGCGACATACCCAATGGGGACCCGGACTGCCCCGGGTTGGCCAGGCGGTATCACGAGTGCAATACTGCGGTAGGATACTTCGCCAATTTTTATTAAAATACACACACACACACACACACACACACACGCACACGCACACGCACACGCACACGCACACGCACACGCACACGCACACGCACACACACGCACACGCGCACACACATACACACACACACACACACACACACACACACACACACACACACACACACACACACACACACACACACACACAGAACCTAAGGTAACAGGTACCTACAGGCCAGATTTAGCAAGATTGCGGGTGTAAAGGTGGAAAAAGGAATCAAAATAGTGATGGGTGGTCTTTCTCATGCGCCACACAGAGAGCTGTGAGCAGAAAGAGCAAGTGCTTGCCGTACCTACTGGAAGTTAGCATGGTCAGATTGACTGTAATTTTTTGACGTTTCCCGCCTATTGTCTACTTTGTTCTTTGTTTCTGTATTGTTTTGTATTGATTTGTGGTGTTCAATAAAGGGTATTTGTATTGTATTGTATTGTATTGTTTCTTATGTCAAATGTGACCAAATTGCGAGGAGATCCCGAGCATGAAAATTTAGTCTTAAGGTTCAAATTCTTTCTCCATATTGTTATGGTCAACGGCCCGCATTTCGTTGAACTAAGAAAATGTCTGATTGTGATTGGATTCATGCTTAATCAAATTCTTTATATAATTTTCAGCCGTGCTCCGGCCCAGTACGCGACTCCCGCGCCGAACAGTGTGCGGTGTACGATCGACGCCCGTTTCGCGGCCGGTTCTACACCTGGGTGCCCTATGTTGATGGTAAATACTATATCACTATCACTACATAGTATAAAATAAAGTCGCTTTCTCTGTCCCTGTGTCCCTATGCCCCTATGTATGCTTATATCTTCAAAACCACACAACGGATTTTGATGCGGTTTTTTTTAATAGATAGAGTGCATAATATACCGTGCGAAGCCGGGGCGGGTCGCTAGTTAATTTATAAAATTAAATACTGACTGACTGATGATCAACACACCCATATTTCTCACGCGTAAGAAATGATTACGTAAAATTTCCACGGGGTTAGGTTTAAAATGGTAATAAAACCACAGGAAGCTGATATTTTATATCCTTTTACTAACCAAATTTAATGCCAGTTGGTGCTTCGCCATCGCTGATTTTTGCAAATTCGGTATTTATTCCCTTTTCACCAAAAAAAAACATCTTTATAGGTCCAAGGGTTTGGACTGGGTATTAATGGTTCAATCAGTCAGTCAGGACTCTTCTTTTAAATGTGAATACTTCTTATTTACTGATTGTAAAGGCACTCTTAAAGAAGTATCGCTTGTCTAGGCCGGGCATGCATATGCCAGCAACATGATATGATTATCACTTAAGTTAATGATCGAGGAAAGAGCCTTATGACTAAATATTTTGTGCATCTGTCATGTCACGGTGTCATTCAAAATTATATCAAAACTTCACCGCCCGCGCGTGCTTATATATTATATATATGCGTATATGCTTGAGCGTGTGCTGGTTCACAGGGTTTGGTTAGCAGTCGTTTTAAGTAAAAAATCTAGAATGTACAAGAGTGATCCATGTTTAAATTCGCTTGTCCGTTTTCAGGCAACTCTCCTTGCACGCTGAACTGTCGGCCGCGCGGGCAGCAGTTCTATGCATCACTAGCTCTCGTGGCTGACGGCACATCCTGCACCAAGCCTGGTTTCCGAGCTATCTGCGTCCAGGGCTCTTGCAAGGTAAGCTCTCTATAATTCTCAGCTAGTTTCCTTGCTTATCTACCTCCCGCCTATCCACTCAACACGTCTCCAAAATATGATTATGAGCTATCTGCGTGCAAGACTCCTACAAGGTAAGCTCTCTGGATAATTCTCAGCTAGGTACTGTCTTATCAAACTGCCCTCTATCCGCTCAACGTGTCTCCAAAATCCGTGAGATAAGCGAGGCTTTGGAGCTATAAGGCAAAGCACCTGTAAGGTAGGTAAGCTCTCTGGGAAATTCTCAGCTGGCTCTCTTATCAACCTGCCACTTATCCACTCAATTACCCTCCAATGCCAGTAGTTTAGACAAAACTTTCGAGCACCTTCAAGGTTAAATCTCTTTGTTGTTCTTTTGCTTATCAACCGCGGTCTATTCGCTCAATGTGTCTCTAACACCAATGCACAAATGCAAAATGCAAAGGCTTTTCAGATATCTACATGGAAGTTTCTTGCAAGGTAAGACGCATTCTGTTTCGTAGCCAGAAAAACGAACTTGAATTTGAAAGACGAACTAGAAAATTAAAGATGAATTAATACAGTAAGCTTTACGGACTTTTCTTGAATAAATAGAGATATTTATTCAAGAAAAGTCCGTATGTATTCACAAGCTATAGAAGCGTGCTGCCGCCGTAAACATATTCTATAATTTGATTACCTAATTGGTAAAAAAACGTTGCCGTGCCTTACCGTTTAAAAGCCGGGTTATTGCCCTATAATTAGTTGTCAGTAAAAAATGGAACGAGATGGTGTCGATTTGACAAATTAACTTTAACGCACCCCTACGTGCACCGCAGGAGGCCAACAGGTAAGCGACATCCTTTTTTATAACTCGAGGCTAGCCCTTTTTTGTCGTATAGAACTACTGTAGAATCCTACTAACATTATAAATGTGTGAGTATGGATGTATGGATGAATGAAAATTGTTACTCTTTCACGCCAGAATGGCTGGTCAGATCTGGATCTTTATTTGGCACAGAGACTATGCTGTCAAATGAATCAGGAATTTAACTTTTTGATTTTATATATTTACTAGCTTCTGCGCGCAACTTCGTCTGCGTAGAATTATACATATAAACCTTCATATTGAATCACTCTATCTATTAAAAAACCCGCATCAAAATCCGTTGCGTATAGTTTTGAAGATACAAGCATACATAGGGACTTAGGGACACAGGGACAGAGGAAGCGACTTTATTTTATACTAGCGACCCGCCCCTGCTTCGCACGGTATATTATGCATGTATTATACATATAAACCTTCCTCTTGAATCACTCTATCTATTAAAAAAACCGCATTAAAATCCGTTGTGTAGTTTTGAAGATATAAGCATACATACGGACAAAGGGACAGAAAAAGCGACTTTATTTTATACTATGTAGTGACTATGTAGTGATTTTACGGTTTTATGTAAGGTGGTGTAGCGGTGATAGCACGCATCACCGGCCATGGCTTTTACTTTTCAGATTTTTCAATATGTTCTAATTTCCAGTGTCTTTTATAAATTTACAGATATTATAGTCAGTTCCTGCGGGATAGCGATAAATGAATTCTTTGCAGACGAAGTGCAGGGCAAAGCCAGTCGATACTAACATTGAATGTATTGAATAATTATTCCAGAACGTGTTTCATTAGTCGTCATTTGTATCTATCAATGCTGATGTAGTTGATTTAAAACAAATGAATGTTTACTATGCGACTTAGTAACTTTGTTTTTACTATAATTATTTTAGTTCCGCTACTCAACAACAGATGGCGTTACGAGTGTTACAATGTAGACGTAACGTGAGTAGCAGCGATACGCTAGTTTCCTAAGATACGAGTAAAGTTTATAAAGTAATATTTAATAGTATTAAAATACCACTAATAATGTGATATATTATTAACAGACTTCAAAAAGGGAGGAGGTTCACAATTCGGTTGTTTTTGATAGTATTAAGTCTACACTTATTTCACTAAAGTATAAAATCATTTGCGTGTTTGCATCTACATCGCGAGCGTCACGGCTTTTTTTTTACAAGCCCAGAAGGAAAAACAAAATATACGAAAACGTACGAAGTGTGGAAACAGAAAACAAAACACAATCACATTACACACCTCAAACAGTGATTTTTTACTGTATTGAGAACAAAATGACACACGAAAAACCTGCCAGTTATTTTACCGTAAATGTGATATCTTTATCAAATTACATTATGCCAGAGGCATTTTAGGTTGCTAGAATTCGCGCCAACAGTCTAGTCTGTTATAGTCTGTATAGGGTTGCCAACCAACCTATGCATACTTCATGTATTGTTAATTACCGCCCTTATGTTTCTAAAACAATGATAAACTTGATTAATTCTTGTGGACATAAGCAAGGAATAAAAGCAATAATTGCTGAGCAAATCGTTTCGAAACACATGCACTCAGAATGACATTTACTTACGCTTATTTTCTGTCAAACGTTACAGGATGTTAGTAGAAAGAGATAGTAAAATGTGAATGGAAGCGCTAGCGCATTAGACAGTACCTAATGACCGCTTGACTTTAATTGTTGAGCATACTTACAATGAAACATTGGCAACCAAAACTCTGAACAATAGACGCGTCGTTCGGACTTTTGCTTCGGACAGTTTTTGAGCGTGATTGGGAGTCTAGTTGTTTATTGTACGTCAATGGCAGCGTCAAAAACGCAGCGAGCGAGAACTACCGCTCCCAAACATTTACTAACAGCGCATACAAACGCCACGGGCGACGGGCCGCTGCCTGCCGCGGGTGGCGGTTGAGAACGACCAAGGCCTTAGTGCTTACAAACACGTTGCTAGCTATTGGCAACGCCTTTGGCGTTTATTTGATGTGTTAGTAAATTTACGGGAGCGGTCGTTCTCGCTCGCCATGTGCCCGTCAAAAACGCAGCGGGTTAGAGCTACCGCTCCCTAACATTTACTAAAACAGCATAAACGCCACGGGCGACGGCCCGCTGCGAGTGGCGGTTGAGAACGACCAAGGCCTTAATGTTTACAAACACGTTGCTAGCTATTGGCAGCGCCTTTGGCGTTTATTTGATGTGTTAGTAAATTTACGGGAGCGGTTGTTCTCGCTCGCCATATGCCGCGTCAAAAACGCAGCGGGTTAGAACTACCGCTCCCTAACGTTTACCAACACAACATATAAACGACACGGGCCACTGCCCGCTGCGGGTGGCGGTTGAGAACGACCAAGGCCTTAGTGTTTACAAACACGTTGCTAGCTATTGGCAGCGCCTTTGGCGTTTATTTGATGTGTTAGTAAATTTACAGGAGCGGTCGTTCTCGCTCGCCATGTGCAGCGTCAAAAACGCAGCGGGCGAGAACTACCGCTCGCTAACATTTACTAAAATAGCATATAAACGCCACGGGCCACTGCCGGTGGCGGTTGAGAACGACCAAGGCCTTCGTGTTTACGAACGCGTTGCTAGTTATTGCCAATGTTAATATGACAGCGTTCCACGTTGACTTAACAATTAATTGTAGTAATCGAATCAAACGCTCGCGTTGAAGTGTCAAATATCCTCCATGAGCTCGTGGCAGTGCTCATTTCTAAAAGTACCTAATTGAGATTATTTGAGACATTACACGAAAGGCTTTAACATTTTTTTTTGTTTTGATTACGAACAGTTTCTTACACAACCTAACTATGTTTAATAGAAATTGGGTTGGCAACCTTAAATTTCGTACCCCACAGCGCTGATCCATCAACAGCCCCACACAATAGTAATGATAGTGACCCTAACTTGGCTAAAATGAACAGGCACCGGTTATGTAGGAGAGGCTTTGTAAGGAAGAGGTCAGGATACACCGGGTACTTGTGCTTGATGGCAATCGTGAGTATGTTAGTGGGAACCTTCTGGTAACTGTGCTTGCCGATTGTTGGTGAAGTATGTAAAAGCAGGATTTTGTATTTTTGCTCAAATCCGGGTCCGTCCCGGCTTTGTACGGTCTCAAAACTATTCAAGATCCGACAATATTTCGCTCAGCGAATAAGCATTGCCATACCACGTGGCAATGCTGCCAGCCTTCTGGGCACCCTCCCCATTGGTGGCGATTTGGGAGATTTTTTTTATCTTAAATTAATAGTTTTAGCTTGGTTTAAGTTATTTTTAAGTGTTGACTGTTCTTTATTGTTTTCTTTTTCTTTTTCAATAAATAAATGTAGATCCGACTTGATTTAGTACCTACAGAAATCATTAAAAAATGTACTAGTCGTTTCCTGCGGCTTCGCCCCGTTCCAGTTTTTATTAATTATTATAGTTTCATACAAACCTTTTTTTGTAATCATACTAATACTATATGTAATCATACCATACATACTAATGGATGGATGGATGGCTGGATGGATGGATGTTTGTTACTCTTTCACGTAAAAACTACTGCATGGATTTGTATAAAATTTGGAACGGAGATAGCTGATACCCTAGATTAACACATAGGCTACTTTTTAGCCCGGAAAATCGCGTAATTCCTGCGGGATAGCGATAATCGAATTATATGCAGACGAAGACAACAGCTAGTAGCATAAAAACCTTTTTTTTGTAAAACAAAAAAAATAATTTGTGAAATCGGTAAAGCGTAATGCCGTGACCAAGAGAAATAGGGATTAATTTTTGCGTATGTTGATACAGATAACATAAATTAGGTAAGTACTGATACAATTTTTATCCCAAAGATCGTTCCTGGAACCTCCAGCTTCGCAGTGAACTTCTCTGACCATTAGCTCACGAAGCATATCTAAGCAACCACTTTATCCCTGACACTATGGTAGTTTATACGGTGATACTAATTTAATACGTTACTTCCGCCAGAAATGGTTGGCCACACCTGACCGAAGCTGCAGGCGGTAACGGCAGTTCGGTTGTTATTGTCTGACAGTAAATTGTTGTCGATCGCTGGCTTGCGAACATACATCGCGGACCTAGATCTCGAAAGTCGTAGGTAAAATACGTTATTTGCTAGTAAAGCGAATTATTCCACTTTACGGTTGAGAATTGGAGCAATTTGTGTCAAGTTACACTTTTTCCTAATTTACTAAGTACAATACAATACAATACAATAACTCTTTTTTCTACTCGTTGATTTTAATCTGTCAATTATGTGTTTATAGACAAAATTGTAATCACATACTTTTTAATCTTGGATAGTCTATGGCACTTCGAACTCAACTATAATGATTATTATACAACGCTCTAGACGACTATAATAATTTCAAAATTAGAACTTAGTTACTTCGATTGAGAGTCGTGAGCGCTCCCAATGTAAAGGTGGAAATATCTGGCAAATTTGCTTCCATTTGAATAAACCAACTTTTTTCTTCTGTTACGTGATTGGTTAGTAATTGAAGTAATCGGCCAATGAGAAACAGTCTTATAACGACGTCTCATTAGTTCATTTTTGTGCTACGAAAATTTTAAAGTTTTGTTTGTTATTTGACGCGAAATCGATGGTGTTAAATAAATAATCCCTAATTCGAATTAAACATGAGTGACAGTGACGAGATTAGTTTCGCCGCTACTCCAGAGAAGATAACTACTATTAATTCATAAGTGGAAGGTACAATTTTCAAACTTAACCCAATGTACTTTACAAAAGGTTATGTATGTACCTCGATAGACGATGATCATGATGACTCGTAGAAAAAGTATTGTATACAATAGTTACATAATTAGCTCTTAAAATCTCGTACCTTACTTAGGCCACTCGGCAAGCCTCGTGGCCTAAACACGGTACTCGACTCTAAGAGCCTTCATTATGCAACGATTGTATAAAATACTATATTAAACACCACATTATAACAACCAAAACAGAAAAAGGTATACAGAATATTACAAGGTAACAATAGGCGGCCTTATCGCTACAGAGCGATCTCTTCAGGGCAACCATAATGGAACCATAATGGATGGATAAGTAGTCGTAGGTTTCTTAAAATAATGGTATTAGTCAATACCATAACGTTATAAAGAAGAAAAGAAAGAAAGAAAGAAGACATTTATTCATTTTTGCAAGACACACAAGTATAAGAGAATATACACAATTTTATAGCAAAAAAACAAGAAAAAAAAACACAGACATTAAAAATAGATGCTCAGTTATCATTGCGAATCAAGCATTTTTTTTTTCTTAGGTTTCTAAATGGTAAATAGGTACCAAAGAAAGCTACAATTTGAGAGTACTAATCCTACTTTAATCTTTTCAAACTTTTTACTTTGAACACTTTTTTTACTTTTATAATCTTTAAATCCTTAATTGGGTTAAAATTTGGTCATGTAACAAAACATCCTCTAAAGTAATTCTCCTTTTATGTCTAAAAAATAACCGTTAACTTTAAAATTTATATATAGGTCACGAGAAAACCCCATTCTATGTTTTTACAGCTGCGAAGTATAACGTCAAGCAAAAAGTGAACACCATAAACATAACTTGTCAGGTACCACTTATTACAGGAGTTACCATTAGCATATAAACTATTTTCTACAGCTTTTTGGAGAGAGCGAGGTTATGAATCTATTAGGTACACAAATCTATGGGATGTAACAAACACTGTGCGAAATTTCAATGGGATACCCATGGACATTAAAAAAATAAAGGAATGGAACAAAAGCTCCAAATTACTGTTACGAGGACGCATAATAATTAAGGCCGGCTACCCACCTCCGTGGGTCGTAAAGCACGTATCAGAGATTGACGAGGACCCAGGTTCGATTGCCGGCCATAGCTTCACTTTCGAATTTTTATGTGTTGTTTCAATATCATTTCGAAATCTGTCATTCCTGTCTAAAGACGAGAAAGTGCACGTAGTCATCTCCTGTCGTAAAGTGCTTCGTGTTATATACACGTGAAATATCAAAAATAGAGTGGATCAAAACAGGACGTATGCGCACACGCATACCATGGAATAGGGCGCATATGGACAGTTAGCTGAGTGGGCTGACTCACGGAGAGCCTGGAACGTTTATCATCGTAATTAACGACCAAATTAAGATAATATTAGCAAAACGTTGCAGCTGTTTTGATGACTTAATTTGTCGAAGGGATGAGATGTTACAATGCAGCGCCATGGAGTATAATAACAAATTGGTTTGTTGCCCCTTATTAAGAATCTGGAGGACCTTACAAGCTTCGCAAAACTCGGGATTATATAGTTGATATTGACTTCAAAATTTGTTGATATTTTCAGTTAGGTAGGTACCTACTGTTGTCTTTTTTAATAAAACAATTGTATCATTTTACTTTGTTCTTCAAATTCCTAACTACTCACCTTAAATAATTGAAGAATTAGCCACAATCGCACCTCTCTACCGATTAGTCGCAACACAAGTTGCTACACAAGTCTGCGCCACAACGACAAATTAATCGATCCCATAATGACAAGTTATTGCTTGATATAAACGTTGTATACAGTTATTTGCCACGTCTGTATTACGTGAGAGGCAAGTTTCAGCGCCATTTTATTATACGTTTTGAGATTCTAGTGCATAATTATTAGAGACGTTTCCTTGAATTTAGATCAGTAATTTCTTGCCATATGATATTTAATTGCATTAACATATTATCTTGGTAGCTCCTTACAGATGTAACATAGGTCTATAACATTGTAAAACCTCGATCGTTCTCGCCAGCACGTCCAGCAGAACGTCCTCCTGGCGTTTAAAATCTTTGCCCGTAAATGTAAGGGAGCATTCGTTCTCGCCCGCCATGTGCAACGTCAAACTCACGGTGTAGGGCCGACAACGCACTGGCATCGCGTAAAGCGATCAGGGCCTCTATTCGGCGCTGTTACGGGCGCACTTCGGCATAGGTGCGGCAAAGGATCGGCGTTCATTCGGTGAAAACACAAAGCCTCTGTTCGGCAAACGTTGTGCTGAAATTGCCAGCCGAATAAAATGTAATGCCCCTAAAATTTAGAAACGAAAACTTTATTTAATTGGCAACACTGGGCCGTTGAACTATTTTGAATAATGATTCTAAATTATTGTTTAATGCAAATTAAGCTAATGTTCACGAATATTCAGAATTTTCCAAATGTTTTCGAGTTTTTTGACAATAAAGGAAAAATAAACATTTTCTATCTAAACAAGTTTTGTTAAATGTTTGATTCAATATTTAGATATTTTTAATACTTTCATTCCGGATTATTGAAACCATTTTTAATAATGCCTTTCGATTACGCTGTAATTCCGGTCCCTTACGCTGAAAGAAACTACAAACAAAAAATATGTTTATTGAAATCTAAAGCATAAAATGGCCTCTGAGCTGACATCTGTCGTAAGACGAATGAAATGTCAGATTGCGGGTCCAAATTGAACTTCGCACCATAATTCACGCTTAAATAGTGAAGAATTTATAACCCTTAGGTACTAAATAAAATACATTTCGGACCGTCTGTGTCATACCTACCTGGCAAAGTCACGAAAGACATGCCTTATTTTACGACAATTACAGTTAAATAAAATATGGTAAATACAGAAAATGAATTAAAAAGCATTTATCTTGAAGTGGTTCCCATACATTGTAAAAAAAATAGACAATCCCAATCCCAAGTACATACAGTTTGTATGTAAGTAAAGTTGTTTCCTTTGCCCAGAAGGGGCGAACCGATAAAAAAAACTCAAAGATGGCGACCGATTTCATATTTTTATTTCGTAAATTACACAGCAATCTGAATTTTCCATATATATTTTCTCGATTCAAAATCGATATTTTTTTATGCTTTTGAAATTGGCGATAGGTTTCGATCGAATTAATAAAAACATAATGTTTGCAGTGACAATGCGCAACGTAAGCAGCACGTAATACTGAGGTAATATCAACCTTTCTACGTCGGTCTTAGCTTCGGCGATCCGTAGGCGATTTGATTTGACACATTTAAATGCCAAAATTAACAGCAGGGACTTGATCATCAGAATTTTCGCAATGTCAAAGCTTCGAAGTAAGTATATAATATTGATTAAAAGCTTAAATAGCAATATTTCAGTTTTATAAGCTATTTTCGATTAAGATATAAATACATAATCGTTTTTAGACCTATTGTTTTGTCATATTTTGAGGTTAGCATTACGAATTATAAACAGACAAGTAATAAATTAATTAACTTAATTTCAGGTCCTCATGAGGGTGCCTGTACGCACGCAATAGCTTTTCTTGTGTGGCTTCACCACCGAAGTGAGAAACCATCATGCACTTCTGTGGAGTGTTATTGGAAGAACTGTAAACTGTCCAGAGTTGGTAATACCCTGAAATATAAGACAGCAAAGGAATTATTTAAGGGCAATCCCATATTACCAGCCAATTAATCTGTTTTAAAGAAATTTTTAGAACAGGGACTTATTACTTATTATTGTTCAAGTGTGTGTGTGTGAATTGTGAACTTTGGTTTGAACTGAGGTATGGTCGAGTAACTGCTTCCAGAGCATTTGAAGTGGGCCAATGCAAAACTAGTGATGGAACACTCATTATACAGGATGATAATATCCCTGAAACATGGACGTCTCCTAGAAGATGAAGTAAAAAAACCAGTGGTGAGCAAATAACTAGTGTGGCCTATTATTAAACTCCAAATATACAATGATTGCTGGTTCCCTGGATGGAATTTTTGAAGAATGAATTAAATGTCCTTTTACCAAAAAAACGCATAAAAAATTTATAAATAATGGAGAGGCTACAGAAAAATCACGTCTTTAATCCTTACGGGGTAGACAGAGCCTAATACCTCAAGACCATGTTTAGCATGGTTGTGACCCATCACTATTTTGATTCCCCTTTCCACCTACAGAAAAATATAATGCTTAAATGCAGCTTCATATTATGTACTTGTCACATAAGAATAACTGTAATTGTGTAGCGGACCCAGACTATGTTAAAATTAAAGAAGTACATACACACACTCACCCAAATCACGTCTTTATCCCTTACGGGGTAGACAGAGCCTAAGGTAACAGGTACCTACAGGCTTAGGTAAGATTGTGGGTGTATAGGCGGAATATGGGATCAAAATAGTGATGGGTTGCTAGCCTCATTGCCTATAACATGATTCCTATTATAATCGCCCATTCCCTCGATAGGCTTTTACCATCTGCGCGGGTAGAGAAGCAACTGGTACATTCTATGTTTTTTCTTTGCTCCCAGACCAGCATGGAAAAGAAGTAGTTATTATAGATACATATACCATTTAACCTTCAAGATGTTGAGAATTTAATTAATATTAAGTTATATACTTTTCTACTATTCTTAACTATTCTTCCATGCTGGTCTGGGAGTCAAGAAAAAACATAGAATTTACCTCTCTTCCCGCGCAGATGGTAAAAGCCCATCGAGGGAATGGGCGAAAATCTTAGGAATCATGTTATAGGCGATACGGCTGGCCACCCATCACTATTTTGATTTCCCTTTCCAGCTATACGCCTTAATCATGCTAAACATGGCCTTAAGGTTTTGTTACCTTAGGCTCTGTTTACCCCGTAAGGGATAGAGACGTGATATATGTATGTATGTATGTATAAACGACCGGATGGCCCAGTGGTTAGAGAACCTGACTATGAAGCTTGAGGTCCCGGGTTCGATCCCCGGTCGGGGCAGATATTTGTATGAAAAATGTGAATGTTTGTTCTCGAGTCTTGGATGTTTAATATGTATTTAAGTATGTACCTATCTATATAAGTATGTTTATCCGTTGTCTAGTACCCATATCACAAGCTTTGCTTAGTTTAGGGCTAGGTCAATTGTTCCAAGATATTATTATTATTATTATATTATAAACTTTTGGATAATTAACATATTATATCTTTTATTGTATTGAAGTGCACATTGCTATGTGGAAATTTCGCTAGAAAGTCATTCAAATGCGTGAATTGCTATTTTTTTTTCTTTTTTTATTAATCTCCCACCCCGAACCAAGTGTGAAATGTGATTATTGATAAATCTTTCCATATTTTAATGTTGTTCTGTATTACTCGTGTCAGATTTGTATATCTCATTAAGCGTTTTTTGGTACAGATAGTGCCAGAGGTGCCAGTAAAATAATTCTCCTTTAACTTTACAACTGACCATTGAAAATAATAATCTCATTCATGTTTAGCATGTATTGTATGTCATGACAATACAGTACCTGTCATGTTGTGTTGTAAAATGTTAATGCTAATGAGACGGTCATAATAAAAAAATACAAGAAAACTTTGTTTTATCAGTTTATTTACCCTTGACTTTCCTACATAGCAAATCAGTCAATATATAAATCAATGTATGGATTTTCACATCCATGATCACTGAGAATAAGATATCCACTACTCAAAAGTAATTAGGGGGCCTCTAGAGTTTCCATCAGTATACAATTAAAATGTATATAAATAATTCGAGTTTCCACCTCATATCTCCTTCCTTCTTATTTAAAGTAGGATTTTAATATTGCAACATAGTGTGATAGCATTAAAAAAGGCCATCTTGCGCTCTCACTAAATCATGGGTTTGGATACTGGATTTCACCGATGGTACACTGAACCCGAATGTTCTAGCAGCTTATAAACTGTACTTTATTAGACCATAATATTGATAGGTAGTATTCATAGGTATAAAATTACAGTAGAACAAAGTAAGAGTTGTAGTAAGCATTAATTTAATCACAAAGTATAAGCTATGGCTAGAACTGTTTCTGTCCATAATGTTCTCATGAGATTGAAGTTTTTCTTGAAATACTTAGGTAAGCTTCTTCCTTTTAACATTCATTCATTGATATCCCTGATACGATAGAACACCTCCTGCTTCTACTAATAAGCTGCCAATAGATGATCTTGTATCAACCCAATGTCATGATCTTCAGTCAATAAAAAGCTGTATTGTCCAGCCTTACTTTGCTTGCTACCTTGTTAGCTTACACTTTACGGTCACAAAGATTTTGATGTTACTTCGGATTTCCTTATTGATAATAGCACACAAGGTAAAATTTTAAACTGAACTACAACTGTAAAAGTCTTTAACTGGATATTTTGATTATGGCTTGGATGCAAGTCCTTTAAGCCAATACTTCATTTGGTTATTCAAATCAATTCCAAAAGTTATAAGCAAATTCACTTTAAAACAATAACGAAAACAAAACATTTTATTTGTTTTGGTCTCGACTCTCGGCAGATAAGATAGCTGACATTGTTTTTTTTTTTTTTTTTTTTAATTTATTTTAAAACGGGCTTCGTACTTTTGTCACATTAGCCCATAGGGCAACAGCGAATTAAACAAGTGGAACAATATATTACACTAGCTCATATTGTTGGTCACATCAGCCAACATTGATTTAATTTATGAATGAATGAAAGATTGACTTTTCCGTTTGACGTTGTCTTTGTCATAACGCAATCGAAGCTCGTTTTATGTTGTATTTAAATTTATCCAGTAGTAAAGTAAGTGAAATTTATTTTAAAAAAACTCTGAATTTCCCTTATGTATCAATTTCGACCAAAATTACATATTTTTGGACACTTAACATAAAACCGATACCCACCAGCTTTCTGCGTGAAACGAATCGTAAGTGTTTCTTAAATTTCTAATGCGTTTTTCAAAAATTGGGAGTTTTGGGATCATTTATATAAATCGCCTGCCGAATGCAATAAGGGCACAAGTCAAAAAACCAATAAGTCAAGAAACGGCTAGTTAAAGTTTTGAGAAACAGGTTTCGTCACATGCAAAAAGGGCATTTATGCCCTCTATATTCCGTTAGAGTAAACTTTTGAAAATAGTCTTTAATGTATACGGTAAAACGATCAAATTAGAACACGATTCCGGGATAAACGCAAAAACCGAAAATTTTGATTTCGGCCCTTTTTGCATTCAGCAGGCGAAATGAATGCGACACATTCAAAATTCAAATGCCAAAATTGACAGCTTGAGAGTGGTACTTTGCGAAACATAACATCAGTTGTAGTAGACGTCTAGACTAGACGTTTTCATGACGATTTCATAGAACAGAACGAGACGGTCAAAAGACTTAGCCAACGGTCGATTATATCCCTCAGAAAACTGCCAGGAATTACTTACTTACTACAGTACATACTCAATTTATTTACATTTTACTTCTTCATTAACCGTTTGAACTGTCACGCACGATCACTACTTGTCAACGCTATTTTATTTAAGACAACGCTAAAACATGTCGTAAAATGTTTCTACCGCCTTTGATGATAATAATTCATTTATCGCGCCTGCACCACTCCGCCACGGTTGATGAGATGGCAGAGTATGTCCGTCAGAAGACCGGCTTCTTGCTGAGGGTCTTCCAATTGCGTTCGCGCCACTACGTGCACTTCAGTTCCTTTGTGGTGCGCGTTCCGCGGCCGCTGCAGGAGACCATCGACAAGAATTACAGTTAAATACAATCATACATAGTTTGTATGTACATTGTTTCCTTTGCCCAGGAGGGACGAACTGATGAAAAAAACTCGAAGATGGTGACCGATTTCATACACCCTCATTAGCAGTAGTTCAATGACCTCATGTTATTATTTCGTAAATTACACAGCAATTTGAATTTTCCAGATATATGTTCTCGATTCAAAATCGATATTCTTTTATGCTTTTGAAATTGGCGATAGGTTTCGATTGAATTAATAAAAACATAATGTTTGCCGTGACAACGCGCAACGTATGCCGCACGTAATGTCAGCCTTTCTACGTCGTCTTTAGCTTCGGCGATCAGTAGGCGATTTGATTTGACACATTCAAATGCCAAAATTGACAGCAGGGACTTGATCATCAGAATTTTCGAAGTAAGTATATAATATTGATTAAAAGCTTAAATAGCAATATTTCGGTTTTATAAGCTATTTTAGATTATACAACAAACAAGTGATGAATTATTTAATTTCAGGTCCGCACCAGCTATGTGCGGCTTAAGCGTGACACAAAACTGCACTGTAAAGTGCAAAATATGTCCAGAACACAAAGTTCATGCTAAATTATATGCATGCACACTGGTTGTTGACGAAGAAAATGATGCTATTATTACTTTCCAATGCCAAGACTGTGTGGCATCACAGGGTGGCTGTAAGCACGCAATAGCTCTTTTCTTATGTGGCTTCATCACCGCAGTGAGAAAAAAACCATCATGCGCTTCTGTGGAGTGTTGTTGGAAGAACTGTAAACTGTCCAGAGTTGGTAATACCCTGAAATATATGACAGAAAAGGAATTATCCAAGGGCAATGCCTTATTACCTGTCATGCTTTATCTCTCAAGGTTTGTGAATTGATCAATTACTTTTATATCCATTTGTCCTACCTAATCCATATGCACTATGTATACTATAAATGTTAAAGTAGGTACCTATTAAACTCTGGCTGTCTGTCTGTAACAATTTTACAGCTAGGTAATAGGTAGGTCGATAATGTAAAGTACTTACCTATATAAGTACTAAAATTAGACCATAATATTGTAAATGATTAGCTATGTTTTCTCTTTTTCAGAATTGAGGACATGTGAAGTAAATGAAATTGAATTTTACAACAGATATGTAGCTGTATCATTAGACCAAAGTACAGAAATAATCAATGCTGAGCAGGGTACTCCTTATTGGCATAAAGCTAGAAAAGTAAGACAAACAGCCTCCAAAGCGAGAGCCCAGTTTACTTATTATTCTAATAAAAATGCTGATTGGGATAAAAGATATCAAGAGGTTTTTTACAGTAATTTCCTTGGGAATGAAGATACTATCAGAGGCCTTCGCTGTGAAGCAGTCGCAAGAGATTTATATGCAGAGCATTATAGCTGCATCATTTTAGAGTCCGGATTGCTGGTTCGACCAGAATTACCGTGGCTTTCTGCAAGTCTAGATGGTACTGCCATGGATAAAGAAGGATTTTTTTTTTGAAATATTGAGATTAAGACATTAAAGGAAGGAACTCGTTTAACTGCAGATGAACTTATAGAAATGAATGCAATTCCTATTTTAGATAAAAATCAAAATTTGAAAAAAAATACTCTGCATTATACTCAAATGCAAGTAGGCATGTTATTGTCAGGTATTACAGACTGTGATTATTTAGTTTACTCTGAAATAGGAAAGGATTTAGCTGTAAGAAGAGTTTCATTTGACGAAAATCATATTTTGGAAATTTGTGTATGTCTTGTTAATGTTTATTTTGAGAAATTCTTCCTAGAATAGTTAACGAGTATGGATCAAATTATGACTGAATTTAAATAAAAATAAATACAACACTGTGTACTAAATTATTTATTCATTGTAAAAATTTATTGCCACTTACAATACCCTTCCGATTCATAAGCTTCCCTTGTTACGCTTTTATAATTTTCAATAACTACATAAATTTATCAATGTGAATAATTGGTGGACCCAAATTTGTAAGACCACCAACAATAATTAATATGTCATCAAAATAAGGAGCCAGTGACCATGGTAATGGCCCACACAAAAGTTTATATTGTCGTAATCTCTGTATCACTCTCTCAACATGCACTCTTGCCCGTGCAATCTCTGCAGTGCGGATTGCATCTTTGGTCATCTGCTTTCTCTGACTCAAGAAAGGAGGCCTGATGAGCTGAAGCAGACGCTGTAACAAGAATATTAATATGTAAATACATTGCAAAATTAATCAAATGTTATATGTACTAACTATTCAATTAATATCCTTAACTAACTTCATTACACTCGGATTCAATCCTGTATCCTTTATCCACCATCACTCCCCATCATTAAACTCGCATTTATTTAAGATTCCTGATTCATTTACAATATGTTTATCTGATGCTCGACCACCATAAGATGCACTTATTTCAGTTATTAGGCCAGAAGGAGTTATTCCAATATTAAACTTCGCTGTATTGTTTTTTTTATATTGAGAGTATGTCAATATTCTACATTTTAAGCATTTATATTTTTCAATCACAGTTTCAGCACAGTCTAATATTATTGTTGTATTTTTATATTTTTGGAATAATTTAGGAAGGTTGCTACGTATCATTTCGATATCAGGCCAAGGAATAACAACTTTGAGTACTCTGCTCAGCATGGGGCACATATTATTAAAATAGTTAGAACATGTCTGCCTATTTATACCAAACAAAACACCAATGGCTCTAAATGACATACTTTGTTTAATTTTTACCATTGTCAAAATAACTGTCTATCACAGATAACATTTTCTTTTTTGTTGGAGCATCTAAGGCCAATTCACTAACACAAGTCACCAATGTTTCTAAAAGTTCTATTGACTGAATACCCGTAAAAGTAAATAAATACATATCACTACTGAGTAAATCTGAGAGGGTTAATTGCTTTAAAGCTGATCTATCCTCTTCCCACATAGGAAGAAAATTAATTTGCATGCACTTTTCCAAAGGTTCTTTGTTACAAAGAAGGTCACCTATACTCCAATCTTCTCGGGGACGATTATTTCTGTAATCCACTAAATTGACTTGTGTTGATGAAGTCATGACATGATGATGACTGTTGTTATCAGTTATATTATTGTCCTCAAATCCATCCTCAAATTCAATTTCTTCATTCTCAATAGCAAGTCCAAGCTCTTTATTTGATACCACTATTTTCCTGTGTCTGATATCAGCCCTATTTTCTCGAGCAATTGATTTTTTTTTGGGCTAATGGTACTTCTTTATCAGAGCTTCTTTTAGGAATATTCTGAGACGGTACGACATAAGGAAACAACTTCTGCCTTTTAGAATCTGGAACAATAAACATAATCTCGTTATCAGACGAGAAACTCGCCTTAGCCTAAACTAAATAAATAACTTATGAAATACATAACATATGAATATAATTTATGTATAGTAAAATAATTAAAACATAATTATACTTACTGTTTGAAAAATAGTCTGAAGCTTGAAAATGATGAGAACAAACTCTCATTGATGGTGAAATTGGCTTGCCTATTCTTAAAGCATTCTTCCATTTTTTCTTCATAATTTTGTCTTTTGGAAACAAATGAAAACTTATTCCCGTATCTCCGTAAGTACTACATTGAGGAACGCAACAATAGAACCGTTTTTCCCCCGAAGGGTAAAAAACGTATATTTAGGTTTCAGCCGAAAGGCTTGACCCACTGTGAGATAACCCTTCAGAACATCAGCGCCATCTAGCCTATAATATAGTCAATTCAAGACCTTGTACCTGTTTTATTGTATCTGTGGTTAGTAGTGGGGAGTCAGCGTGGAGGCAGGCGGCCATTTTATATTCAGTGCCGCTTTAGGAATCGAAGCGAGGCGAAGCCGGCAAGGGATTCAATGGTGGGTCAAGCCTTTCGGCTGAAACCTAAATATACGTTTTTTACCCTTCGGGGGAAAAACGGTTCTATTTAGGTGTTCGAGCCTTTAGGCTTGACCCACTGTGAGATGTTTAATATCTGCCGGCGCTGACTATGCGTACTGTGACTATTTGTGGAAAATACCCGTATAGTGAGAATGCCTTACAGGAAAAGAAGAAATAAAAGGATTGTACTTCTTAATAATCAACTAGTATATTGAAGGTGTTGCATATGATTAACAACTTTAAATTGCCTGAAAATCATCGGAGGTTGCTTGTGTTGACACAATATTGCTAGACTCTACTTCTTTGAAGTAGTGTTTCAAGAATGTTGTGTGACTACGCCAATTGCCTTTACGTAGTACCTCGTCAATGTCGAGGTTTCTGTTGATCCAGTTATCCGTAGCTACAGCTGACCTGAAGCTGCCGGGAGTTGCTTTAATTTTTGCATCTTTAAGCGCTAGTCTTAGCCATCCGGCTATTACAGACCTAGATGCTGCTTTCACTCTATTTCGAGTGGTGATGAATAAATTTGTCAAGTTAGGGTCTGCTTTTCTGCGATCTTCTGATCTTTGAATCAGTGTCGGTATCCAGTAGCAGAGGTCAAAAATATTATTGTTGTTTTTTGATAGGCACCAACCGGTCTGACGAAAGTGCATGTTATCTGTTTTGGAACCGAAGGACGGCCAGAGGATAATTTGGTCTGCTGTAATGTGGTACTGCTCCGCGTTTATGTGCAGCAACGTTAGGTCGTGAACGCGACGACCCGTAGCTAGAAGTAGTAAGATTGCCACGTGCTGTGAGATTTGAAATAGACTAGAGCTATCAATATTCCTTTTAGAAATCCAGGCCACGAGATCTGCTATGTTCCATATAGAGGAATTATGTTTAGGAGGGCTTTTCAATAAGATTGCTTTGATAGTTTTCTTGACCAAAGGATGATCACTAAGAGAAGACGTACTACAGGGCTTTGTGAAGGTGGCAACAGCTGATTTATGGACAAGGATAGTTTTGGGGGCCAACTGTCTTTCTTTGTAAAGGTAGATTAAGTATCTAGCCAGATCGCCAGGGTTTGGCGTTTTTGGGGACACGTTATTGTCTAAAGTCCATTTAAACCATGCATTCCAAGCCGGTCTGTATGTTTTTAAGGTGGATTGTCTCCAGGCTGATTGTAATAGAGATCGTTCCGATTCATTCCAGCTTGTTACCTCATCGGACCAGCCCGTACTTTCCATACCTCCAAAGACAAAGTCTGGATGTTCCGGGGAGGTAGATTGGTTCGTAGGTCGCGAAGGTGATTTTTCAGGTCTCGAATCTTGAACGGAGGAGAGATTGCCCTCTTTTTGATTTCGGCTCTCCAGAATGCCTTCTCCCACTTCGGTGTCACTAGGAGGTACAGTCCCTTGGAACCGTTCAGATGTCTGAGTATCCGTGGAATTAGCGCAGGTGGTGGGAAAATCCATGCTATCTCGTAATTCCATGTTCTGCTGAATGCATCCGTGTATTCGCTTGCCCTGTCCTTGGAGTCTTCGCTCACGTATCTCGGGACTACTGCAGATAACTTGCTCGCGAAAAGGTCGATTTCTGGTGTGCCCATTTTTAGAAAAATTTCCGTCCGTGTTGGCTGGTCTAGGTGCCATTCCTGGAATGTTTTCCGTCGTGACAGGCTGTCTGCGATCCCGTTGTATCTGCCCGGCAAGTATTTGGGAATTATGGTGATATTGTATTGCAGAGCTAGGTGCAGAATTTTTGATGCTATGCATAGAAGTTTTTGTGACTTCGTGCCGCCTTGCTTCCGTATGTAGGCAGCCGCTGTTCTGTTGTCTGTTTGGAATAAGACTGTTTTGCCTGAAACTAGTTCTGACTTGCTTCGAAGTACTTCGTATAAGGTCCATAATTCCTTTTGATTGCAGTGCCAGTGATTTTGCGAGATATTCCAGTGACCTGACAACTTCTCGTCGTTTATCATAGCACCCCATCCTATGTCTGAGGCATCGGTCGTTATGAAGACTGATGCTGGGGCAACTTGTATATCCGAGGTCTTTGAAATATTTTGAAGCCACCAGCTTAGTTCTTTTTTGACCTGGTCTGGTAACTGGCAAATCTTGTATCTTTGTGTGTCCAGGAGTGACTTTGCTGCGATCTGAATACGCCTGCAATGGAGAAAGCCTAAAGGTATTACGTTGGCCGCAAAATTTAATTTGCCCAGTAATTGCTTAGCTTCCATCCAACTCCAATTACCCTTGGAGAGGGTATTAAGGATTGTGTTTTTGATGTTGGAGATTTTTGTAGTAGGCAAGATTTTCAGGTTTGCTTTTGTGTCCCATATTAAGCCTAGATATTCGATCCTCGACCTTGGTGTGACGTCGGTTTTATCTGAGTTGATCTGCCAACCTAGCTCTTTGAGAAAATTTGTGGCCCAGATTGCCTGTTCAGCTAGTTTATCGGCTTTCTGGTTCATAAGTAAGAAATCGTCCAAATAAACGATAACCCGAATCCCCTTCTCACGTAGTAGTGATGCGACCCAATTAGTGATTTTACTAAAAATTGACGGAGCGCTTGATAAACCAAATGGCAGACAATTCATGTTATAGATTTTCCCGTTGGCCGCCAGAGATAGGTATCTCGTATGAGAATTCTGGACGGGAACATGATAGTATGCGTTAGAAATGTCAATTTTTACTAAGTGATCTCCCTGCTGCAGGATTTGAGCTACCTTTGATAGGCTTATGAGTCTAAATCTTGGGGGGTAGACATAGAAGTTCAGTGAACGTAAGTTAAAGATTAGCCTATGGGACCCGTTAGGCTTTTGCCTTAGAAAAATTGGCGATAAGTAACGCTGTTGAACCTATTAATCGAGATAGCGTTGATATCTAACAGGTTCTCGATTTGATGAGACATCATTTCTGAATTTTTAGGTTCATATTGTTTGCTGTTGCCATTTGCGAATAATATATGAGGAGGTCTTTGAATAAAGGGAATCCGATATCCCCTCAAAACATTTAGTATTGTCTCTGGGGCACCTAACGATTCCCACAGATCTAACTTAAACTTAAGTTGACCTGCTTGAAATACCTGTGAATTAGGGTTTCTTTGCAGCGGCTTGGGTGGTCTTGGCCTTGTTGAAGCCCGACGTCCCGCTATCGTGTTTTGGGCGAAAGTCACAAAAATTCCGTGTTGGCTGCCTTTTATTTTTGATGCCATAATCTCTATGGCCCTTAGGCCCTTTTTGTGCTGGTTGTTTTCTCCCAGTCTTGTTGAAGTGGCTGGTTTTCTTCGGGAAAAACTTATGTGCCCCCCCCTGTTCTTTGACTGCTTCCGACAATTTTTCTTCGGAGAAGAGGTGTGTATCGGAGGGCGGTATGTCATGTAGGATGTCGTTCAAAACTTTGTTTGTAGGTTTGTAAGTCTCCCTTCGAGCTTGAATAATTTCAGCTCTCCTGCCGCACGTGTACTGTAGTAGCCCGTCTGAGGTTTTCCTAAAGGGACAGTCCGGGGCAAGTAGATGTTTATGAATTTCCGTGCGAAGCTTGGGATCCATATTTTTACAGGCTTCCCGAAAGGCTTTCCTTTGCAATAGTAATCCGTATGTTATGGCGCCCAAGGTCATGTCTGTCTTTTCGAGTTGGGATGTCGAGCTCGAGGTCGGCGTTATTGTTGCCAGGTGACTATTGACCTTAAGTGCGGCGAACGCAGGGGTGGCATGGAATGTTTTTTGTACTTCGGCATAGCGGATATTCTTCCAGCCGTCTTCGTTTAGGCGTTGACACTTCCGGCCTTGATCAACCAGGTCCGGATCAGCTTTTGCTAGTTTTGCCTCGGCTTCCATAGTGTGTGGTAAGAATTCGCAATCGGGGATATCTACAGCATTTGGTGTTTTGAGTGCTGCCAATTTCTTTTGTGCCTCAGCAATTTGTGCGGTTAATGCGGCTTCCTCGGGTTCGGCGGTAGTCAGAACATTTGATGCTGCTGTGTTTTTCTGGGGTCCTGAGTCGAATGCAGGGACTCCAAACTCATCATCGGATCCGGTACTGTCTGGTACCGATTCGAAAGATTCGTCCAATTCTGCTACGGTAGTGTCACTTTTGGATCCGACGGTCGACACCTGGGTCGCAATATTTTCGATTGCCTGGGTCTGTTTGGTCAGAAGTTCCATCATCTTTTCGAGGAGGGCGAGCGAACCCGGTGCTTCGCTTGTCACGGGAGCTGCGCTTGCTACTGATGGTTCACGACGTGGCGTTTTGCAGCTGCGGGAGCTTACTGGTGACACGGAGCTTCTTTTGTGCGTTATGGTGTTAGAGGCCACATCCCTCGAGGTTAGTCGTGGTTTCAATAGCTTAACCGTGCTTATGAATCTTTCGTAAGATTTTGAATGGATTTTTTCCATAATACTGTGTGGCGCATATAAGAGTGCTCGTCCCAG
Organism: Pandemis cinnamomeana; assembly: GCA_932294345.1. Classification (NCBI taxonomy): domain Eukaryota; kingdom Metazoa; phylum Arthropoda; class Insecta; order Lepidoptera; family Tortricidae; genus Pandemis; species Pandemis cinnamomeana. The sequence continues at coordinate 5,918,715 of OW028717.1, forward strand.
GGGCCATTCTAACAATTTTCGTTTGATTAAACGATACTTCTTCTCGGATAGCAAGGAGTCGCCGGGAGAATATGCCGTTGCCAGTTCATATGTTGGAAGCGCGAACCTTAACTTGGCTTCCATCTTGGCTGATATTTTCTCTCCAAATAAATCCGAGTAGGATAAGTCCTGGACTTCCCACAAGTTCCAGCCCGTGGGGTAGTTGTCCTCCACTATTTGGACGACGCGGGTAAAGAAGTCTTGTTGATCTTGTGGGACTCTGCGACACAAATCTTGCATGGTTGTCACGGTTGGAGGCGACATCGTCTGAAACAACCCAGCAAAGCAATCATATGGGATGTGTTTTGCTAATGCCAATATCAGAGTAGCAATACTTGATTCGACACTTCTGGTGAATCGTTGTGATTAGTCGTACTAATTGATGCGACTCGGCGCCTCAATTGTAGTGACCGGTCGTTAACTAGTCCGACCAGTCGTCTCGCTGATACGACTAGGACGCCTCGACCGATTCGACTTGGCGTCTCGTCGATGCTACCGGACGTCTCGGTTGATGCGACCGGTCGTCTCAACTTGATACGACCGACAATGGGAATAATTCCCAGGAGTTTTTAGGTGCGGTTCTGTCGTTACTCGACAGCTTGTCCTTCGTTGCGAGGAGACAAGTGCTTCAGTTAAGAAGCTCTTCGTGGTCCACGAAGCACACGTGCGCCCGAGCGACGCGTGTTTTGCACCAGTTTACATGAATGTTTTCCATATCTAGCTATGGACACTCATGCAGAAACAATTGTTGGTAATTATTAATGTGTAGGTACTTACTTACAATTAACTTCGTTTCCATGAAGTTAAAAGTGGCTGACGACGCTGAGATTCAAAAGCGTACTGAATATAAAATGGCCGCCTGCCTCCACGCTGACTCCCCACTACTAACCACAGATACAATAAAACAGGTACAAGGTCTTGAATTGACTATATTATAGGCTAGATGGCGCTGATGTTCTGAAGGGTTATCTCACAGTGGGTCAAGCCTAAAGGCTCGAACACCTAAATATTTCGTATTTCTGCTTTTATTAGCAACAGGTTTCCGTATATAATCGTGATCAGAAAACTGCCAGGAATTACTTACTTTTTTATTTAAGACAACGCTAAAACATGTCGTAAAATGTTTCTACCGCCTTTGATGATTATAATTCATTTAATTATCCTACGACTTTACTGTATGGGCACAAACCCCTTTGCTTTCCTGACTTCCAGCTGTCATAATTTAAAAAAAGTCTAATTCTAGCTTACCTGTCTATGACATTCCGCGCATTATAGGTACGTTATTGAATTATTGATCGATAAATATTTCGTAGATCAATTGATTTAATGTGAACAAAGCCAATATGAGAATTTATCCATTAATATGCGATCCGATATCTCATATTCAATCAAAATGTTTTATGAATCATTGTCGGCATCATGAACTAAATTAACAACTATCCTTTGTTGTATTACAGGTTAGTACCGGTTATTCATCTATTTTATTATTTATTTTCTGAACATACTTTTTAGTAACTAGAACTTTAATTCGTTTCGAAACGGACTAAATTTAACTACTGGTGTCCCTGTGACTTATTAATCAATAATTGTACGTTTCTATTTCCAGATTGCAATCAAGATGTGCCTAAGTGAATTATTACATGAACAACAAGGATGCAACTGTCCTTCACACATCTTGAACTGTGTCACATTTTGTTAAAATACTACGGATCTTAGGTTGACAGCCGAACTTAAATGAAACCTGTAGATATACAATCTACTGAACTTCTAAAGTAAGTTACCATAACCAATAATTTATTTTTATTATTTACTAGCGACCCGCCCCGGCTTCGCACGGTATATTGTGCATGTATTATACATATAAAGCTTCCTCTTGAATCACTCTATCTATTAAAAAAAACCGCATCAAAATCCGTTGACTGGTTTTGAAGATATAAGCATACATACGGACACGGGGACAGAAAAAGCGACTTTATTTTATACTATGTAGTGATAGTCGTATAATAATAAAATATATATGTATAATATCTTTTCTGTAACATGGTAAAATATGTCAGTCATGTACAAAAGTAGTTTATGTTCACCCCTATGGAAATTTAGGTGTGATGGTATCAGTGGCGTAGCTAGGTAACCAAGGGCCCTGGTGCAAATAAAAAAAATGGGGCCCCACTACTATCTAAACTGGTTACGTTTTAATAATAATAGTTCGATCGAGATTTTCTGGTAAGGATTCGAGGGCCCTCTGAGCTTGAGGGTCCCGGGGCACTGCCCAGCCTAGTCCCTAGGTAGCTACGCCACTGGATGGTATGTATGTAAGTTAAACAACTACTAGTTCTGCTGATTGTTCATTATATTTATGACTCTGTCCAAGTTGAAATTTAGCAGTTATAATACCATGCAGGTTTAAATTAAAATAGACTAAACTTTTATGCCAGGAACTTACTTACTCGTATATAAGAATGACAACCAATTTGTATGCTGACTATATTGCATGTTAACACTAGTATTTCAATACATCCCACTTGCAATATATATATTATATATATATATAACCACTTAAATCATTGTTGTTTGTTACTATTTCATTGATTATCTTGTCAGACTTCAATGGTGGTTAAATATAACTAGCTTCTGCCCACGACTTTGTCTCTGTGGAATCAAATATAGCCTATTTAACAGGGATAATGTAGGATTCTAATGGTGAAACAATTATTCAAATTGGTCCAGTGCTGGATCAATACAAGGTCCAGTTTTGGAGTCTATTCAATGTAAACAAACAAGCAATACTTTCCTCTTTATAAATTTGTAAAACCAATGTGTTGCTAGCCTATTTACTCTAAGAATTTTCATGAACAATTATCAAGGCTGTAATTTCCTTCATATAATAATCTCAGTATAACCTGATATAACTATAATAATCTATTATATTTTGTTTACAGATACTACAACTGTCTGGAAGTTCAAATAGTATTGTCGAGTTTTAAATTCAACCATTGAAACATGCCCGGATGCGACCACTCTAAATGCACAGACAGAGTGGCGAAAAGTTACGACCATATACCCGTGAAGTTCTCAAGATCTGTACTGTCACCGCTTTCCCTATGTTGTCTGCCTGCGGCCTTTATGCAACTATCTTGTTTCAAAATAAAATTAATATTTTGGCATGCTATCCATTAAACATTGAGTATGCGAATTATCAATCATTACTATAAGTAATAAAAGTTCTTTGCGAGTTATTTCCTGTTACCTCCTATTGCATTAAACTAACATTTGAAAACACTAAAAATACCTAATGAATTTGCTAACTAACTGGGCTATTCTTACTTAGAAATGTATCAGTATTGCAGACGGTACTGGGGCCACAATGGGCTCCATCCTTCCCCTATTCCCACCCCTACGTCACCAGCTAACAAAATAATCCTTCGTGAAGAATCATGTTGCTGAAAAACTGCTATGCTATGTCGGTCTCGCTTAATGCTCCTCTCATTTACTCAAAGGTAACTGGTAGAGATCCCTTGGTGATTTGTCTCTGCTTCTCTATATTTGTACAATAAAGCATTTACTTACTTACTATGCACTAAAAATGGTGCTAATTAAAGATCTACAATACCGACACAGTTTGTACTCTACTGAACTCTGATTTATTATCCTTTATGGAAATGATGACTATTAATTCTATTAATCAGCCCTTCAATATGTTGAGTTGATGATGAGAATTTTATTAATTATAAGCTAAACTTTTGGAAAATTAACATATATCCTTTATTAAATCGAAATGCAGTGTTTTTTTTGTATGTACTTTGATAAATCCTATCAAAACAATATGATCTATATGGGGAGTGTGAATGGTAAAGTTTGGAGGGGAAGGCCTAGACGGACGTTTCGAGACCAAATAGGAGACTGTGTTTTTTCCTTTGCTTTGAGGGACGAACTGATAAAAAAACTCAAAAATGGCGACCGATCTTAACACCTCATGAATAGTTAGTTCAATGACCTCATCATGTTTTTATGTACGTAGCAATTTTAATTTTCCAGATAGGTACATGTTCTCGATTCAAAATCGCTATTTTTTTATGCTCTTTAATTGGGGATAGGTTTCGATAGAATTATTGAAAACAAATTAATTGCCCTCACCTTGCACAGACCGTTTTTATTTACCGAATTACACAACAATCTGAGTTTTCCAGATATATTTCCTCGATTCAAAATCGATATTTTTTTACGCTTAATAATTTGGGATAGGTTTCGATCGAATTAATAAAAAAATGATGTTTGCCGTGAGTAAGCCGCACGAAAAATTGGAACCTTTTTCATCCACCATTGCTTCGGCATCAGTAAGGCAATCAGTGGGCGATTTGACACATTGAAATTCCTAAATGACAGCTAGCCTGACCATGCGTTCTGCGATCTGCGATTATGTTGCAAAGGCTCGGATTACTTGGGGATTTGGGGGTTTTAGTTTTTCTTAATTATGGCTTAAATTTTGATCAGTTTGATGTGATCGCACTGAATAGATAATTATTAGATAACTCGTTATAGATTTGATAGGATATGCGGTCAGAACTCCTCTTTTTTCTGACACACTTTGACAGCTGTTGAAAATCCCCAACAAAAATCACGAAGCGCCCCGAATAGCTTACTAAGAACTCATTGCGTTCTCATCGGATTGTGTTCGGCAAACTGACAGTTTGGCAACCCCGAATAGCAAATTAAACGTTAGGCACTGCAAATGGTTGGTAATAGCTTGGGCGTGTCAGCGCCGAATAGAGGCCCAGGTGACCCACTAGTTCGTTTGTCTGGCCTATCTAACATCAAAAAAATAATAAAAAAAAAGTACGAGAACGATCGCTCTTGAGCATTACGAACACAGAATTTAGACGCCACGGGCGATGGGTCGCTGCCCGCCGCGTGTGGCGGGTGAGAACGGTCGAGGCCGAAGTGGTATTATTAAAAGTACTCAATAAATTATTAATTTCTTACATAAGTAATACATTTATTTAGTCTAGGCATTATTAGTTTTAAGTTCAACGCTAAAATGTATAGAACCATAAATTTTGATGCAAACAGCTACTAAAAAACTACTGATTACTGACTATTCAAATCCAAAAACATGTGAAAAATTACAAAAACCTCTGTTGTCATTGTCGATAAAGTAAAATAGGTACACAAATTCCACAAAAATGCAGAATATACGCAAGATATTGTTCACGCATAAACACATCTATATTCAATATCTGTACAAAATAATCCGTGCCAAACTAATATAACCTTTATTCGAAGACGATAAGATATGTTGCCATCGCTTTCTCAATTTAATTACATATTTTGCTACTGACATAATTTCTTATTTGCAGAGCTGTAGCAATTGCAAAGTAAATATTTATTTTGATATGAATAGCTTTCTGTTTCGTTGCAGACTACTTGAATACGTTTAATGCGTTACAATAAAATTGTTTAGTAAAAAGGTCACTTCTGATTCATTACACCGGCCGCCATTTTGTGAGATTATACTCGTAACTGTGAAGTTCTGTTTTTAACCCCCGACGTAAAAAGAGGGGTGTTATGAGTTTGACGTTGATGTCTGTGTGTGTGTGTCTGTCTGTCGGTAGCATCTTAACTCTCAAGCGGATGGACCAATTTTAATGCGGGTTTTTTTTAAATTTTTAGCCATGTTTAATAAAAATCGGTCCAGCAGTTTGAAGAATATCAGCAAAAAATTGGATTATTGTTTTAATTTACGGTTTGATTACTCGATTAATGCGGGTTAAAAAAAATTAATTTAGTGTTATTAAACAGACATTTGCGAATAGAATCCCCCTGTCTATTACGGTGACGAAAATTCTGAAAATTTACAGAGTGTGTATTTTGCAGGTAGAAAGACGTGTTTGAATTTAGTAGGCAAAAATGTATGAATAGCTTATATTATTCAAGTTTTTTAATAGGCCGGAGACGATGATTAACTCATAACTGCCTCAAGCGTTTGACTGGTAATTCCATAATATTGTAAACAAACTTCTCTGCGAAAGTAATTCGCTAACTCCCAATTAGTAGTTGGACGTAGAAATCGTGTTGCTAGACGTAGCTGTATAATTTCCCTGATAGCCAACCCGGCAGGTAAACTCAGGTTTCCACAGCACAAGTAAAATTACCCCAGTACGTCTTCATTGCGGGCTACATTGCGGGCTACCGAAGTAGTTCCGAAGTATCGGATCTTTTAAGCGCCGCAATGTATACTGCTCAGATTTTTATACTCGTACTTAAAACACAGGTTTAAAGTGGCTTGCGTCGTCGTGCATAATTGAAAGCCGCGACCGGCGACTTATATTGTATCCGGTATTTTAGTCGCAGTTGAGATAGTGACGATGCAATCAATCCTGTTCAGACATGCATTTGGCGAGATATCCTCGGACTTGCTGCGGTCCTAGTACTTATTCGGGTGGTAGGACCTTGTGTAAAGGTGCTTGTGCACTAGAGGCAGCCTCGGGTCGAGCGGCTGCCTCGCTCCGAGGCCACGTAAGTGGAGACGTTGAGGCAGGCGTTGAGGCAGGCGTTGAGGCAGGCGTTGAGGCAGGCGTTGAGGCAGGCGTTGAGGCAGCGTCTCCACTTCCGCGGCCTCAGTTTGAGGCAGCCTCTAGTTGTTAAACACCTTAAGGTCCGGCTGGATCGCTACGCTTCATACCCGCTAACCTGCTGTCAAGCAGCAGTGCTAGCGCTACAGACAAACGGTGAAATTACTGGCACATGGGGTATTCCATCTTAGCCATCTAGCCTGGCAACGCAGGAATGTTCTGGTGTTGAGGGTGTCCGAGGTGGCAGTGCTCACTTACTATTAGGTGTCCCACTTGTTTGATTGTCAGCGCAAAAAGAACTTCATCTTGATTCTTAAAGAAATGATTGTGTGAAATGTCATCGTTACTAGAATGATATGATCTAGTTATTAACGAAGTATGTCGGATATTTTTTCTGGAAAATGTGGTAATTACTTCAACAGGAAAGAAATCGCAAGTTTTAGTTGCATTGCTCGAATACCAAGCGACAAATTCTTGGGAATTGAAGCTTCTGAGAAAGTCGGAATATTATTATTAATTATGTATAATAAGTTGATTCGACGATCACTGTCCCGATAGTCGATTCGGCGAACGGTCTAATAGTGAAGAGCCTTGACCATCACCTTAAAAGGCTCTCGCTAGGTGGTTGGGTCAAGGGCCAAATACAGAAGGCGGTACTCCTGGACACGGCTCGGATAGTCAGGAGGTTCCTCTCTGTCGCTCTAACCTCGCTACCGGCGGCTCCCTAAGGTTTTTATAGTGTTTTTATATTTTGTATTAATATTGTTTTATTACTTTTTATATGAATATTTTAAAAACCTAACTTAAGATCAAAATAAATATACAGATAAATAATAATAATAAAAAAAAATATGCGAAAAATGCCTTACATTTTATTTTGTAAAAGAGCTGTTTCTCTGCAAACCAGTACTGGATCGATTTATACTGAACATGGCTAAAGACCAGCGCAAGGAAACTGACTTTCGAATAAAAAAAAACACATCGAAATCGGTGCGAGTGGAGAGCAACAATGCCACAGACAGATACACACACACACACACACACACACACACACACACACACACACACACACACACACACACACACACACACACACACACACACACACACACACACACACTTTTTGCATCGGGGGTTAAAAAGAAAATTCCTGACAGAGAGAGCGACAAAAAAAAATCCAGTCCAAACCTTTAGAACCACGAAGCTAAAATTATGCATACGGGTCTCATTCATGATACTGCGGGATAGAGAGTTCCAGAAAGAGGACAAAGCTGCGGGCGTGAGCTAGAATTTTGCAGTCAAGTTTGAAAGTTAATATTAGCGTCAAATGCTGTCTCCATAAAACAAATATCCAATAGCCATCTGGCAACCGAGAAAAGCATAATATTAGCCTGTCCATGCCTGACAGATGATTGTAAAGTGATTAAGTTATTAAACCTTAGATTTATAACTAAATAACTCCTTCGCGGTCTAGATTACGTCTGTTATTTCTAGGAGATACATCACTTTCTTGCTGGGTTATATCAGAATACTGAACATTTTGACAGGTCGATTAAAGTCTCTTATTAAACCCTATCCAACGCAAATAGTTCATTGTAACTAACCTAGCTTGAACTTTCCGCTTTAGTTTTTAATGCTAATCCGGGTAGAAAAAGTACAATTTAACAATACAACTACGCTCTGCTTGAACCTTTACGCCGCCACGTCAAATACAAGAGACGTCACCCATACGCCAGACTTCTTTCTTGCGATGCCTTAAGTTGAACCTAAACCCAATGGAACGAAGTTTGCTTTTGCATTGAAGTATAATCACTACATAGTATAAAACAAAGTGGCTTTCTCCGTCCCTATGTCCCTATGTATGCTTATATCTTCAAAACTACATAACGGATTTTGATGCGGTTTTTTCAATAGATAGAGTGATTCAAGAGGAAAATTTTTATGTATAATTCTACGCAGACGAAGTCGCGGGCAGAAGCTAGTGGACGTATATAATATAGGTCGTTGGCGTTGAACATGTTTGTGCTGATACGTATGTTAAATACTGCACATTAAATTCATCTTGTTACGTATGATATAAGTCAAATTCTGATATTTTGTTAAAAAACTTTGTGAAGAGCTATATTTTAAATTACTCGCAAGAATTAGGCGTTGAGATCTAAGGTTTAGAACTTTGCTACTGTGTAACTACACATACAAAACTGCTGAGTCTGTGCGACACGAACATTACGTTTTCATCCAAGAAACCAGTGGACGTGAGATTGGTGGCTTTGGTTTGAGTTGATTTTGAGAGGGAATTTAAAGATTTACCGACTCTATATCTATGTAATGTGCAATTGAATTAGTTACAAGAAAAGAGCGTGAAATACCCACTGCTAAACAGAATAATGGCTACAAAAGGCCAAGAGCGTGAAGCGTGATTGTTCGATCAGAGTGACTAATTGGTAAATTGCAGAGACTCCAATTTTCCACCATTCCAAGCCCTTGCGATAGTGCATTACGGTACAGAAGATTTTACTTAATGTTCTATTTATTCCATTAAAAAATACCCCTTAATTTTGCCACTAGGTTAATGAATCTAGGAACTCAACAAGAAATTTGCATTTTTTTTTAAATTTTTCGTTACTATTAAGAAAAAATAAATGATATTCATTCTTTTTTCAAAAAAATATTTTTCAAAAATGCTGGTAAAATAGTTAAATAAAAAATTGCGACAGAGCAGCCTGTATAAATTTGCAAAAAAAGTACGCCAGCGAGAAAAATACTTGCCAAAATTTAAACATTCGTGGGAAGGCAAAAAAGCACAATGTATTTTTTTCTTGACAGCTTTGATTGCAGGTAACGCTAGCAATGGCAACTTGGTATTTAATTGTATCGGCATACTGTAGGTTTGCAGTTTTTACGGCTTATCTGCCTCACACACGCCGCCGTCACTAAACTGGCAAACAACACGATGCTTAATGGTTTGCTTGGTCGCTTTTGCGTTTGAAATGTTTTACATTTGCCACATTAGTGGTGCATGTAGTGCATGGTCTTAGGTTTTATTTCCCAAAGTAAGTTAAGTAATTTCATGATTTCTAAGTTCTCATGGATTTTTTATTTTTGTTTTAGGTTTTAATTTAAGTTTGTTTGTTAATTCGCGGCGAATTGTATCTTTTTTCGTATGTGTTATATTGTCAAATTGTAATAAATGTAATTGCAAAACACATGAAATAACGAGCTTGGATTACAAAGTAACCGTCGTTGTGGCATTTAATATTTCTATTTGACGGTAACTTAACTGTACTTTTTTTTCGCTTCATGAAAAAGGAAAGGTCTTGTCATTTGATTTTTACCGAATATAATATTATTCTTGGGATAATAATAATATACAGTACCTACCTATTTTATTTGTGTTCAAAATTCTTTCCCGATGCAAGTTAAATATAACAAGACGTTTTTATTTATTCTGTTTTTTTTTATTTGTTCACACATTGCAACCGAAGCAACATAATAACTTACCTAACACTTGTTCCCTTGCAAATGATGTCATAAATGTCAACGCTCCTTTATGCGGGGAATGGTGATGACGTGACAGTTATGAGCCTGTCTTCGGTATTACGCGGGTCATTTGTCATTGTTTATAGGTTTTAACTTAATATGTATTTAAATAGCAAAAGTTATTTCAAAATGGTTGACACAACACCTCGGGGTCAATTTGCTACACCAAAAAGTAATTCTGTCTCTATATTGACTTTTATCATTACCATTCCCGTCATTTGTCGACTTTTCTACTCTGTTAATCCTGATTAAAGCGAATGAATGATTCACTACCGGAAAATTGATAATCGGATAGCTGAGTGATTAGGGAACCAGACTTTAACTCCGGGATAGAATGTTTGTTCCCGAGTGTTCGTTGTTTTATATGTATTTAAGTATTTATTATTATATCCATACATGATAGAATGTTTATCCGTGGCTTAGTATGTGTCCACACGTTTTGTACAATTGAGACTAATAATCGGTAGGTAGGTAAGTGTCAAATAGTGCCAAAATATTTAATTTAGTTATTTATTGCAGCTGACATGGTTTTACTAATTATAGAAACTGCAACCCTTAAACTAAAATCTAAATTCATGCTTTGCACGAGTTAGCATTAAATATTCCATCTTAAATCTCAAAGCTGCATTATGGTCTTTAAATTCGAGCTTTATTAAAGAGCATAGAGCTTGCACTCGAAACGACCCACGAGTCTGTTATTAAGGTGCGAACAGCGACATTATACCGCAAAGGCGATAAAATTGCAATAAAAACCATAAAATTGTACCGAACTAATTTTCTATAATCTATTTAATAACTGTTATTACCAATTTACTTGTTAAAAACGGAACAGGGAAGGTACTTGCGGAGTTTTAAAGTCTAAATTTAAGTAAAAACTACTTTTTGTATGCATTGAAATTTTGCTACAGTCAGGATAAATTCGTAAGATTTTGTACATCCTAAAATGTTTGATTCGCTCTCCTGCGCTTGTTATAGGTACAACATATAAGTAATTAAAAGGGTATGCCATGACTGAAGATGAGTGGAAGGAAGCAGAAAAGGCATTTACTCGCAACAGAGGGACATAATTCAGAAAAATAACTCACTATAGCAAAAACGCGAGTACTTGTGGGTTTCTGCTGGGTCCGTCTCTCGGAACTCTTTCTTGCCGTATAAAAAAAAGGTTTTGTTAATAATTTTATATGAAAAAAAATTGTGTGTAAATCCCACAATACAAAGTTGGTGCCTTCACCAGCGTTTAGTGCAAAAACTATTTGACAGCCGTTTAGCTGTTTACATGCCTTGGCAACAGCAATCAATCATTGTAATGTGCCTTCAAACTTCGACATTATCGCCTCGGACAGGTAATATCGTTTCTTATATAGCCAGTAATAGTGTCTTTTGTGTGCCATTAATTTAACATTGCAAAATAATAGACGTGCGTTTACGCTAGTATATATTATGCCTACTATTGAATTGATTGGTTATTTATGAGATAAAATCTCTAATTCTTGTTACATGTTAAACCAATTTTATACCGATTAGCCTTTATGTGGTAGAACCTCTGCTTCTGATATTTATTTCATGAGTATTTATTCTGCAAAGTCCGTCATCGTTCCTTTTTCACATAATATGTTATATATCATGTATGTACTTGTATGTATAGATATGTATTAAGGTTTGAGCTGGAAGGTTATTATTGGGTATTATTTAGTCATTTATTGGTCAGCATTTATGTTGACATGTTACAGAATTTTGACTTTCTTTTTTTTGAGTGATGATATTATGGCTGGAAGGGCTCTAGCAGTTGAAATAAAAGTAATGAGTAGGTATAGCAAATTATCACGTAACGTGCAAGCCTTCATAATTTCATGTTATTAAGGAATAATATGCCAGAAGCTGACAGATCCCTGGCGCGATGCAAATGATGTTATCACGACTAGGCTGGCGTAACTGCCCTTAGGGATATTTGAGTTGGCCAATTAAAGTCCACGGCGCTTGCGAAAATCAACATTTAAGCAAGAAAACTGCAGCTTGTTTGAGTAATAGCAATTGTGTTCATCAACATCTTGGGTTCTATTATAATATTTTACTTTCAACTATGTATGACCTTCACAAACGCCATAGGTGGATATTCTTGGTTTTTCTAGCCATCCGTAGTTCCCTTAGCTGAGCTGATTGATAAACTCGCTTTTGTATCCTGCTTTATCGTATGCTAGCTGTAGCATTAAGAATATAGGCCATTCGAGAACGTTTATTCGAATCTATTTTCCCAAAATACATGTAAAAATTATGTACCTGAGGCTATATTTGCACAAATTATCTCTAAATTAAATCAAAAGTAATCACAGATCCCTAAAAAGTAACAAAAAAGGTTATTATTTTAAGTATGGCGGCAGCAAATGCATTACATTTCAGGCCACTGGCCTTATTGTTTTGGCGACAATGCCTCATCTACTATTTGCCCAAGCGAGACGTGCACCGATTAGATAAGACACATCAGCTTCACTTAAACGAACGTGCAATTAAATACACATTCTCTACATACCTTAGAGTTTTCAGTTTGAAAATTTCATCAGACTTTTTTACCAAAATCTTCATAATTAAATTTTCCATTACTGTGCCATTTCTGATTTGACTCAGTGTCATCAAGTGTCCTTCATACAGCTTAATCAACTTCATTTACTGTAATAATCTCAAAGATCTGACAAAAATATTGCCACTTGCACAATGAAATCTTATGACCAATGTTTATTTACTTTGTTAGATTGACATTTTATTCTCATTACCATTTAGGCAGATATTTATAGATAGTTTGTGTGTTTTGGATGCATTCAACGTCAATTAAGTTCCTTAATTAGCCAAAGCACAAGAGACCAAGCAAGCGTCCCCGTTTCAGCTAGAGCAAAAATAATTTGAAATATTGTGTAGATTTAAGCGTTACTACATGCATCGTTTCCGACATTCATGACAATATGAAATTTTGCGAGGATCGTTAATTATGATATTATTTTTTTTCTCCATACAATTTTTTTCCAATAAGAATTACATAACATTTCAGCCATTTTTGAAACCTGAACTCTGAGTCGCTAGATCTACAGTTCTTAAAGCGACTAGTACTTACTTATTTTAGTAAATTTCAAAATTGCGTAACAATTACACGAACAGACTTTGTTTACGAAGACGATGACTGTGCGCTGCCTCGAGGGACTATTGACTTACGGCCGTAGTGCCTAATGCCTAGTAGCAACATCGGCGCCAAGTGTTAGCGCATTGACCGAATAAAATCCTTACGAGATGATCGGCTGAATCATCGTGCGTATTAGTGGTGGGAAACAGTTTTGTACTCGCGATGGTAATGAGTATTTTTGAAGTACATTACTATATTTTGATTGTAGAAGACCGATGGTGACGCTTTTTATTTTGAATACCTTTATATTTATAAATGATATTAAAGACCCTGACAAATTTTGAAAGCGTTTTGATGCTTTACATAATTATCAACCTATTGTTATTTAAGTTACATGCACGCACTTGCCTCATATTGTTATTTTGCTAATATGATAAATAGGTATACAAATATGCAATAACTTTATAGTTTGGTAATAAATGAATAAAATTTCAACCAAATAAATCTTTTTGTAAACAAAATGTTTTATTAAATAAGCGTTACTTTGCGGAGGTCTATTTCAATGAACAATAAACATTTGGATACCTTGCTATTCCAAGAACAACATATATGCCTGGAGAGAGATGTCAATACTGTGGCCTCTCCCCACACTATTAACTATAACTAACTTACTTGTACTTGTTACTTAACTTGTTCATGTCTTTCATCATTCTAAGTGAACATACTAAGTATTTTCACCGGTACCTCTACGTGTATTTCCAAAAGCGAAACAAGTATGAAATACTAGATAGTAGTCCCGTCACTGACCGCACGCGCATGCGGTGTTACTTAACATTCCTGGTGGATGCTAATCACATAATTACTTCAATAAATTATTTGAAGCTAGGATATAAATGGGCTCTATTATTATTTTTGACGTAACCGATATTAGTCATAATAGAACGTGTTAATCTTAGTTCGGTTTGTGGTTTTATAACTGAACTGAAAACAATTGGTTAGGCCAATTAAATAAATTATGACTAATTATTTATAGTTATTCGTGTCTATTTGTGTTCTAATTTAGACATAGTTATACATGAATTACTTAACAATTAAATCATACTATATTATAATTGCATGGTTCAACTCCCGTTTTAAAATCCGAAACGATCGAACTGGTTTCAGTCTTTTCAGAAAACCATTTTCGGGTGAGTGATACGAGACATTAAATTACTAGCTACTATTATAATTAATGAGGTCTAAAAGTATAAGTATAAAAGCTTAAATAATGTATACCTAGATCTTTTAAGTTTATTGGTTTATTTGTTTCACTCGTAAACGGCAACACAGGTTTGATTCTAATTTTTCACATAGAAATATCATTACCGGTAAAGGGAAATAAGGTACTATTTATCCCGGAAAAGTCAGGATTATATATAATGAATTTATTATTTCTTCATAATTGCGATTGTGTTTTTCAGTTATCGTTGTCATGTTAGTTTATATAGAGCTGTGAATTTAATACACATATTAGTACATAATTTTACCCATTACTCAATTCATGCTCATTCTTAGTCCACCGCTTCGAACGTTTCAATGTTTTTATGAACTTAAGTTTACGGTGTTAGCTTTAGGTCATCGCCAGAATTTTCTCCAAGCCAGCTTCTACCTTCTGCTTGTGACTCATCACCATAAAAACAAACGCGTTTTACATTACTCACTATTCAAATTGCACAGTGAATCGACATCAGTGTTTGTTATTGTTCAGACTGTGGTTAAAAGCCATTAAATTTGCATTTTTGCGAATTCCATTATCATTTCGCATGATATATTGATATTGGGCATAACTTGAATTATTATTTCATATATTTTTCATCGGTTTATTTTTCACAGTCACAGAGAAACAATGTCCTCCGCCGCGTCTATCTATCTGTCGGTCTCAAAAAGCACCAAACTGATTTTCTTACGGATTTCTCCAATAGACAGAGTGATACACAAGGAAGGTTTGGGTGTATAAATTATCATTTTTTTTTGTAAATTGATTGAAATATAACGATAATTGTTGAAAATGTCGGGTAGTTTCTGAAACTGAACTACCTAATATTTAAAAATTCTTTAACCGATTACAAGCTATACTATCAACATTATAATAGGATACTTTTGACATCAAGAAAGCGAGTTCCCACGAGATGTAATTAAAATTACGCGCTAGAATAATAACACATCTGTAAGAATGTGAAAAAATAGATAGTATTCGCAAACAACTAATTAAGGCGAACTCACAGCTGATTTCTGTTTACGTTCTCCTAAAGTTTACTCTCGACATTCCGAAGTCGAAGGAATGTGAAAAGATAATTTTCCTATCTTCTGTCCGAAGAAAAATGAAGCATTGTGCGCAGGAAGTTATAGTGAGATAAGCTCTAAACAAATTTATGCTCGGCGTCACGTGTAAATTTGGTTAAATTCGTTAGGCTATTTTCGACCAAGGTCTGAGTTCAATGCGCTGCCGTATAGGGCCGATACCGGCACGGTTAGCTCCCTAGATGTGGTAATGGCGATGAGATAAATTTTTCCATTGTTTTTGGAGTTTCTATTAAAAAAAAACTGTAAAAAATGTGTTTTTCCCTATTTTAGGTGAAAAATACTCTATTCAAATGTTTAGTATGGTACAACATTGTATAATAAAACTACAATGCTTTTGCTTGCATATTTTTGTAATTGGTCCTTCCACTATAAAATATGGTTAGGGATAAGTTTGCTTTTGCAATTCTTTCTGTTTGCTGTTGTGTTATTTATTTTTTAATTTTACATACGTAGATGATAAGTTAAGGAATGAGTTTGTGATTAAGCGTTCAAATTATTACTGCAAAGTCAAGTAATTACTGCAAAAGGATGAACTAGCAGCCACAAAAAAAATTAAATGCTTTAAGCATAACTTTGGCAAGAAATTGCATAGTAATGACATCCGTCACAGTCCTCTCTCTCTCTTGAACGTCTCTTTGGTCCCGTATCAGAGAAAATTTAAAAACAAAGTCACTTCCAGCTTCTCTTTAGCTCGCGTTCACGAAAACGTTTGAATTACGTTGACAGCGGATGATTTATGAGAAGAAATGACAGTGTGTCAGCCAATTACGTGAAATCTTTTCTTTACATACGTGTATGGTTTCAATAAGCCCGACATTGTGAGATATTAAGACATCGCACCTTATGGGTGACGATGGTTGCTGTGGACACGATTCGCTGAATGAATGTTTCTGAAATGTATGTTCTTTTGTTCAGTTATTAGTAAAGTTGGGTTGGGTATAAAGTCTACGGTCCAAGCGAAAGCATTGTGAAAATCATGTACTCATAATATGAACTTAAATGTTTACTCAAAAGAACGATTTTGGCTGATCTTGCTGATTTAAAAAAATGTGGAAAACTCTTAAATGATGTATGTACACAGTCAAGTGTAATAATATGTATCTAGTCAAAGTTTCAAAAATAAGTATCATACGCTCTTACACCGGCGTAATAAGGTCGTGGGACATATTTTTGAGAAGTTCATATTGATACTTATTTTTGCACTTGACCGTACACACAGCAAAGCTATTCGGTAAGCAGGATAGATACGGCGCGAGCGTGCGTAGGTGCTTACCTGATTATAGTGATTTAGTAGTAGATTTTTAATTATTTAGCTGTTTTCAAGCAAGCTTATCGTGCGCATCCGGTGATCAATTTTCTAGGTATTTATTTTTTCCTACTCGTAACAGTTGACAGAGGCTCACAGGGAAAACGGTTTTCACTCACTTAGAAAGTTTTAATATCTCAATTCCACAAGAACTAGGTATAAACACGTATGCAAAAGGAAACCAAGACATAAAAAACGAAATTGAAATGAGTCAGATATGAGAAACAATTCTTCGTTAACTTCGTTTTCATCCAATGCAAGCGTGACTGTAATCCCACAGCCAACGCGGTATGCACTCGCCAAATAACATTATCAGTTGGTTCAACATTGCATAATGTGTTTTGCGAAAATTTTCGCAAATTAGTACCAATCAAAATCGCGAATGTGGCCGATTCTGTTCAAAATTCCGCGCATATTCGCGGTCTTGATCTATTAGCAAGACAACCTAAGGTGTTGTCTTGGCCTTGTCGCATATTTGTGATATTGAGATGTTATTTTTATGAGGATACGTAGGCTCGCGAAGGTGACGCCATTTTTTTTGTTACTCGTCCATTGACATTCTTATGTAAAATTTGGCATGTCAATAAATTTCTATGGTAGCGATTTCCTTTTATCTGGAGCTTTAATGAATGCCTTGAATACTGGTTTTTACATATCGTAGTAGTCATCGATTCTAAACAAAACATAAACTTGGGTTATTAAAATTGTTACAAACTATTATACGAGTTGTATATTAATTGATTCAGGGATCATTAGTTACCTACTTTAAATATGTTTTCAATGGGATATCCCGCGATTACCTTCGATGAGCTGTTTTTTTATCTTTTTTCATTTAAATGCTCAAGCTGGTAAAACATGCTCTTAACTTGAAAAAGAATACTAAACTTAAAATATTTTTAATAAAACCCTGCTGTGAACATGTGAACATTTCATTTTATTGTGAACGTTAAATACCTATATGAAAGTAAAACTACTGTTTTGCATTCCCACTTAGCTTTACCGCTTAGCTGGGCAAGCATAGTGCATCATTACTTGCGCAACACTTACAGTTCAAAGCACAATTAAAACAAGAAGAGTAGGTAGCTGTAAAACAATTTACACTAGTGGGTTTGACCTCACAAAATTTGATGAAAGTTTTTTAGACAAAAATTTGCTTCGGATACCTTACAAAAAAGTTATATGCAATTTCTTTTCGAAATTATTGAAATACTAGCTTCTGCCCGCGACTTCGTCTGCGTAGACTACATAACAACCTTCCTCTTAAATCACTCTATCTATTAAAAAAACCGCATCAAAATCCGTTGTGTAGTTTTGAAGATATAAGCATACATAGGGACATAGGGACATTTTTTTATTTTGTATTATGGATGCAAGTCTGGAATAAAAACATTTCATTTCACAGAGAAAGCGACTTTATTTTATACTATGTAGTGATAATACTTTCTCAGTAAAATAAAAAAAACGTTATCATTATCGAAGCAATGCTACCTATAGGAAGCTGAACATATATACGACAGCAGTTTTGCCTAAGCGACTTCGTTTCAGACGCTGAGATCGCGCTTCGCGCTCGTTCGCTCATCGCCTTTTTATTATCCCTAATTGTAGAAAATGACATCTGTGCTAGCCCCGCACTAATCGGGAAGGGCAGAGTTGTTTACTTCGCCCTATCGCTATCACAAGGCTAATTACACCTGTCCGTCACATCGATATCGTGCATTTACCCGGTTAAGATGTATGCCTGTTGTATCAGGCTTAAGGGAAATCACCCACGGCGACATTATGTAGCAAGGTAAACGCGTGTTTCACGAACTCTCTACCACAATACTATTTATTATAACACCGTCTCTATATCATTTCATGCGTACGTCGTAGATTTAATGAAGAAATGAAGAGTATACACGAAAGGTAGAGTCGTTTTATTTTGCCTATCCGCCACTAGAAGGCTAACTTAGACAAGTTATAGACACCACGCCGATATTGCGTCTTTACCCGGTTAAGACAGCCTGCTATTGAAGGCTAGGATAAATTAAAAAAAAGTTTTTTTCTTTTTGTATGTATGTATGTATGTATGTATGTAAACTCTTTATTGTGCAAAATAAACACGACAAAATACAATTGACAAACACTGAGATACATGCACAAAGGCGGACTTATCCCTTTAAGGGATCTCTTCCAGTCAACCTTTGAGTGGATGAAAGGAATATTATATTAGGGATGGACGAGTGAGTTTAAAAATTTCAGACAAAATACGATTTTATTATGTTTAAAATAAAGTAAAATACAGTATTAGTACATTGTCTATGTTTATTATTATCTACGTTTATAATACGCGTATCTGTAGGCTTATTACCTGACTCTCTCTCGCTGACAATTGGCATCGGAATCAGCTAGCTGTCATATGAATACAAGAACTGTCAAAATGAAAACGATGGCGATTGCGAGCGAGTTAGACAATAAGCCTACTGGTCTGTTTGAACCTCTTATGTGTCGCGACTAAGTGATTTGACCCAAGAGGTCATAGCATCGGATTGTTTTCCATACAAATATTTCTTTAGTTTATACTTCTCAAATCATGTCGGTTTGCACTTTTTTGATAAATAACAATAGATACTAACTGAAAATTAAAAAAAAATGGATCACCCTTTGAGAGGTGACATAAATTTTATTCTGTTGAAATTAATAAGCTCAATAAATTTCACTAAAAGACTAATTTATTAACTTACTCTATGTTTGTTTGTGTATATTACGTTTCTCCTTAACAGGCAATCGATGCACTAGTTCACAATAATTGCTTACGTTTTCTCTTCAGTCAGATAGATAATGCTTAAATAAATTATCCTAGGCTTTTGCCGACTTCGTGCCCTGGGAAGTACTGTTATATATGGCTATACGTAATATGTCCATTTGGGGTAAGTACCTATGCATCATACAATAACATGTATACATTATTTTAAATCGAAGTCGGTTCCACATTTACGAGTAAGACCCAAATATTATGGTTATAAGCTGTAATAAATGAATAAATAAACAAAATATCGCATGGCAATTTACTACAAGCATACATCTGACAAAAATACATACGTACAATACAAGAATACACAATACAAATACTCTTTATTGAACACCACAAATCAGTACAAAACAATACAGAATCAAAGAACAAAGTAGACAATAGGCTTAATAGCGATCTCTACCAGACAGCCAATACAATACATACATAAATCACGTCTTTATCCCTTACGGGGTAGACAGAGACTAAGGTAACAAGACCTAAGGGGCACGTTTAGCATGATTGTGTGCGCATAGGTGGGAAGGAGAGTCAAAATAGTGATGAGATGCTAGCCGCATCGCAAAGGTCGATGCCTCGATGGGCTTTTACCATCTGTGCGGGAAGAGAAGCATTTGGTACATTATTATGTTATTTATTTACTCCCAGACCAGCATGGAAGAAAAAATATCTATCCCCACCGGGATCCACCTCTGAGGTAATCAAAAAAACTTTATAAAAATGTGGCAAACAAGCGTACGGCCCGTCTGATGGTAAGTGGGCGTAGGCTATAGACATTTGCAAGTCCAGGGAACTAGCATTGTGTGTAATCGACCCTTGAAAATCTTAACACTCTTTTCTTAAAGTACTCCATACTTTAGTCCCTAGGAAAAACCTCGGCACATCATTCCACAGCCGGAGTGTTTGCGAGATGAATACATAAACCACGTCTTTGTCCGTTACCTACGGAGTAGACAGAGCTTAGGGTAACAAGACCCAAGGTGGGCGTACAGGTGGAAATGGTCATGGGTTTCGTTACTAGCCGCATCGCCTAGCATGGGTTATTCACATTTAAAAACACAATCCGGTGATAGATGTTCCGACAGATAGCGAAGGATTACCAGAGTTCCCTTTTCGGAAGTCTAAGCTTTTCCCCGCTCCGTTCAGCACTCACGCAAACGGCGAAGGCACTGTAAAACCTATCAGTGTAATGTGTGTACAATGTACAATAGTGGACCATGTGATACGCGTATTTGCGTGACGCCTCGCGAACAGCACAGTATCGAGGCGAGAGCGCGCGCGCGCGACCGTACACCGCACCGGGAAATTGGCGCGAAAATGACGAACTGTCAAAACGTTTTTCGACTGTGACAAGTGTTTCTATTGAGGTGCTTGATTGTTTTCTGAATGATAATGTCTGTATAGTGAAAAAAAGTCGAAGGGGCATGCTGAGTAATAACGGAAAATTGCTGGCACGATTTTTTTTTTATCAATTTCGTAATTGTTTTTAAAATTAGAACTATAAATAAATGAGGTCTATGAAACAGTAAATGAAACGTCGAACGTTTATGATGAAATTCTCGAGAATTAAAGATGAAAACGCCGTAAATATAGTTATGTTTTGACTATGTTTTAGATTGTTTCTCCTGTCACCGTTGTTCTTAATACGAGTGAGTAATGCCGTGAAATGAGAATGTTATGAAACTTATGAAATATTAGCTAATTTATATTCTTGTGTGCGGCATTACCATGCTCCATTTATCTTAGATGGTGTAAATTTGTATCAATAAAGATTTTAACGTTAAAAGTTCGCGTCCAACTGATAAATATTTTTTTCTTACTTTTCGGGGCGTTTTCCTCTTTATAAAAAAAAGTTTTAACTTCGTTTTTTGTACTTACATAATTATGAAACTTTACTTTAACAAGTGCCGTGATTAAGAGCTACTTGCACAAAAAAATTAACCCCAGGATAAGTCGGTAAACTCGGGTTGTTGACAGCTCCAAAAATTTTATGTGTTTGCAATCAACTCTAATTAGTAAATTTAAAAAAATGGTGCCCATTAAAATTTATATAACTATTTTTGAGCACCGCACTTAACTGTGTTTTAGTATAGTAAAATTAACTAAGTAGCTTAGCAGTAAGGGTTTTCCATCATTCTTACGACAAAAAAAAACAATAACAATTGTCACTTTGACTTGTAAACGACAATATTGTTTGTGACGTTAACATATGAAATATAAAAATATAGCACTTACAAATCCATTTCAATTTTAATCTATCATTACACTGGCAACATTATAACATTAAGCATCGTATTTTAATAGACACATTTAACATCGTGCTTGGCTCAAGCTTCATGAATTCATCCTTGTCATGAAAATTCATTAACACATTAAAATAACTCCGATTCCTATACATTTTTCTTAGATTTTTCAATTTGTAACACTTAATAACCAGTGTTAGTGTATCGTGAAACTTTATAAATTAGTTTTGTCGCATAATCTTGTGCTCGCAATAAATTTTACAATTTTTATCTACTTAATTTAGAACTGCCCGAGGCCCATCGTTTTGCAAACCACTTTAGCACATTGTTATACTAATTTATAAGTTGGTGTGAATAACATAATTGAGAATTTGATTGTGGTTTAACCTGTCGGGCCGCGAAGTCGACTTTTTATTTATTAGTATGGCGGTTTCGATTTGCGAATATATGCAACGCAAATAAATTGTTAAATTATGTAATTAGTTTTTTATACTTACTAATATTTTAACTGCCTTCTTCATAAAGGTTAGCTTGCAAACTACACTGAGTATATGTATAATATGTATATAGACTTCGTAAATACTTTAGAATTGTACCTCTAAACACAAAAATATGTATGGGTTTCAAAGCAAAGTGTTAGTATACTGACTTGACTTGACTATTGACTATATCATTTTGCAAGACGCCATGTAATTTTTTAAATATTTACTGCAAACAGAAGATATCTAAAGAAATTTCCAATATTAACTTATTGTCCTGAATCTTCACTCATAGTTTTTATTGTCTAATTATAGGCAAATGTTAATAAAAACCGTAGGCAGCCAGCAAAAACTTTGCATTTTATAGATTAGCAAAACGTCCTTAATGATTTTCTAGTGTAGTAAAATAAATTTGTATTTATGAAGCTACTTCAATACACGAAACGTATAATATTGAATACAAATGACTGTTCGCGATGGTGTAGATAAGTGATAATACGGAATGAATATATCTTATAGACTTTTTATGATTATTACGTTTTTATGGCTCATGTTTAAATTATTTCGGACGTTCACATATGTTTACCTCCTTTTAGCTAAGGACATTTTTATACCCAATTTATGTATACATTTCACATGTAAATTTGGTTGAGAATCACAATACTGTAATAATATTAGAAGTTAATTCTGATGTCACTCATCTCAAAGAATTAAAAACTTTTTCAATCATATAAACAATATAATACTTCGTCACTGGATTAGGTACCTAATACAAAAAGACACATTAACTACTAACAACTTTAACTCTAATTTAGTATTTTTTGGTATTAACTAGTATACAGAAATATGTTTTAACTGAAACAAAATATGAACGTATTACTTACATACATAGTACCGTCGATTTGTAAAAGTTTAGTCTCAATTTCCAGCTTTAAACAGGATTCAGTGACTAAATAGAGATTTAATTGTTACTGCAAGAGCGCATTTAGGAAACCTAAACCAGAAAAAGCTATAAAGCAAAATCCAAGAACCAAAATCAAATGACCATTTCGATGATGCGTATTCAATCATTTCACGACTCTTACAGAATTCAGAAAGCTGTCGAGTATTTATAAAAATAACCGTGTACTTTGACGTCAGAAAAACTGTTACGGCGAGAGACCGAACAACTGGCCGAACAAATTCTGACAGATATTAATAATAACAAAATTGGCCCTAATACTTTTGAGAGTGGAACTTATCGTTAACATAGACGTCCTGTTTAAAGTCCGCTGAAAACGTAAAGATATACATATCCTTACTGATCGATATCAAATAGATTGAAGCGATAGACAAAACACCTGAAATCCAGTTCAGACGAACCCGTCAATAATTTATTTTACTCTTAAAGAAATTCAGAAGCAAAATAAATAAAAAGGGTTTTTGCTTCCAAAAAGCAATCCAGAAAGGCGGTTGTTCTTTCTCATTATCGACCTCCAAAGGTTTCTGCGTCATGATTTTCGTTTTATACAAAAATGGTATCCCGCTTTTGGTTTTAGAGGAGTCGAAGTAAGAAAACACTGTTTGTCAAAAATTTACTGAGTTTTTTTTTGTATTGAACTACCGCTTACCACCTATGCGCCCACAATCATGCTAAGCGAGTCTTGCTACCCTAGGCTTTGTCTACTCCGTAAGGGATAAAGGCGTGATTTATGTATGTATGTATTTACGGTCAAGTGCAAAAATAAGTATCGATATGAACTTGTCAAAAATATGTCCCACGACCTTATTACGCCGGTGTAAGAGCGTGTGATACTTATTTTTGAAACTTTGACTAGATACATATTATTACACTTGACTGTACCTCTTATAGGTATGATTAAGACATGCGGCGTGTAGTGTACGCTTATAAAAAGGCATCTCAACTATGATCACGTAGTCCTTAAAAAACTAGAATGAATAAAAAGTATCGTAAATAAAACAGACACATGAGCAACTGAACTGAACGCTTTGAAACTGTCTCATATTATCACTAGCAAGTGGTACCTTGATGTACTTATTTTAAATTGTTATTTTGACTCATACTTCAAAGAAAAAGTGAAAAGGAATGAAAACCCCCACAAAAGTAAAAAAAAATTGTATTGCCTACAAGATCACGAAGAATATTTGCTTCCTTAGTAATATTTAATACCACGTGTAACATATTTGTATTCTAAATCACAACCATGGTACACAACGGTAATCTATTTGCGCTGGCATAAAACAAAAGCGTAATCGTCATAAATTAAAAACGTAGTAAGATTTCAGAAAAAATGTCGCCCAAGGTCGGGTCCCAATGTCATCGTAGGTAAGGTTGTTATCACTTATCTACCTATTCTTATCAGTCCAGTATGTAGGCCGCGCGAGCTAGCTAAAGGGCTATTAAGAGAAGGCGGTTGTGAAACTTTAAAGTAAAGATGAGAGATTGTTTGAGATAACTGCCGTGATTCTGTTTTATATTAAAAGGAAGGTAAGTAGGGAAGTAGGTCATCTGTTGGTAAGAAACTGCTTCCCATGGATCAATTCAATGCATGAAAGAGGTTGTTGATGTTGATACATTTTCCATCTGTAAGGCCAAAATAGAACGTCTCTTCGTTCTGATTATTTTCTCCTGTCATCTAAAAAAATATCAATTGAACTTGGGTTCCTTAATTGAACAAGTATTATTTAACTTTGATTCGTTTTGATGGTATATGCTTTTCAAATGTATTGTTCAGTGTGTTAACTGTTTAGTATGATACATTGCATAGAAATAATCTGGAACAATAATGTATTCATGAATGAATTCTATGGTTTATTTGCCAAACTAAAAACTTACTTTAATGCATAAATTGATTGTTTTACTTGCTTATGGCAACGCCACGAAGTGGGGTCATTGTTTAAGCATTATAGACCCATTTGCAAAAAAACGGGCACCCAAAACTTTTCATGCGACGAAGAATTGCAGTAGTTATTTCACCCAGAGGAGCCCACACTCGGTATTTTTTATTTCATTTTAATATCTGTAACTTTTACTAAATAAAGGAGACGTTCGGAGACTTTTACTAAATAAAGGAGAGTGAGACTTGTCTGGCTTTAACACAACATAATTCTTTAAATTTATTAAAACTAAACAGAAGCTGCTGATTGTGTTCACAAAAAAAGTTGGACGTCACGTTAATTTAAATAAGCGACAAGGTGTAACAGAGATACGGCGTGTCGCAACCTCCAGATATGCATAATGGGGGCACTTACAAAATATAATAAATATTGCAAAAGTTAACAGTATACACCTTCCTAACATAACAGTTTGTTCGCCCTAAATGGATAAAAGGGACCGGATTTTATCTCCTTATGTCAATCCTGAAGCTCGTTCTAAGTAACGTTTGAAGCCAGCTTGGTTTAGATTTTAGAGCTCACGTCGCTATAAACTTATTTTTGCAGGGTAGACTGCAATTACCTTTGATAACTCTTAAGAATGAGGGTAGGCAGCTCAGTGTAGACAATACCAACATCCCTCCGCATTTTGTTCTCGAAATGCAACTGCCTCGAAATATCGAGAGATCGTAGAATGGAATCGCGGTCAGTCTACATCCCGTAGTAAATAATGATGAATGGTGTAGTTAATTTAACCGTGATTTGTTTAATTAGCAAACTTAATAAAATTAAGCTTTGGACGTGTATATAATCGAATAGTGCCTGAAAAAGAAAGCAACACAAGCTCGATAGTCAAACGTAATTTATTTGTCTTGAGACTTCATTGTACAAATGGTGATAATTAGAATAACACTACGTTAGGGTACCAGGACCTTATTTTTTTTTTATTAGGTGCCTTTTTTACTTATCTTCCTAGACTAGACTCTACCAGCTCTACTTCACTACATAGTATAAGACAAAGTCGCTTTCCGCTGTCTGTACCTATGTATGCTTAAGCAAATTCTGCGCAGACGCAGTCGCGGGCAACAGCTAGTCTGAAATATAATAACAGCCCGCTCGTGTCATAGCCCACTGTTATCCGGTATGGAGATAGGGTGCCGTTGGAAGCGACACGATTTTTTCCCTGAAGCTATAAATGTTTATATTATAAATTGCTGCATCTCATTAATTTTACAGCAAAATGATAACGTCGCTTTTTATCGCGTATAATTAAAACTTTATTAAGTGTTTAACTTGCGCTACTACTGGATTTAATGGCCATAATCATAATGTAAAATGTATGTTCGGATCATGCGATCAAGATCAGAGTAATTCAATAAAAAAAATATTAAAAAACGCACAAAACATGCAAATTCCACTTCTCCGAAGCATATTCTGTGGCACTCATAATAAAATTAAGGACCACGAAATTGCCAGATTCTTGTCAATTCATTAAATCTAAATTATGTCTAAGCCACTTTTTTGACAAATCTGTTTTCCCCTTGAGAGTATTCTAACGCTTAAAACAACTTTTAACCATGTATAAAAAACATGTATATTACAAACTTTTCGCTAACTATATTGGACCTAGTGGACCAAATAAGGTTTGAAAGATTTGATCAAAAAACCAAACAAAAAAAACAAAATTTTATTTTTACAAATTGGCCGGCAAGGGCTCTTTGACATGTCTTTTTTTAAACTACCAGTGCATTCGGAAAGACCATCACTGCCAAGAAAAATGCGCCGCAAGAAACTTGGCAGAAAGTTATTTTATAATACAGTGAATTACTTAAATTCTACTTAAATTCTATACATTTAGAAAAGGGTTGTAAAAGGTCCCCGAGCCTTAAATTATATTAGTATATAGTAGAGATGTATAAAGTCTCTACTAGTCAAAGTAAAACAAAGTTATAGATATGTAAAAAAAAGAAAAGGAAAAAAAAAGATTCAAACGTAACAATAACCAACACCATGGGAACCTTGTCGAAACCCTTAACATAATCGAGCTCTCGTCAGTAATCCGTCTAATATTACACCTTGTTTAAGTCTTGGCATCGTTCTGATTTCTTAAACATATTTTAATTTATTCTCCAGCGCATATCCAAGATTTACGCCTACCATTCACAAATCGTTTAAACTGTCATTACGACACCAGCACAATATATCGTGCGTCTATTTATCCGGTTCGAGGCTTGAGGATCTCGTTCATAAATTTTATTGAGAATAAATCCGAACTTTATTGCTGATAGACCACACCTATCAGCATCAGTGGACTGACAATTAAGACGCCACTAATCCAATTTGTGGATCAAAAACCGGGCAAGTGTGAACTGGCTCAATTTACAACGGTTCCGTATTTTAATGGTAACCATCTTGTTTCTATAAATTTAAAGGCGGTTTGGTAATGTTTCTTCGGCAGCGCTGGCGTAAGTTAGGTTGAGGTGTGAAAATTACATTGATTTATATTAGAGCTTTTATATAAGGTAAAATAACCTATTGCCACTTGTTAAATTTTACACGCCGAAAAGCCGTGGTAGCCAGTGGTTTGACCTGTGGCCTCTCAAGCAGAGCGTCGTGGGTTCAAATCCCGGGCGCGCACCTCTGAGTTTTCGGAATTTATGTGCGCAAATTACATTTTCAATTTGTTAGCGAAAAAACAATCGATAGTCGCTTTAGAATCAAATAGCTACTGTCCTTGTGTTATCTGCAATCTATCGCTTTTATTTTTCAAAGATGAATTCGGCTGCGGAACCCTGAAAAAGGTGTTTAATAAACCATGGTTTCGTTATCAAAACAATCGGTCCCTCCGTCGGCTTCCGTGCGCTATGGAAATGTTTCTCTCCGTTCTTGACCTGGTTTTTAGTAGCATTGTTGACATATTCGTTACATTCCAATATTTTTCTGGCAGAGGTGTAATTGAATTCCTTTAGTTGTAGAATGTTTAGAATAAATAATAAATTTGAATGTTAAATAATGTAGTTACGAGTGGCTTAGTGAGCAGACATTGCGGGTTTTGTTCATTTTTCGAAATTGCTGAAAATTTATTATGCTATTTTTATACTTTAACCCATCAGGCTCCGCCATTTTTAAAAAGTTTCTTAAAAAATCCATATGAGTATTTAACTGCCAAACCGGCTCCCAAAATGCGACTTATAGACGAGAATATAAGCTAGACGTACAGCCGAATACTAAATCATTATTGCCCGAGCTGGGTGCTACACTGAAATCCGATTTTCGAAGTTGGTGTCATACCATCTCTCTCACTCACGAATTAATTACTATTAGTATGAGTGGAATGGCACGAAACTAATCTCCAAAATCAAATTTCGCAGTATGAAGCCTGAAACGGAGACGCTTCCCGCTTGCTCGGTTAATGAAATGTTTAATACTTCGCACACTTCGTGGAAGAAAGACGTAAGTCCTATTAAGGCTCTACAGGACTTACGTCTTTCTTCCACGAAGGGTGCGACTTTATTGTTATAAATTGTATCCAATCGCCGTCAACGTTAAAATAAATATCAAACTCATAAAATGTCATGACAGATTTAAATGCGCTAGACAAGTATTTTGGCAAACTTTTCCTGCTACATTTGACGTTTCATCACTCAATTTCTTAGGCTGCGTGATTTTTTTAACACGCGCGCACGAAGCTAGCGAAAACAACACAATCCTCACTTTTATTACAAGAATTCCTATGAAAGTATTTCACATTTTTAATAGCAAACCAAAATATCTGGCGATGTTAACAACCACACCATTGTTTACGACGGCAGTATTAAAATGGAGGAGTTACAAACATTTTAACGCGCTGATTTATAGATTTTGGTAAGAATCCGCTTAAAAACAAAGAGATTTACTAATAGCGTAGTAAAGTATTAGAACAAAGTGATCGGTTGCGCTGGCGCATTGCCAGCCGCGGGCGTCCATTCAACGCCGTCATTCATACCAAAGATCTCAATACCTGAGCTTAATAAAAAGGAAAATACAATATCTTCATCGCGCTTAATTGAATACAACGTTAGACTGTATAAAAAAGGATACACAGTAATGGAATTACTAAAGATTTTATAATGATTAAAGGTTCCGAGCCTTTTTTGATTAGCTTGATGGGCTAAAACCTTTTAACGTAAAAATTAGAGCTTACGTACGTTTTAGAATCAGCCAGTATTTATTTCGCTTCTTCTTCTTAAATTTAACTTAAAGGGCTTAGGTTCGTGGTCCTTTCCCTGGAAAGTATACGAAGTATTCAAAGTATAAGACATAGTAAGTATACGACACGATTTCTACTTTCTCATTTTATTTCGCAATTTAAAAAAATATCAAATATGCAGATATTTGTGGAACAGTCCGCGCTTGTTCGTTTCGTCTTATCGAACGTACTATTATATTCGTTTAATATAATTTAATTAGCTAATTTTTGTAATTATGGAATTATTCTACATAGATAAGTTTAAATAAAACAAACCCAGCCATCGATTCGTCGGAACTCGCACGGGTTGGTGTTAGTATGAAATTATTATATACTAGCGACCCGTCCCGGCTTCGCACGGTATATTATGCATGTATTATACATATAAACTTTCCTCTTGGATCACTCTATCTATTAAAAAACCGCATCAAAATCCGTTGCGGAGTTTTAAAGATTTAAGCATTCATAGGTATATAGGGACAGAGAAAGCGACTTTGTTTTATACTATGTAGTGATTCAGCAACAAAGCTTTCATTTTGCACTAACCAAATAAGTGCTATATATTATTAGTGTGGACAATATTATAACAAATGATAGAGTTATATATCTAGTAGTTTGAAATAAAATAAAAACACACACACACAACACAGCATCACGCGTGAACGGTTGTTTGTTATTGTTAGGAGAAGGTTCTTATAAAACAAAATCTTTAGAAATGAAAAAAACCTGTAACCGGCAAAGTTGCGGGCAACAGCTAGTGCGGGATAAAAAAGAGGATGCAAGAGGGTTAGCACTGGTCCATCGTAAATAGAACATTGAATTGTTTACTCAAATATTAAGAGCAGTTGCACAAGACATATTCTAACGAGTAGTTCAAATACTGCCCTTTGACGTCACAACTCAATGAAGTCTATAAAACGGAACCAATACAGATGTATATCTATTTCCAGATGTTATAAAACTTGTTTGCTTTTAACTATCGCCCTTGGGAGGGTTTAGCTCACTGACACGAGATAATCGTAAATTATTTACGGTTTAACATATATATAGCGCGTACCTAGCGTAAAAATTTGATTTGTGGCCAATAAGAAGTTGTTATTTGATTGATGTTCGTTATTTTTGTTCTCAATGGGTGTAAAATTGTTTTTAATTTGCGAAAGTAGTACAGGGACGCGGTAAACGTAGGTGGCGTCTGTATCAAGAGTTGTAACTATTATCTCCCGTGTTTACCTTACCATCTGACACTGGCGACTGATTCCGTTTGTCTGTTTGCTAACGTTGTTGCTTTCATTTGAATTATGTTAACTTCTAACCTATTCTGTAATTGTTTTTGCCGTTAACTAGCCAAGATTTGTATTCGAAAAATATAAACCTTAAATTTTTATATTCAACTGAAATAGCAAATGCAAGTTACTTAAATAGCTGCAAAAACTCCAGCCGTAGATACCTATTTTTTGTTTAAGTTGAATTAATAAGAGACTGACATAATTGGGCAAAACTGTGACAGTAACGCTAAAACAATTCATAGAAATAAGTTGTTTATTCGTCTAAAAAAAACAAAGCCGCTATGGCTGACATCTCCGCAATGCTATACTATGGAACCCCACTGCGCCGATTTTCAGCTCTTTTTCTCTCTCTCTCTCTCTTACATTTCTAAACGATTCTGATAACTAGAATACGTAGAAAAATCCGAAAACTAAAGCTATGACCGGGAATCGAACCCGGATCCTCATCATTCCGTAGAGCGTGCTTTTATCCCTACACCGTACCAGCTGTCATGTGACTTTACTATGCAAATTTTTGTCGCTAAGCGCGATCTGTTTGAATTATGTGTCTGTACGACAATTATTACTCATTACTTCTCTTTTTACATAATAGAAATAAAATAATTAGTTAAATACTTACTAAAAAAGACTTGTAAGTTCTCTACTAATTTGTACCTTATTTGACATAACAAAGAAGCTCCAGCGCTAGTCAATTTTTAATGATGGCGTAAGCGATGTCAATAAGTGTTACGTAATGGGTGCGATGAACTATAACAACGTTTTTACCGACCCGTTTGTATCCATTGCTGTTTTGCCGGTGTTTAATTGTGTTGATAAGAACGCATATTTGTATCTAAGGCTGATCGTACCCTATGAGGTTTTTTAAACTTCATACCGTTCTAAAATTACGAATGTCAAATTGGAGAATCTTTATGGAATTGGAATTCGTGGAAAAGGATATGGAACTTAATGGTAAAAGTTACGGAAGTTGATATATATCTGGAATGAAACAAAAATATGGGGCAAGGTAGACATCAAAAGCAATAACGGGACTGCTTTTTAAGTTTTCATTTAAGTACCTATTTAGCTCTACTTTGTTTTAACGATTGTTTTAAATAACTACTTTGAAAGTAGCGTTAATAAACTTGAACTTAGGTATTAAATTTCTAAACGATACTGCAAACTAAAAGACATAGAAAATTCCGAAAACTAAAGCTTTGACTGGGAACTCATACTATTTTTCGGATTTTTCTGTGTTTTCTAGTTTTGAAATCGTTTAGAACCGTAGAAATAAATATAAAAATCAATAAGTATTCTGGATTCATTCGATAGTAGGTACCTTCTATAGCAATTTTTAGCTTGCGCTTTTATTTTTATTTTAATCTAATATTATAAAATTGATAACACGGCTATTAATGGCGCGCGTAACATTGTAAGAAGGAAGTTTACGTTATTATAGTGCACTAAAATAAAATTGTTTTATGATACCAATACGATGTTTCCGCCAGCCGAAACAATTGAAGAACAAAACAATTTTCAAATCATATATTGACGTCAGCCGTATTATTTTTTGTATGTATGTATGTATAACTCTTTATTGTACATAAAACACAAGAAAAAGATGAATACGGGACAACACACATGCACAAAGGCGAACTTATCCCTAAAAGGGTTCTCTTCCAGTCTTTTTAGTCCAGTTTAGTCTATTTTGTTCGATTACTTGTTGATTAAATTATTGATACACATATAGTATTTTAATGTCTTTTAGGACATGTAAATTTATTGTATTAAATTCATTTTCTAATTAATTTCCATAAATTGTAATCATCAAAGTAAAGAAACGAGCATTCTTCTTTGACAGACAGAGCCGCCTTTGAAAAAGAGTTACTTCCTCGACTTTCCATCTAGGCAGAGCTTAATATTCACTTTATGATTGACCTCCATAACATTCCATTCATCTTTTTCTTAACGGTACAATACAATACAATACAATAACTCTTTATTGAACACCACATACATATAACAACCAAAACAGAAAAATGGTATAGGTACAGAATATTAGGGTAGTTTTCTTTGTAATAATAAATAAATATCATGGGTTAAATTACACCAATTGAATGTAATGTGGGAACTAGGCAACGAATAAACATACTTATATAATGTAGCTATATACATACATACATAAAAACATACAACATCCATGGTTCGGGCACAAACAGTAACCACTTGGCTATCGGCTCGTCCTTCACGTTAGCCTTCGACCCCACTTCACCATTCTTAATCCAAATCCAAAAATCTAAAATTTTACTTCAAACTGATCAACTTTCGCAGATATATTTAGTTGCTATAACTACTAATATATATTGAATCAATGGAACCGTTATGCTTGCTTATCGGCCAATGTCGAACTCAATGCAATGGTCCTTGCAATTTCCAGATTTACTGATATCAAACGTAACTGTAGCTGTTTAGAACTATTTTATCTAGGATATCATACCTACATTGACCCATATTAGTCGCCAATATAAACCGAACGGTAAGCACAATGCGCGCAAGAGTTGTCGCGCGCGAGAAAGAGTATTCGTCTTTTTATTAATGTACGTTCTAGAAAGAGATGGGTAGTCTAGTCTAACTCGCGCGCGACATAATTATCGCGCGCTTTTGAGCTAGCCGTGCTGATTATTTTATAGACGACATATTGATTGCTAAAATGCTGTATGGTGCTGTTTGAGATGAAGACTTCGCTATGTTCATGGAATGATAAAGTGTCATGTCAAAGCATTTATATCCAAACTGAAATGGAGAAGCTTGGTTCGAATTTTTGGTCACTAAACAATTAAGTTGGTATTTCATTTGAAACTAACAAGTCATGTTTTCCATTTTAAACAATTGACATCAGAACGAAAAAGTGAATTTCTTGATCGATCTGAACAAAAAATTACAGACAAATTATAACTTTTTAAGTTTATAATAGAAAAGCCACAACATTCGGAATATTTTACTAACAATTCCTCATAAAAAAAATTCACGGGCTGTAGACCGCGATGACCTTTAAGCTTCAGATTTTGATGTGTCTTGTGTTATGAACCAATAATCATTTAAAACGAGATTTACGTAAATATTTATAAAGTTTTCTTTTGAACCCGGAAAATAAGTGTGACATCGCCTACTTCCGCACAATTTAGGTCTAAAACCTTCATAAAAATTATCAATGCTCGCGTATCTTGCTCCGTGGGATAAAGTGCTGCCCCACACATTCACGTGTTTACATATTGGATCAGCGGTGAAAACTATATTAGCTGATCAAACACATCGAAACTAGGTTATCATGCTCTATTAAATCATAAACACACTTATCTTTATTATTTTTTATTAATTTTGCGTAGTTGGTTCTTCTGT
This sequence comes from Pandemis cinnamomeana, assembly GCA_932294345.1. Classification (NCBI taxonomy): domain Eukaryota; kingdom Metazoa; phylum Arthropoda; class Insecta; order Lepidoptera; family Tortricidae; genus Pandemis; species Pandemis cinnamomeana. The sequence goes on from OW028717.1 coordinate 5,952,897, forward strand.
TTGTGGCAGCAATTTAAATGTTAAAAAATATATATTTAAAATATACTAGATACGGGAAAGATTGAGGATGCAAGAGAGAGAGCGATGTAATACGCGTACGAGAGAGTGAATTAGATGGACGAGACTATTTTTCTTTCACGCTTCGAGCCTGTATGAAACAAAGGATAATCTGTAACTAAAAGAAATAAAGCTTTTTTTATTACTCAGACTTCAGTAACTCATAAAAAATAAATCGATTTTGAAAGATACTTTCACACTTGGTCTTGTAGAAGATTCATTAAATGTAAGAATTAGTTAATTAAGGTGTTACCATGCGCTCTTTTATTTCAGTTTTTGGTGAAAAAAACATTAGAAATACGATAATTAATTTAATAGTTGTGTGCGTGTTAATAGTTTTAGAGATATATCATTCAGATAACAATTATTTCATTGAAATCGTGTACGTTACAGATCAACGGTTTATTATGATAATATAAACATTTTTATCTTTTGTCTTGAAAAGGATAGCAAAGATAAAATAATACTAGAGACGATACGAACAATTCTTTACTGACAAATAAACATTTGTTTGGTGTAAGAAGTGAGTGAAGTATTACGAACTGAAAATGGCGTGTTTTAAAGTGCTTTGGACAATAGTGCTACTGATGGTAAGTCTTTTCCAGTTATATTATCACTTATATTACCTCTACAAAGCAGTCAATTTTCTTCCTGAAAATATGACATAGTTTACGGATGGATTTTGGGACTATAGGCCAAGCCCTCTCACTCTGAGAGGGACTTATATGGGCTGGAGATGATGATGATGATGATTTATATTTTTAACGTCTACATTCGTAACATAATTAGACCCAGTTTCTTTTTTTCAATCTTTGAGGTTGTTTTGTGGTTTTTAACATTATCTGTTTTTGTGGCTCAAATTTTGTGGTTACACGAATTATGCGGTGTGTAATTAGGCACAGAGGATAATTTTGCGTGGGTCTTAATTTTTCACCAGTAAATCATGCAATGACGAAACGTAGGCCTTTGTTATTATTTTCATTCCAACTGCACAACTATTCATTTTAATGCGTTCTACTTCTTTGATTTGATATGCCGCCTGTAACGCCTGAATCAATATTTTTCATTATAAATAGGACCCACCTTAAACATAACAAGACCGTAACATTTCTTCTGTTTCGCCTTTTCTGTCAGGTTTTTTCGGACAAAAACTGTTCCAGTGACTCCTTTCCTTGACTCGCACCCCAAAACAAACCTCATTTTTAACAAAGCTAAAGTCATAAACCATCATTGGGTAGGTGTCAATGCAAATTGTACCGTCTAGACGGTCAATTTTAAAGATTGTGGCCACTCGATTAGAAAATTCGTGCACATCAATTCAGGTCACTTCAAACTATTTATTGCGGTTACTTATCGATCTTTATCACTTTATTTGCTATTTGAGTCTACTTTTTTTGCAAGTGATAATCAAATTTACCTGGTAAACATTTCACAAATATGTACATTAGATAAATACATACCCCCTTATTCATAAACGCTCTACAGGCTTCTGCTAACTTAGCAATCGTTCGTCCTTATCTGTGAAAGATAAATGTCAAAGTGACAGATAAGGACAAACGATATAGAGCGTTTATGAATAAGGGGGATAGTCCTTTCAACTTTGCCAATAGGGTTCAGCAATCAGAACGTGTTGACTTTCATTTCAGTGTTTTATTACTTCTTCTCAATTGTTCCCTCGTTGCCAAAGGCCGTGGTTGCGTTTCAGGCTGTCAAAACTACAATTTTCCATTGGTTACGATCAGCTGCCTGGTGAAGTGTGGCGCAGATTGGTTGGTTGATCTGTTCGGAAACATGATCAGTCCAACGCTCAGGGTCTTTTACCCTCAACTAACACGTTATTGCTTGACTTCCCAAAGAAATAAGGGTATTATTCAATTTGTCATTAACATACCATGCTAAGTTTTCACTAGCTTCTGGCCGCGACTTCGTCTGCGTATTATAAATCATCAGTGTAGTGAAATGACTGTAAAGTGCCAAATTTTGGATTCCTTAAAACACCTCTAAAGCAGAAAACGAGCAGACGGGTGCCAAAATTTAAAGTATTCCATTTTCTGAAAATTGCTTCATCATTACAAATATGTACTTTCTTACTTTATTTCTTTAAACATTGAATATGCAGCGTGCACCTGGTTTTAGTTGACAGTGTGTTAAATGAAAATATCTGGACAAAAACACGTATTACTATGGTTTTGTTTGCTTTGGCGTACTATTTGATACTGAGTTAGAGATGTGCTATTCCCAAGAATTCATGCGTCAGAGGCCGTATTGTATTATGCTCATATAACCTTCTCTTTTGACGAAAAAGATCGGTGAACGAGATTGTGATTCCAAGGAAGTTACTAGTAACTAGTAAGAAGGCCTTAAGTCTAATCCAAGGTCCAAGCCACTGATATCTGACTGATACTAAATAATTACGAGAGTTTTTCAGAACCACATTGTTTTGGCTTCAATAAAAAATACATACGTCAGTATCGCCTGCCTCTATCGGGATTCGAACCTGGAACCACTTCATAGTCAGGGTCAGTAACCACTAGACTGCTCGTCATTATGCGGACGCTGCTTTTGTTTTTGTGATAGTGTTTCGGAGCAACTTTGAACAGTATAGTGTTCAACAAACAATCTATTTCATACGTGCAATGTAGCGCCGTATGGCGGTCAAAAGCGTCAGAAGTGCAATGTCACAGCTCCACCCACGCCGCGGCGCCATTAGCGTCATGCCTGACGATTAACTATTAAATTAGAACTTTTAAAAGTCAGTGTTAAATATAACCGAGTTGCTTCACTTGCTCATAAAACCTGACATTGGAACTGTTGGTACAGTTTTACAACCCGGAAATACCGCTGTCGTCATGTCGGGTCCACCGGTCCCGACATTGCCAATAATTATTTTATGAGCCCGTATTTCACTAGGAATGTGGTGTATTTATTTAGGGGTCTTCTGAGTTGAAAAACTAGTGGTCAGTTGGTAATACTACGAATCTATGTCGTCTATCGTTAAACGATGTTTGTTCTGTATTGTCACCGTGGCACGGGTAAATAGCAACACGTCTTTCTCTCCGCGAATTTTGATGGTTAATTTGTTGTTTTTTTAACTAAGTATAGAGAAAGTTCATTTCTTTTTTTTAATTTAGATTGCGGAGGGGATTGCAAACCATCCAGATTTTTCCTTTGTTGTTGTACCGCAAACGCTTTGTCATAAGATCCACTTCTGCACTTTCGTTGTCTTTGTATCTGCAAATGTTTTGGCAAGGACACTATAATGCCCGGCAATTTTTGTCGTCTTAGGATATAACTCTTTAAAGAGGACAATAACTTCATAAAGAAGGCGTTATGCGCGAAATAAAGATAAAGCATCAAATGAAACCCCATTGTTCCGCAAAAATGGTTCATTCTAACGAATTTGGTTTAACGAATTATTTATCTTTGCAATTTTGTACAACGTTAACAGAAAACCATGGCGACAAGCGGTTTAGTTCGCGTTTGTAAAATGTAACATCCCTATTTAGGTAACATAAATAGACCTAGACGCCAGTCATGCGTATGATGTGGCCTCCCTGCGAGCAGAAGAATGTTTCCTATAACATTAATAGCCTATAAACAAACGGAAAAGAATGTTATCATTCGTTGAGGAAAAATTTCGCTGTGAATTATTATGAGTGGGTGCCAAACTCGCACTTCACTATTTTGTATAAATACCTAAAGAATCTTGGCGCCATCCTCAGCGATTCTCTCGGGCGTAGCCTCTAAGCAAACAAACTGTACGCACACGATTTTTAAGTTTACCTATGCCTATTAGTAAATGGCAAACATGTAAATATTACCATGGCAGTGGACAATGAACGCTAGCCGGAAAGAGAATATATTATATGGATAAATTTAAATGCAATGAAAATGTAAACCAATGACGATAGTTCATTATCTAAGTCAGTATCTATGAATGTAACGTTGCAAGCGAATATTATAATTCGCAGGATAAATACAAAGTGACCCAGATCGGGCACGCTCATGGGTGTTTGCATAGTCGCTTCGTCGCACTCCCTACCACCTTTGTTTTACTCACCGACCGTCTGAATGGCTAATTTAGAATCCTATTTATCTGATTCAGTTGTTCAGTCGACCTGAATTTTCGGCTTCATAAATTCCATGTCCACGTCATAACTAAGCACCGCATTGTCCTTGCTCCAGACGATATCGATCTTACATTGACTACGAATAAGAGATAAAACGTCCTCAACCAGAACTGATACCGAGGATCAGTCAACGTAAAGTTATTTTAATGGTGATGCTTAGCAGAGATAACCGATACGTTCCGATGGACAGATATAAACCACCAGGCCCTGCGGAGTTTACCAACTAATCCTCAACCTTAATTTGATATTGGCATGTTAATGAAAATTGCAAACTCTGCGTCAATTAGGAGCTGGGTGTGGAATGAAATGCCCCGCGGCAGAGTCAGATGAGCTAATAAATTTATAATTTCTAACTAACCTCATCGCGTATGATAATGGAAAGTCAACTGGTCTACTTAGAATAATGAAGCAGCCTTCGCCTGCATTAGCTATAACAGTTTCTATTAATATCGAAGGATGCCAGTGAAAACTAGGATATACGCTTTGCTCTATAGTTGTCTTAGACCTGCGTCACCATTGCCCTAGTTTCCTACACATGCAACGAATTGCATACCCTAAACGTTTTGGCCTTGGTGCCAGTGAAGCTGCTACCATAAACGACAAACAATTGAAAGTAATAAAGTAACATGTAGGTACGTTGATTGTGGTCACAGTTACGACGTCAAAGGAGATAGCGCGATTGTAACAGCAAGAGTAATTTCTGACCATACGTGCAAATGGCAGCCTTGGTTTCATTACAAAGAACATTGTCACAATGACAATCTTGTAAATGGTCAACATTTTCGTATCTAGTCTCGAGACCATCATGATTAATTTGTCAGTATACTTATTTTAAAATATTTCGGAATCCAAATTATCATAAATAAATACATCATTGTCATCCATGTAAAGTGTGTCGTTCTGGTGTTAAATGTGTGATTCAGCAGCTGCATGACAAATTACTTTATTAGGTTTGTTAGCATAGTAATCAATGAAAATTTTCAGTGACACAGATCAATTTGAAATGATCGGTTTTGAAAGGAATTTATGTCGAACCGAATGTTTGTTAGCTTAAACCAAATCCGAAGTAAACATTGGCCCTGTTGAAGAATTAATTGAATTTGGCTTGTTACCTAAATTGGTGATGACTGGTGAAGAATTTTTATTGGAATGGTGGTCGGCTTGAAGTTGTTATAAAACAATCTGACAAGGTTCATATTTTAAGCATTTAACTAAACTGGATCCGGCTGATGTGAACAATAATGAGTGGGCTTTGTAGGAGGCGTATAATGCTCCTGGTTACTTAAACGTTTCATTCGTTAGGAACTGGTTACGCGGCTTAGTGAAATTGACCTTCGTTAACTGCATAAAGTAATTAAAGACAATGTCAATGCGCGGCATCTGTTTATTGCTCATTGACTTAAAATTGTTGTATTTCGAGTCATACGAGTTTCAGGACTTCTTTTAAAGCCACCATTTATTTCTTAATTGCTTATCATACAAGTCGTCATTAGCAAACTAGGCATTGCAATCGTTGAAGTCGAAGATAAAGAAGTATTTGGTGAAGTTCAGAATTATCTCACAGGTGCGACCGAAAAGGTAGAAAGTGAAGAATGGATTGATAAAATGATAAACAATATGCAATATGCAATTACATAGTCGGCAGTAGTGCTAACTATAACCGCTGACTCAGTTTATGGTTCGATAAAACACCTAATAAACTCATTAACAACGCTATTCGACGTAAGTAGTCGCACAAAAAAGACTGCGGTTAATTCAATTATGATTCATATCAAAGTATCTGGCGCCAGATTTTACAGCGTTTATAAGTGAGTTGTTGCACGAAATGTTAATGTTGTTAATGGGATCGAAAGCTATGCGTGAGTACTAATGTACCGGTTGAATTTACAAGTGTTTGTGTGTGTGTTTGTTTGAGATTACAAGTGTTCTTTACCTTATTCAAATAGGATTAACTGAAGTCATCCAAAAGAAGAAATTGAATTACTGTCTTGCAAGAGTCTATCCAGACCTAAATAATTTAAAAATATTCAATTGACCGGTGTTTATTTTCTTGACATTTTTTAATGTTAAGAAATTTTTGAAATTGGCAATTAAAAAAGAAATGAAAACATTAAGTTAGATGCTGATATTGTATTGCAAAAAATATGTATCGTACGTTTAAAATCTCAATTGTGTTTTGAACTTGTGACATATTTCGCTCAGTCACCAAATTTAAATGGAATAGTAAATTATCTATTCACGGGCTTCTCGGCGCCTCCTTTATCTCACGGGATCGTAAAAGGGACATTACTGCCGCTAATGCCCGCCACGCATTAGCGTCGCTAAGTGTTACGAAACTGCGTACGGGCCATGTGGACGCTATTATAAAATAGATTTACGGGTTTTGCATTGCAATTTGGTTCGTGTGAACGCACTGGTTTATAAACAAAAAATAGTGCGAAAGTCTTGATGATAGTAGCGTCAAGAACTGTGTTTGTTTAGTTATAACAAAATGTTCAAACACTTGATTTTGCTGAGGCAGGCTTGCGTGTCCAAAGAGTTAACAGATAATATAGCTTCTAAGCGAGGCTTCCTACCGATATATAATGATTTAAGGGCCGACCACACCGCTGCTTATACAGACCTCACGTATACAAATACATTTTGTTGCGTAAACGCATCGTCAACGCTTTTTACGTATTAGTGTGGTCGACCCTTTATTTTTAAAATTCCAGACCACTTCTTCATTTTCTACACTATGCAATGAAGTTAAAATAATTCAACGTATAAAAAAATTCGAGTTTTAATCAACCAAAAACTAATTCTCACTCTACATTGTTTATAGCAAATGCTACGCTTACGTCGCGCTATTTGTCGTCAAATTAAAAATAAGACGTCTCTTTCAACAATTTATTGCCATCTCTTGTTGTTAGTTACGCTGGCACCGTATAATTTGTCTATTAGATACGCATATAAAATCGATAAAATCAAATTATAACACTAATGTTTTACGCTTATAGCAGCCAGTTAACGAGTTATTGTGGCGATGAAGTTTTTTATTAACGATTGATGTATTCGCTACGTAAACTATGATTTCAGACCATTTATACGAAAAACTGATTAATTATTATTTTAATTAATCACTAGATTGAAAAAGATTCTGTAACTGAAAAACATTCGGCATTCGCGTTTGACCTATCGTTATATTAAACTCCATTTTTTTTTAAAAGAAAGTCGATCGAAGATCTGCTGTTAGGGTTGTGGTAGATATCAGAACACTCGGAGCAACACTAATTTACAAAGAAAGTGCTAGTGCTAAATTCCATGAGTTATTGTTACCATTTTTGCAAAATCTGCTCGTGCGTATCACAGCACAAAACTCTGGTCAATTCGCTTCGCTCATACCAAGAACTTGCTCCAATTTTCAAGAACAACTAATCACATTCCTGACTTGTTAATTTTTAATAGTCCAAAAGCTGTCATTAGCACCATTCTCGTTCCGCGGACCGCATCACAATTAATGCTCACTTCGACGAAATTATTAAAATTAATACCTCAATCATTTTTATGACTGTTTCATCTGGGTTACGGTTTTGTATCGTAACATCGTAGACCGGAGATTGAGGTCTTTTAATGACACCACTTTGTGCAATAAAAACTGAATGGAAACTAATTGATTTCTACGTTGTTGCTTTAGCACTTCCTCTTCTTGTTAATAGCCGTTATTTGACAGCGTCGCGATTATTATGTGACTTTTGGTCAAAAATTTGGCACTTACTTTCTGTCTTTGTCGTTCTGTATGATTCCATTAGGTACTCTTATTACCGCTGCATTTAATATTAATATGACAGTAGGAGATAAGTCAAATTTCCCAATGTAATAATTAAAACCTAAACTACATAAGCTGTTTACGTTGATTTTAATTTTAACTAATACTATTCATCAGCAACAAATGCTGTTCTGATTTGTGAAAAAAAGATTGATTAGTCAAAATAAGTGTGTGTTTTTGAAGTCTTACCTGTCTATTAGAAAAGTAACGTTTTCTGTCTTGTATAAAATGCAGGCGCTTCAGCAATTTTTCCTTACCAAGATTGTGATTGTGTTTTGCTGAAACGACACTATCTCGGAAGATTTAAGAGCTAGGTGCTTGATATTGATAGAGAAGAAAGAAGATTGTATTATTTATCTATGATATAAATTTCACGAGCGTTCGCAGTTTGGTTCGAGAAATATGAATATTATTTCGAAAAAAAAACTTTAAACCCAATTTCTCGAAAACCTCAATTTGGCGGTTCAGCAATTTTACCTTTCCACCGACGATATGATGTTCGGTTTAACTTAAATTCCGATATCCCTATCGTTTATAAAGATAATTATGTTTGATGACTCAGATATTTACGAGGTTAAGTTCGAGAGCGAGCATTTGTGCTTTGTCTCGGCTGACAGAGAAATTACGCGATTATCTTCTTGAAATAATAAAGTGTGGTATTTACAATCGGATTTAGCCCGTATTTCACCATGGATCTCATCAAGTTCGGATGAGAACGCTGGCTACGCTTCATTACTGTGATTTGGATTTATTTCGCATCTCGCCTAAGATTGTTCTTTGAGATTTTGCTCTACTGGCACTCAACTGCATCCTGTGATATTGGAGATGTCTATAGATGGTGGTTCTCACTTACCATCAGGTGCTCGTGTGCCTGTATTTTTGTACACAAAACTGACTTTTGAAAAGACTTCAAGTAAGTATAGATTTATTATTCTTTATTGTACACATACGTAAACAGTTTGTCATCTCTGTCTTACATACGTTGGGTGCGGCTGGAGAAAATTGTTATACATTTTCCAGTTTATCTTTCAAAGCAGGCATAGGCAGTCACTTTTTATATAACAAGATCATGTCTACCATACCATAAGTCCTGCCGTTATTTCCTATTTCCTCAGTATAAATATCCCATTAAAATCTTCGCAAATAGCGAAGTTAACGGTTCATTAGTGCCTTCATGTAAGACAGTTATTCTACATGTAATATTACGTATGCTCTCTGCGAGATCTTTAAATACTTGTTTAAAGTAGAAGCACATTGAATCCAGCATTCCTTTCTGAAATTATACGCCTGTCGACCTCCCAGGTCTAGTGCATGCGTGAAATGTTCTGACAACTTAATCCTCGGCTTGCACGGAAGATCATACATTACTTAAACGAATTTGCGAGACTAATTTCTGGTTCGTTGAGGTAAATCCACACTACTTACATTAATATTAAGAGGAAAGATTTGATTGTTTGTTTGCATTGAATAGGCTCCAAAACTCCTGGATCGATTATTTCACCATTATAATCCCACATTGTCCTTGGTGTTATTTAATTCTGCCAAGTCGTGGGCAACAGCTAGTTACGATTACTTTTTAATATGAAAAATATTGTACAATGGTACCTGGTTCTTATTTTATAAAACATCTTTTTACAGGTCGTGGGCCGGGAAGGAGTTTTGGCATCAACGACGACGAGAGAAGTGCGGTGTGGCCGAAGGCTGGTATCCGGCCTGTTCTCTCGCCCGCGCCTACCACTGGGCTACTCCTACGTAGCGACGGTACCGCGCGGCGCCTGCCGACTCAACATCTCAGAAATTGTCTCCAGCGACAATTACATAGGTAATCAAAGCAATAGTCGTAAAATAAAGTGCAGCCATAAAATTTCTAAATGAAAAAGGCCAAAATTATTAGGCGCTATCGATTTTTTATTCGCATTGATCAATACTACAAAATTTATTACAAAATAGTAGGTCACAAGGAGAGATCTTAATCGAGAGATGAAGTGTTCGTTGGTGCAAAGATCGATGTCGAATCGATTAATTGAAATTGCACACGCGCACCGCCACCGCATGTCTTCAATAGACGCGCCTACGCTGCAAATTGTGAGATAAATGGAAGTCGCCTTCACAATTGCCGGTTAATTATTTGCATGACGCAGCCCGTTACAACTTTGTGTTGGGACAATTCGTTAAATGATACCGCTGTGTTTTAGTTTTTGTCTGAGAGTCCCGACTCGACTATGAATTTATTTGCATTCGCACTTTCAAAGCGCCGTTCGGCATGATTGCCAGTACAACTTCTTATTAAACGGTTATATTTAAACAACTCAGTTATCTTTTCAAAGAACACTAATTAAATTTGATAAAAATTTGTTTATCCCGTGTAAATTTTGAAAACTACCCTCTCAGCACGTTAGCTTTCCAAAAAGAACCTACAGTCAAAATTTCAGCTTTTTAGACTTATACTTTTGGATTCGCTTTAGTAGAGCATAGGTCAGTGAAGACAAACGATTTTGTATAAATATAGGTTAGATTTTTCTAGTGAATTTATCTGTTGTCACCAGCTCTGAAAGTGACCAATGGCTCGTACATAATGAACGGCGAGTTCGCCGTGAGCGCCCCCGGCACGTACGAGGCTGCGGGCGCGAGGTTTATCTACTCGCGCGCAGCAGGTCTCGACGCCGTCTTTGCCCATGGCCCACTTCACCATCCTATCGACATAATGGTAACTCTTCAATATTTCACCAACACTACAATTGCTTCGAAGCAAAGAAACTAAAATGATCTGTGCTCTTTCAGATTCTGTACACTCAGCCGAATCCCAACATCAAATATGAGTACTTAACAGACTCGGAAGACGAGACAAGTAACGATATACCCACGGCTAACCCTCCACCACAACACCACCAAGCACCAAGGCATCATAGGCATCACAGCGCGGAATCCCACACAAGAGCTTTGGAACATCCTTCTGAGCCATCGTTGTCTCGGCCAGATCAAAACCCGAACACATTTGACAACCGTGTCGCAAATACAGGAGAGAGAAAATTCACGTGGAAAATTCTTTCGTTCAATCAGTGCTCACGAACTTGTGGTGGAGGTCTCCAAATCGGGAAGTTCAGATGTGTTGAGATCGTAGGGAAGGAAGATAGGGAGGTTTCGGCAGTGCATTGTTCTGGGAATCCGCCACCGTCGCGTCGACGACGATGTGGGCTCAATCCTTGTCCTCCGAGGTGGAGAGCGGCTCCTTGGGGAGCCTGTCCTGTTTGCGGGCCTGCTTACCGCACGCGAATAGTGGGATGCGTTCAGGACCATGCTCGAGGAATTACAAAAGTAAGATATTTATAAACCTTATTAAAAAAGAATTTAACAATCACAAAATTTATGATGTTCGTTTACTTGTGGAATCGCGTAATGAATCCAATAGCAGTAATGAAGCCACTCTTAGAAAAGTATCAATCATAAAAGAAGGTCGAGTGCAGTCAGCATCAGAAGTTGATATGATCTACACACGACTCTATTGCTAAGGTAATAAGAGGATGTGAAGATCATTTTGATCTCTTTGACTGTTTATTAACTTCTGATTCTGATTGTACTAGTAGAACTGAGAGTCACAACACAACTACTTTATTTGTCTCAATATATGCCTTCTAAAACTATATCACCTAACTTTTACAGATCAGTGATCAGACATGCCCTCTACCCATGCCGCCGAGCAAAGAGCTCTGTGACATTCCCAATTGCGATGGCACAGTTACCACAGAGGCACCTCGTCCTGATGCTAGACGGCAAGTGCGACCAAGGGACAGGACAGATACCTTCCGTGAAGGACCGGTTATATCACTCACTCGAAACGTAACAGACAATGAAATCGGACCGACCCTGAGTCAGCAGTCGTTCAGTCATACTGGTGCTGGTGGATGGTTATATACTGAATGGTCTGAGGTATAAAACTTAATCTTCTCTTATTTACTGTAGAAAGAAAGAAAGAAGAAAGAACTGTTTATTTGCTTAGAACACGTATCAACGATCCCATAGGGAATAAAAAGAAATAATGCTAATTATGATCGCAAGTCATATTCCAAAGTCTTTTGAAGAAGCCTAGAGCAAATTGAAAAGTAAACCCCTGTATTTTATTTGAAAGACTTGATTAATTTACTAGGCAAACTGGTCTGTGATGTAATGGTTTTCGATATACTACAAGTAATTATAGGTATTTAAAGATGTTGCTTTGAAACTATAATTCTGTTTCGGATTCGAGATCTGGTAAAAAACAAAACATAACGAATAGAGAAAGAAGTGGTTGTTGCTTTTCATCTGTACGTAACTATTGATCTTTTTTACACCTTTCTAAGCATAGACTTGTTTCAGTGTGTGGGTTGGTGCGTCGGAGGAGGAGTTCAGTCTAGAGGAGTCCGGTGTGCTGATCCGGCTGGCTGTGCTGCTCATCGCGCGCCGACTTCATCACAGACCTGTGCTTTAAGGAAACAGTGTGACGCTCAATGGTTTACTGGTGCGTACAAAACATATCCGCGAAAGTTACTGAGCTTGTGCTGCTTGCAGTGGCGTAACTATAGGGTGGCCGGGGTGGCAAAATGCCAGGGGCTCCTAGCTCTACGGGGCCAGTTCGGGGCTTGGTTTAGAGCACAGAAGGGACGCTGTTGCACTTCTTTATATTGAGGAGGAAGGAGCCCCATCTGACGAATTTGCCACGGGCCCCAGACGTTGTAGTTATGCCACTGGCTGCTTGCAGTAATAATTCCCGTAGTTTCAACAGATTTTGTAAAAATAATATAGAAACTGTTTGATACATTTTGACACCTGTGCTATTTACCAGATGGAAGTACTTACCTATGTAGTAAAATGAAGGGTTGTAGCAATATTTCGCTACAACAATTCGCTATAGGTACACTATCATGTTACGCTGCTTTGTTTGCTGTTATTCTAAGCTCAATTCCCAATCAAGTTTAGTTCTCAAAAACAATTGTCTTAATTTAGTAGCATGAACGATTATTTGTTGCATATACTTCTTTTTTTCTTCGCCTTCTCTTTGGCATCCTTAATTTGCCTGGTTTTTGCGATAACTAGCTCTATGCATTATCTTAATTGGATTTGTGCTGTCTCTTTTCAGGTGACTGGTCACCCTGCTCAGCATCCTGTAGTGGACGTCAAGTACGTGGGGTCATCTGCATTGGAGGCAATGGACGGCGACTTAGAGACGGCTCGTGCCATGCCCCCAAACCAGAGGCTGAACGGGCCTGCGGGGGAACCTGTGCGCCTAGCTGGTATCTTAGTGATTGGAGTGAGGTTCGTGGAGAAATTGTTCACTGTAGTTGCATATCGGTACTATTGCAAAGTATATTGTGTTTCTTCCTATTATATATCAACGTGTATCGAATGTGTGTAAATAAATGTTTCTCTCTCTCTCTCTCTCTCTCTCTCTCTCTCTCATTGATATGCAACACATTAGTTTATTTATAACTAGCTTCTACCCGCGACTTCGTCTGCGTAGAATTATACATAAAACCCTTCCTCTTGAATCACTCTATCTATTAAAAAAACCGCATCAAAATCTGTGGTGTAGTTTTGAAGATAAAAGCATACATAGGGGTATAGGGACAGAAAAGCGACTTTATTTTATACTATGTAGTGATGATTGAAAGGCTCAGACTCTACCTTGAAATAGATCTGGTTGTAACAATTGACGGTTAAACAAATCGGTAGTTATGTAAGAACCTATTCAAGATGTCCTAGCGATACGGTTTGGCTTGTTGGCTTGCGCTGCTTTATTCCGGCGTCGACAGTTACCCCCTTATTCATAAACGCTCTGTAGGCTTCTGCTAACTTAGCAATGGTATGTCCTTATCACTTCGACATTTACCTTTCACAGATAAGGACAAACGATTGCTAAGTTAGCAGAAGCCTATAGAGCGTTTATGAATAACGGGGTAAGACAAAACAGCCGGTGACATAACTAACACATGAGGTATTTTATCTTAGCTCTCTAGGCTGGCAACGCATCTGTAATTATAGTGTTGCAGGTATTTATGAGCACTGGTGATCACTTAACATCAGATGACCCACGTTAAAATTCACAATCTCCTTGTCCAGTGTCAAGGCCCGTGCGAGGCTGGGATCCAAACCAGGACAGTGTGGTGCGCACGCGGCGGCGTTGAAGGTGCAGAAGGCGCCGCCCGCGATGCCGAGTGCCACAGCACGAGGCCGCTCGCTCGTCGGACTTGTGTGCCTGCGCGTTGCTCAACCAGTTGGCCCCAGGCTAATAGGCCTGCTGTCAACCCACCTGCAGGTTAGCTGTAACAATGTATTCGTAGCATATGGTGGCATGCTGGTTATAGAAAACCAGACCATCTTCATGTGGCGTAATTATGACGTCTTTGGCCTGTATGAAAGAAGTGCACCGTCTCTTCTCCTAGAACCTAGGGGCCAAGCTAGTTCGGGGCGCCGCAGAGTTAGGGCCAGTACTGCCAACCTATAACGCCGCTGAACTCCAAACAATCCAGAAGCAGTCAATGGAGGAGAAGTAGGGGTGGTAGGGCCTTGTGCAAGGTCCGTCCGGATCGCTACCAAAATCTTACTTGCTAATCCTGCCGCTAAGTAGCAGTGCTTGCACTGCTGTGTTCCGGTGTGGAGAGTAAGACAGCCGGGGAAATTACGGGCACAAGAGGCATTTCATCTTAGTCCTCTAGGTTGGCAACGCATCTGTAATCCCTCCGGGGTTGCGGGTGTCTATGGGCAGTGGTGATCACTTACCATCAGGTGACCCACTTGCTCGTTTGCCTTCCTATACAAATAAAAATAAAAATAAAAAATAGTTCTCGTCTATTGATTGCAACCAACAACTTGAAGTCGCATGAAATGCGATTTACAATCGTAATTAACGTCATCTGTTCATCCTCTTAAAGATAATCACAGTGATTAAAGCGATATCTTCAGTTTCAGATCCACAACAGCGAGTGACGAGACACCAAAGCCCGAATACGCAAAATGTTAAAAATAGGCCGTTCAATAACGGTAATCTAAACAACTCTATTACTACCGTAGAGCAGAGTGACTTTAAAAAAAATGGGGTTGCTGTGATAATTTAAAAATTGCTATAACATTTATAACGAGCACGAGGTGGGTTTTCCACATTTTGCCAAAAAAAAACAATGAAAAAGAGAGCATTCCTAACTACTTTTTAAGGCCGCCCCGATCAATGGTAGATACTCAATTCATTTTGATCACGTTGCAAATTAATTAGCTCTATATAAATATTTTCTTGGCAAGTTAATAAGCAAATTCTGCCACAGTGTTACGAAGTAAGTCATCTTCAATAATAGATCGTTTCTTTCAGGGCAATGTGCTGACAAGCTGAGCAACTGCGCATTGGCTGTGCAGGCCCGGCTCTGCCATTACCCTTATTACGCTGACTATTGCTGTCACTCGTGCCATGGAGGACGGTAGATTGTGGTATGTATATCTTACTCTACAGTTGTACTGCCGTATTTCCGTTTCTTCATTCCCTTAAGAACTCTTCTTCTTCTTCTTCTTCTTCTTCTTATTTGTGGCGTTTTAAGTCCTTATAGCGACGACAACTTCGCCAATGTCAAAGTAACAAAAATATAATTAAAAAAATCTTGTGACAAAATGTCGGCAACGTTGTACGGTAATGGTCAAAGACCCCCCCTCCCCCCCTGTCGGGTTCTTAGCTAGCAAATCATTAGCCGATGCCCAGGGTGCACCGGATCAAGCACTGCTCTTCCCCCCGGACGGATCCAAAAAGGAACCGCAGCTCTTGACCACACGTGGAGGTAACCCGACTCGCACCCCCTTAAGAACTCCCTATGTCAAGTTTTAGGAAACGGGCATGCTCAAATTCAACAAATACTTAATTTTTGTGATCGCACGGCAATTGTTTCCTTATCAAATGACACAGCAATTAACTGTATTCCTTTTTTTGCAGGTAACGCGAACAATAGTCTCAGGCGCTATGACACAGTATTGTGATAATTAAATAGACGCTAAGTGAGAATACGTAATCTATAACATATTGTAAATTTGCAATACTACCCGTGTGCACACTAAATCTCATCAAAACATTGCATTGAAGTGGCTTACACCCTTGAGGAGTTTCTGTACTGTTGTACTATCTTACTGTTTTATTTAGGACGAAAGTTTATTTGTGTAAATATAATAATTGTGAAGGGCGCTAAAGATCAATGAAAACGTAAAATTTCTTAATCCTGCAATCTTTATCTGTACCTAACCATTTTAAATGAAAGATGAGCATAGAAATAGATATTTAGATTGATGTTTGGTTACACCTTCATTTTAGCGTTCCTTTTGGAACTCTTAATCAAAATCTTATATTATCATGCTTTATTAAAATTGTATTTCAATCAAACCTTGATACCACAAAACTATTATGCATCATGTGAATGTTTGAAGGACCTCCGCAAAGTAACGCCTGGTTTAACTAAAGTAGATTATACGCGTATTCTTTGCAATCTTTACAATAAACTCCTTAATTCAACAGTCTGTTATCACTTTCAAAAATTTGGGGATGAAATCTGCTTGAAATCCATTATAATTACTGGACATCTCTGGACACAATAGTAGGTACTTATGTGTCACCAATGTCATCATCATCATCTCCAGCTTATTATACGTCTCACTGTTGGAGACAGGTCCTCCTCTAAGAATGTACCTATTTATAGATTATGTTATTGATTCGCCACAGCTAGCGACCTCTTCTCTCAACAACACTGAGGTGTCTCAGTGATTGACATCCTAGGCTATCTACGGCGTGTGTATAATGTTAATGAATGTAGGTTCGCAGTTTGAATCTGTTAAGACGTACCACAGGGAAAGGTTATCTGGTGGCAATATGCCAGACCTTGATTCTGTTTTCGGCCTTCCCGAAAATTTCAATAAAAATGGTGCCATATTTACTGAGTCAACGTATAGTAGTTTTTTAGATATTCCTACCACTTGTCAAGACATGTTGCTGTGTGATTCTCTCAGTTACAGATTTTGGATATGACTTATTTTTTAGACTGCTACATTCAAACTTTGATACCAATTTTTCATTCTAATGTGCGCGGAGGACGGATTAAGTATTAAGTATTAGTAGTATTGTGATCTCCAATGTTTAGAGTTGAAGTCGATCTGTGGGGAAAGGAATATATATCTTACGCACTTATATGTACGTGTTTGGCACCTTACATGCTTGGATAACCTGAGATTGTATCAGTAATGTAAAAAGTTTTAGATTTAGTTAATTTTTTAAGTTCGATCGATTTTGAAATGCCTTCCCAGATTGATTTTCTAGGCAACTACACCTAAACCTCTAGCCAAGATGAGCTTATTCGCCAAACGAACTGAGTGAAGTATAACAATACAGTGACCGCCGGTAGCTTGAGCCCTTACCCGCCCGTTACCGGTGCACCCCGGGTTGGGTTTTTATAATGATTGTATATTTTGTATTATTTTCATTAATTTTATATAAATATTATAAAAACCTAGCTTATAGAACGAAATAATTGTTAATAATAATAATTTCCCTCGCTTCATGTGGCGATACTCTTTTGGGCGTGTCGTCTGGGGCACTTCATTAAGTACATTAAATTCATTTGTAAACTCATTAAAGCTTGCATTAGTGTCAATATACTCTGAACGTACAACTTTAAATCCATTGAAATGACTTTTGAGTTAACAGCTCTTAATGTGTACAATTTAGTTGAGATTTGGGTAAATATGTGAAAGTAATAGTTAATCGAGGCACTTACCCCGGTTACAATTTAGTTAACGTCTATAAGATGTTGCCGTTTTTGGAATTGTCGAATATTCTTTTAAGTTAAGTACATTTTGGCATTGTACTCAAAGCATTGTTTTCACAATGTAAAGCTTAGGCTATGATAGTATAAGTGAAGCAGAACTATAGTATTTTTTGTATTTATAATGAACATAGATAAAATGTGTACGGTGATTTCTGTAAACACGTTCAAAGTTATTATATAAATTCGAATCAAAAATTGCAGGTTGTTCGGTTATTTTTAGTAAGTATGGCGTTTAGCTTTGTGTTCATAAATATAATTTATTTATGTCAGTTTTACTGTCAAAGAGTTTCGCTCTGTTAGTCATAGAGGAAATATATGTAAATAGAACTTTTATATGTATAGTGCATTTACTTACTGGCTGTTAAGTATTTATGTATTGTGTATTCTTAGTTAGGATAAACTTACACTTCATTGATATAGTGAGAAGGGTCGCCATGTTTTTTATTACTGAAGAAGGGGTCACTGCCCTTTGTGATTGTACTTAGAAATATGTACCAGCGGGCCACATACATACTTAATTCTTTGAAATGTATTCGGGCATTGGCTAGTAACATTATGTAATTTGGTCTCGCATTAAGTGCCTAACTGCAGCTTACCATTTTAATCGAGGTTTATCCTGTAATTACTAATGTTGCGTAAAATAACAATGTACAAAAATTAAAAAGCTTAGAAACTTAACATATTTTATTTACCTTTTTTAACGATAAGAATGAGAAAGGAAACGAAATAGAAATAAAACAGCAGAATGACCAATAACCACCACCTCTAACTGATAGCACTACTATGGTGGTATGGTTCAGTCTCACCCTACCCCCAGGGGTAGTGCCAGGGTCTGAAGGGCAAAAAGGTCTCTCGCGCTCTCTCTCTCTCTCTCTCTCTCTCTGTGTGTGTGTGTGTGTGTGTGTGTGTGTGTGAGTGTGTGAGTGTGTGTGTGTGTGTGTGTGTGTGTGTGTGTGTGAGTGTGTGTGTATCTGTCTGTAGTATCGTAGCTATCGAACCGATGGATGGAGCGATATCGATATGTTTTTTTTTTAATTTGAAAGCCAGTTTCCTTGCGGTGGTTTTTTATTTATCAATTTGAGGGAGGGCCTGTTTATGTACAAAAGCATTAAAATGGAATGGACTATACACACCACTATCTAAACGAAAAGACAAACAAACCGATTAACTCTAAGGAAGTTATGTAACTAATTGTTCACCACAATATCAGTAAGCTAATTCATAAATATAATTATTTCTTCCTCGTAATTTGTTAACAGCATGTTCCAAATTGTTGACACATACTTTATAGTATTCGTCTGGGTCATACCCTATCGCCAGATAATAAATATCACTTTCAGATAAGATAACTCAGGAAATGAGCAAAACACTAAAAGGTTGAAAATATTCATTGATTTTTGCTAATACCAACTGGCAATACACTTCGTGAGCTTTGTATTGCTGTCTCACTCACTCTTATGGGTTTGACACTTGAATCGGATGGTATCTGAAGCCCGAATGGCATTTTAAGGCTAACTGACGGTAGTTTGAAATTATGCTACATACAATGGCTTACAGGACAATGTAATTAACAAGTACCTTCATCAAAAAAGCTGATGTACTGTTTTCATTGTCCTCCAAATTAAAAACTTTGGTAGGTTTCATTAGGAGTACCATGGTACCATTGGAATTATAACCTACTGTAGAAAATTGACACAGTAAATGTATACAGAATGTAACCAATATGGTAGAGCTCTGTTCAAAAGTAGCTACAATGTAAAACCAGAAAGAACTAGAGGTTGCCGCGCAACCTAAATGGAAAGTTTTGCTGAGCCATAATTGAGCCTTTCGCTGAGCAATTTCATTTCATTTCATTTCATTTCATTTCATAGTGATGTCAGTAAGCAACGTTCTGCAAAGGATGACGATTTCATGGTAAGATACGTCAATGTAAGTAGGTAAATATTTATTGCAATGACTTCTGGTAGAAAAATAACCCTCTAACCTTTTATGAAACCAATAGTCTGTGACGATCAGCGAAATTATCAGCAGACGTGTCAACAACCATGAAGAGCCACTTCAATACTAAGTTTGTTGAACGAAACTACGTGTGAAGAGGTAAACCTCTCCAAACACTGTTTTATTTTAAACAATGGAAAGGAATTCTAACGTTAATTGGACCAAGAAACTCGGAGAAAGACGTTGTGAAAACTATCAATATGCCAGAAAATATCGTCAAATATAATTCAGTAAATGATAATGTTTGGCTTTGTACTTTAAGAATATCTTTAAATTTGTTGTCTCATGTTTTGATCTCCTTGGTCGTGCTAGTCTGTATTTGGTACTCTTGTCAATCTTCGAAATTGAGTGTCATGGAATTACACATTTTAGTCTGTGTTTTAGGGGTAAGTGTAAAGAGTTAGTTTTCGTGTTGGCATAAATGTAACACACTTCTAAAATTTACTTAATAATTTTAAATATTTTAATAGAAGGCCAGAATTTTTTTTTTAATTTTATCACACAACCTTGGCCATAATTATAACATTAGTTATTTTGGTGAATATTTGTCAATGGACTTCTCAGCACAAAATAAAAAATCAGTTTCTAAAAACTCAAAACGTATTAAACTGTGATTTTGATGATTATTTTTCAGTATCAACTATTCATGAGTCAAGGTATCTTAGTACTAACCAAGTTTAATAGTTGGTCATTGTACTTGAAGCGACGCCATAGAAGGAGTCTCCATTGGTTCTTGGAAATAATCGGAACCATACTGATCCTCGCCGGTTCTGTTCTAATTATTAGAGACAAACGCGTCAACTTTAATACCACTCATGGAATCTTAGGTAAGAACTGCCTACATATTTACGGTAGTATGCCTCTATATCGTTCTGTAATCATCGGTAACATTATCTGATTGAGGATCTGATGTCATGTCTATAGAACTGGAAGTTCCGGGATCAAACTATAAATATTTATTCCAAACTTAATTGCCCTGATAGTGTTCGGCAATGTTTGACGTTTTACTGCCGATCTCTACAAAATTTGTTCCTTAATCATAAAATAGGATTTTCTAGCGATAAGATTACAGTAACACCGCAGGTTATCTATAATTTGTTAAATAACAGGGATTCATAAGGTTTATAATCAATCAAAACAAATTTCTAGATTAGCTAAAAATAGTAATTTTTCTACCACAGGTTTGTGCGCATTAATTACTACATTGTCGAGCGTATTGAACGGAATGTTGACGTCACTTGCTTCAAAATTTTCCTGTTCTGCAAACTTCCTGACTGGCACCAAATGCGTTCATGGAGTCACTGGAGTCGCAACTCTATTTCTGTCTGCTGGCTGTCTCCATTACGGCTATGACAAGCAGTCGTTCAAGAAATGGATAGACAGTGAAAACTTCATCATTGTTCTGAAGATCTTTACCTGGCTTTTCACCATATTTGTTGGAGTAGAGTTCTGGATGATCATGGCTCAAAGGATCAGTCATAAGATAAACTTATGTTCACAGAGATCCTAAATATTTACTCAAGATTTACAAATACTTACAATAAATGATATTTTAAACTTACTTCAGTAAAATGAGGTCGTTCTCAACTCGTTTGTCTTGTTTTGTAATGCTACATGATTAAATGATATCAATTTATCTATGAATTGAACAAACTAAACTTATTTATCTAGTAATCGATTGATAATATCAATATGACCTATGTAACGAACTGACAATAGCAGTTACGCAGTGACTTTATGAAACGCTCCACATGTTTATAGTTATAAAAGTGAAAACAATATAAGTGTTTGGTGTATAAAGTTAGCAAAATATAAAAGCAAAATGCCAAGCAATACAGATTCCAGTAATTTCATGTTGGTCATGAATGTGACAAACACAGTAACGCATTTGATGCTTGGAGCAGTTGCAATTAGTGCCATAATTTTTGCAAGTCTCTCATCACTTAATTTGGCACAACATATTTATTTGTGTGTTACTGGCGTAAGTACTGTTTATACACAGATTTTTTTTTCGTTTTCCTGCAAATATGACCGAATTAAGATTTTCATTCAATATTCTTTACTATTTTTTTGTGCGCGCTTTAGCTCATTAAAAAAAACAAAAGTTAAATAACTCCAGACTCCAAGTCGTTCTTTATATCCCAAAGAAAGAAAACATTTGTTTCTTATTCGTCTAACTCTTTTCACATTCTACGTCACAATGAACAAAAAACAATTACCTTGCTACTCCGCTTTAATATTGACCTCCACAAAATAATCTTGATTCAATAAATTGCTTTACAGATTTGTCTGAATCCACTATGTTCCCTGCCGCAAAATCCTTTAGCATGTTCACCTATTCTTCTTTTATTTTCAGTATGTGATTATGATGACTCAAGCCGTCCTTACCTTCAGTCCTCATAACGGATGGTCAGTGTCATTGAGCTACCAGGATAAGAAGGTTTTCCACTGGGTGATGCAAGTCGTCGGAGCCATACTGGCGATTTCAGGCAGCAGCATCAGGATAAATAACATTAACAACAATTTCCAGAGTGCTCACGGAATATTCGGTATGTGGATCATGCTAAAAATGTATATCTAAATGTGTGTAAATGTGTATCTTCAACTCTTTGAAACTGATGGATAGAGGCTACCAATTGTACTCTTTTTTTTTTTTTTTTTTTATATGAATAGGAAGGCAAACGAGCAAGTGGGTCACCTGATGGTAAGTGATCACCACTGCCCATAGACACCCGCAACCCCGGAGGGATTGCAGATGCGTTGCCAACCTAGAGGACTAAGATGCAATTCCTCTTGTGCCCGTAATTTCCCCGGCTGTCTTACTCTCCACACCGGAACACAGCAGTGCAAGCACTGCTACTTAGCGGCAGGATTAGCGAGTAAGATGGTGGTAGCGATCCGGACGGACCTTGCACAAGGCCCTACCACCCGCAGACGCTAAAAATGTATATCTAAATGTGTGTAAATGTGTATCTTCAACTCTTTGAAACTGATGGATAGAGGCTACCAATTGTACTCTAACATTTATATGCGAGAGATGATTTACCTACCACCGTAGCTTTTTTTTAATTAAACTTGTGCACATACCACTGACTTGCGCACTATGACTCAAGTCACAGACGTTGGTAAAAGCCGGCAAAGCAGAAATGAGACTGGGCTGGTCATGTTTGCCGTATGCCAGATGAGTTATGGGCCAATACAAACACTAATTGGAGTCCCACTAACTCAAAGCGACGGCCCAGCAGACCTAGACAGCGACAGCGGGACGAGTTGGACACCTTCTTAAGGGACTGGACACGTACTGCAGCAGACCGAGAGCAGTGGAAGCGATGGGGGAGGCCTTTACTCACACAATAGGCTCATAATAATAATAACATACCTATGTTGAAATTAGCGTCACTTTTTTTGCAATTTCAAGCAAACTACAGATGTACTGTGTTCTAAGCAATTCTATATGAACACCTCAAATGTGTAGTTACAGTGAGATTACAAAAATAATGAAAAGGCAGGTGATCATAGTGAAATTTGCTTTATAACTGGTTAAAATAATATCAGTATTTAAATCTCATTCATATCGTGAACTATATATATAGCACTGCTATATATATATAGCAGCCTTTTATTTGTTCCAGGTCTCATCGCGCTGATCCTTACCTCGCTCAGCCTTTTCGGAGGCCTCATCAACTTATACACGGAGAGAACCACCATTACCAACCTCATACACTCTTGTGTAGGGAGTTTGACCCTCGTATCCGCCTTCACTTGTCTCTGTTTAGGTTTTGATAAAACTATCTTCAGACTCGTTATGGGTCAAACCGGTGCCAATTTGTTAATCGCCTTAGCGGTATTCGCTTTGTTCGGGACATTATTAACAGCCTTTATTTCCAATAGTAAAAGGTTGTCGAGACGCTAATTAATTCACAAGTTGACGTTGCAATAACTCCAATCAATGCGTCACTTAGATATTTAACTTCATTGAGAGCTGGGACTTGCATCCCCTTCCTTACACTACGCTCCTCGCACAACTCCTGTCTCTGTTCAAGACAATGCTGCATTAAACAATGTAATCAGTATTCACCTTTCTTGCTCAACGCTTCCTTGTGTCTCTAACCGATCATGAAGAGAGAGACAGGCTGAAATAGAGCCCTGGGGGCTTACCACGACGTCTTAATGCGATTCAATACCAGATCCATTACTAAAAATTACAGCTAAAATCTGAGTTGGGGATCATGCCTCATGGCCCAACTGAGCTTTGTGTGAATTGGGAACGAATTCTCACACCAGTGTAGGTGTGTGCAGGAAGTTATTGTTTAAATGTTTTTGATTTAAGGTTTTCACGAGTTAGCTCACTTTTTAATTATAAGTTTAAGTATTGACCGAATAGTTAGGTATCAGCTATGAGCTATCAACTATGTGTCAGCGTCATTACTTTAGTGTCGTTACTTAAACTAGCTTATTTTTTTATTGTTTTATCTTCCGTCGTCACGAAAATTTACTATAAGTGCTTAATCCTTATCATATCTCACATAAGAATCAATCCATTCAAATGGAATTATTATCTTGTGTTACATCATTTTACTAAATAGGAAAATGAATATATTTAACACTAATACTGTACTCGTAAATAAAATTGTTTTTTACTTTTACTACTTTTTTATTTTATATCATACCTTCGTTTGTAAATCGCCATGTATTTCACGCGTTAGCAAATCCTTTAAGATTACGACTTCGTTAATAAAATTCTAAGGAAAATGCGTTTTACACCATCAACGAACGCATTATTGTTTTTTAGTAAAAGAAAATATTTTAAGTAATGCATGAACAGTTATCGCACAAAATTGTAAAAATATAACGTGCTAAATGTATGTTACATGGTCAATAAATATATTTCTATTTCTATAATACCTCAGGAAAATTATTGATAACGTTTTTCTTACTGTAAATGTCTGATCTGGTTGGTTTCTGATCACAGTGATGATAGCAATAGACGATGACAGATCATCAAGTAAGTTATACTTTAAATACAATTAACAAAGTCTATTTAGTTCGTAAATTTACTGTACTGTACAGAATATCCATTACTTAAGTACCCAATTCTATTAAAAGTCCTTAGATCATGATTGAAATGAAACAATTTCACGCGTAGTTGGTAAACAGTAAGTAATTATTACCAAGCACAAAAAAATGTATAAAGAGATTGATGACTGTGGATGAAGCGAAAGAGGTATGTCAGGATCGTAGCAAGTGGAACAAAGTACCTAGTATCTGCCTACCCCTATGGGAAAGAGGCGTGACAGTATGTACCTATATGTATGTATGTACAAAAAATAAAAGTGGCATTTAGGTAATGTTATCTTAGGCCATGTCTACCCCGTAAAGGATAAGATTAATTTGTATGTATTTAAACTTGACAAATTTAATAGCTCATGTTATGGTAACGTTTTTTTCCTTCTATGGTACGGAACTCTAGAAAGGCATACTCTATCAATCGAACGAATTTATCTAAAAATCAAAAGATAAGTGACCTACCTAACTTTTGTATTTAGTCATACGTAACAAGCGTTTTTCATGAACGCTGCTCATACCGGCACTTCCAAAACTGGCTCCGACATAGGTAGCCGTCGTATATATCAAGAGCGAAAGCTTTATCGTGTTCGTTTTTTATATTTCCGAAGTACTTCAGCGAAATGCATCGCGAAATGGGCGAACCTTCGCCTTTCATGCGTTTTATGAATGTGACCAATACGTTGACGCATTTGGTTCTTGGTGCGGTAGCATTTAGTGCTTTTAGTTTTGCAATAATTTTCCCGGGATCGAATCATTTGCTGCAACATATTTATTTGTGTGTGACTGGTGTAAGTACAACTTTTCTTAAATTCGATTTGTTCATGGCAAAAATATTTATCGAGGGAACGGGCGAAATTATTAGGAATCATGTCACAGGCGATGCTAGCAACCAATAACTATTTTGATTTCTTGTTCCACCTATACGCCTACAATCATGCTAAACTGTTGTTACCTCAGGCTCTGTCTACCCCGTAAGTATGTGTGCAAAAATATTTACATGCCTGTAGCTGATCTTTTTCACAGTTTTCTGTGAAAATAATTTGGCGAACATGCTTTAAAAATCTTTGGATACAATCCGAATCTAATTTAAACCTAATATTAAAAATACGAAAGTAATTCTTTCTGTCTGTCTGTATTACACTTTCACGCCTAAATCACTGACCCAATTTTAATAAAATTTCGTGCCTACTGAGATATTTTCAGTCTCGAGGAGGAGACGCACACTCTTTGCATCCATTTGTTAATACTGACTGATGACTGCAACTAAATCGTTACCCACTTTACTAAAGATACTTGCTTGCTTTGCGTCTACATTATTTTCTGTCCTAACACTAGAACCTTAGCTACTAACATCGAGTCTAATATCTATTTTATTAGTTACATGACAATGTTTTTGTAAAACTTGATTATCGTACGTCTACTACAATAGTATCTCTACATGCTTTCTCTTTACTTTCTTCACTTCTTCAATAAATAATCCCAACTCATTCAAAACTTTTCTCAAGCTGATCAGAAAAGTCTAGCACAGGGGTTCCCAATTTTTTTGTGTCAAGGAACCCTAATTGATTACATTTTTCCTAGCGGAACCCTTCTTTGATAACACCTTAAAATAGGTATAAATGAAAAACAACACAGGTCAGTGCGCGCGAACAACGTTGCTCACCGCACATGAAAATATTTTTTACGGAACCCTTATTGCCCTTCCACGGAACCCCAGGGTTCCGCGGACCACCTTTCGGGAACCGCTGGTCTAGCATATTGTGTTTGCTTTTGCAGTACGTGATTATGATGGCCCAGTCAATCCTTACGTTTAGTCCTCACAATGGTTGGTCAATATCCATGGCCTACCGGGACAAAAAGGTTATTCACTGGGTAATGCAGGTCATCGGAGCTATCCTGGCTATCACCGGCAGTAGCATCAGGATCACCAATATCAGTAACAATTTCCACTCTCCTCATGGAATATTAGGTATGTATTATGCTCGAAAATTTATTAGTAAGTAGAACTTATACATCCAACGATAACTTCACTATCACTCCATAGTATAAAATAAAGTCGCTTTCTCTGTCCCTATGTCCCTATGTATGCTTATATCTTCAAAACTACAAAACGGATTTTGATGCGGTTTTTTTAATAGATAGAGTGATTCAATAGGAAGGTTTTTTTTATGTGTAATTCTACGCAGACGAAGTCGCGGGCAGAAGCTAGTAATACATATACTCAGATAAATACATGTACCCGTATTATATTGAGGTGGTTAAAGGCATAACTACACTAAAACTTCGGACGGAAAAGTTGTGTTCGCAAATAAGCGTTGTTAAAAGGGGCTTAATCATGGCCTTTGACAAAATTCAAATAGAAAGGATCAAGAGTAGTGAAAGTAAAAAATACGAAGCTTCCGTATTTCTAATCAATAAAATTGTTCGTAATAAATAAAAAGTCGTAACAAAAATGGCTGATTGGCTTAACAATATCGAGTTCATACTATTGGACTTACAGGGATACAATTTAACAAATAGACAAGGAATAGGAGAGGCAAAAAAAAATCTTGTGAATGGGGAATTCTTTAAACCAGCCGAAGCGACAAAGACTAAAACTAACGGAGTACGTAACGCTCATTCATGGTAAACACGAGAATTATCTTCAGCGAGAAACGCACTCCATTATCAATAGCAACACGATGGCTATCAAAGTATAACTCCTTAAGTTTGCTCTGGCAGTATTATCTAAAGGCATTACCTTCAAAAAACCCAGTTTTAGATAAAAAATACATCGGAACACTATAATATGCAATATCATTGCTTCATTTATATATGTGTATTTTTTTATGGTAGGTAGGTACTATAGTTTCCTGTCAAATGAATCAAGAATTTTTACTTCTTGATTTTTTATGTTTACTTTTACGGTTTTACCGTTAGAAATTGAATTTCTTAACGACACTGAAAATTAGAACACAGAAAAATCCGAAATCTGTTGGAGGTTACCTGCTATGGTTAGTGTAGGGGTATAGCACGCGTCACGGAATGACGAGGATCCAGGTTCGATTCCCGGACACTTACTTTTCGGATTCTTCTGTGTTCTAATTTGCAGTGTCGTTTAGAAATACCATACCTAGTTTCTTTTCCAAACGTGTCAGGTACTTTACAAGACAATCGGCATCAATCAATGTTAAAGTATCTAATTGAACTATGGGGCAGTACGGCCAGCACTAACCTAAAAGAACTGCAACGCATCCAAAACAAAATAATAAAAACGTTATTCCATTACGATTACTTGACTCCCACCGTAACAATTTATAGCGAAACCAAACTTTTGTCAGTAAAACAGTTGTACACCTTCAACACGTGTTTACTTGTAAGAAAAATATTGCACAAAGATATACATTCTAAATTGACATTTACTAAAAAAAAAGATCTTCAAAACTATCGTAATAGAAATGCCGAAAACTTAATCATAGCAAGGTCAAGAACTAACTACGGACGACGAAATATAACATCTGAGGGGGCCAAGTTGTATAATACCCTGCCTTTAGATATAAGAAATATTCAGTCATTGAATGTATTTAAAAATAAATGTAGTGAATTTATCAAAAATAATGTTGCCATAATATAATTCCGTAATAGTTTTATTTGATGCGATTGGCTTTCATGTTTATTATATACATAAATATACGAAGGAAATTGTGTGGAATACAATATGTCAAATCAAACTAGTACTTATAATACTTTTTGAGTAGTACATAATATACTATTTATAGGAATAATTATAATAATAATTAGTTAATTATTCAATACAACACCTCTTAATGCATTTATTGTAAACCAGCCAACATTAAAACGTTTCACCTGAATATGCCGCATCCATCTCATCTCACTTCACTGTGACGCCAATAACTACCCACCTACGAGTGGCGCGCCGCTGGATGCGGCAACCGTTGTACTTGCTGCATCGGGATGGTGTAGAAATATAACCTCTTTATACACATTGGTTTGAACTTGTGTCGGATTGTGTTATTTGTTTCGTTTGTGATTGATTGATTAGGTGAATAAGTATTGGTACTGCATGCTTTAAATTTAAATATTCTCATATAAGTGAATTTAATGTAATTCTTTTGAGAAATAAAATATCTTTAACCCGAAAGGTCAATTTTGTTTTCAGGACTCATTGCGATGATCATGACCTTCATCAGCCTCGTAGGAGGTGTCATCAACTTGTACACGAAGAAAACCGTCTTCATCAAGATGATCCACTCTTGCGCAGGAACGTTGACCTTAGCCGCGGCATTCCTTTGTCTCTGTCTAGGTTTCGATACATTCATCTTCAGAAACACATTCAACAACACAGTTGCTAATCTGTCTATTGCGTTGACGGCGATTGGGTTAGTGGGTACTGTCATGTCGGCTTCTATTTCTAATGTAAACAGATTGTTCAGACGGTAAATATTATCGTTTTACACTGTCTTGGATCAAAATAAAGCTATGTCATCTGAATTGTAAAAAAAAATGACTGACCCTGTTCTAATCTCAGATTTAAAATTGTTGATTTGGGATCAAGACCAAAGTAGGACTGGTCAGTTATATATATCTGTTCGAATAATATATTTAGGTATTAAGAATAGTAAATTAATCAATGCTTTATTCTGAGCAGGCAGTGGTGTAAACGAAGACTTTAAAGTAGAAAATTAAGTATTTTTAATTTAAATGTTAGTAGCTGTCTTGTTACTAAAGTGAACCTATAATTGTATATAGCCGTTACACCAAAGTTTCAAATGAACGAAAGTGCAGACTTCTGAAAGTGAAAAAACGTAGACACTTATTTATGTACGGAGAAAAAAAACACGTTTGTATGGAGAAACGTATTCCTTTGTTTCCTCACTGGATAATCACATTGCAAAATTTCGAACCAGATTTGGAATTTTATTGTTCTTCTAGCTAATGAATGTTTAGGTACATATACTTTGGTCTTCACTGCATTATAATATTTCGTGTTCTTAAAGTTATATTTAGATACGAATCTTTACAGGCGTTTATATACCGACTAACCTGAAAAGTTCCTAAAATATCATTAAGGATTTATGACGTCCACTATAAATAAACTATAGAATCAATTCGAATACGATAAACAGTGGATACTTATTATCAAGATAAGAAGCACAATAAACTATCTAAATCTCCAAAGCGTTTTTTTTTTAATATCTTACTCTTGGTATGTGGATCTGGAGTACCTACCTAATAATAAGAAGTTGCAGTAACTAATAGCAGCAGAGCAACAGCAGTAGCAGGATCAGCAGCAGTTAGTAGCAGTAGTAGTAATGGTAGACTACTAAGTAGTAATAGTATTCGTAGTTTTAATCGTTATTAATGAAGTATCATTACGTTGTTAAGTCATCATCGCTTGAAAATAACCTATTGATTCGGTCCTAGGACGTCTCGCACTATCAAAAGCAGTACAGCGAGATACGTACAGATTTATCTTGGCAAAATCAATGATAACCATACACGTCTCAAATAACTTTTCCGTAATCGCTCCGCATGTGCAATAAGGCAAGTGTATTCGATAAAAGTGGTCGTACTCATTCGGATAAGTTACAGTGATCATCACATTATTGTCAAAAGTTATATCACTTATTTCATTAAAATGAGGTATCCCAACGAATTTGTGGCGCCGCCGCCGCCGCCGCCACCAACGTCAGCCTTTATGGTGCTCATAAATATTACAAACACCATCACGCATTTAATTCTGGGTGCAGTTGCAGCTTGCGCATTTATTTTTACGATTGTCGCGGATTGGATACCCTTTAACAATCATCTAACGAATCACGTTTATTTATGTGTGTTTGGGGTAAGTGTCTGCTAAGTTTAAATTTGGTATTTAATTGTCTTAGTGAAATCCCACTGTATCTGAGTGTTGTCCATCTGATTTCTGTGTTTGTTATATTTCTCTCTCTGACGTCTTTGGATTAACACAAGGCTATTTTTATCCTAATATTCCCAAGGTATTGAGATTTACCCAAGCAAAATTCCAAAATCTTAATTAAAGATTAGATAGGTACATAAAAATGAACAACAATGTTCATACAACATACATGAAAGTTACTATGATTTTTTGGAAATTCTCATGACTTAAAAAAAACACCGTTAGCTTGACGAATATATTTGAGTTGTTGGCGAGAACAGCTGCAGGTATACCAATTATTTTAGAAGCTTCGGTTGGAAGACATGTTTTAATGACGTTGTACTTCTCACATTTGATACCTAAGTCTAAATATTTTTTGCACTTGAGATATCAATTTCTAAATGTCTATGAAAATTAGAACACATAGAAAAATCCGAAAAGTAAAGCTATGGCCGGGAATCGAACCCGGATCCTCGTCATTCCGTGACGCGTGCTATACCCCTACACCACCCATAGCAGGTGGGTAGTCTCCGAATTTTTCTACCTGTTACTAACTGTCACGTGACCTTTGTTACTATGCGAATTTTTTGTCGCTAAGCGTCATCTGTTTGAATGATGTGTCTGTACGACACAATTACAAACTCCCGTGGAACATCTACTGCTCACCAGGGACGAGAGAAGGCGCTGTTTTTCAAATGATAAGCACTATCAAATGAATCAAGAAATTTTTATTTCTTGATTTTTATGTTTACTTTTACGGTTTTGCCGTTAAAAATTCACTTGAGATATCATGTGATAATAGTGACGGAATTTCTTAAGATAAAACTGCTTAGTTATCCATTTATACAATACATAGTATCGAAACCGAATGAAAGTATTGTGAAACAAGGAAATGTTATCGGTTTAGTTAGATAGCAATCAAAGAATTTAACTGAATAGCGCAATAAAAACGGCGAAGTGCGTATCATTTAACAAATATTGAAGAATAAAGGGTACCTAACCTAATCGGAAAGACGTTAATTTGAGTTAGGTAACACAAAGCTAAAAAGGTTTAAGCAAAAAAAAGTCTACTTGAAGTGTAATCTTCTAAAACCATAACATAACTCAAAAAGTAACAAAAAGCGGCCAAAATAGACTTCTTGATACATTTATGGAACGATAAAAGATAATGTTAGAATATAACAGTATTCTTAAATAAAAATAAAGCGATTGTAAGTACAACTATGAACTTAATTAGCACCTATGTACATTAATTAAAGGTGATCTTGAAGGCTTGACTTCTTCGTTTTCGCTCTTACTCTTCAATTTTTTTCTTAATAATGGCCATTTTTGATAGTTTTCACTGATGTTTTGTTTGAGTTACTTAATGTACATGTTTTATATTAAATATGTGAATTATTCATATATTTGAATATTATTGTTGATTTAGTGTTTCGGCCACTTTCTTTGACCTGTTTATATTTTTTGTTCCTGTCTAAAGTCGTTGCCTGGAAGAGATCTATTTTAAACGATAATTTCGCCTGTTGATTACCCTGTTCAAATTATTTGTAAACTCACTGTATTGTTTAGTAATTTTCTATAATTAATATTTGTACCTATTATATTGTATTGTATGGTATCTTTCAGTACGTTCTGATGATGGCGCAAGGAGTGCTCGCCTTCAGTTCTCACACAGGTTGGGCCATATCGTTGAGATACGAAGACAAGAGGATTGTTCACCTTGTGATGCAGGTTGCCGGAGCCGTATTGGCACTTGTTGGCGGTGTCATGAGGATCACAGACTCTGAACAAAAATTTCAGACGGCCCATGGAATTTTAGGTAAGAATAAATAACACCATAAAATAAAGCAAATAATAAGCAGATTTATCATCCAAAGAACTCTCTGTCTCGACCTATTTTCCAACCCGAGGCCAGAAGCTCTGTAAAAGTTCGAATATTACGTATATTCGTTATCCTAATACATAATCTCGAACATTCTGATTTGATGCGGAAGTGCTTTTTCTAGGTTCAATCTTGATAGTGATAGTGATTAATGGTTTCATAATCTTTATGCTTTTCACGATCAATCGCTTGAACCTTACCTTAAATGTTAATTATTACCTTAAAACGGGGTGTGTAGGGACAAAGTTGAAGTTCAAACCTCGATTAAAATACTTTCATAAGTGGCAAGTTGATTTTTATACATACAAAATGTTCCGGCGGTATGAATTTTACTTTAATGATTACTTGTCGTTTAGTTTCATAGTTAAATCAATAACACTAAAATATTACCAGAATAAAGGAGATATAATAATATGTAAAAATATAACTACCTAAGCTTTTAGAGCAAGCTGAGCCAGAAATTTAAAGTAGCAAGTGAAAAGTGGTAGACAGAGCCTAAGGTAACAAAACCTTAAGGCCACGTTTAGCATGATTGTAGGATAGGTGGGAAGGGGAATCAAAATAGCGATGGGTTGCTAGCCGCATCGCCTATAACCATGATTCCTGAAATTTTCGCCCATTCCCTCGGTGGGCTTTTACTATGTCCGCGGGAAGAGAAGCAACTGGTACATTCTATGTTTTATCTTTACTCCTAGACCAGCATGGAAGAAATAGAGATAAACCTTCCATTAAAGTTTTTTTATATTTACGCATTCTTGTTCTTTTTCAGGTCTCGTGGCTATGATCCTGACTGTTATCAGCCTCGTAGGCGGCGTTGCCAACCTCTACTTGAGATCAACCGTCTTCACTAAAGTTGTCCACTCATGCGTAGGGTCATTGACCATCTTGTTTGCATTCTTAAGCCTATGTTTAGGTTTTGATACAGCTGTCTATAGATGGATAATGGGTGACGAAGTGGCAAATCTGGCTATTTCATTTACTGTGATAGGCTTGGTAGGAGTTCTATTTTCTGCTGTTCTTTCTAATATAAAAAGGATCAATAACCGATAAAATTATCAACGAGGTAGACAGATCTAGGACTAAAATGTAAGAATTTATCGTAAGCTAATTTGATTTCCATGTCTAATCGAAAAACGATGCGTGGAGATATATTTGTGCCTGTTTATTTACACATAAACTGGATAATGCTAATTTGAACATAATGACTCTCTTCAAATGGAATATTAAATTTATTTTTATGAAACATAGGTTATTGCTGAAAATAGCATTATTGTTTTATGGATTGAATAAATAACAAACTCTGGAATGTAAAGCCGTCATGGTAAGGAGCTATATCTTTTTTGACATTTCAAAATAGATAGTAGATCAAGACATTATTCCATACTTAGATGATTAAAGAGCATTTCTTTTCAAATGGGCTATCGTTATTTGTCTCAGATGGCTTCATAGCTTGCCGAAAACATCGTTCTACAAGATTTATTCCTGTGATATTTTAAATGAACAATTTTATCCAGCAATAAAACCATCCGATTGAAAACCCAGTTGCTTTCAATTTTAAAAGTCTTTATCCTTGACGGGGTAGACAGAGCCTAAGGTAACGACTTAAGGCCACGTTTAGTATGATTGTAGACGTATAGGTAGAAAAGGAATTATAATAGTGATTCCTACTATTTTCGCCGCTTCCCTCGATGGGTTTTTACCATCTGCGCGGGATTCAATATTGTTTCTTAATTATTGTGTTTATTGATAAATAAGTTTCATTCTAAAATTAAGATATGGCTTTAAACGCAAGTAGATTTGTTTCATTCGAAATAAATCCAGATTTATCATCGATTGTGTGATATATTACATTTATAATACCTAGTTTGGATTGTCATTCAATGTCCAAATGTGTAAATGATAACATTATGAATTTTCTAGCATAATGATTACTCGGCAAATAAACATTTGAAACACGGACATTGTTCTTATTAGTCATTATCTTAATATGCCTTTGTGTTGGGACGAAAAAATAACGTCACTTTTTAATCCTTACATTCTTTATTCAATAGCCTAAAAAATTACTATGTACAATAATACTAATGAATACTTGTTCCATCGAATCTTCAATTTTGGGTATGTGTTAAATATCTATAAATACAATTGTGTAATACTTAATAATTAACTTAGTATACTTATGTGTAACTTTTTGAACGTCTACAATAATTCATGTTTATTTTTATATCAGTAAATATCACACCAATTCTATAATTACCAGAATGCAAAAGAAACGACATTCGAAGCAGAAAAGAACAATTTTAGATGTAAAATATATACTAAGTGTATTTTTTGTGAAAAATAAAAAATCCTTGCAAGATGCCGTTACACTTGAAGTTAATTATATTTTTGACTTAACAGCGACCATAATATTGCTTAGATTGGGTACAAATTGATTTCATAATTAAACAAAAATACTGTGAATATAAAAGTAAACTGTCAATCTTAAGTATTCATTATTTCTGCCAATCAAAAACATGTGAATACAGTTTTAAGCGATACTTTTTACTGCTCAATAATAAATACTTACGTTTCTGACATTTAACGTTATATTTCACCGTCCTTTGCAGGAATGGCAGCAGTTGTGAGTATAATACTTGTAGTGGCAAAGACGGGCTTGGACAGCTAGAGCGCAGTTGTTCAATTTGTCCTTACAGTCTGAAAATCATTAAGAAATGTTAAACAACACTCAGAAGGTACCTATCTTCATAATTGATGCTATGAGACCTGAGAAACTGATTGGGTAACTGTAAAAATATCAATGTGGCATGCTACAACAAGTAGATCCTAGCAAAAAATAACCATTATTTTTTGAGATAGATTTCAAAACAAGGTAAGTTAGACAAACGCCCAGCTACTATTTAGCTAAGAATTATTATACCTTTTAATTCAGTGTGTTGAGTTGTGGTACTAGTGGTGCCTTCTGTAGTTGTTGTTGTCGTGGTAGTTGTTGTTTCAATTTTGGCTATCTTTTGAGATTCTGAAAATGAAAATCATCAGTAAATCATTCATACGTAGGTTTCACAGCTCCGTCAGCATGACGCTATTTGAATTCATAAGGAAAGAAAGAAAAATAGAAACAAAGCGTACCTACATACAGCTAATAAATACAAAAAAATGTTTAGGTAGTTAGTTATGCTGGCTATGTCCGCGTTGGACACACAGTTGCCAAAATTTATTCACAGATATACAACTCTTAAAATACAAAACAAGACTTTAAAAATAAAATCGCGATTATTGAAGAGGAGAAGGAATTGAAAGTTGCTTTTCAACACGGCAGCATAAGACCGCGCGAGATTGACTGCCTGACTCTTTCTAGAACAAGCAGTATGAAAAAGACGGGGAGTCTGTCTCGCGCGCGACGTATAGGTCGGGTCATGTAAAAAGAACGCTGGAAAAAAGTAGAAGACCCTCCTCTGCTCATAGTGTACTCATGCGCAAGCACCCCCTCTCCACTTTCTTTCAGCGTTCTTTTTACCTGACGCGACATAGCTCTCGCGGGTACTTATGCTAGCCTGAAGGCTAGGCTTTACCTATAAACTCGGGGGCTACTGTAACGGTACACTGCGGTACACATGGCCGCTGCGCCGGCGGCTTTTCCCTCTCGCCCTGACACTCGTCGTCGCCTGCGCCGCCCGCGCCGCGCGCGCACCATACGGTCCGTCGCTGGATCCCCGCGTTGGATGAACAGTTCCCTGTACACTGCGGGAATAACATGAAATTAAAAAAAAACCCCACGCATTCATTGAGTAATCATAGGTTAATAAAAAATAATAGTTTTATGCTAAAAATGCTTTACATCATTTTGGAAACGAGCTGATATTCTTCTAACTGCTGGACCGATTTTCACCAAACGTGGCTAAAAACCTGGGATGTTGCGAATATTCGCATCCGCATCCGCATCAATTTCGACATCCGCATCTGCATCCGCATCCGCATAAATTGATGCGGAGCTGAAGCGGATGCGGATGTGTAGTAGGTCGCGATATGAAAGAAAGGGGAGGACCCGGTGAGTGGCACGTGTCGACCGCGCGTGCTGATTGACCAATAGGAAAGCGGTAATTTTGTTTCGGACTTCGGTGAATCGGTGACGGTGACGCGGCACGCTACTGTTTTGTTGTGACCCAACCCAACACTTAAGTTTTTTATACAGATCCGAATCCGCATCCGCGGATGTGAGCCTCTTAAAATCTGCATCCGCATCCGCATCCGTGGATGTGGAAAAAAGTGGATCCGCAACATCCCTGCTAAAAACCCTCGCAAAATAACTGGCTGAAAGGTTCGCGCTATTCAAGGTTGTCTGTTACCTAGGTATGTTGTTACATTTCACCATTAAATTGATGTTTTGGAATGGCAACTCTAAATAAGTCGTTGATGTAGCCTTACCTGCCCCCACTCGCTGTAGTACCACATCGGCGAGCACTGCTCCTCACAGGCTCTCTCCTGCTCTGGCCGCGGTGGCTTGCAAGCAGAATCCCGCAGATGCCGTCCGCTGCCGCCAATGCAAAGCACTCCTCGAATTTGTCTGCCATTGCAGGACGAAGAACAAGTGGACCACTGTCCTGTTGATAGAGAAAATAGGGAGAAGTTGAAACCTAATATTTAGATAGGAAACTAAGTAGTAACACTAATAAAAAAAAGTTGCACAGCGAAGGCAAAATATTCCTTTCCGATATGCAAGCCTCAATGCGTGTAAATGTACTTGGAATATAATTTCGTCCTGTGTCCTTTAGCTTCAGCGCTTATATTATAAGACTTTCATTACAAATTCCAAAAACTTTATAAATGCAAGAGTTTCGGTTGCGCAACATTGCTATAAGGAATGGATGAAAGGTGATGATATTACATAAAGGGGTTATACTTAGGTACCACTTGAAGATATGAGTTAGTTACCAGTAAACCAGTGTCCTTCATGCGGTTCACAAGAAGTTTTTGGTATGCATGTTCGCGATTCTTCAGGAGATTTTCTTGGAGCACAGCCGGAAGGATCCGCGCATCGTACTTTGCGTGTTTGCAAGCCACCGCCGACGCACCAACCGACACACTGATGACAAAATTTCATTAAATATTATCTGGGTTCGGCGGGATGGCTATCGAAGTGTAGGAAGAACGAAAAGGAGACAGCGGAATGACTTCGATGATTGATTATCAGTTAGAGTGGCAGGAGCATGCCCTTGACCGGAGCGAGTGGCGGAAAAGACGGAAGGCCTTTGCTCAACAGCGAGACACTCCAATAGGCTAAGGTAATAAGCTACTAAAATTATTAAGAATTCATTTAAAAAAACTTACCTCTGACCATTCTGTGAATAACCAACCAGCAGCAGCATTATTAAAACTGTACTCCGGCCCAATTTCATTCTCAGTGAAATTAACAGCGACAGAGTAAACCGGTCCATCATGGAAAGAGTCGATATGCTCTCTTGGCCGTTTGATACGCCTTGTCTCTATTTGCTTGACACCGTCAGAACAGCTAGGAATATCACAAGGTTCGTTTGTAGAAGGTTTTGGCGCTGGACATTTCTGGTCACTGACCTGCACATAACAAATTATTATTAATTGATAAGTGACAAGTTGAAAATGAGAGACAGCGGTCAGAAAACTTACTTTCGTGATGCCTCTTGAATGATCTTGGACACAACCGACGATTCTTGTCTTAGTTGCGGGACCGCAAGCAGGGCACTGCGACCAAGCCGCTGATCTCCATCTGGGTGGGCAAGGAACGTTGCCACACCGCCGCCTTTTACTGGCAGGAGATGACCCTGAGCAGTGTATCGGAGCCACGTCCCGGTCTCCGTTAATGCTAGTTTCAACGCAGCGATATTTGCCTACCTAAAATCAACATACAGAGTTTCTTAAATTTGTTCTAGAATATATCTGCAGGCTAGTCTGACCTAATGGACTTGTAAATGTTTTTCAGGGTTTTTTTAATCATACTCGTAGTTGACGAAATGTTTCCATACATTGACTATTCCATGCTGGTCTGGGAGTAAAGGAAAACATAGAAAGTACCAGTTGCTTCTCTTTCCGTGCAGATGGTAAAACCCCATTGAGGGAATGGCTGAAAATCTTAGGAATCATTTTCATAGGCGATGCGGCTAGCAACCCATCACTATTTTGATTCCCCATTCCACCTATATGCCAGCAATCATGCTTAACGTGGACTTTAGGCCTTGTTAGCTTAGGCTATGTCTACCCCGTATGATATAAAGACGTGATCTATATACGTATGTATATACCTGCTGTAATATTCCGGGAAAATCTGAGAGACTTTATGTATTTAGTATCAATGCATATTATCAAAATTCAAAACCAAGTGATCTATGAAAAAGTTATCATACCTGTAAACCACCACCACAACTTCTAGAGCATTGGGTGTATGATAGTATTTTCCAAATAAATCTCCTGTCTCCGACGATATTTTCCTCAAATTCCTCTTCAGAATTGAACGTTTCTTTCGAAATTCCATTCATACTCGAAAACCTTGGTATATTAACAGTCCTAGGGTAATCCAAACTGTGATGTCTCCGAGTGTGCTTTGGCGAAAACGTTGAAGGTATCTCGGGAATACTAGATCTCGTAATCGATTCAACTTCTATCTCACCTTGTGATTCGGTGTAGTATTCATACTTTATGCTCGGATTAGGTTGTGTATAAAGAATCTAGAACATATAATCAGTTTATTATCACGAAAACTTAGCTTTACTTAAGGTTTTCTCTATTCTACTATATTACACACCATTATGTCGATAGGATGCTGAATAGGTCCATGAGCAAAGACAGCGTCTAAGCCTACGGGTCGCGAGTACACGAACCTTGTTCCAACAGCCTCGTAGGTACCAGGAGCGCTTACAGCAAACTCTCCATTCATTATATACGACCCATTTGTTATCTTCAACGCTGAAAGTATCAAACTACGTCACAAACAGTCCATTAGTAGATAAGGATCAAAACTATTAGCTGTAACCTATTATTAGTGAAATCACAAATTGATTTGGTACACTTCAATAGCAAAGGTAACTAGCCGACTATTCAGCACAAACGTCATTGCATTGTAAGCGATTGCAAATGATTTAGTCAGTGGACAATATTGATTGATCAGTAAACGACCAACCTCACGTTTGCGGCCCATTTGCCTTCATCAAAGGACCATTCAGGCTGACTGTCGTGTAACAGATTACTATTTCGGAGAGTTGCGTTGTCTTTTGTTTTGTTACTTTGAATTGAGTTGATCTGTGTTTTCTACGGGTTCCAGAACATGATTACCTTTAAGAAGCTCCCGATATTTCGACTTCATGATTTTTAATAATCTCACGGAAACTTCTTTAAAGGTACTTAATCGCGATCTATATTGTATGTAGGTACAATCAGTAGAAAATAATGTCTAGAACCGATCAATGACAAATACGTCTTGTATTGGCCGTGTAAATTGTATACTCGTACCTACACATAGCTGAAAACGATCAAGGAGGATCTTTATTTGAACACTAGCTGTTACCTACAACTAAGTTGGCCTTCCGTGGAGATATTTCACTTTTCCATGACCAAAAATAGAATTTTAGTTAGGATCATAGTAAGGAGTAAACTTCTATAAATGAACGATCTCTGGAGTTTGTGTTCTTGTCAGACCAACTAGCTCTCTGAAAATACACACAATCCTCGCAGTGTAAGCCGATACCTGGATAAGATCACAATACCTAAATCTTTTTGCGATAAAATGTCAAATTTCTCAGTTTGTTGCCGTTTCGATCCGCAAGTGGCGCTTCCAATTTTTCCATAGCAATTGAAACGCTGAACGTGAACGCGTTCAAGACTTATTTTGAGAGGGAGAAGGAAACATTTATTCACTCACATTCGATACACGTAGGAAAAAGGAAGGAATACAATATACTCAAGAAGTATGGTGATAATGGTTTCTATGAACAATTACACTAGATGCTTTGTACTGACCGATATAATTTTCGCTAGAGACGATTTCAGTCACGTTAAGACGGCAGGCACCACGCGGCACCGTTGTCACGTAAGAGTAGCCGAGTGGCAGGCGAGGTCGGGAAAACAGTCCGGATACCAGCCTGCGGCCACATCGCATTTCTTGGAGGTTGTTCCCTGCCAGCACCGCATCTCGGCCTACGACCTGTAAAACAATTGAATTTTATTAGCAAGGTGCGTTTCACCTTTTTAGTGCACTGAAAACAAAAGAGACAACATTCACAATGTTCGATTTAAAATTCATATGAATTATGTATTCACATGTCAAGAGCATAAATATTATGTACATTACCAAGACGCCAAAAACATCTATAGGTACACCTTTATGCTTCAAACAATAAGGTCGGTGACTTATATATTTCACACGATGGTTGAATCGACATTAATGCCATAGGCAGATATTTAAAA
This sequence comes from Pandemis cinnamomeana, assembly GCA_932294345.1. Classification (NCBI taxonomy): domain Eukaryota; kingdom Metazoa; phylum Arthropoda; class Insecta; order Lepidoptera; family Tortricidae; genus Pandemis; species Pandemis cinnamomeana. Next base: position 5,993,986 of record OW028717.1, read on the forward strand.
CGTGAACAAAAAAGCCATTTTAATGGCTACATCTTGTTTGTTGCATCATTAACCTGCAACAAAACTTCCTCTCATTCAAAATTTACAACCTTAAACCACAACACCTATAGTTACGGAACATTCTAGGGTTTAGCTTGTCATGCCATTTGTACCACAACTGGATAAACGGAAAAAAACTCCTTGTTCAGTGTAAGTACCCCCGAAATTCTAGGCATCCCTACATTTTACTTAGTAGGAATACTGAAATTGAAATAGACCCCCTTTTCACAGATAAAGTCACCACTAGGTATTCAAATGATTTTCAACGGGAACAGCTTATAATCTGAACCAATTAATCAACCTGGCGTACAGTTTCATAAACTCAAGAGCTGAACGACGTTCCTGCGCGCCTTACACTGACTAGTAACAATAGTTACCGTTAAAATTTACGAGACGATACCGGTAACAACTGACGACAGGACAACAATGCTCTATACTCGTAATATGGTCCACGATGCATTGTTACAGACGTCTGGTGACATAATGATGCAGTTTCTGAGGACGATTTAGTGCTAGGTTTAGAGAAGATTGCAGGGAGCCTTTTAGAACGTAGCGGTTAGGTGGTTCTTAGTTATAGGCACTTGTGAATTTTATGGTAGGTAAATTAAAGTCATTGTCTTCATAAGATTGACATAAATATTCTTGATGTATTGTAATTTTAGGTTAAAATGGCGAAAGGGCGAAACATTAATTTGTCGGTGGTAGGTAGATTGTGCGAGGTTCATCCGGCATCACCGCTTGCGTTGCTATGTTCAGTGGGCTTATTATCTAACTTGCTCGCTATCGCTATCGTGTTCATTTTGACAGTTCATGTATGGGCTGACAATTGGAATGTCAAAATGAACACGATGGCAATTGCGAGCGAGTTATCCCCTTATTCATAAACGCTCTACAGGCTTCTGCTAACTTAGCAATCGTTTGTCCTTATCTGTGAAAGGTAAATGTCAAAGTGACAGATAAGGACAAAGGATTGCTAAGTTGGCAGAAGCCTAAAGAGCGTTTATGAATAAGGGGGTTAGACAATAAGCCTACTGGTGTCAAAATTTGACAAAGACCTATCATATACGCAGTCACATACAGGGTAAGTGAAATCAAACCACGGTAAAATGGTGAAGCTCGAAGCTCACGCGATTTTGATATATTTTTAGCTAGTGATAAACGCGACCCTTCCTCAATATACTGCAGCAAATATTGCAAGTATGCGCCGGCGGATGACTGCGGATGGGATTAAGTCGTCGACAGGCGCGCATGCGCTGTCAGCTGTTGCCGACGCGAAATGCAGAGTTATGATCACGGGACATGGAGGAAGGAAAGGTATAGAGTGGAAATGTCACACAACTCTTGTCTATACACATCCCACTGCTGACACATGCCTCCTCTAAGAATGAGGGTTCGGGGTTCGAACCACGAGCAACTAGGGTGACCTACCAAAGCTATAAACGTCACAATCACTACATAGTATAAAATAAAGTCGCTTTCTCTGTCCATATGTCCCTATGTCCCTATGTATGCTTATATCTTCAAAACTACACAACGGATTTTGATGCGGTTTTTTTAAATAGATAGAGTGATTCAAGAGAAAGGTTTTTATGTTTAATTCTACGCAGACGAAGTCGCGGGCAGAAGCTAGATTTTTATAATAAAAAACACAAACTATAGTGAAGCTGCACTCTGATTAGCCGGTCCAAGGTCAAGCAGGGCACTAGAGCTGAGAAAGCGTCATTAAATAATGATCATAATATTATGATCGTGACCGATAGCAATCAGTATTTTTTGCGTGGCATTCTGAACAATAGAAGTCACTTGGTTTTAACTAAATAGCTTAAATTACATAGTTTCGTGAGAAAGAAACGAAAACGGTCGCAGATAGTATAATTATGGTGTCGTATGTTATCAGTATTGGGCGGTATACTACTGGTTTATTCCTCTATGCCACGGGCATTTCCGAATGGGGATTGCGAACACAAATTGTTTTTGATGGAATTCATGTAGTTGGTTCGGATGAGTATTAATAGGTATTGTCAAAATGAACACGATATGTACGACAAAACCCGGAGGAAATTGAGTGAGATTGAGTGAGATTGAGACTTTATAGGTAAAAATATCATCCAAAAAGTTTAATAGTTTAAACTTTTTGGATGAGATTTTTACCACTTGGATGATATTACTACTTGAGCATCTAAGATGAAAACTGCAAAATGCTAACAAGTAATCGCTCTCCACCACATACATACATAAATCACGTCTATATTCCTTACGGGGTGGATAGAGTCTACGTTAACAAGACCTAAAGGCCACGTTGAGCATGATTGTGGGCGTGTAGGTGAAAAGGAGAATCCAAATAGTGATGGGTTGTTAGCCACGTATTTGGCCGTTCCCTCGATGAACCATATAGTTGCGAGAATTATGTAAACTCATCAAATTATTTTACTACTAGTCTATACATCTATACATATAAAATTCAAAGTCCTGACTGACTGACTGACTGACTGACTGACTGACTGACTTAACTATATATCAACGCACAGCCCAAACCACTGGACTTAGAGACTTGAAATTTTGCACATAGATACCTTATACAATGTAGGCATCCACTAAGGAAGGATTTTTGGAAACTCCCACGGGATAAGGAAAAAACGGGAATTATATATTCGATTCTTTGTAATGGCTGAGATGATGATGATGATGATGATGATATATTCGATTCCGAGTGACGCTATCTCAGTAACTATAATAACTAGACTCTTCAAATTTGATACATAAGTAGGTGATTACAAAACTAAGAAACTAATTTCAGGATTTTTGGAAATTTCCACGGGATAAGGAATAAAACGGGATTTATATACTCAGTTCTACGGGATCGATTTTTCGTTTTACTGGTCGTATAAAACTGAAATTTGGCCTTCAAGTTCTCTTGGGGAGTGTAGGGGAGCACTACAAAAGGATTTCCCGAAATTCCCACGGTAACGGAAACACCGGGACTTTTCGTTTTACTGGTTGCAGAAAGCTGAAATTCGGCATGTAGGTTGCTTCGGGAGTGTAGAGCATCATTAAGAGAGTACTTTCCAAAATTCCCACGGAAACGGGAAAAAACAGGATTTTTCGATTTACTGGTCGTAGAAAGCTGAAATTTTGCAAGTGGGTTCCTTGGGGAGTGTAGGAGTTCCCGTAAGAATTTCGGGAATTGGTCTATTTGGCGAAATTCTTACGGGAACGGGAAAAACGGGACGCGGGGGAAAAGTTGAAATTTGTCACGTAGGTATATTCGGGAGTGTAGGGGAACACTAAGAAAGGATTTTCCGAAACGCCCACAGGGACGGGAAAAAACGGGATTTTACGTCTCCAGACGAAACAGCGGAAGAAAGAGACTTAACATTTATAACGTGTGTTTCTTTAAAGGCTTTAAGTGTACTCCGAAAGCACTCCCCAAAATTTCTGCGGGAACGGGAAAAAACGTATTTTTTCGTTTTACATCATAGCGCGTACGAAGTCGCGGGAAAAAGCTATTTAGGGTATATTTTAGGACAGCCCTATAGGTTAGGTTAGGTTTGTTTTATAAAAATCCTGCAATATTTACAGTTTCAGAAAAATCAAGGTAGCGGGGCAATGCGGGGGCTTGCTTGCATGCTTGCTTGAGTGCTTGCTTTGCATGCTTGATTGCATACTTGCTTTCATGCATGCTTGCATGCTTGCTTGAATGCATGCATGCTTGCGTGCTTACTTAAATGCATGCTTGCTTGCACGCTTGCTTGCATACTTGCATGCCTGCTTGCTTGCCTGCTTGCATACTTACATGCTTGAAAGCTTGCAGGCTTGATTGCTAGCTTCTTTGAAATACTCATGGTTCACGCGTGCGAAGCCGCGGGCAAAAGCTAGTTTAATACTAATCTCTTTGAACGTGCGCAAGAAAAGTCAAAACATACTCATACCGATATTATACTTAAACTTATAGTCATACCGATAAACTGTCATGTAAATCGCATGTACAAGATAACATACTATTTTGCACAGGACTTAGTGACACTGGACTTGCTAAATGCTGGTGTAAAAATTTTGTTTTCGCATTATGAAAATCATAAACAAACATTGAGTCAAACATGTAAAGGTTAACGCTTTGCTCAACGCTTAACATAGCAAATAAGGTATAATATTCACATATTTTACAAACCAAGACACAGGAACTTAACAAGTTTAAATTCTAGAACTACGAAATGAAAATACTAATACGTATAGATATAATTGTAACGTTGAATAAATTTATTCCTGCGTGACCTAGTGTGAAACCCTCGCACAGATAAGAAATATCATGTGACTTTCACTGTGAGAGCGTTCTAAAGTGGGATCAGGAATCATATGGTTCGATGGTACCTAACTACTCATAAGGGTCCTTATAACTAGAGTAAATACCAGCGTTAAAATTTTAGATTATGAGTTGCAATATAGCAAGAAATTGACTTCAGTTTTAAGTTCGTTGTACTTTTACAATACAAACCAAAATACCAATACTTACAAAGACCAGAAGATAATATTCTCATAGTATTTGAACAACTCATAGCAAATGCGTTCGAGACGCGTGCTACAGAAAATACTCTAATGGATCATTTTGTCACAAATTTTGTTAAAAATAAAGCTCAGTCATCCGGGTACTAGCAACTAAAACCGCATTCAAAACGTTTCCTTTTAAAAACTTTAATAGATAAACAGATACTACGAAGGCAACTTAGTATACACGGGAAAGCAAACTACATTGTAAAACATTTTACGCAAATACTGCTCTGCTCTCACATTATGACCATTTCAGCCGCTTATAGCACATGATATCACAAAGTTAACAATTTTACCACGTTTGTTTGAATATTTAAAACACTCAACAACCAATGTCTTCATTTGCATTTTTAGTGTCAAGAATCCTTGCGTATCTGTTGAAGTACCGGCCTACACATAGTGCTTTAAAGGGTACGTATTAAAATACATAAAGTTTAAAATGTATAATGGGTTAAAATACATAATGGTCTATAATATATAATGCGATTTTCTCAGAAAGTTACAAATTAACAGGATTGTTATAAAACAAACCTAACCTAACCTAAACCAATCTATAGATTACGCTATCAAAAAAGTTAATTTAGCTAATAGTTTTACAGAAAATTGCGTTATATATTTTGAACCATTATGTATTTTAACCCATTATACATTTTAAACTTTATGTATTCTGATCCGCTCCCGCTTTAAAACGAACTTTAAATTCATGATAAAGTTACTTTACTTAAACGATTAGTGTAATGTGTATATTACAATGTTACAGATGCTAGCCTGGTTTAATCCGGATTACTTTTTATAACTACGCACATAACTGAGTCCATTTGGCTAAAGCACTCGGTCTCATTAGAATCACGATCACCATTTCTTTCTGTTAAACGCTTTTAGATGAGGGTAGAAGGAGATATTGAATGCAATTGCAAGTGCCTGCAATTCAGACAATGCTTTCCGGTTTTCTATCGTGCTGTATGCCCATAAATCCATACACTACTGTTTTTGTCCGGGGGAAATCTGATATCAAATACCCCATTAGCACGGGGAGGCTATTTGGGAGTTTTACTCATTAAAATCCCCAGGGTTTTTCTGCTAGGTTTTAGAAGGTTAATACTCTACATAATCCAGCGCCTCCATTACAATAATGGGCCTCATAGCAAAGACTTTTAACTAATAAAATACCATAGCTGTTAAATTGGTAATTTCATTAAAAGTTCGGGCACACAAGTTCACAACTTACATAGGTGTAGTTGTTCAGGTGAAAGGAACAAGTGGATTCGCGTTTCGTTTGCTTCTATAGCCCTAAGATAACGGTAAACACAACCAAGGCGCGATTAAACCTTACTGTATTCTTTAGAACGCAATAAAACATGTAATATTTATGCGGGAGCACTATAAGCGCTCATCATTACAGTACAATTTAGAACCGTACAGAAGTGCACA